>CM066040.1:274023865-274623865 GCA_033557465.1 Ichthyophis bannanicus | reverse complement strand
CTGCCGCGGCGGCCCCGGCCCCGGCAGCTTTCTTTGTAAAAAAATTTCGCTGGGGGGGGGGTTAGGAGTGGTGATGGGCTGGGGGGGTTAGGAGCGGTAGTGGCTGGGGGGGGGAGGACTGGTGATGGGCTGGGGGGGTTAGGAGTGGTAATGGCTGTGGGCTGTTGGGGGGTTAGGACTGGTGATGGGCTGGGGGGGGTTAGGAGTGGTAATGGCTGTGGGCTGTTGGGGGGTTAGGACTGGTGATGGGCTGGGGGGGGCTAGGACAGGAAATGGGCTGATGGGGGGGTTAGGAGTGGTGATGGGCTGGGGGGTTAGGAGTGGTAATGGGCTGGGGGAGGTTAGGAGTGGTAATGGCTGTGGGCTGTTGGGGAGTTAGGACTGGTGATGGGCTGGGGGGGTTAGGAGTGGTAATGGCTGTGGGCTGTTGGGGCTAGGACTGGTACTGGGCTATGGGGGGCTAGGACAGGAAATGGGCTGATGGGGGGGTTAGGAGTGGTGATGGGCTGGGGGAGGTTAGGAGTGGTGATGGGCTATGGGGGGGGCTATGGGCTATGGGGGAGCTAAGTCTATATGGGCTGATGGGATTAGGACTGGAAGTGGGTTGATGGGGGCTTAGGACTGGTAATGGGCTATGGGGGGCTAGGACAGGAAATGGGCTGATGGGGAGGGGTTAGGACTTGAGGTGGGCTGTTGGGTGGGGTTAGGACTGGAAATGGGCTGATGGGGGGTTAACACTGGAGGTGGGCTGATGGGGTTAGGACTGGTAATGGGCTGTGGGCTGATGGAGGGGGTTAGGACTGGCAATGGGCTATGGGGTGGGTTAAGACTGGTAATGGGCTGTTGGCTGATGGGGGCTGTCTGGTAATGGGCTATGGGGGGTTAGGACTGATAATGGACTATGGGGGGGGGGCTAGGACAGGAAATGGGCTGGTGGGGAGGGGTTAGGACTTGAGGTGGGTTGATGGGGTTAGGACTGGTAATGGACTGTGGGCTGATGGGGGGGTTAGGACTGGCAATGGGCTATGGGGGGCTGACTGGAAATGGGTTGATGGGGGTTAGGACTGGAAGTGGGCTGATGGGGGGTTAGGACTGGTAATGGGTTATAGGGGGGGCTTAAACTGAAAATGGGGTGATGGGGGGTTAGGACTGGAAGTGGGTTGATGAGGGGGGGCTAGGACTGGTATTGGGTTGGGGGGTTGCTAGGACTGGAAATGGGTTGTGGGGCTGCTAGGACTGGAAATGGGCTGATGCAGGGACTAGGAGGGAATGGATGCTGGGTGAGGCTGGAACTAGAAGGGAGCTGGTGTTGGGGGAGGATTAGAATGGGATGGGGCTGGGAGAGTAAAATGGAGAGGGGAAAAATATTTTGTGTGGGAGGGATAAAAAATCTACAATTGGCCGGGTATTGGGAGAATAAGTGGGGATTGAGGATGAAGGGGTAAATTTTGAGTAGATGAAATAGGAATGAGGAAAGAGCAAAAGGAGAAAGATTAGTATGTTAAAGCAGATGTAGAGAGAGAATGGAAAAAAAAAAAAACAAGACAGAAGAAAGGACAAATGGACAGCAGATGGAGAGTTAGCAGAAGACACGAAGAAACCAGAAGAAAGTGGCTGGAACAATTGCAACTGAAAAAAAATGCACAAAAGGTAGAAAAATCTCTCTTTATTTTGAATTTATTAACTGGAATATGTCAGCTCTGGGAAATGTGCATCATTAATTTTTGCGCTTTGTTTAGTACAAGAGGAAATTAATTTATAGTTTTATTTCTACAGTGTTGTTGTATATTCCAAGTTTGGCTTTTGGGGTTCCCAGTTTAATTATTGTCTTCCTGTTTCTAAATTGTGATTCCTTGTTTGGTGATGGTTTGTTCTGCATGTGTAACTGAGCTGAGGTATTCTGTTTATATAATTCCTATTTGACATTGCCACTTGTTCTTTCCCCAGTAGGTCATGTATTGTTGTTCTCTGAAATGTATTGGTTTAATATTTGCAGTGTTGCCTTTTGATAGTTAGGGTATGGTGCTTTGTGAGTCCTGGTAGTGCTGTTAGGATACGGCGGGTTTGCTATGGGTTCTAAATGGGCAGCGTTTGTAGTAGTTCCTAATGTGCCTGGCGGTTGGTACTGGATTATAGTAATGTAGAAACCTTTTAGTCTTTCTTTATCCATATACTCATTAAGAGGCATGTTTACTAAAAGTTAGTGTATGGTAACATTATGCAAATATTTATGCAAATGAGGCACCTTATGCAAATGAGGCTTTAATTGACGTGCTGGCACTTTGAGGAAATTCTTTGGTTTTGTGCGGCAGTTTGGGCACTCGGGCTCAAAAAGGTTAGCCATCACTGCCCTATAGTGTGATACTACTCATTCTGTTCGTCCTGCTAACATCCACACAGATGCTTGTAACTCACAGCAATAACATTCCAATTCTCTACAGGCCAAAGCCTCTGCACTTAAACCCATGCCTGAAAGTATAGCACTCAAAACCAGCATGCAGACTTCTACAAATCAATGCCATTCAGCACCAGAATCCAAACTTCAGGTATAAATGCTCTCACTACCCACTCAAATGCTCCCTTATTAACGTCCGCTCAATCCATAATGAGACTCAAACTATAGCAGATTATATACAACTCACTGACACTGACATCATGTGCATCACTGAAAGCTGGCTATCAAGCACTGACAACATACTCCTCAACCAGTTACTACCATCCCATTACAAGCTTTTCAACTGCCACAGAACCGACAGAAGAGGAGGAGGGGTCCTAATACTGGCAAAGGAACACCTGAATTTCACCATGGTTAACATGCAAGCCCTACTAACATTAGACTTCCTCACTATCTCCAACTGTGAACACACTATCTGCTTAACATACCGAAATCCCAACACTGATGATCTATCAGTCATATTGGACGAAGTATGCACACACACAGCATCCATCAAACACTAATTCCTCATGGGTGACTTCAACCTCCCAACCATGTCTACGAGGCAAACAAGCACGTTCATGAACACCATGGAAACACTTCAACAAATCCAGATAATTGATGCACTCACTCACTCTAAAGGTGCACTTCTAGACCTCATATTTGAACCTAACATACTGCAAAGAGCTGATCTAAACATCCAGATTAACCCAGTGCCTTGGTCTGACCATGCTATGATCTCATACTCCTGAACTGTGTCCAGCTGCCACACCTCCCCCAGCAACAGCGATGTTGATTCAAAGTGTTTACCCCACAATCTTTCCTTGATAATGTCTCCCCATTTATCGAAACTTACATATCTGACTTAGACAGTTTCATCAACCCCTGGATCTCAGTAATTAACGAAGTCACAGTATTCACCGAATGACTATCTATGATTCCCCCTAAATCTACACACCCTCCTTGGTATTCCAGTAATCTCTACCCTATCAGATGAGAACTTAGGATATTAGAAAGAAGATGGAAATGAACACAAGATGCAACCATTAAGCAACAATTCCTTAGCAAGCAATTTGAATACAACAACCTGTTCAACAGTTGATGAAAAGAATACTATGCCAACATCCTCAGGAAATCTCTCAACCGACCCAGGGAATTATTCTCAATTGTATCCTCCCTCACTAGCGACCCCACTTCAATATATTCCACAAACTCAAAGAACAACTAGATCCACAGACCATGGCCGACTTCTTCTGCAACAGGCAACTCCCGACACCCCTCCTGAACAATGATCCACCTCATCAATATGACAATTCATCTCAAACCCACACATGGCACACTTTTAGACTAATATCGAAGACAGAACTCTCAGACATCATCAGTAGTATCAATACCACAACCTCCCCATTGGATCCATGCCCAGTTACATGGATAAAATCCCTTCGTACTGAGTTCACTTCGACTATACTAAAGATGGTCCACATCTCTCTCTCTCAAGGATACCCACCCCCAGACCTGAAACAGGCTTCAATACATCCCATACTGAAGAAATCCTCATTAGACCCAACAGACCCCAGTTCACACTATTCGCTCCATCGATTTGGAATTCACTACCAGAATCCATTAGATTTGCACAATCTCCACAGGATCTGAAGAAACTATTAAAAATACATCTCTTCATTGAACATTTTGGTCCTAATGACATTACCTATCTGTATACATCCTAACCATCCACACACCTTTGATTTATGTACAACCCCCATATTTAACGCCATGTTTACTTGCCCATGTTCTATGTAAAACAACTCTCTTGAGATTGTATACTGTTGTTCTATATAAACTGCTTTGGATTAAAGGTGGTATATAAAAACTTGTTAAATAAATAAATAAAATAAAAATAGAACAAAGAACTGGAGAATCAACTATGTACAGCAATGGTAGTCCCCAAAGGTAAACTTATCTGATTCAGAGTCTTCACCATATAGTTTCACTCATTATCACTCATGCTCTTTGGTATATATTTTTTTTGGTAGCCTGGACAAACAGTAGGGCCTTGGGGTATGGAGTTGGATTCTAATCCCCAAACAGATGCCGGAATACTGATCTGCCGAAATTGCTGCTGTGTTGGGAATGCCCATCCAGACAGTAGTGAGATGTGAATCTATGGACAGAAGACCACATTGCAGTCCTGCAGATCTGTTACACAGAGAGCAAGTGCAGTTGGCCAGTGATGCAACCATGGCTTTGACATTGTGAGCTGTGACATGACCATCATGGCTCAGGACAGCCTGGACATAAGCAAGAGAGATGCAGTCTGCTAGCCAGATTGAAAGAGTGCATTTGGAAATGGCAGCCCCTAACTTGCTGGGGTCAAAAGAGACAAATAGCTGGATGGACCTTCGGTGGGTCTTCGTCTGCTCTAGGTAGAAGGCCAAGGCCTGCTTGTAGTCTAGCATGTGCAGCCCCACTTCCCCTCTATGGGCGTGAGGCCTGGGAAAGAAAGTTGGAAGAATGACTGATTGATTAAGATGAAAAGCTAATACCACCTTTGGGAGGAATTGTGGATGAGTGCATAGGACCACTCTATTATGATGGAACCTGGAGCTCACTAACACGGTGTGCCGATGTAACCACCACCAGGAACAAGACCTTCAGTTCAAGAACTTCAAAGGGCAGGAATCAAGTGGCTCAAAGGGAGCTAACATGAGCTGCGCCAGAACCACATGGAGGTCCCAAGCCACTGCCGGATGCTTGAAAGGAGGTTTCAAGAGGAGCAAGCCCTGCATGAACTGAACCACAAAAGGCTGAGTTGATACGGACTTTCTCTCCAAACTGCAATGATATGCCCCAATCATGCTGAAGTAAATCCACTTTATCATTTAGTCAAAGCGGTTTACATTGGACTTGAGATCTGACTCAGAGAGGCACAGGAGGTACTCGAATAGCCTTTTCCATTTGAAAGCATAAGACCTTCTTGTTGAGGCCCTCCTAGAGGCCAAAAGAACCTCATCACTCCATCAGGCAGGTTAAGCTCAGACATGACTAGCCATTCAACATCCATGCAGTGAGGACCAAGGATCTGACATTAGGGTGGAGCAGCCTCCCATCCTCCTGCGAGATAAGGTCTGGAGCAGAACCCAACCGCAGGGGCTCCCAATAGGAGAGCTGAAGCAGAAGTTAAAACTATGGCTGTCTGGGCCAATATGGTGCAATGAGGATCATTATACCCCTGTATGACTGGAGTTTCAGCAGGGTCTTCACTATGAGAGGTATGGGAAGATATGTGTATAGCAGGCTCTCCCCTCAGTGCAGGAGCAAAGTATCCAGAGCCAGCTAGCTACGCGAGTCGACCCTGGAGCAAAACTGATCCACTTGGGCACTGGGCTAAGTGGCAAACAGATCTATCCAAAGGGGGATCCCACTTCCGAAAGATCCGGGCCCCGACATCCCTGTTCAGAGTCCACTCATGCAATTGAAAGATGTGGCTCAGCTGTTTCATCAGGGTATTTTGCTCCCCGAGCAGAAAGGTGGCCCTTAACTCCATACCGTGAGTGATGGCAAACTTCCACAACCAGACCGCCTCCCCCAGCAGAGGAGAAAGGAATCCGTGTTCCCTTGCTTATTTATGTAGTACATCGTGACCTGATTGTTGGTCTGATTCAGAACAATCTGATTAGCTAAGCGATCGCTATGGCTCGTAATTCCAAGAAATTGATCTGATAGGTTCTCCGAGGGGGGGGGGGGGTTGCCACCATCTTTGCCTCCACTTCACTCGGTTTCTACACACGCTCTTTCCAAGTGGATTTGTTAGTCATTGCTTGTTCCAGGGGTGCTGGCTCAATTCTCCGGTTGTATTTTGTCTGCAATTTTATTCTGGGGTTGCAGGAGGTCCGTTTAATGTAGAAATTATTATTTTGTTGGGCAGGGAGCTTCGGAGCCTGAACGGACACATCTGATCAGGCTCACTGCATCACATGACCCCCTTATCTTTATTTTTATTTTCATTTGAGTCCAGCAGGTAACCTTCATCTTGGCTGTATGAAAAATCTTTTTGAATAAATTCTTTGAAGGCTTAGTAAGATGGCCAGTGGGTTGTAAGTGGTTGATCTGCATGAATGAAGATGGCTTGGATTGGTTTATAATTTTTGTATTTAGTAGTAAGGTTGGTTGATCTCATTGGTTGAGTGTTAAGAATACTGTTGGTTTAAATTGGTTGATGATTTTTGTGAATAGAGATTTAGTAGTATGGCTGGCTGATTTGATTAGTTGAATGGAGTTGGATAGGACTGGTCTAGAGTAGTTGTTTGAATGCACTTGATTGGTCTCTGATCTTGGAGGGCATCATATGGGGTGAGTTTAAATAGGGTAGTGAATTTCAGTGGTTTATGTGGCGTTGCAATATGAAGAGAACAATATAAATTTGGTGAGTCTCTTAGTCAATAGAGTTTTTAGGATATTATTGTATCATGGTTTTCTGGGGTTAACTGTGTGTATTTTATTATCTTTACTAGCTTAGATGTTACAGCTTTGAAAAAGCTGCAAAAGGCAGCAAAACCAATGGCTGTGGTCGGCCAGTGCTGGTAGTAGTTTGCCTGAATTTGCAGCAAGAGATTGAGCGGCACAGTGTATAGTGCATATATGTCTTCGTGGGGAATTATTCTTAAATGATTTTTAAGTTAAATATATTTACTACTTGTGAGGTTTATTTATCCCCTGCTATTTTGGTGATCTGTTTGCTACAGTGTAACGCTCTCTGTATTTGAAGATATCAATGTGATCCATACTTTATTGGCTGCAATAAGATGAGCAATGATGACTTAAGTTAACGGTGGCACGCCTTGGTGTCTATAAGTCCATTAGTTGAGCTCACTGCAGTCTTTGAGAATTGTTCTTCATTAATTTTGTTTATATGGAAGATAACATCTCACCAATGAAGCTGATTTAACAGGTCTATTCTTTGTATATGTTTTGGCTATTTTTGATTCCCTAGTGGGTGTGTTTTGTCACAAATAAATACTTCCGTTTGACATAGTCGAAGGCCTTTTGGCATCTAGTGGGACACAGCATGCAAATTTGTTATCTTCATAGACATTCAAGAGAATATTCATAAAACGCCTTACAATATCATAACTTTGCCTACCATGAATAAAGCCAGTTTGGTTTGGGTGGATCAGAGTACACATTACCCCATCCAAATGCAAGCACTCTGGCAAAAATTTTACATCACTATTCAACAATGATCTGGGTCTATAATTATCATACCCCAGAGGCAATCTGTCCCCCCCCCCCCTTTGGGATCAAGAAAATCTCAGTCTCATACATAACCGGGGGAAGTATTGCAGACTGCAATGCCTTATTGAAGACCCTTTGCAGCAAACATGCTAGAGAATCACTCATTTCCTTATACCATTCAATAGGGAAGCCATCAGCACCCATTGCCTTAATGGAGGACAGGGATTTAATACCCATACTATCTCTGCCACGGAGATCTCTGTATTTAGAAATATAGAAACATAGAAATATGATGACAGAAAAAGACCACATGGCCTATCTAGTCTGTCCTTCCATATCAACAACTACAACAGTCCCCTTTTTTCCTTTAGAGATCCTCTGTGTTTGTCCCATGCTTTTTTGAATTCAGATACTGTCTTCATCTCTACCACCTCCACTGGGAGACTATTCCACGGATCCACCACTCTTTCCGTAAAGAAATATTTCCGCATATTACTCCTGAATCTATCCCCCTTCACCCTCATCCCATGTCCCCTCATAGCAGAGCTTGCTTTCAATTGAAAGAGTCTCACCCCCTGTACATTTATGCCACGGAGGTATTTAAACATCTCAACCATATTACCTCTATCCCGCCTCTCCTCTAAGGTTAATAACTCCTGCT
The DNA here is from genome assembly GCA_033557465.1 of Ichthyophis bannanicus. NCBI lineage: Eukaryota > Metazoa > Chordata > Amphibia > Gymnophiona > Ichthyophiidae > Ichthyophis > Ichthyophis bannanicus. The sequence goes on along the minus strand of CM066040.1, from coordinate 274,615,538 downwards.
GCTGACTGGAAGCTGTGGGTAACTAAGTTGTCCAGAAAGGTAGAGAGCACCTCATGTGTCAAAATGACTTCCAACGTATACAGACCAGAATAAAATTCACGAAAAGCATGTGAGATCCCAGCACTTTCCTGCAAGGCCCTATGACCGTCATAAACCTCACTGATAAGTTTACCACTTTTTTTCTTGTGCAGCTGCCACACTAGCAGTTTTCCGGTCCTGCCACCAAATTACATAGAGTTACACTTGGTCAAGCGAAGCAGGAACTCAATCCACTTGACTTCTATAGCCTCTATCTTACGGTGCACTTCAAGCAGTTTATGGAACAATTTCCGCCTGCTTGTCTTCTTATGTTCCCACTGCAGATGCCCAAGCTCAACCAGCAGTTCCTCCAGGTCAGACTCTCTAAGCCTCTTCCTTTTGGAGGACAACTATAATAACCGCCCCCACTGGAATGGAGCTGACATCTGGGGATGGCACTGGAAGGGGAATGGACAGAGGGGTGTGTGACTGGAAGGGAACTTACATGAAGGGGGGAGCACTAGGACTGGAAGAGAGCTGATACCTGGGCTGGACAGTGGGGAAGGAGGGGGACTGGAAGGGAATGGACACCAGTGGCGGTGCTGGGAATGCAAGGGAGTTGACATTGGAAGGTACTGGGAGAGGAAGACTGGAAAGGGGGCTGATACTGGGGAGGTTTACTGGGACTGGAAATAGGCTGATAATGAGGGAGATACTGGGACTGGAGGAGGCTGATGGTGAAGTTGGAAAGGAAAAGTGTAGTTACTCACCTGTAACAGGTGTCTCTCCAGGGACAGCAGGAATCAGTCCTCACATATGGGTGACATCGGCACCGACGGAGCCCACACAGAGCATTTCCCCAGCTTTCAAAGAAAGCTTTTGGGAATGCCACCATGCATGCATGGTCCCCTTCCTGCCCAAGGATGCCATCTTACTCAGTCAGGTGCCATAACTAGAGCCCTACCAAGAAGATGGCAAAAATGGAAAGTAACTCCAAGGAGAGGAGGAAGGGTTGTGAGGTCTGATTCCTGCTGCCCCTGGAGAACACCTGTTACAGGTGAGTAACTACGCTTTCTCCAGGAACAAGCAGGAAGTTAGACCTCGCATATGGGATTCCCAAGCTACAGGCTACCGAGGACCTGTAGGAAAAAGCACAACAAGTGAATCTGGACAGACCAGATGGCCCCGAGTCCATGGAGAACCATGTCTCCGGTAGCCTGAAGGGTCGGAGGGCAGGAATTGCTTAAGCCCCAAACAGATTATGGAGTACTGCCTGACCAAAGGTGCTGTCCCGATGGGACTCCCTCTCCAGGCAGTAATGAGTTGTGAAGGTATGAGCGGAGGACCAGGTGGCAGTCTGGAAGATGTCCACAAGGGGCACCAAGCAGAGGCTCGTGACCGACATCGCCATCACTCGGACATTGTGCGCTGTGACCCGGTGGTCCAGGGGCAGCCCAGCCTGAGTCTGGGCATGGGCAAAGGTGATGCAGTCTGCCACCCAAATGGACAAGGTCTGGTTGGTGACCACCTGTCCTAGATGGTTGGGATCTTAGGAGACAAAATGTTGCCCAACTTTGTGGTGGCCCTGAGTCCGCTGCAAATAGGATAGGGCCCTCTTGCAGTCCAGGGAATGGAGAATGGACAATGCCAGGCTGCCTTGGGACCTCGAGAAGAAAGTGGGCAACACCACCTCCTGGTTGAGATGGAAGTCCAAGACAACCTTCAGGAGGAACTTGGGGTGGGTGTGAAGAACCACCTTGTTGTTGTAGAACCTGGTGTATAGCGCCTCGGCCATCAGGGCCTGGAGCTCGCTGACTCTACGGACAGAGGTGAGTGCCACCAAGAAGGCTACCTTGCAGGATAGGTGCCGCAAGGAGCAAGTAGCCAGGGGCTCAAAGGGCATCTTGGTCAGCTGTGTGAGGACCACAGTGAGGTCCCATTCCACCAGTGATGGGTGGATAGGGGGCTTGGAGAGGAGAAAGCCCCGCATGAAACAAGAGACAAGGGGCTGCCCCAAGAGGGGTTTGCCCTTGATGGGATGATGGTTTGCCGAGATAGTGCTCAGGTAAACTCAGACAAAGTTAGATTTTAGCCTAGACTGCGAGAGATGGAGCTAGTATTGCAGGACCAAGTGTATCGGGCAGAAGAATGGGTTCACACGGTTCTCCAAACACCACAACGAAAACCCGTGCCACTTGAAGGCGTAAGCCCATCTCATCGATTCCTTACGAGAGGCCAGTAGGATGTCCTCAACCTTCCTGGGCAGATGAAGGGGAGCTAAGGTGACCCGTTCAGCAGCCAAGCTGTAAGGGACAGGGACCCCAGATTGGGGTGGAGGAGCAAGCCTCCCTCCTGCATTAGGAGCCCCAGTGACCTCCCGAAAGGGACTGGGGATTATGTCGAGAGGGAGCAGCAGGGAGAACCATGGCTGTTTGGGCCACCGTGAGGCCATGAGGATCATCAAGGCCCTTGAGAAGAGTCTGTGCTATCAGCGGCATGGGAGGGAAGGTGTATAGCAGATCTGTTGCCCATGAGAGGAGGAAGGAGTCCGGAGCCACCCAGCCTGGGTTCAGATAGGGACCACAAAACCGGGGAAGCTGAGCATTGGTTGGACTGGTGAAGAGGTCCATGTCTGAAGTGCCCCAGAGCTGGAATAGCCACTGTGCTGTCGCAGGGCTCAGGTGCCACTCATGTGGCCGGAGGATTCTGCTCAGTCAGTCCGCCAAGGCATTGTCTTGGCCGAAGAGACAGACGGCTCTGAGGATAATGTCCTCGCTTACCGCATACGAGCACAGGATCTTCACCTCCTGGCAGAGGCTGTAGGAGCCAGTGCCCCCTTGTTTGTTCAAGTAGAACATAGTGACTTGATTGTCCATCTGCACGAGCAGCACCTGGTGCCCCAGCTGATGCCGAGGTGCTTTCAGTGCGAGGACGATGGTTCAGAGCTCCAGCAGGTTGATCTGCTGCTGATTCTCCTCAGGGGACTAGGCCCCCTGAAGGTGCAGCTCCTCGCAATGGGACCCCCAACCCGAAAGGGAGGTGTCCATCGTCAGGACTGTCTGAGAGGTTGGGGTCTGGAAGGGTATGCCCCGGAGCAGGTGTTGTGCGTTCTGCCACCAGACCAAGGACTCTGCCATCTGAGGTGACACAGAGATAGGGTCGCCAGAGTCGGCCCATCACCTGGGCCCACTGTGCACGGAGGCACCACTGTGCTGCCCGCATGTTGAGGCAGGCGTTGGGCACAACGTGGACTGTGGAGGCCATGTGGCCGAGGAGGCAAAGCATCAATTGAGACTGTGTGGTGACTCCGCATGTCGGATGCCAGGGACATAAGGCAGTCTGCCCTGTTCTGGGGGAGGAAGGTCTTGGCCTGGAGTGTATCCAGGTGAGTCCCTGTGAACTCCAGGCATTGCACTGGAGTAAAGTGGAATTTTGAGTGGTTGACCACGAAGCCCAAGTGCTGTAGAAGCCGGATGGTGCGGCCTGTGGCCTGCAGGGCCTCCGAGGTCATGTCTCCCTTTATGAGCCAGTCGTCTAGGTAAGGGTAGACGAAGGTGGCTTGGAAACGAGGTGGACCACCACCATCGCAAGACACTTGGTGAAGACCTGTGGTGCGGAGGTAAGGCCGAAGGGGAGCACCCTGTACTGGCAGTGATTGCCTCCTACTACAAACCCTCTTCCTCTTAGGTGAGATCTTTATCTTTATTGTCATTTGATATACCACCCTAGGCAGCAAGGCATCAAAGCGGTTTACAAAGATCTAAATTAAAAATAAGGAAAAGAACACCAATCATATATAGGACAGGACAGAAAAGAAAGAGAATGGAGTGGGGAAGAGGGTTCTACTCCAGATACTTCCTCGTCCTTGACCTGAGGAACCTGAACAGATTCCTGGTGTGGGAGAAGTTTAAAATGCTCTCCCTTGGAACACTGCTGCCCTACCTCCACAACAGGGCGATTGGCTATGCTCCTTGGATTTAAAGAATGCTCACACCCACAAAAACATCCTCATCCACCCCAACCACAGATAATACCTGCGGTTTGTAGTAGGAGGCAATCACTACCAGTACCAGTAGGAGGCTCCCCTTCGGCCTTACCTCTTCACCAAGTGTCTTGCGATGGTGGCGGCCCACCTCATCACTTGATAGAGTTGCAGGAACACTTCTCTGCTCCTGCTGTTCTGCTATCTTATAATCTGATGGACTGTAGCATTTCCAGTGGTAATGAGCATTTCCTGCTTCCCATAAGAAACAGGAAATGCTTATTACTACCTTTAGCAATGCCGCAGTCCAGCAGTTTATAAGATAGCAGAGCCACAGGAGCAGAGAAGTGTTCCCGTGGTTCTCTCCAGCGGTGAGGGGGGGGGGGACGCCAGTGGCAGCAGATACAGGAGGGAAGGAAGGGCTGGAGAAGAGCTGAAAAGAGAGGAAGAAAGTGGCTGGAAAGGAGCTGAAAAGAGGGGAAGGAAGTGGCTGGAAGGGAGCTGACATGGGGGGTGGGCTGGAAGGGAGCTGAAAAAAGGGGAAGGAGGAAGCTGGAAGGGAGCTGACATGTGGGGAAAGTGGAGGCTGGAAGTAAGCTGACATGGGGGGAAGGTGGGGGCTGGAAGGGAGCTGACACCTGGGATGGCACTGGAAGGGGAATGGACCGAGGGGTGGGTGACTGAAAAGGAACTGTCATGAGGGGGGCACTGGGACTGGAAGAGAGCTGATACCTGGGTATTTGAACTAGAAGGGGCTGGCAGTGGGGAAGGAGGGGGACTGGAAGGGAATGGACACCAGTGGCGGTGCTGGGAATGCAAGAGGGGTTGACAGTGGAAGGTATGGAAGGGGAGGACTGGAAAGGGGGCTGACACTGGGGAGGTTTACTGAGATTGGAAATAGGCTGATACTGAGGGAGATACTGGGACTGGAGGAGGCTGATGCTGAAGCTGGAAAAGTGTAGTTACCCACCTGTAACAAGTACTCTCCAGGGACAGCAGGAATCAGTCCTCACATATGGGTGACGTCGGCACCGACGGAGCCCACACAGAGCATTTCCCTCCTGCGAGCTCCTGAATTAGTAAAGCCTGGTGCAGGAGAAGTCACTGGGGCTCTCCATGGAAGTAGGTGGGAGGTAGCTGGTCCAGATGGAGGAGGGAACCCTTCTGGATGACCTGAAGAACCCATGTATCTGTGGTGATGGAGTCCCACTTGTGGGCAAAGTGGACCAGTCTCCCCTCCATTGGCAGCTGGTCATCCAGTGGTCGAGAAGCTATACTGGGGGCGTCAAAACCCCAAGCCTGGCTGTGCCGGAACTGGTGGGTGGGTCTTCGGTCCTTTGGGTTTGCGAGGTCCTGGCTGTAGCCCTTACCCTGACCACCCTGTGGTGGGGTCTGCGTGGTCAGTTATGGAGGGCATCCCCTGTACGGCTAGCCCTTCCTGAGGAAGAAGAGTTTCTTCCCTTGCGGATTTTTCCTAGGAAGGGTAGAGGTCCTCCTGGAAAGCAGAGTATGGGTGACATACTCGGTCTCAATTTTGGCCACTTTGTCCTCCATAGGCTTACCTAAGAGCTGCTCCTCGAGGCAAGGGACATCGAGGAGCTTCTCCTGGACCCACTGCTCCAAGTCAGAGGAATAGAGCTAAGCCTGCTGGTGGGAGCCGATGCGAAGGACTCAAAACTGTGGTAAGCAGCTCGTGAAAGGTATTTGGAGCACTCACCAACTGACTTCGAGAACACCTGGAAACGCCGGAGGTGGTCCCCATCGAGACCGGTTTCAAATCCCCTGAGTTCTTTGATGAGGTCTTGGAGGAACATACCAATGTAGAGCTGGTATACCTGGATGCGGCATGCTAGCATGGAGCCCTGGTAACATTTGCACCCAAGGGCATTGAGAGCACGAGACTCCTGCCTGGAGGAACTGAAGAGTGAGTCTTTGGGCTTTTCTGCTTGCGCATGGGTCAACTCGATGCCATGGAGGTGTGGGGAAGCTGTGCCTTCTGAAACCCTGGTCCCCACTGGACCCTGTACATGGAGTCCAAGTGTCAGCAAATGATCGAGACAGAAGCAGGGGTCTCCCACATGCAGAGAAGGAGCCATTTAAAGATGGAGGGGACTGGAACTGTGAGGGTTTCCCTCTATGGTGCCTTATATTGGAGGATATCGAGTTCCTCCACTTGAGGCTCCTCCTCTAACTCAGTGGTAAGCATGAGGGCCCGTGCCATATCACAGACAAACTCAAGGAAAGAAGTGTCCTCAGAAGGGGACCACTGCCTCTGGGTCAGTGGGGATGGGTATGAGGGTAGGTCTCGGTAAATCCAAGTCTCTGGTGAAGTATGCCCATCAGATTCCCACTCTGAATAGTCCATGGAGGACTCGAGATCAGGCTGTTCAAGGTGGGTCAATTACCCGTGCCGGGCTCCCAAGGCTGGAGCCTGTCTGGAACCGGAGATGCTTGCCCGAGATGATCTCACACCTAAGGAATGGGAAGGAGATCGAAATTCTTGCCAAGAATCCTCACGAGGTGTCTGGCACTCACGGATCACTGTGGTGGCCCGGGAAGTCCTCAAGGTCACTGCGGTCTCATAGCACGTGCCTGCGGGGCCAGACATCTGCGCCTGCTGGGCAGTGAGGAACACAGAAATGCTACGTTCCAAGGCCAGCATTTGGGCCTCTCACTTGGGAGTGGGGTCCTGCGACACTGACGCTGGGGTGACTGGGTCAGGCGTCGAGGAGGAGAGGGGGTCCTCACCAAGATGACCCTTGGGAGACCAGGCACCATTGCCAGAGGCCTCTGCATCTGTTCAAGGTACCTCTCTTGGCCGCTCCCTCTCTGACTCTTCAGATTGTCGTAGGGGAGTGAGGGACCAGGTGTGTGACTCCTCACGCTTGTCCGATCCCCCAGACGACATCCACGCGGCCTTCTTCTTCTTCTTCTGCTCACATTCAGGGGACCCCTGGTCGAAGTGCCTGTGGGTTCGCGGGGGAATCTTGCTCAACTCCGAGGGTTGTGAGGCCTAGAAGCGCAAGGCTACCGGGGATACCGAGGTCAAGTCTGCCTTATGGAACATATTATCTAGCTTCTGCCAATGACTCTGGATGGCCTTAGAGGACATCTTTTTACATTAGGAGCATTGCTCTGGGTCATGATTGGCGCCCAGACACTGGAGACAGCAGTCATGGATGTCTGTGAGTGACATATTTTTGGAGCACCGATCACATTTTTTGAAACTGAAGTCCATTGGGGGCAAAAAGGACCCCAGTGAGGTCGAAGATCCTCGACACCACCAGCGGCTAAAAAGAGCGTGAATGTGCTAAGGTAGAAAAGAAGGGAAAAACAGATCCCGAGACCAACCGCCGAAGCAGCGGTGCTCGAGAGATGGGAGGGGGAACCAGCGCTAGCTGGAAAGCACAAAAACGTACTTAGTGAAGAAAATTTTTTTTCCGGTGATGAGACACACATCCAAAGGGCTCTGCGGAAAAAGGGAGACTGAGTAAGATGGCACCCTTGGGTGTGAAGGGGACCACGCATGCATGATGGCATTCACAAACGCTTTCTTTGAAAGCTAGGGAAATGCTTTGCGCGGGCTCCGTTGGTGCCGATGTCACCCATATGTGAGGACTGACTTCCTGCTTGTTACTGGAGAATGGTTTTATGCTGGGGGAACTGGAAGGGAACTGATGCTGGTATATACTGGATCAGGTAGGGAAAAGAGGCAGAAACTGAGGGAGTGAAAAAGGAGCGGGCAGATATTGTGTGTGTTGGGGAGGGGGGGGAAGAAACACCGCTGCTGTGTGTCAATGGAGCAGAGGTAGGGAGGCCGCACTGACGCAGGCCTGGGACTGTGAACCAGGCAGGCCCGGACAGTTTGCCTCTGCCTCAGCCTACTGGATGGAGGGAAAGAGAGAGATACTAGATTGGGGAGTGAGAGTTGATAGACATAGAGGGGGAGAGAGAGTGAGCAAAAGATTGCGGAATAATGGACCAGGGAAGAAGAGCTGGGGAATGGAAGGACGGGGGTAAAGGTTGAAAACTGGTAGGTTGATGGCTAAAAAAGAACTTGATAGTAATGAGTATTGAAATCTGGGTGGACAGAGAGAGAGTGAGAAAGAGAGAAATACATGGAAGAAAGCAGAAAGGAAAAAAAAATCAATATTCAAGATGGAAATGGCAGATGGACTATAGACCATAGAAAAAGAGCTAAGAGAAGATAGAGGAAAGCAGAAGCCTCAGACTGGGACAGCATGATCAGAGAATAAAATGGTCAGACAACAAAGGTAGAAAAAATAGTTTAATTTTCAATTTAGTGATTGGACTTTGCGCTATCTTTATATTTTACTCAGTATGGGGAACTGCATCTCTTCTTTAACTGGTGTTGCACTGCATGCGGAGTCTGGCTTCCTGGGGTTTCAGTTAAATTTTTGTCTATATATTTTTATTTTTACTTTAGATTTTAGTCGCCTATATTTAGTGAAGGTATGTGTTCTGAGTATGACCGAGGCCAGGTGTTCTGTTAACATGGAGCTTGTACGTAGGGATCTATACTGTAAAAATTTGACTTGCTCAACTTTTCAAACAGGTGTATGGATGTTCTAGGGTATGTTGCAGTTATTTATAGTGCTGCTTTTTTCTGGGTAAGCCCCTTGTTGTATGAGTTTTGGAAGTTTATGCTGTTATGGTATGGTAGATTTGGCCTTGCAGATCTTCGGTAACTTTTGTAGGGTTTTATATTAGTTCACAATATGCCTGGTATTGGAGAATGTTTATGGTGTTGCTGATGAGATGACCAGAATAAAGATTTTTTTTGGACTATCACAGCCTGTTTGTATGATGCAAAGATTTACTGCTAAGTAGTTATTTTGCCTTTCACAGAAATTTTCTTATAACATTGAATTTGAAGGAGAAATACCAGCATCATATGAAAAGGGTTCACAAAGGGGTTTTGGGAAAAAGGAGGGTGAGGTGTAGCCAATATTAATAATGATGAGGGAGGGGGCGCCAATTTATATTGCAGGGGGGGGGCGCCAGAAATGTTAGCACTGGCCCTGCCTGTTTTTAATTTAATTAAAAGCTAGCTTGTTCGACGTCACCCATATGTGAGGACTGACTTCCTGCTTGGTCCTGGAGAATAAAACATTGCATTTTAAAATACACAGATTTTATCAGGTTTACCCCAAAAATTCCCTTTTCCCCAAAATTTAGAGAATTTTTCAGGAGGTAAGTACTTATAAGTGCAGATTTCTTCCCAGCAGTAGCAGCCCTCTTGGTAGTCCTGTTTTTTGGATTTTCCATTTCATTTTCTGTCTGCATATTGGTTTCCAACTTGTACTTTTTTATCCTTTACAAGATGATGGACTATATTTTCCATGTGCAGCTGAAGTGAGAGATTCTGTTAACATGCTGGTTTGATATAGGAATCTTTTTAGTAGTCTGGCTCATTCTCCTTTCCCCACTGGAGGTGTGCTGATATACTAGAATATTTGGACTAGTAACTTTTCATAGGTGGGGTTGATGCACTTTTAATTTTTGGACTTGGTAGTGGTGTGGTATGGTCAGCTTTTATTTTATGTATTTATTTAACGTTTCTTTTATACCGTCTTTCAGATTATCAAGGCGGTTTACATAGAACCATAAACTTAGGTATACATTGAACAGTGTTCATTTGCAGGGTTTTGTGTTACTATACACGATGTGTCTTGTAGTGGAGGAAGTTTGTGTTGTCATGGATGTGACACCAGAATTAGAAGAGAATCTATGTTGAGTTGTAAAGTGAAACACCCTACTTCTGCTCTGCATCCATTGTTGACAATTTTATTGATTAGCCTGGGAATGATCCACATGAATAAATAAATATTCAACCCCAAATACTAGCGGATTATTATGACAACAAACTAAAATACAATGATCCCTTATGCCCTCCATCATAGACAACACCCTCACCCACTAGCAATAGCTGGCACTCTTTCCACAGCCTAGACCAAAAACAAATAATAGACAATAACAAATATTAATACCACCACTTCCCCCTTAGATCCCTGCCCAGTAGAGTGGATCAAAGCAACAAAAACAGAAATAGCCCCTACTCTTCTAAACATAGTCAACCAATCGCTACAACAAGGTATAATGCCAAACTCACTCAAACTATCCACAATATGCCCTATACTAAAGAACAATAAGTTAAACAAAGAGGAACCCTCCTCCTATAGGCCTAATGAAGTCATTGAAAAAGCCAGACAGCGACAGCTTCAAGATTTCATTGACTTCGCTGCCCCGTTAGATGAACATCAGTATGGATTCCACCCCTTCTATGGGATGGAAACGCTCCTATTAGCACTATTTGATACACTTATCCGGGGGTTGGATAATGCTAAGCAAGCATTTATCCTTATATTCCTAGACATCACAGCTGCCTTTCGACAATGTAAACCACAACACCCCTAATTGCCAGACTCAACCACATAGGCAAAAAAGGTCAAACCCTCAAATGGTTCACATCATATATTACCAACAGATCCCAATATGTGAAAATAAAACAACCGCTCCTCAACCTTCCCCCAGCAACAAGGAATCCCGCAAGGATCAGCGCTATTGGCCCTACTCTTCAATTTATATATTCAGCCGATATGCTCCATATTTAAAAAACACAAACTATCATCACATATATGCAGACGACATCATGGTCTTCTCTCCCAAAAACACTCAAAACCCCTCCTATGACAAATTGGATTCTTGCCTAAAGGAAGTAGAAAGCTGGCTAAAATCTATGAACATGAGCATAAACTATAAAAACAGAAGCCCTGATCACAACCAGGGATCCTAACTTCACTCTGCCACAAACAATTCATATACATAACACTCCCATCCCAATAAAACAAGAGGTAAGATATCTAGGTGTCATCCTAGACAAAACACTCAGCATGATTCCTCACCTAAAACATATATCCAGAACTATATTTTTTAAGTTAAGTATCATCCAACACATTAGACCACTCATCGACCACTCGGATTTCAGAAGAGCTGTACAATCCCTAATCACACCCCTCTTCGATTACTGCAACAGCATACTTATTTGAATACCCAAAAAGAATCTAACTATTCTTCAAATGGCCCAAAACGTCACAGCCAGAATCATAGTTAAAGCAAGACTATCAGACCACATCACACCCATTCTTTACAATCTCCATTGGCTTCCAATTGCTAGCAGGGTTAAATATAAAGTCATAATGACCACCTTCAAGATAATTAACGAAATAGCCCCTTCCTACATCTCAACCCTAATCCATTCCCAATCAGATAACAGAATAAGGCGAAGAATCAACCAGAATACACTCACAGTTCCTCCCACGATCAGGAAGACAAAACAGAACACAAGCATATTTACAGCCCCCACACTTTGGAACTCCCTCCCAGAATCCGTAAGAAAAATAAAGGACCTTCAGGCTTTTTGTAAAGAACTAAAAACACACCTCTTCTTTGAATACTACGACTCCCAACTCTTCGAAAACAACCCACCCACTACTACCACCCACAACACATATCTCCCCCCCACCCTTCAACTAAACTCATTTATGCCTCAAGACCAATAAAGTCCATTATAAACCTCCCCCAGAACACACAGGATCGACCCCTTATTCCCACCACATATTCAAAGACAAGAACTGCCCACACAAACTAGCCCCATGATATTCCACTCAATACAAGCCATACTCAACACATACAACAAACAACTATATGATCCTAATGGAATGTATATAGTTGATGTAAATAGTTAATCTTTAATGGCTTTATGTCATTAATGTTACTACAACCCAATTACAAATTTCATTTAATTGTTTGAATTCTTACAATTCGTTTCTTGTAAAAGTTATGTTTCAAAGTTATGTTTCATTTTCTATACTGCCCCTGATCTCTGGAAGGGGCAGTATAGAAAATGTTTCAAATAAATAAATAAATTACAGAAACATGATGGCAGAAAAAGACCATATGGCCTATCTAGTCTGCCCATCCATATCAACTAATATTCAAAGGTAATATATGTTTGCCCTTCCATGCAGTTTCAAAAAAATATACTAATAATATCATGCCATTTGAAACTGCTAAACAGCCAGATATCTGTGGGCTATGGTAGTGGGGGGGGGGGGGGGGAGCATGGGCAGACAAGAACATTATCCAGATAGTGGTGATATGTAGTTACTATTTTGATAGGTTATTGGTTTAGTTTAGGCCTGCCGAATAGCAAGCCTATAAAGAGTGTTCTAGCGGTCACCGTACTATCCATATATTCAGCACTGCAAAGTAGATGGGTAATGGTGTTGAACATACAGATTAAGTTAAAAGCAGCACAGTGACAGTGCTGGCTGAAAATTTGCTCCTATTTGTGCAGCTCATACTGCAAGACTGGCCCCAAGGGGGATGGGGGTGCAAAAGTAAAAACTGGCTTAGGGTGCCACAACCTCTTGAACCAGCCCTGGTGGTGTTTCCTTACAATTAATTACAGATTCTTCCTGTGATTGAGTTGTATCTATATGTGGGTATAGGCATCTTTCAGGTCTAGAGAACATAGTCAATCCACCTTTTGAAAAAAAAGTAGTAAGGTGCCTAGGGAAGGCAATCTGAACTTTTTTTGAGCCAGAAATCTGTTCATATCCTGTGGGTGTAGAATGGGACAGTATCCCCGTTTTTTTTGGCACCAGGAAATACCTTGAATAGAATCCCAGCCCTCCTGCCCTGGTGGGACCAGTTTGACTGTATCTGTAGCAAGGGCAGAAAGTCCCTGATGAAGTATGTTTTGATGCTGAAAAATCAGAAAATAGACTCTCGGTGGGCAATTCAGAGAGAGTTTGAATGGGTGTAATCTTTACCCCTCTTGAGCCATTTTTAAGACCCCCAAAGTCAGAGATTACAAACAGTCCAATCTATATGTAATTTTATAAGAAATTTTTTGATGTATATCATCTTGAAGATGAACAGTAGAGCTTAAACATATAGATTGGACTGTGAAGGTATATACAGCTCTGAGAAGTGACACGAAGACATACTTGTTAGAGATTACAAACAGCCAACAATTTGCAAAGAGCATTAACTTCCCTCCAACTGAAATGTTGTCCAGGAGCATTACTAGATAATGGCTATATTCTTCAAGAGCCAGCCAAAATCCCACCCCTGAGTTTTGGCTGGGATGCTGGCCTGTGCTTTTGAACCTTTGGCTTCTAAGGATGGTAGCAAGATGGTTATCTGGCTGGAGAGAAGCAGGAGGGAGGGAATACATATGCTTGTGAGAGCAGTAGGATCTCTACTTCCTCCTGCTGTGGAACATCCTAGATGATGAGGCCGGGTCAGAAGTGGGCCTGGAGAGGGTTAAGTATGTCGCTTGATCATGGTCACAGCCTCTTGAACCTTCTCTCTGAATTGATTATCTCAGTGGCATGGTATATCAGCGAGTTGCCTGTACACTGGGCTGTAAATCTGAGTCCCAGAGTCATGAGAGTCTCCAAGCACCAGCAGTCATTGAGGAAGCTATGGATGTCATATAAAAAATATTGTATGTTACCCAGACAATATATTTACCACACACCTTCCCTTGCATCACTAAGGTGTGGTATTGCTCAGTTTTCCCTGGAGGGAGAAAGTTGGCATATTCATCTAAGCTGTGCATGATGTTCGGCAAGTGCATGCCCAAAAATAGCTGGCAGGATGCTATGCAGGACGTGGGCATAGCATTCTGAAAAACCTTTCTCTACAAAGAATCCAAGATCTGATCTGTCCTCTCTGGGGGCACCAAAGACTGACACATGGAGCTCTTGGCCTTTTTGAGAGTGGATTTGACGACCATGGAATGGTGCAGTACCTGAAGTTTCTCAAATCTGGGAGATTTCTGACCTTTATACATAGTTGACCTTCTTACTGACCAGAGGCACAGAGAAGGTGGTCTCCCACACAGGGGCGGCCCAAGGGGGGTGCGGGGCCATGTGCGGAGACTCGGTGCGGGGCCTCATTTGCATAAGGGGCCTTATTTGCATAAATATTTGCATAATGTTACCATACACTAACTTTTAGTAAGCATGCCTCTTAATGAGTATATGGATAAAGACTAAAAGATTTCTACATTACTATAATCCAGTGCCAACCGCCAGGCACATTAGGAACTACTACAAACACTGCCCATTTAGAACCCATACCAAACCCGCCATATCCTAACAGCACTACCAGGACTCACAAAGCACCATACCCTACCTATCAAAAGGCAACACTGCAAATATTAAACCAATACATTTCAGAGAATAACAATACATGACCTACTGGGGAAAAGGAACAAGTGGCAATGTCAAATAGGAATTACATAAACAGAATACCTCAGCTCAGTTACACATGCAGAACACAGACCATCACCAAACAAGGAATCACAATTTAGAAACAGGAAGACAATTAAACTGGGAACCCCAAAAGCCAAACTTGGAATGTACAACAACACTGTAGAAATAAAACTATAAATTAATTTCCTCTTGTACTAAACAAAGCGCAGACGTTAATGATGCACATTTCCCAGAGCTGACATATTCCAGTTAATAAATTAAAAATAAAGAGATATCTTTCTACCTTTTGTCCATTTTTTTTCAGTTGCAATTGCTCCAGCCACTTTCTTCTGGTTTCTTTGTGTCTTCTGCTAACTCTCCATCGTCTGCTGTCCATTTGTCCTTTCTTCTCTCTTCTAATTTTTTTCCATTCTCTCTCTACATCTGCTTTAACATACTAATCTTTCTCCTTTTGCTCTTTCCTCATTCCTATTTCATCCACTCAAATTTTACCCCTCCATCCTCAATCCCCACTTACTCTCCCAATACCCAGCCAATTGTAGATTTTTCTTCCGTCCCACACAAAATATTTTTCCCCTCTCCATTTCACTCTCCCAGCTCCATCCCACTCTAATCTCCCCCAACATCAGCTCCCTTCTAGTTCCAGTCCCACCCAGTATCCACTCCCTTCTAGTCCCCGCATCAGCCCATTTCCAGTCCTAGCCCCCCCCCCCCATCAGCCCATTTCCAGTCCTATCCAAGTCCCTCCATCAGCTCATTTCCAATACCAGCCTCCCATCAGCCCATTTCTAGTCCTTTCCTAGCCCCACCATCAGCCCATGTCAAATCCTAGCTCCCCTCCACTCAGCCCATTTCCAATCCAAGCCCCCCATGAGCCTACTTCCAGTTCTAGCCCCTCCATAAGTCTATTTCAATCCAAGCCCCCACCACAGCCCATTTCCAATCTTAGCTCCCCCCAACACCCAATTCCCAGTCCTATCCTAGCCCCCTTCATCAGCCCATTTCCTGTCCTAGCTCCCTCCCCTCACAACCCATTTCCATTCCAAGCCCCCCTCCCCATCAGCTATTTGCAGTTCAAGCCCCCTCTTCCCCTCAGTCCATTTCCAGTCCTAGGAACCCCCCAACTCATTACCAGTCCTAGCCCCCCCCCATAGCCTATTACCAGTCCTAAGTCCCCATCAGCCCATTCTCAGTGCTAATCCCATCAGCCCATTCTCAGTCCTAATCCCATCAGCCCATTTCCAGTCTTAACTCCCATCACCCAATTTTCAGTTTAAGCCCCCCATAGCCCATTACCAGTCCTAATCCCCCATCAGCCCATTACCAGTCCTAAACCCCATCACCCAATTTTCAGTTTAAGCCCTCCCCATAGCCCATTACTAGTCCTAAACCCCCATCAGCTCACTTCCAGTCCTAACCCCCATCACCCCATTTCCAGACTTAGCTCCCCATAGCCCCAGTCCTAACCCCCTATCAGCCCTCTTCCAGTCCTAACCCCATTAGCCCATTTCCAGTCCTAACTCACACCCCAACAGCCCAGGGAAATTAAAAAAAAAAAAAAAAGCTGTCTGCTGCCGCTGCCACTGCAGCGGCAGAACTGCATATCCCGCGCCCCCCCCCCCCCCCGACAGAGCCTGCTCTCCCTGCATCAGCTCCGTCGGCTTTCAGAGCGCGAAAGGAGAGTTTCTCCCGCGCGGCTCTGTTAAGCCCGCGGGGGCTGATGGGAAAGTCCCATCAGCCCCTGCGAGCTTAACAGAGCCACGGAAAGGAAACTAGTCTCCCTTCGAGCTCTGAAAGCCGACGGAGCTGATGTAGGGAGAGCAGGCTCTGTCGGGGGGGCCCGCGGGATATGCGATTCTGCCGTTGCTGCGGCGGCGGCAGCGGCAGCAGACAGCTTTTTTTTTTATTTTAAAATTTACTTTGCAAGCAGAATGTTCTTTGCACGGGGCCCCCTGAAACGTGGGGCCCTGTGCAAAAAACATTCTTTCTCAATGGACGGTTGGCCCTGCTCCCACATTCTCATCAGCAGCCTCTGTAGATGCAGTGCACTGGCACTGTCAGTGCCTCCCTAGTGGCAATAGAATACTGGAGGATATCCAACTCCTTGACCCTGAGCTGCTCCTCCAATGGAAATGGAATGGATTTTGCCATTTCCTTGAAGAAATCAAGGTTGTTAGCTCCTCCAATGGGGGCCTGTGGCACTCATGAGTAAGAATGGGATCTTAGATTAACTCTGGCGACCTCTTCTCCGAGAGGTATTCAGACCCAAACTCAGATTCCCAGGAACAATCCAATGCAGGCTTGGAGAGGTGCTTGAAGGACATTTGAGCCTCTGCCTGCTCTGACCTCCACCTCACAGGGGAGGCAGATGATTTCAAAAAGCATCAATGCACTGATAACTTCCAGTGTTTCAGGGAGCTATCACTTCCCGATGGACTGGAAAACGATATCAGCCAGACAGAAACTAATGTCAAGGACCCAATGAGGATTCCTCTCCCACAGACAGTATATGGGTTTTGCGGATGATTTAGATGCATTATTGTGCTATTGACATAAGAACATAAGAAATGCCATACTGGTTTAGACCAAGGTCCATCAAGCCCAGTATCCTGTCTCCAACAGTGGCCAATCCAGGTCACAAGTACCTGGCAAGTTCTCAAAAAAGTACACAGGATCAATAATGCTTGTCCCGGGGTAAGCAGTGGACGATGATGTCAAAGCTGCAGCTTTGTGAAGAGCAAAGAATGTTGTCATCCTCTGTTCAAACCCTTCCATGAGTTGCTCCTCAAGGTTCAAAAGTGTAAGGTTTGCAGCAGATTCGGGGAGTCTGGTCTGGCCTCCTCCAATCCTGAGGAGGATGAGTGATCCTCATGTCAAGGCTACTTCAAGGGTTGGGGGTTCCTCTGATATCTTGATGCTCTTATCATCATGCTCCAATGGATCTCTATGTCAATGCACTGAAGCCTTGGCCCGATACTCATGATCTCTGGTCCTTATGCCTTTGAGGATGAATCCTTCTCTTTCCTCAAGGCAGTGTGTCCGAAGCCAGGGAGACTTATTAGTGCTTGGCTCAGATTGAGCTTGAGGGTCCTTCAACATGGATGAACTGCCAGCATCTTATGCAGCTTCAGAAACCATGAAGACCAATGCCATTAATGCTGAAGACAATGGATCAGTCTTAACTGTGCCAAAAATAAGTTTGTGCTGCTTCTTGTCAACCCTATAGCCCTCTCCTTGTCATCTGTGAACACAAAACACAAGATGGTGGCTCATGTTTGGGCCCAAAGCACTGCAGGCACCATTTGTGGGTGTCTAATAGGCATGGTCCTGAGACATCATGTGTACGTTTGGAACCCACTGGCCAGTTTCTTGGATATAGTGTCTGAAAAAATAGCCACAGCACAATTAAATGACTCAATTTTGAATAAAGAAGTTTCACGGCCAGAATGCCTGAAGCCTAAATGTGGCCTATAGTGGCGATGTGAGAAAAATAAAGGAAACCTTAAATGACCCAAAAGCTCTAGACTCAGAAGAAAATTAAGGGAAGGTACAGATGGCTATGATGGTGGCCGGACAGTATAACTCACAAAGAGCTAAAAAGCTGCCGAATGTCGAAGTTCGCAGAAAAAACACACGGACTGAGGCTGAAGACCATGTTTTGGGGCACTGCAGAAAAAGAGACTGAAGATATGAAGTGTGGCAGCAGCAGGCGGGAAGGCATGCACATGTGCAAAAAAAAACAATCTAAATGCTTTTAGAAGGAGCTGAAAGCGGTTCCCATGTAGGGCTCTGTTGATGATTCCATCCATATATAAGGACTTCTTCTGCTTGTCTATGCAGGAAATGTATTTCCTCATCAATCCATAACCTACAGAATAGAGGCCAATGCTGGAGCTACTGATAATATCAGCCTCTTCTTAAAAGTGAGTGAACAGAGTCTGCCCTGAAAATATTCTGTCAGATTTTGTCTGCAAACGAACACCACTCTGCCTAGTGACTTTTAGCATAAGAACTTCTAAGTGAGCCCTAGAGTTCTTCTCAAATGGAAGGAAGGAAGGAAGGAAGGAACCTTTTGGATATAAATATTGCAGAATGAGACTGGCTTATTGAAACAATGCCTGATATTTCAGGCTATTTATTATGACATCCATGACCGCTGATATTTCTACAATAATCCTCCATGACTGAATGAAATTCCCACTGTTTGTTGCTGGCTTCACCGAAGACTACGATTCAAATATAAAGTTATTAAATGAAAACACTTTGCTCATTGGATTAATACTGATGTACTCAGTTGCACATTTAGCTACTGTATCTCTCCAGCGCATCCACGCACACATGCACACACACAAACTAAAAAAGTCAATGGATACCACTTTTCAGACAAAGTTAAGCAGATTTCTAGCACTGAATTTTGTGTAAATTCCAAATTTATTTTACATTTCTAATGTCTCTGCAAATGTAGAAGTTTTGAATGCCAACTCAATTCTTTTACATAACCCCCCCCCCCCTCAGATTCATTAAAAAATGCTTGTTAAATTTAAGAATGTGTGTGAGCACAACGCAGATAAAACATGCAGTTTTATAAAATGCATAATGTTGATGGAGTATGGTGATGCCAAAAAACCCCCAGGTAGTCCCCTTGGAGAAAACTTCCACCTGCCCACGAATTTCTAAGTCATAATAATCTAAATCAACGCTTCAATACAGGATTGCATTAATTGACAATGAAATCCTTCATCTTTACAATTAATGCTCTAAGCACATTAAATATAATCCAGTAACATAAGGTTGCTGGCAGTACAAGAGTGGGATCTGAGAAACTCAGTAGTAACACTGTTACTTTTGGCTTAACACATCAGAAAAATATTCTAAAGACCAGCAAATGGATTTATCACGCCAACCGAATCTTCTGATGGGCACGACACAGCTGCCTTTGGCAAGAGCAAAATCACGCATGTATTTGTATACAGAAACCAGTTCACGATGTTGCTGAGAATAAACGTTTTTTGATGCAGATACACACTTTCAGTTTTTGGGAAAGCCATTTCAGGATCTAGAGCGGTAAATGTCTCATTTCTATGCTAACAGTTTTTAAATCACCATTTGTGTTGCTATAACTTACATCTCCCCAAACGACAGCACACAACATACCATAAATAAAAGCAAGAAGCATTTCCAGAGCAAGTGATAGAAAACCACCACGTCAAGATTTGAACATCAAAAATTAATCAACATAAATTCAAGCCATATTTAAGAAGCTTTTGAAATACCTGTCAAGGGCAAAAATATAAAAAAAATTGCATAAGTGAAGTGGAACAAGGATAAAGAAAACAGCCTTACTAAGGAGATTAAACTAAAGGTTATGAAGGCAGTTTTCAAACCTTTCTTGGCAGGTACAAATTCTGCAGGTATTTTTCTTTGCAAACTCCACATCAGTTCTCAAAAGGATAGTATGCCCAAACTTCCTCTTTGTTAGCTGCCCAGGAAACAGTACTCAGAAAGATTTGTACTTGCTTTTTTGAAGATACTTTTTCCATGAAAAATGAGCGTAATTTTGAAAATGCACATCTATGTGCAATACTTCTGCTCCCGACCTAACCCTACCCCAAGCCCACCTTCTTTTTCTCACAGGTAGAAATATGTGTATTGTTAATCCCTGTGCATACCTTTACCTAGAGCAAGAGCGTGAAATTTTCAGTCTATTTACCTAGGTAAATGGCTTTAGAAATTTAACACACATGAAGTACTGCCCTAGCCCTTTAATTTCTATGGGAGCAGTGGCACTTAATGCACATTAACGTGCGTTAACCTTTAGTGAACACAGCCCTAATGAGAGAGCTCCTCTGCTTTCTGTATCTTTGAGTCTTTAGAAACATGGGCCCTCTTTATCAAGCATTTTTAAATAGAGGCACAAAATGGGAAAATCCTTTAGTAAAAAGATCCCAAAGTTTGGGGTTGGCCTAGCAGCAAGTGCTGCATAGAGTCATTTGGAAAAGCTGGGTTCAGCTTCCCAGGGACAGGGAGAGACAGACTTCAATGGAAGCAGCGTTCAGAGCCTTTGGTGGTGAGGCCCTTCCAGCCATCAAACAGCAAAACCTTCTGGCTGAATATGTGCCCTAGGACTGCAGGATTCCAAAGGGAGCACTAGCACATGGGCCCCAGGCCAAGGGACCTTTGTTACAATGACTGGTATAATCGAGTTTGGGGGAGGACAAATTGCTCCATAGTTGTGCATAAAGACCCAAGGTGACAGACCCCAACTCTGGTTCCAACTGAGCTGAAGTACAGAGGAGCAGCAGGAAATTGCTAGAGGAAAAACTAAAATTAGGCCCAAGGATCACAAGCTAGTAAACCATCACTAGGAAAGTCCAGCTGACAGAGTTACTAGGGACAGACTGCTTATGTGCATGGTACCAATGACTGCCCTTGCTTTCAAATTACCTTAGAGATCTTACCTAACAAGCGTATTATTACTGGGTGCCTTGCAAGGCTGTGATACCATTCATTGGACCAACACAAGAACTATACCAGCAGCATATATCTTTCTAGTGCTTATCCAATGATAGAGCTTCAGGGCACCAATGCCGACATTCCCTGGATTTGGTTTTACTCATCTTGATTTCCTGCCTGCTCTAAGGGGGGAAAGGAAAGCTAAAAGCCCATATTTACCTGGATGAATCATCTTTGACTCAGCATGTTGATATGATGGATGCACATCTCATTTAGATGCTGGAACTTTCCTGTTGAGAAGGACGGAGGCATTTTGCTGGAGTGGGCTTGCAGGACGAGGGGAGCTGCTGCTGCTCCTTAAAATAGAAGTCTTGCTGAGCCCCGTCCTATGAGAGCCTCTCTGTCCCATTAACCCTGGGCCAGGAATGTGTGATTGATTTGGCTGTAGGACCACCAGCTGTTAAGCATGTCTGCTGGTGTGGTGCTTGACCTGGAAGGATCACAGCCTGAGGTGAGGGAAGAGGCGGTTTGTGCCTTGTTCCCGGCCTTGGAAGTGTCTAGGGTGCAGACAGCATGTAAGCATGTACTGAAGATCTGTCTGAAGGAGGAGTAGAAGAGGTGCATTTTGGTACTAGTCACGTTCAGTCCTTCAGTGGCACTGTGGTACTGCGTATTAATATTGAGGGTCATTCTGTCCCACGAATAGCGGGAATAGACGTCCCATCCCCGCTATTCGCCCCCCTGCCAGCCACGGCAAAAGCCTCCCCATACGAACAATACATTTGTATGGGGAGGCTTAGATGGGGACAGGAGGGGGGCGTTCTGGAAGCAGAGCATGGGTGGCCCGCGACCCTGGACATACAGGGACAATTCTGAGGTCAGCCCTGTACGTCCGGGGCTGTGAACACAGACGGGGGATCCTGTTGCTGGGCCCGGTAAAACAGGTAATGGGATGAAGGAAGTTCCCCGCAGCCAGACCCTGGCCATGGGAGGCCAGATCAAGGGGATGCAGTGGCACTGCGGCTCCATTCAGGAGCTTGACTGAGGTAGCCGGGGATCTGCTGGGCATGCAAGCCAATCGGAATTGGGGACCGGTCTGCACAATCAGGCCCTAGACCTGATTCTGATCCCACTGGCACATCCAGCCCCCATGGAATCAGAATCGCGTTTATCTTTGGGCATTCCGATTCCAATCGACCACACAGGGTTCTGGATGCCCACATTGGAATGCCTCATTACTTCCAAATTTGGGATGGGTTCTGAGGTTGAACTGCATAGGCTTAAAGTTATTAATTTGGAAGCTATTTGGGAAACTTTGGCAATCATTTCTAGCCAGATTATTGCAATCTTCTAAGCAAAATGAGATCTGTTCAGAAGCCGTTAAAGGAGAAACAAAGGAGAAAGAACTTCATATGGGAGTGACTATTATGGAACAGTCCTTGGAGAAAAAAATCAAGATGGTATTAATTAAAGGAAATGTTTTGCTTTCGAATAAGGTTGAGGCTTAAGAGAAGATGGTGAGGCAGAGAAATGTTTGATTAACTAATTTCTAATGGCTTAAAGTTATTTCTACTATTGATATGTTTAAAAAGTATTTGTTAGAGGTATGGATGATACCAAAGAAAACGTGTCTGGTACTTTATAAAGAGCCCCTTTTCTAAAGTGCACTAAGCAGTTAACACACGTTTTCATACCCAGTAACTGTGTGCAAGGTGTTACCATGGGGATCGTGCCAGTTATGTAGCGCTGATTGGTGAATGAGCAGGTTAGGGGAGAGTGGGCATGGAGGGCACACTGCAGGTAGCGTGTGGGACATATCACATGTTGTCAAGGTTGAAATTAGCGTGGGTGCAACTAACCCCACCTGAATAGGTGGGTTTAATTGCACCTGTGGTAATTGCACTATGAATTAGGGTACACATCTACATGTTAACTGCTGGAAAACCTAATGTAATTTAGTAAAAGGCATCCTAAGACTTATTATTTGCCACCATATAAGAAAAAGCGTAGTTACTCACCTGTAACAGGTGTTTTTAAGGACAGCAGGAATCAGTCCACACATATGGGTGACATCGGCACCAATGGAGCCCCGCGGAAGCCCCAGCTTTCAAAGAAAGCCTTTGGAAGATGCACCATGCATGCGTGGTCCCCTTCCCACCCAAGGGTGCCATCTTGCCTCAGTTTAATGACATAGCTAAGATGGCCAAGGAAAACTAAAGAAAATACTGTAAGGGAGCAATGCTAAGGGGAAGGGTTGTGAGGACTGATTCCTGCTGTCCCCAGAGAACACCTGTTACAGGTGAGTAACTATGCTTTTTCCAGGAACAAGCAGGAAGTCAGTCGTCACATATGGGACTCCCCAGTTACAGGCTACTGAGAACCTGTAAAAATGCCACGGCGATCTGCAAAGGGTGAGCCAAGATCAGCAGCAGTCGAGTCCCTGCTGGGAGACTCTCGCAAGATCCAAGTGTCTGGCAGAGAATCAGCACCCCAGTAGCCTGAACACAGAAGGGTTGGAGGGCAGGAGTTACCTATAACCCAAAAAGATTACGGAATACAGCCTGGCTGAAGGTGCTGTCCTGTCGGGACTCCGTCTCCAAGCAGTAGTGAGCTGAGAAGGTATGGACCAAAGACCAGGTGGCGGCCCACAGATTTCCGTAAAGGGGATGGAACGCAGATTTGCCATGGAAGTAGCCATAGCCCTGATGCGGTGCACCCCGACCTTCTGGTCCAGTGAAATCCCCGCCTGCTCATAGGCGAGGGTAATGCAGTCCGCCACCCAAGCGGACAGAGTTCACTTAGTCACTGGGAGCCTCAGACAGCTGGGATCATAGGATACGAAAAGCTGAGGTGCTTTTCGGTGGCCCTGGGTCCATTGCAGATAAAACAGCAGGGCCCTATTACAATCCAGAGTATGAGAATGGTCTCTGCCCTGCTGGCATGAGGCCTCGGAGAGAGGGTGGGGAGCACCACCTCCTGACTGAGGTGGAAAGGGGATACCACCTTCGGAAGATACTTGGGGTATGTGCGGAGCAAAACCCTGTTCTTGCAGAACCTCATGTAGGGAGGCTCTGCCATCAGGGCCTGCAGTTCGCTGACTGCGAGCTGATGTGAGTGCTACCAGGAAGACAACATTCCAGGAGAAGTACTGCAGGTGGCAGGAAGCCAGAGGCTCAAACGATGGCTTAGAGAGTTGCGAGAGCACCACATTGAGATCCCACTCCACCACCGGAGGGTGGACTGGGGGTTTAGATAGCATGAGGCCCCACAGGAACCGAGATACAAGGGACTGAGCCGAGGGAGACATCCCCTCAACAGTATGGTGGTGTGCTGCAATAGCACCCGTGTGTACTCTGACCAAATTGGACTTTAGTCCCACTTGTGACAGGTGGAGCAGATATTGCATTTGTACAGGGCATCATGCATTTGTACCGTGCAGGAAAATGGGTTTGCCTGTTTTTCGGCGCACCACACCGAGAAGTGGAGCCACTTGAAGGTGTAAGTCCTTCTTGTGGAAGCCTTACGAGAGGCTAGGAGAACCTCTGCCATGTCCCGTGGGAGGTTGAAGGGAGCTAGCCCTACCTTTTCAGTAGCCAAACCATGAGTGACAGGGACCCCAGGCTGGGGTGTAGGAGAGAGTCCTGCTCCTGTGAGAATAGCCCTGGAGCTCGACCCAGGGCAATCAGCGACACCGCCAATAGGGAGAGGAGCAGTGGGAACCAGGGTTGCCTGGGCCATCGAGGAGCTATTAGCATTAGTGATGCTCTGTCGTGCTGGGCCTTGAATAGGGTCTTGGTGACCAGAGGTGTTGGTAGGAAGGTGTACGAAAAACCTTCCATCCATGGGATGAGAAATGTATCTGCTGCCACCTGGGACAGGTGTGGCTGGTAGGAGCAGAATCAGGGCAACTGCGTGTTATCTGGACAGGTGAACAGGTCCATCGAGGGGACGCCCCAGAGACGAAACACCCGGGAGGCGACTACTACTGGATCCAGGCACCAGTTGTGCGGCTGGAGGTCTCTGCTCATCTTGTTCGCCAGGGCATTGTCCTGGCCCGGGAGATAAACCACCCTTAGGAGCATCCCTCTGTGTGCCACATAGGAGCAGAGGGCTACTGCCTCCTGGCAGAGGGGATATGACCCTGTTTTCCCTTGTTTGTTCATGTAGAACATTGTGACCTGGCTGTCTGTCTGGATGAGCACTGAGAGTTGCTGCAGCTGGTGGTGGAAGTCTCAGAGGGCCAGGAATATCGCCCAGAGCTCTAGCAGGTTGATTTGCATCCGGAATTCCCTCGAGGACCAGGTGCCTTGCGTCTGAAGGCCCTTGCAATGTGTTCCCCAGCGCAGTAGTGAGGCATCCATGATGAGGACCTTCTGGGGAGTGGGTGCCTGGAAGGGCATTCTGGCCTGAAGGTGACTTGGAATCTGCCACCATCTGAGGGAGTCCGCCAGCTAAGGGGTCACTTTCACTCTGTTCTGAGCCTGCCTGTGGCTTGTGTCCACTGACAGTGGAGGCACCACTGGGCTGCCCTCATGTGCAGGCGAGCATAAGGGGTCATGTGAATCGTGGAGACCATGTGTCCCACAGACAGAGCAGAAGCCGGGCAGGTAGTGCCTGGCGTTGGTGCACCTCTGAGGCTAACCCCCTGAGAGGTTCTGATCGCTCCTGAGGGAGGAAGGCTTTTGCCTGGAGGGTATCTATTTGCGCCATTATAAACTCAAGGTGCTGGGCTGGAGTGAGGTAGGACTTGGGATAGTTTAGGACAAACCCCAGGTGCTGCAGGTCATTTATGGTGCACCTGGTGGTGCAATGTGCCTCTGTAGCTGTGTCCCCCTTTATGAACCAGTCATCCAGATAAGGGAAGACAAAGGCTCCTTAGAGCCAGAGATGGGCTGCGACCACCGCGACACACTTTGTGAAGACCCTTGGTGGCAAGGCCAGACCAAAAGGCACCACCTTGTACTGGTAGTTCTGTCCTCCCACCAAGAAACGGAGGTATTATCTGTGGTTGGGATGAATTAGGATGTGTGTGTAGGCATCCTTTAAGTCTAAGGAGCATAACCAATCTCCCTGCTGGAGGAATGGCAGCAATGTCCCAAGGGAGAGCATCCTGAACTTCTTCCTGACCAGAAATCTGTTGAGCTCTTGCAGGTCCAGGATGGGCCTGAGGCCCCTTGTCCTCTTGGGGATGAGGAAATACCTGGAGTAGAAGCCTGTGCCCCAGAGATGTTTCGGCACTGGCTCCAATGCTGTGTCTTGGATTAGGCCTGGTAGCTCGGTGAGAAGCAGGGTCTGGTGAAGGAGAGGTCCAGTGGGCTCTCCTGAGAAGTAGAAGGGCGGCACCTGCTGTAGGTGGAGGTGGTAGTTTTCCTTGACCACCTGTAGCACCCAGTATTGGTGGTGATGACTGTCCACCTGTGGGCAAACAGGGCTAGGTGCCCCTTGTGGGCTGCACAGGACCTCCGGCGGGGGGGGGGGGGGGGGGGGCCCACCAAGGCAGTCAAGGTTGGGTTGGGCTGGCACCTGGGACTTCGGGGTCTGTTGCTTTCAGGGACCATCCCCCTGGCCTTTTTGCTGCTGGCCCTGTTGAGGGGCTGAGAAGGCCTGGAAATGTGGGATACCACCAAAGCCCCCCTACTCCCTTGGGAAGAAAGGCTTCTTCTCTGGGGCTTCCTTCTGGGATTGCACCTAGGTCTTCGAGAGCCTGGTTTCTAGAATTCGGTTGCTATCTCTGCAGCCTTGTCTGCCATGAGTTTCCCAAATAGGTTCTCTCCTATGCAGGGGACATCAATAAGTTTGTCCTGAACCCATTGTTCTAAGTCAGATGACTGCAGCCATGCTTGGCATCATACCCTGATGCCTGCGGCGGCCACCCTGGCCGAAAACTCTAAGGCATCATAGGCTGCTCAACACAAAAACTTCGAGAACTCTTTTACCGCCAAGGTCAGGGACTTAAACCTCTGTAGGGGTTCCCCATCGAGGCCTGCTGAAAATCCCCCGAGCTCCTTCGACAGTTCCTTCAGGTACATGCTGATATAGAGCTGATAGGACTGGATCTGGCAAGTTAGCATCAAGCCCTGAAAGGTCTTCTGGCCGAGGACATTGAGGATTCGGGTCTCCCTGCCGGGTGGCACCAGCGAATGAGCTTTTGGCATTTGAGCCGGCACATGGCTGACTCCACAACCATCAGGTTGTGGGGAAGCTGGTTTTTTTGCAACCCAGGGATTCGGTGTACTCATGACATGGTGTCAAAGCGCCTGACAATTGATACCGATGCTGGTGTTTCCCATATCCAGAGGAGGCGGCGGTCAAGAATCGGAGGAACCAGTACCGTAAGAGTTTCCTTAGAAAGTGCCTTGCATTGGAGCATCTCCAATTTCTCGGTGCATGGGTTTTCCTCGGCCTTAGTCTCAATAGCGAGAGCCTTGAACATGTCCTGCACAAAATCGAGGAAAGCAACATCCCCGGGCAGGGACCACGTTGGGGCATCAGGGGAAACAGGTCTGAGGGCACGTCTTGGTGTTGCCTCGTGTCCAGGGACTCTTCATCCTCAGTCTCCCATTCGGACTCGATGTCCGAGTATGAGTCCGATGTTGCGCAATAACCTTGGTTGAGTCCACAACCTCCAGAGAATCTGCGGTCTGAGTCGCAGGCGCTCACCAGGGAGGACCAGTACCCCTAGAAACAGGACTGGGACCTCATCTGGTGCCAGGGATTCTCTCGAGGCCGGTGGTGCTCGAGGACCGACTCGCTATCCAGGGAAGTCAATGTCAGGGTCCCATTGTCAGGGGAATGAACCGGACAAACCGGACATAAACACCCGCTGTATGGCCAAGAGAGCAGAGATACTGCTCTCTAAGGCCTACCAGTTGGATCTGCAGCCTTCGACGTGGGCACCGAGGGCTTTGGGCCCAGTGTCGGCAGTGTTGAGGGAGAGTCCTGGATGAGGATGGCCTTGGTGATCAGAGGCTGGTCGATGGGTGCCGACGAATCCTTGCGAGGCAGCTTGCAAGGCCGGCTCCTGTTCAGACTCCTCAGACTCACGCCTGGGACTGAGTGGCCTGGAATAGGATTTCCCCATCTCCCTAGACCCGTCCTCCGAGGCGGTCTCGAGGGTTTTGTCTTCTAGCGTTCCACCTCCAGGGATTTCTGCTTGGAGGAAGCATGGCCAGGGGACTCCGAAGAGGCTCGGGCTTCGCAGGACACCAAGGTATCGGAGGGGGCCCTGGAGCATGGTGTTGCCAGAGACTCCAGGATGAAGTCAGACTGCTGGAAAACTTTTTTCCTGCTGCTGACGGCGGCTCTTTAGGGCCTTTGAGGCCATAGTTCTGCAGAGTTCGCAGTCTGAGTTGTTATGTTACGGGCTGAGACACTGGAAGCAGCAGTCATGCAGGTCGGTGAGAGACATCATTTTGCTACACCAATCACACTGCTTGAAGCAACTGGAGACCATCAGAAAAAGACGTTCCCCACTGCCTGGCAGGGGTCTGAGGCTTTCGGCTGAAAAAGGGCACGTACACTGGTCGAAAGACACCTTGATGAAAAAAGAGAAAACGAATGAACATACCCAAGAAGTGACGTCGAGGTGAACTGCCTCGGGGGCGGAAGGAACCGGTACGCAAGACTTTTTCCAGGGGAAACTAGACAAACATCTGGAGGGCTCCACGGAAAAAAGGAGACTGAGGCAAGATGGCACCCTTGGGCAGGTAGGGGACCACGCATGCATGGTGCATCTCTCAAAGGCTTTCTTTGAACGTTGGGAAAATGCTTCCGCGGGGGTTTGTTGGCGCCGACGTTACCCATATGTGAGGACTGACTTCCTGCTTATTCCTGGAGAATGGAAAGTTTTAGAGAGGCTTCATAGGGCTGGATGTTCTGAATGTTTCTAAATCTTCTTGATTTGTTGGAGTCATCTGCGGAAGAGTATTGTGTTTCTGTTATGTTAACAGTCAGTTTCATGCTTTATTCTTATCATGATTTTCTATTAAGATTTTTATTTTGTCATTCAAAGCCATTCAATTTAAGAGGACGTTCCTCAATATGTGTCTGGGGGTCCTGCAAGTGGGGGCCCTTTTCTGGTGCAATATTCCCTGTAAATGTGTAATTAAATATCATAATGTGAAAGCATAATTACTCACCTGTAACAGGTGTTCTACAGGGACATCAGGAATCGATCCTCACAACCCTTCCTCCTCCCTTGGGAGTTGGTTCCCTACTATGTTTTAGTTTTTACTGCCATCCTAGCTATGTCATCTAACTGAGCAAGATGGCACCCTTGTGCGGGAAGGGGACCACACATGCGTGGTGGCATTCCCAAAGGCTTTTCTTTGAAAGCTGGGAAAATGCTCTGCGGGTGCTCTGTCGGCGCCGACATCACTCATATGTGAGGACTGATTCCTGCTGTCCCTGGAGAACACCTGTTACAGGTGAGTAACTACACTTAACCTTTAGTCAGAAACTCCAAATAGAAATGGGCTAAGTGGGCTAGTTCATAAAATACATATTTTTTCAGGAACAAACAGGAAGTCAGTCCTCACATATGGGACTCCCTAGCTCCAGGCTGCTGAGGACCGAACCAAGACAGCACCAACAGCGATCAATCGGGTAGCCGTGAGTTGCAGGAGGTGAGTCCCCACCGAGAGACTATGCAAGACCGTAGCATCCAGTGACACTATCACTCTGGTAGCCTGAACACAGAAGGGTTGGAGGGCAGGAGTTGCCTATACCCTGAGAATATTATGGAGTACTGCCTGGCCAAAGGCACTGTCCCTGCAGGACTCGCTCTCCAGGCAGTAGCGAGCTGCGAACGTATGAATGAAGACCATGTGGCGGCCTTGCAGATTTCTGTCAGCGGCACTGAGCGGAGGTTGGCCACCTACGCAGCCATTGCCGCCATGCGATGCGCTGTGATCCGGTGCTTGAGAGAGACACCGGTTCACTTATAGGCAAGGGCAATGCAGTCTGCCACACAAGTGGACAGAGTTCGCTTAGTCACGGGGAGCCCCAGTCTGCTGGGGTCAAAAGACACGAAAAGCTGAGGAGCTTTTTGATGGGCCTGAGTCCTCTGTAAGTAGAAGGACAGGGCCCGTTTGCAATCTAGTGTATGAAGTACTAGTTCCTCCTTGCCGGCGTGAGGCCATGGGAAGAAGGTGGGGAGGATCACCTCTTAGAGTGGAAAGGAGATACCACCTTCGGGAGGAATTTGGGGTGTGTGCGGAGCACTATCCTGTTCTTGTAGAACTTTGTATATGGTGGATCTGCCACCAGGGCCTGGAGTTCGCTCACTCTTCGAGCGGCGTGAGGGCCACCAGAAAGGCCACTTTCTGATACTGCAGGTGGCAAGTGGCCAGGGGTTCGAACGGCGATTTGGTAAGCTGGGAGAGCACCACATTGAGGTCCCATTCTGACGCTGGAGGGCAGAGGGGGGGGGGCTTGGATAACAGAAGACCCTGGAGGAACCTGGAGACCAGGGGTTGGCTTGAGAGGGGTTTTCCCTCGATAGGGTGTTGGTGAGCAGCTATGGCGCTCAAATGTACCCTCACTGAGTTAGATTTCAGCCCAGTGTGTGACAGATGCAGTAGGTACTGAAGTACTAATTGAACATGGCAGGAGAAGGGATTCTCCTCCCTTTCCACACACTAGGTGAAGAAACTTCTCCACTTAAAGGCATAAGCTGATCTGGTGGAGGGTTTTCGGGAGGCCAGTAGGATCTTCTCAACTTCTTCTGGAACACTGAAAGGGGCCTTTCAGCAGCCACACTGTTAGTGTTAGTGACCCCAAATTGGGGTTCTGGAGGGAGCCCTCCTCCTGGGACAGGCGGTCCGGGGCTTGGCCCAGGAGGACTGAGAGTGCCACCGACAGGAAAACAGCAGAGGAAATCAAGGTTGCCTGGGCCACCTGTGGGCAATCAGTATAACTGATGCCTTTTCGCTCTGGATTTTGAAGAGGGTCCTGGCGACCGGGGTTTGGGGGGTGGGGTCGGTGGGAATTCATAGAGTAGGTCCTTGGACCATGAGATCAATAAGGCATCTGCCGCCACTCTCTCTGGGTGCAACTGACGGGAGCAGAAGTGGGGTAGATGCGCGTTATCCGGAGAGGCGAATAGATCCATCACGGGCCTGCCCAAGAGGTGGAAGAGCTGCTTTGTTACTCTGGGGTTTAAGCGCCACTCGTGTGGGTGAAGGACTCTGCTCAGCCTGTCTTCTAGGCAGTTGTCCTGGCCCGGGAGGTACACTGCTTACAGAAGCATGCTCTATTGCATGCTGTGAAGGAGAGGAGAGCCACCGCCTCCTGGCAGAAGGAGTACGAACCCGTGTCCCCCTGCTTGATGACATAAAACACGGCGACCTGGTTGTCCTTCTGGATCAGCACAGGTCGGTGTTGCAGGTGGTGGCAGAAAGCTTGTACGGCCAAGAAGATTGTCCTGAGCTCCAGGAGACTGATCTGTAGGAGTGACTCCTCCTGAGACCAGCTGCCCTCTGCACTGTGCCCCCCAACCCAGGAGGGAGGCGTCTATGCTCAGGATCCTCTGTTGCACAGGGGTCTGGAAGGGCATTCCTGCCTGGATGTGGTGCAGGATTTGCCAACAGTTGAAGGACTCTGCCAATTGGCGGATAACCCTGACCCTGTCCCGCAGCCTGTCTGTGGCCTGAGTCCACTGCGAGCATATGCATCACTGGGCTGTCCATTTGTGTAAGCGGGCTGAGAGCATGACGAGGACCGTTGAGGCCATATGGCCCAGTAGGCAGATGAGGAGACAAGCCAGCACTGACCAGCAGCATTATACCTCTCCTGCCAATTGCCTGAGGCATTCTGCCCTTTCTCTTGGGAGGGTGACCTTGACCTGTAACATGTCCAACTGGGCACTTATGAACTCCAGGTTTTGGGCTGGAGAGAGATGGGATTTGTGGCAATTGATGACAAACCCCAGGTGCTGCAAAAGGAGGGTTGCTTGCTCTGCGGCTTGACTGACCTTTGAGGCTGTGCTGCCCCTGATGAGACAGTCGTCAAGGTAGGGAAAGACGAAAGCTCCTTGTAGGTGCAGGAAGGCAGCTACCACCGCCAAGCATTTGGTAAAGACCCTTGACAAGGAGGGCAGGCTGAAGGGTAGCACTCTGTACTGGTAGTGCCCTCCTCCCACCACGAATCTTAGGTACTGCCTGTGGGAGGGGTGGATCAAGATGTGAGTGTACGCATCCTTTAGGTCCAAGGAGCACAGCCAATCTCCTGGTGGAGGTAAGGCGGCAATGTTCCAAGAGAGAGCATCTTGAACTTCTCCCTCACCAGAAACTTGTTTAAGTTTCTCAGGTCTAGTAATGGCCTGAGGCCCCCAGTTCTCTTTGGGACAAGGAAGTATCTGGAGTAGAAGCCTTTTCCCCATAGGTGTTTGGGTACAGGCTCCACTTCTTTGTCCCTGAGTGGACTTGAAAACTCTGAGAGCAGAAGGGTCTGGTGAAGGAGAGGTCGCATTGGCTCTCCTGGAAATACCTGGGTGATACCTGCTCTAAGTGGAGGAGGTATCCTTCACTTACCAGCTGCAGTGCCAACTGGTCTGAGGTGACACTGGCCCACTTGTGGCGAAGAGTGCCAGGCGGTCCCTTGTGGGCTGGTGAAGGTCTCCCGGGGGAGGAGAGGTCTGCCCTGTGAGTCAAAAGCTCCCCCTGGGCTGGGCGGGAGCTGGGGCCTGGGGTTTCTGTGCCCTTGGCTTCTATGCTCTATGGCTTTGTCTTTTAGGGTGAGAATCCTGTTGCTGGCCCGAGAAGGGCTGGTAGTGGCTACTCTGATGAAAGGTCCCTTTCTTACTCAAGAACAGGGGTCTTTTCCCCGATGATTTCTTACGGGGAAAGGATGAGGTCTTTTTGGACAGCCTCTGTCGGCCTTGAACTCGGCCACCTTGTCAGCCATAGGCTTGCCAGACAGGTTCTCCCCAGTGCAGGGGACATCGAGCAGCTTGTCTTGGACCCATTGCTTGAAATCCAAAAACTGTAGCCAGGCTTGGCATTGGGCGCCGATGCCGGCCGCTGCTACCTGAGCTGCTGACTCAAAGCCATCATAGGCTGCCCAGGAAAGGAACATAGAGCAGTCCTTGATCCCGGAGATCAGGGATTGGAACCACTGAAGGGGTTCCCCGGTAAGCCCCGCTGAAAACCAGACAACTCCTGGGTTAGGGCCTTCAGGTACATGCCTATGTATAGTCCATAGGCTTGAATCCAGCAACTCAGCATGGAGCTCTGGTAACACTTGTGCCCAAAGGCATCGAGGGCTCTAGCATCCCTTCCAGGAGGAACGGAGGAGTGGGTCTTCCAGCTTTTAAGTTTCTGCATGTTCGACTTGACGACTATAGAGTTATGTGGGAGTTGGGGCTTGTGGAAGCCGAGGCCCTTCCAGATGTGGTACATGGCATCAAGGCGCCAGTTCACCACTGGCACAGAGGCTGGTGTCTCCCACATTTTAAGTAGCAGCTGCTCGAGGACTGGCTGCAAGGGCACTGTGAGGGTCTCCT
Source organism: Ichthyophis bannanicus (assembly GCA_033557465.1). Taxonomy (NCBI): domain Eukaryota; kingdom Metazoa; phylum Chordata; class Amphibia; order Gymnophiona; family Ichthyophiidae; genus Ichthyophis; species Ichthyophis bannanicus. The sequence goes on along the minus strand of CM066040.1, from coordinate 274,582,273 downwards.
TGGGTGGAGACTCATACTGGAGAATCTCCAGTTCCTCAGTGCGCAGATCTTCCTCTGCCTCAGTTTGCACCGAGAGGGCTCTGGCCATATCCTTGACAAAGTTGTGGAAGGCCACATCTTCCGGAGCAGAATGGCGCCAGGGCGCCGGGGGCGACAGGTCTGAAGGAATATCTCGGTGCCGTCTGGTTTCAGGGGACACCTCATTGTCTGTTTCCCAAACGGAGTTGAGCAGTGATGACGAGTCCAAGGCCCTGTGACTCATAACGTCAAGGTCGAGGCTGGGGCCGAGTGGCCTCTGGAAGACCTGGGTTCTGAGTCTCGGAAACTGACTGGGGAGGATCTGATGCCTGAGGAATGGGACCAAGACCTCGACCAGCGCCAAGGGCTTACCCGAGGCCGATGGTGCTCAGAGCTCGACTCGATGACCAGGGACTCCCCCGCAGTCAGGGGCTCTGTCGTCAAGGCAGATGATGTGGACAAACCAGTCATCATTAACTGCTGCAGGGCCAGGATAGCAGTAATGTTCTACTCCAAGGCTGCCATTCTGGCTTCCAAGCCAGAAGGCTCTGCAGCTTTCGGCACGGACATGAAGATCTCGGGCCCGCACTGGCAATGGTACTTTCGTGAACGCATCGTCGAGAAGGACTATGGTCTCAAGGAATCTCGCACAGTCTCTGCTGGCCGAGGAATCCGTGTTAAGGACCTTGCTAGGGCGCTTGCTGGAGCTGTCAGAGTCCCTCTGGGCAGTGTTACTGGGTTTCCCTGGTGCAATCTCAGTGGACTTTGAGGATTTTTTCTTCTTTCTCTCGGGGTTTGAGGTCTTCTTGGAGGAGCCGCTGCTGCAGGACTCCGAGGACGCTCGGGCCTCATGCGAAGTGCAGGGCTTGGAGCTTGGCATCGGGGAGGCTGGTGCCGTCGGACCTGAGAACAGTTTTTCCTGCAACTCCGACCTCTTTTTATTGGTTTTAGGCATCATGGCCTGCACAGGTCAAAGGAGGTGCTGTCATGGTCCGGGCCCAGGCAGCGCAGGCAGCAGTCAGGAGTGTCGGTGACTGACATGGTTTGACTGCAGCAGTCGCATTTTTTGAACCCACCAGGGGACATGGTGGGGAACACCCAGATGGGATCGACGACCTCCTGGCGAAAAGGGCACGAATGCTGGTCGAGACGAGCTTCGATCAAAAAAGAAAAAAGGAGCCGACTGACGGCACCAGCTTGAGGCAGGAAGAGGAACCGGTATGCAAACTGGTAAACTGACTATTTTAAGGATAGTTAGCAAGGAGTTTTCCATGGAAACAGGACAGACGTCCATTGGGCTCTCTGGAAAAAAGGAAACTGAGCAAGATGGCACCCTTGGGCGGGAAGGGGACTACATATGTGTGGTGGCATGTCCCAAAGGCTTCCTTTGAAAGCTGAGGAAATGCTCTGCGCAGGCTCCATCAGCACCAATGTCACCCATATGTGAGGACTGACTTCTTGCTTGTTCCTGGAGAAAAGGTCTCTTCATCTCTTAGTGTGGGCCAGTGTTCCTGTTTAATCTTGCAATTACGGAACTGATTGTCATCAGCTAATTGGTGTCTTTTTTCCTATATGTGGTTTTTTTTGTGGGCTTCCTCAAAATTTGAGCTTGTCCATCCCCCCCATAATGGTGAGCTAGGTGACAATTCTGTATTTTGTATTTCCTTTTTTTGAAAATGTATTTCCTTGCTTGAATGTCATTTTCTGTACAAGATGCTATTCTTGGAATTATTATTAAAATTTGAAAACCCTCCACAAAATTAAAAAAAAGAACTATCCAGTGATATGTATGAGTTTCTGAGACCACAGATAAGTCTTCTATGGACGTAGAGGAAAAGAACCCATCTGGTTTCTACAAAACTCAAGTACTGCATCACCTACAGCGAATTCTTATGCTGGTCCAGTAAAAGGTGGCCAGACAGCAAGAGAATCCAGATTTTACCAAGATAAGCACAATGTACTGGAACATCAACATCAATCTGTGAGTTAGCGAGAAGGGCGGAAAGGACCAAAACAAACATTTGCATGTAAACTTTCTATTATACGATGACATCCTGCTTTCATAGAGATTCCATTCTTTGTTATTAACATTTATTTATTGATAGAAACATTTGGTTTCACATGGACTTAATTTTCAAAAGAGCTTACCCAAGCTGCCGTGACATAACCTTTTCTAGGAAATAAAACCAGATTAAAGCAACGCATTCCATGTCGCATTTTCAAGCAAAGTCCCCTTCCTCTCATTCACCCCTCCACCCACAAAATTCAGGGAACCTTGAGAGCTCAAGGCACTGGAGCAGCCACCACTTTGCGTTCATGTTACTCCAGTCCTAAATCCAAATTGGCGTTTCTGGCAAAAGTTAACATGCCAGTCTCCTCAAATATCCAATCAGATGCGTGCATTGAAACATGGCCGTCCACCTCCAAAAGCATGTCACTGATATACACAAATGGTTTTAAATTATAGTGATATATCAGATGAGGCCATCATATCAACAAATCTGGTCTTTACAGATTTGCTATTTAGTAGATCTCCTACATTCCATAAATATCCTATCTAGGCAGCTACGTTTTAGAGACAAGAGTCCTTGAATATAGATACTGTGTAGTATAAAATGATCAAATCAGAATTCCAACTCCTATTATAAAGAACATGTGTTACATAAAAATATGGAAAAATAAATTCTGTTCCAGATTGCAGAGATTGAATTTAGATAGCACCTGATCCCTTTCTAGTGCTTTCATTCACTAAGCTCTGGAGATGAGGAATAATGCCAAAAAGCATAACAATGTTCGCGCGCCAACTCAGATATCCCATGTACTCTAGATACCACAAGGCTCGAAGGGAATCATTTCTGTACTGTATGGTGCAGAATATACCCATTGTTGCCCTCAGATGCCAGATATTGAACATGCACATTTCAGACAAGAGAACCAGACCTTTTTAATTTCACAAGATCAAATACCTTGTAATAAACTTTAAATTAAAAAAAAAGTGCAATAATAAGGCAAAATCTGCTAGCACACCATCTTGCTAGGTATTTATCATTTGTGAGGTTTTTTTCTTCCTTTTTGGTGAAACAAAAAAGGTGCTTAAATCAGCAGCTATATGATAGAAAGAAGACCCAAAATGTATTAAGAAAGTAACACAGAAACTGTCAGGTGTTCCTCGCAGTGCGGAGTTCGGCTAGAGCTTTTTAAAAAAAATGTTGTATCCGATATTCGGAAAGGTTCTGGCCACCAGTTGTCATTACCAGATGATTTCTGAAATATTATCAATGTCTCTGGTACTGGCCCGTTCCTAAAATTATTTAAATAATTACATCATGCAAAGAAGCAGTTGCATGTGATGGGAAACAAAAAATTATTTCTAAAATAAACCATAAAGCAAGACCCAAAGCAGAAACTGCAAATAAATATGTCACATATATGTTAAACTATACTCTTCAAACAAAACCTTACATCTTATCAAAGAAATTGGAAAGTACCAAAAAAAATCATGTTATTTTCCAGTATAATACTGTTAAATTGCAATTGCTGAGAACGTCCCAGTTATATACGTATTTATTTTTCTGCCTTCATAAATTAGATGACAAAGTAGAAATTCAAACATAGAAAGAAAATGCATACATCTGAGAGCAGTAGCTCAGCAAGACCTATCAAATATACTGTGCAGCATTCTAGTGTCAACGAACAGGCAGAAATTGCCAAGATCTCTTGGTGAAAAACAGGGTGGCATCTGAGGAGTAAAAATTCTAGTTAACAATGAACTCACATTTCAACAGTGCGTTAATTAGAACAAAAGCCAGATGATATGTGAGTAACAATCTTCAGGTCCAGTGTCGCAGAATCTCTGTGTTTTCTGCTAACTTAGACCAGGTTGAAAACAGATTTATGAATGGGAAGCTGCTGTTGTTTGTTTTTTTTTTTTTTTTAAGTAGCAACGTTGCTTGTTTAATTCTTTTAAGGACGTATCGCCACTGGCAAAAAAAGATGATCGGTTCTCCGCCTGATGACTGAGCCAGGTGGTTTACGATGTAGCCTTTTTAGCTGCTGTGCCTCTGGGTTGTCCAAGCACTAGGGTCCTAGGATTTGCCTTGATCTATTCTTTCGCTTCTAGGAAAAGGGTTTCCTGAGGGTAGAGCTTTGCATCCATTAGCGAGTTATTGGGATCCATCTGAGTTACCTGAAAGAAACAGAAACTAATGTTAAACTTACAGTACCATCATGCCCCTTATGTAGGCTCTAATTTTCAGAAAGGTCCTCGAACATAACACTGAAACGCCCTCTTCTTGTTACCAAAGCAATTATACAAAGGGTAGCAAATCATGCTGTCTTTTAAAATGGAGGGGCTACTATTTTAACTAAATTGGATATTCACTGCTGAAGCCCATCTGGCGTCTGGCACTGAATGTGGATGCGCCAGGCAGCGAAGTTTCTCTCTGGTCAGCAGTGATATTCAGCAGGATAACACCAAGCAGATAAATTTAGCACAGTCATTTGAGATGCCCTAAACTTAATCTGGATTAGCTATCTATTCAGCGGCGGAATATGGCTATGATCGGATAGCTGTCGTAACCATCTCCGATCTGCCTACAGATCGCCCTGATTCTAACCAGGTATCTTTTCTGTGGTCTGGGGGGATATTCATCAGCACTATCCAGATAGGGTTACTGAATATCGGGATTGCTATAGTTTAGCTGGTTAGCAGCTCCTGCTAACCAGCTAAATCCATTTGAATATGCCCCCAAGGACTTTAGTTGAAAGCTTAAACAAAACTGCATCCAGGGACATAATTATTTCCTGGGAAAAGCTAAATCAGTGAATGAGATTTATTTCAGCTAAAAAAGTCCCACTAGGCATCCCATGGATGGCCAGGCACAAAGTCTGAATCTGGCTTACAATGACTCTTTTCTACTATGGCCCCTCTTTCTGTTTGGGTTAGCAACATGAGCTAACAACCATCACCAAGCTGGTGCAGAAAGGTTCCATGTTGCTTATCCCAGGAGTAAGCAATGGATTTCCCCAGTCCAATTTAATACAGATTTATGGACTTTTCCTACAGGAACTCGTTCAAACCTCTTTTAAATCCAGCTACACTAGCATTTACTACATTCTCTGGTAACGAATTCTAGAGTTTGATCATGCGCTGAGTGAAAAAATATTTTCTCTGACTAGTCTTAAATGTGCTACATTGTAGCTTTCTTGTGTCCCCCCTAATCTTTCTACTTTTTGATGGCGTAAAGAATCGATCTACATTTACCTGTTCCACTCCATTCATTATGTTATAGTCCTCTATCATATCTCCCTTCAGCAGTTTCTTTTTCAAGTTGAAGAGTCTTAACCTTTTAAGCCTTTCCTCAAAGGGATATCCTTCCATCCCCTTTACCATTTTGGTCGCTCTTCTCTGTACGTTTTCTAATTCTGCTATATCCTTTTTAAGATATGGCAACCAGAATTGCACACAATATTCAAAGTGCGGTCGCACATTGGTTTTAATCTCTATCCCTTTCCTTATGATTCCTAATACTTTATATGCTTTCTTGGCTTCGGATTGGGCAGAGGGTTTCAACTTATTGTCCAAGATAATGCCCAGATCCTTATCCCGCATGGAGATTCCTAATGTGGCACCTTGCATTGTGTAACCATAGTTTGGGTTCTTCTTCCCTAAATGCATAACTTTGCACTTGTCCACTATAAATTTAATCTGCCATTTGGACACCCAGTCTTCGAATTTTTCAAGGTCCTCTTGCAATTTTTCACAATCCTCTTGTGTTTTAACAACTCTGAATAATTGTGTGTCATATACAAATTTAATCACCTCACTCATTATTCCCATTTTCAGGTTATTTATAAATATGCTAAAAAGCAGCGGGCCCAGCACAGATCCCTGGGGTACTCCACTATTCACTCTTCTCAATTGAGAAAATTGTCCATTTACCCCTACTCTCTGTTTTCTTTTAACCCGTTTAGAAGCTCTTTTCACGATTTGGACATCTGAAAATGGGCATTCAGACATGCAAATGACGGAGATGTCTCTGAACCCATTTTAGAAAGCTAAGTATATATAGATACCTCCGGCACGAGCACATCTATGTAGCATGGGGGCATAGTGGAGACATGTGATTCAAAATAGGACAAGCATGCTTGGCCCTGGTTGTTGAGGTGTCTATTCCTATACCTTCTCCTGACCACGAATGAAGTGCAAAAAAGGACGCATTTCATGGCTATGATGCTTCCAGGGAGAAGAGCATAATGCACTTTCATTGCAGCAGTTCATATTTCCTGGTTAAAGAAACCTGCATATAATACATAATCCCCCAAATATATACTGGCCTGCCACTGCACATCTGATTATCTGAAATGCCCGGCTGAGACGTGCAAGTCTCATTTCATAGTCGCTCTCCTTCTGAAATACCCTGGCCGGCATGTCTAAACACTTCATGGAGGGGTCCGTCTGTCCCCAGTAACAGGAGCCCATCAGCAGGGCTGGAGCTACTATTAGGTGAACCAAGCCATTGCCTAGAGCACTGGCCCTCCAGTGATACCCACTGCTGCCACTGTTGCTCCTCTCTGGGATAGACAATGGCAACAATGGCTTGAAACAGCCCCACGGTGTTTACCTTCAAGCTTCAGTGCTGCAGGGCTATTTTCTTCTGCCCTTCTCCAACTCTCAATGCTGACTGCCTTGAAGGTAAGTGCCATAGGGCTGTTTGCGGCTGCTGCCACTGCCGTCGGTCCCAGAGACTGGCAGCAGCAGTGGTAATGGGCGCCATGGGGAGAGTTGTGCCACAGGGGGGGTGCAAGGGATGAGGTTCACCTAGGGCACATCTATTTGCACCAGCCCTGCTCATATGTCCAATCAACTCTCTTCCCAACTGCCCCCTCTATGGATGCTAAAACCTCATTCCACAAAGTTTGTAACACTGTACATTCCAAACAGGATGCATAAGAACATAAGATATGCCATACTGGCTCAGACCAAGGGCCATCAAGCCCAGTACCCTGTTCCTAACAGTGGCCAATCCAAGTCAAAAGTAGTTTTCAGGTTCCCAAAAAGGTAAATAGATTCCACATTGCTTGTCCCAGGGGTAAGTGCAATCATCCAATCACACAACATCTACTAGCATATCTACACCGATGACATCATGCTATACGAACCAGTCAACATAAACCAACTTTCATACTCTGGGCTATAACAATGCTTCACTGATGTATCCCACTGGCTGACTTCAAACCACTTATCCATAAATCTCAAGAAAATGGAATCCCTATTTGTCACCATGGATGAATCATTCACACCACCACCCACCATTTCCCTAAACAACACCGAAAATCAAATTCAATTGGAAGTAAAATACCTGGGTATCACCCTAAACCATCACCTAATCATGAAGCAGCAGATAAAACACAATAAGGGCAATTTTCTACAAGACCTGAATCCTACAACATCTCCGCCCATTGCTGGTCCCATCTGACTTCTGCTCAGTTCTACAAGCACTAATCATCCCCCACATCTACCATAGATTACCCCAATCAAACCTATTATTCCTATAACAGCCCTTCACACAACAGCCTGCATTATTCAAGGAGCATCAATATATGACCACATCACACCTATCCTGAAACAACTCCACTGGCTCCCACTACAGCGCAGAATCCAGTACAAAATCCTCCTAATGATCTTCAAAACACTCAACAATCAATCAGCCCTACACCTACAATTCTCATCAAATCACCCCAGTCCAACAGACCCAGAAGACAATCCACCAAGAACATCCTGGCAATCCCCTGTGTAAAAACAAGAAGCACTCAACAAGCATGCACAAGATCATTCGAGCTCTACGCTCCAATCATCTGGAACTCTCTCCCCAACAAAATAAGAAATACTAAAGGCCTTCTCAAATTCCGTAAACTCTTAAAAACCCACCTATTCACAGAACACTTCGGACCCATTACCTAACCACCCATCACCCCTCCTTACAATCTAGTCCACGATAACTGTATAACCATGTTCTCGGATTTATAAAGAAGGTTTTGCATATAAGTTAAGATTACTCGTATACATTAAAGAGTTCATGTAAAAAGATACAGCTCTTCACCTGAGTTAAATGTACACCACTTTGACCCAATGAAAAGCAGTATAAAGGAACAGCCAAATAAATAAGCAAGCAGTGGATGTCCCTGGTCTTCTTTAATAATGGTTTATAACTTTTCCTCCAGGAACTTGTCCAAATCTTTACTACATTCTTCAGTAATGAATTCCACAGTTTGATTACACGTTGAGTGAAAAAATATTTTCTCCTATTAGTCTTAAATGGGCCACGTTGTAGCATCATTGCGTGTCCCCTCATCTTTCTACTTATTTACTAAAAAGGGACCCAGGATATCAATGCTTGACCCGATACAAGCATTGTGGAACCTGTGTCTTTTGGGGATACTGCTAGGTATGTATGACCTAGATTGGCCACTGTTGGAAACAGGATACTGGGCTTGATGGACCTTGGTCTGACCCAGTATGGCATATCTTATGTTCTTACTTTTTGAAGGAGTAAACAACTGATCTATGCTTACCCGTTCCACTTCATTCATTACTACTACTACTACTGAGCATTTGTATAGTGTTACAAGTCATATGCAGTGCTGCACAGACATGTAAGAGACAGTCCCTGCTCATCAGAACTTACAATCTAGTAGACAGGGATAAAACAAGGGGGAAAGGTAAAGAAACAAGGAGATCAGGTGAGTCAAAATCGAAATCCAAGATCAGGTAAGTCAAGATCATTATTTTATAGGTCTCAATCATATCTCCCCTCAGCCATTTTTTTCCAAGTTGAAGAACCCTAACCTTTTAAGCCTTTCTTCAAAGGAGTATTTTTTCCACCCCTTCATCATTTTGGTTGCTATATCCTTTTTTAGATGTGGTGACAAAAACTGCATATAACATTCAAGGTGCGGTCGCACCATAGAGTGATACAGAGGCATTATAATATCCTTGGTTTTATTCTTCATTCCTTTCCTTAGGATTCCCATCATTCTATTTGCTTTCTGCCGTGGCTGCACACTGGGCAGAGGGTTTCAACATATTATCCACAATGATGCCTAAATCTTTTTCCTGGGTGGTGGTTCCTAATGTGAAACCTTGCATTGTGTAACCATAGTTTGTGTTGTTCTTTTCTAAGTGCATAATTTTGCACTTGTCCACATTAAATTTCATCTGCCATTTGGATTCCACTTACTAAGGTCCTATTGCAATTTTTCAAAATCCTCTTATGTTTTAAGAACTTTGAATAATTTTGTGTCATCTGTAAATTTGATCACCTTATTCGTTATTCCCATTTCCAGGTCATTTATGAATATATTAAAAAGGAGTAGGCCTAGCACAGATCCCTGGGGTATTCCACTATTCACCTTTCTCCACTGAGAAAATTGTCCATTTAGTCTTATTCTCTGTTGTATATCTTTTAACCAGTTCCTGATCCACAATAGTATACTGCCTCTTATCCCATGACTTTTTAATTTTGCCAAGAGTCTCTTATGAGAGACCTTGTCAAAGCCCATTCTCCAATTTTCAGATACTACAAATGATTTTAATGATAGTTCATAGATTACTAATACAGTAGTAGGTCTGCAATCTTATACTTGAGTTCTTTCAACATTCTTGGATGTATACTATCCAGTGATTTGCTATCCCCCCCCCTTTTTTTTATTCCCTGTACAGAATGATTGTTAACAATTAGTTTTTCCTGTTGAGTTATCCAAGTTGCCAATTCCTGCTCTATCTAGCATTCTTATTGTTCCATGGGAACCACTCTGACTGCAAAATAGAATGGTATGTAAAATAAGTTAAATAAATAAATATCAAATAATTGCAATACATGTTCCCGGTTTATAGAGATTTGTTTCAATTCTTCTGATATATCACTTTTAAATACTATTTCAGGCATGGGTAACTTCCCTGCATCATCTTCAGAAAAGACTGAAGCAAAGAATTCATTCAGTCTCTCCACTCTGGCCTTATTCTCTCTTAGTGCCCCTTTTACCCCCTACCATCTAATGATCCCACTGACTCTCTCAGAAGTTATTTGCTACAAATGTACATTTTAAATATTTTATTATGCGTTTTTGCATCCACGGCAAGCTTCTTTTCAAATTCTCTCTTTGCCTGTCTTATCAATGCTTTGCATCTAACTTGGCAATGCTTATGTTGCTTCCCCATTTTCATCATGTAGCTCCTTTTTCCATTTCCTGAAAGATGCTTTTTTGGCTACAACATCATCTCTGACCTCACCTTTAAACTATGCTGGCAGTTGTTTGGCCTTCCTTCCACCTTTCTTAAAGCATGGAATACATCTAGTCTGGGCTTCCAAGATGGTGTTTAAACAATGCCCTCTGCAGCTGCTGCTTTTAGTTTCTTAACTATTTTCCACATTTTATCATAGTCTTCCTTTTGAAAGTTAAAAGTTAGTGCTGTGGATTTCCTTGCTGTCCTCCCTCCATTTATTAAATCAAATGCTATCATCACTATTGCCAAGTGGCCCCAACACCATTATTTCTTGCACCAGATCCTGTATTCCACTAAGGACTGGGTCTAAAATAGCTTTCCCTTCTTGTTGGTTCAACAACATACCTGTTTGTCATTTGCACTTCCCATGCTGGGTACTATCCCAAAGTTTCAATCACACCTCTCTTCCTTAGTAATGGAGCTCCTATGCAGTAATTTGTATTGCATTTCCTATAGCCTCACATTCACTGTTTTCTAAGATATGCTATTAAAAATGTACCCAAATCCTCAGATTCCAACTCCACCACTGCCGAATGCCCTGATTTAATAGGGATATGGGTCGATATGAGCCCAGCAGTATATGGTTTCTGCCTGGCTTAAATATCACCACGATATGGGCATGTCCCTGTACTTGCTCCAACCTCTCTTTCACCTGAACCACTTCTCCCATCCTCTGCATGGGCCCTCCCACTAAGTCATTCAAGATCTTGTAGCATTCCAGGCCTAAGCCGGTGGGCCCTGGGGTTTTATTGTATTTTGCACTACAGCGCATAGCCCTGCCCACTGACCCTTAACCCCAGATATTCAATGCCATGAGGACGGCATTCAATATCTGGGGTCACTGCACATGTACCGGAGCCGCTGAAACTAACTGGGTAGAGGCAAAATTGCACAGCTACCTGATTAGTTTCTGTGGGTAAAACCAGGCCCAGCTTTTGCTATGCCTAGTTTTACCTGCTGATTGCTAAACAGGTAATGGTGCAATATCGCCGCTACCCAGTTAGCAACAGTCTTTGCCTCTGCTCTTCCCAGGAACGCCCCTAACATGCCCTGAAGCTAACCACATAGCATCGGGGCATGTAATAGGGTTAGAAGTGCCGTTGAATATCCTGATTTAAGGTATTTATATAGTTTACTGGGCTAATGCCTTTTGAATATCGAGCCCAATACATATAATGTTCATTAACATGAAACAGGGATAATCAAGTATTAAATACTTTATCAAAAAAGTAACTTTTCAGCTGATTTCTACTGGCAGCTCATTCCATAAAAGGGGTGCACATAATGAAAATACTCATCTACTAACAAGCTGTCATGTACATCTGCCTACTGGGGTAAAACCAAGGAACCTTGCTGTGACTGCCTCACAGGTCTATTAAAAACATACATTTGTGAAAGTGGCCTCAAACTATCTGATGACAAACCATGCTGCATTTTAAAAACTATCAGCAGCACGTTAAACACAATCAGTACTCTATTGGAAGCCAATGTAGCTCTCGTAGACGTGGGGAAATATGCTCAAACCTTGATTTACCTAAAATGATTCTGGCTGCAGCATTATCAATGGCCTGCAAAGCTTACACGAGGCCTTTGGCAGCCTGTAATATATAATATTGCAATAATCATAAGAGGGAAAAAATCAAGGCTTGAAACACAGTTCGAAGATCACTTGGATCTAAACATGGGCAAATCCTACAAAAAACTGGTATTTTATAAAAAGCAGTATGCACAACACACTCAATATGCATAACACTCCCAAATATCAAATTTCTGAATGTAAAGGAAACAAATTCGTCATTCATTGCAATATATTGCACACATCCGCCCTAATCATCTTAATTCATCCTGCTGGACATGGATCCAGCAGTGAAGTTGTCGAATGTAACATCATTATCAGCCCTTCTATTTCTGTAGGATCAACTAAACAAAACTTGTCCAAAGCAAAGAACTCCCAGTCACCATATCATCAGCACTCACACACAAAAGACATTACCATCCTTCATCTTATCCCACAAATATTCAGCAAACATCCCTGGATCAATCATTACAGTTCCTCCGAAATGATCAGGTTCATGCACCGAATCTTTATCACCAAATAACTCACAGGGGGAGGGGGTATTACGGCGAGCATTAGCAGTAAATTTGAGAGCCAGAGATTATACTCCACATACCCTGGCTTAGGAATGAGGTTCATGACTGTCATGGTATGCGCAAAACTAACCCATTTGGAGAAATCACCCCGCGATTAAATGAAAAACAAATCTTTTTTGTAAAATTCTGCCGCTTTTTTCCCTCTACTGACAAATGATATTTTTCCACAGCTGATGATACATATGTTTCAACTCATCTGTACAAACCTTTCTCTATTTCCTCTCAACCCTCAAAGTTCCCTTTTCTGATCATAAGTTCATCACAATACTAAGGAGCTGAAATCCATTGTACATTCACACTCTTCTTCTCCTTTCCCTTTGCTACATCCCTAATTGCTAAATCCTAATCCAACATCAATCTTTCTAGATCATGGCCCTGAACATCAATATACTGTATACGTTCCAGTATACACCCAATCAAACTTTCTATACCATTGTGATATAGCCTGATCCCTAATCCCCCTTATTATAACTGCCCATAATTTAAACATTAACCCACACTAAAGAATGATCAGACCATGGAACTGCAGTTGTCGAAATCCTATCAACCCCCTCTGTCCATAGCTATTACAGACGGAATTAATACCAAATCCAAAGTTCTTCCCTGCTCATGTGTAGGATCATCAGGTTAACAAGTAATTTTCCAGCCTTATTACCCCACTAATGTAACCTATATTTGTATAACTTGATATTGTATCTAATCTTTTCATCCAGTAATTCATTAATCTTCCTCCATGTTTCCAAGTGGGCCTGTTTGTCTATCTTGCATGGTCCCAACATGAGTCAGCAGAATTCATTGTGGATATCCTGGAAACCTAACTGGCAGCAAGCAGGTTTGGGAACCCCTGCCTTATACTTTCCCCGCCTTCCTCTTCTAACCCCACCCCTTCTCTCCATGCTCCACCCCCATACCCACCCCTTTGCAGCTCTCAGGCAGCAGCCCTACTCTTCATGTCGGTGGGACCCTGGGACTGTCATTAGAGATTTCTGGCTGCAACCCTACTCTTCATGCTGGTGGGATCCAGGGACTCCTGCTGGCCACAGTCCCACTCTTCATGTTGGTGGGAGTAGGACTCCCACCAGCTCTGCATCCTGCTGCTTTGGGGTGGGAGAGGGCCAAATGCATCTGTTTGTTTGTGCATGCCTGTGTATGTGCAAACAAACAGATATATACAGACTGATGGACAACTGTAGTTAGCTGGCTGGAGAGTCCCCAATAGATGCTATCGCTTAAGTCAGGAGTGGGCAATTCCAGTCCTGGAGGGCCACAGACCAGTCAGGTTTTCATGATGTCCCTAATGAATATTCATGGACCTATTTCCATACAATGGAAGGTAGTGGATGCAAATAGATCTCAGGAGTATTCATTAGGGACATCATGAAAACCTGACTGGGTCTGCGGCCCTCCAGGACCGGAATTGCCCACCTCTGGCTTAAGTAAAACTTGCCTAAAAACCGCTCCTTTTTGGCCATCCTTTTACAAGAGGGATTAAGAGATATATCCCCTTTAATCCCCCAATGTTTATGTCCACCTCTGAATTGAAATGGGATCATGAAAGAGTCCTCTGTGCTTAATCAAGAGCATCTGGACATCTATGTTTGTCAAATGGGCCAGATATTCATATACGAGGGGGTACCCAAAAAAAACAGGAATAACATTGCAGTGGGCGGAGCTTATGTAGTACGCACTTCTGCCGCTAGGCGTGTATAGTGCAACTCATTGTCAGTTCAGTGCCGCCTGTGTTGTCGACCTGGCTTGTTCTGTTTAACTGCAGTGATTGTTTTTGCTAGCGCTGTTTTGTTCTTGTTTCTTTTCTTATGATGACAAGTTTAAGTGAACAACGTGCAGCTGTGAAATTTTGTTTTCTACTCGGTAAAAATGCTGCTGAAACTGTTTTAATGTTGAAAACAGCTTATCAAGATGACGCTATGGGAAAAAGTCAAGTGTACCAGTGGTTTGCTCGGTTTAAAAATGGCGACATGTCGATTGATGACAAACCTCGTTCTGGGCGTCCATCAACTGCCCTAATCGACGAAAATTTGAAAAAATTAGAGAGCTTGTGCTCACAGACCGTCGACAGACAATTGATCAACTGTCAGAGAATAGTGGGTTATCTTGGAGCTCGGTTCAGCAAATTTTAACGGAAAATTTGGGAATGAAAAGGGTTGCTGCCAAGTTTGTTCCTCGGGTTCTGACTGACAATCAAAAGGAACATCGAGTTGAAACATGTCGTGTTTTGAAACAACAGCTTGAAACTGATCCAGATTTTCTGTCAAAGGTCATTACAGGTGATGAGTCATGGTGCTATGGTTACGACCCAGAAACAAAGCAACAGTCAAGCCAATGGAAGACGTCATCGTCACCCCGTCCAAAAAAATGTCGTCAAGTTAAATCAAACATCAAAACAATGCTGATTTGCTTTTTTGATGCCAAGGGGGTAGTTCATTCAGAGTTTGTTCCCCCAGGTCAGACCGTCAATCAAACCTTTTATTTGGAAGTTTTAAGAAGATTGCGCAACAGTGTTCGTCAAAAAAAGACCCGATTTGTGGCAGACAGGAGACTGGTTCTTCCACCACGACAACGCACCTGCACACACAGCCATCTCTGTTAGACAGTTTTTGGCTAAAAATGGCATGGTTCCGCTGCCCCACGCACCTTACTCGCCTGACCTGGCTCCGTGCGACTTTTTCTTATTTCCACGCATGAAAAGGGGCATGAAAGGACACCGATTTGACAACATTGAAGAAGTCAAGAAAAAAACGAGGGAGGAGCTGTCAGCCGTTTCTAAAGATGACTGCAAAAAATGTTTCGAACAATGGAAGCACCGGTGGGACAAATGTATCAGTTGTAATGGAGAGTATTTTGAAGGGGATAAGGTTGTTTTGTAAAGAATTTGAAATAAACAACTTTTAAAAAATAATTCCTGGTTTTTTTGGGTACCCCCTCGTAAGTGCTGACATTTACACATATTCGTGAAATCCGTACTTTGATGTATACATTGCCAGATTCCCCCGTTAACTTTTATATTTATTTATTTGGTCCTTCTATACCGCCCCTTCCAGAGATTAGGGGCGGTTTACAATTAACAGAATGAAAACAGAACAATTTTACATGGAACAGTAGTTAAACTATTTACAGGAAGATATCTTACAAATCAACTTTTGTAAAAACTTAGTAGAGCTTGGTAGATCCACTATTTACTATTTACATATGTACAAAGCGTGTTCTGTAATTTTATGAGGTAAGGATCGGCTATTGCATCATAGTTGTGTAAAGGAACCTTAGTCTTTAGAGTTGCATAGTTCACTGTTTGTGGGTACCTAAATGAGAAAGATGGGGTGAGGGAAGGGTTAGTGGGTTGTTCCTTGAGTGTGTTGTATGTCTGTTTGTGAAGGGGGGGGGGGGGAGTTTCAGTTGAGTTTCCAAAATGTTTGGTGTTTTTCTGAAATACCTCCTCCTGCAGTCCATGGATATGATTAAATTAGACTTACCTGCTAATTGTAGTTCCTGGAGGAATTCCAGTCTAGTCCCGGAATCTCTGGGGTTGTGATCCTCCTCCAGCAGCTTGGAGACTGAGAAGTGTCATTCTTGTGACATCACTGGTACATAAGCCCCGGAACCGCCTCTCCTCACCAGTTACCTATTGACAAAGCAGACTCACTGGAGCAACCATTAAGTAGTAAGTATACCATAACCAGCACCTAAAACATTAACTACCCACTGAAGGATGCCAAGCCAAACTATGTACATAATCCTCTGAAATGTGCTCTGCGTGCTGAGGTCCACCTTTCCTTCCCCTGCGAAGGATGTTGGCCCCCCCTCCTCCAAACCACACCCTGAGCTAGGAAAACTACGCTGCAGAATAGCCACTCGTGACTCTTACCTGTTATCTTAGTCCCGCTTCAGGCCGTAGTCCATTCCAATATCAGGGCGGGATACGGGACTAGACTGAAGTTCCTTCAGGAACTACAATTAGCAGATAAGTCTAATTTAATCTTCCTGATCGTCCCTCCAGTCTAGTCCCGGAATCTCTGGGGATGTAAAAGAGCAGTGAATAAATTCAATGGGAGGGCCCCGCTAGACCAGCCTGAAGCATCGCCGATCCAAAACAGGTGTCCCTCTCCGCCTGAATGTCCAGATGGTAATGCTTCACAAAGGAGTGCAAGGAAGACCAGGTCGCCGCCTTACAGATTTCCACTGCTGGCACCAGACTGCACTCTACCCAAGAGGCTGCCTGCGCCTAGTGGAACGAGTCCTCAGCCCTTCTGGAACCACCCGGCCTTTCAACAGATACGCTGACGCGATGGCCTCCTTAAACCACTGGGCAATGGAAGCTTTAGACGCTGCCTCACCCTTTCTTGCTCCCTGAAACGATACAAACAGCCTATCTGATTTACGGAAACTGGCTGTCCTGCGGATATACCTCTTCAAAGCTCGCCGAATATCCAACCGATGCAAATGTCCCGTCGGCTGACCCCCGCTCTGTGCCGCAAACACCAGCAAGGACACTGACTGATTCACATGAAAAACGGAAACCACCTTTGGCCAAAAGGACGGCACCGGCCTCAAAACCACCTTAGTATCAAAGAAAGCCAGAAAAGGATTCCTACAGGACAGCGCTTGCAATTCCGATATTCGTCTCGCCGAAGCAATCGCCACCAAGAACACTACCTTCAGAGTGAGGTCCTTCAGAGTCGCCTTCACCAATGGTTCAAAGGGCGCTCTGCCTAACGCCCCCAACACCAATGGGAGATCCCAAGTTGGAACAACTTGTTTACGCGGCGGCCTCAACAGGGTTACTGCCCGCAAAAAACGCTTAATATCCGCATGTCCTCCGAGCGCATCGCCTTGCACCTTACCCCTATGACAGGACAGCGCTGCCAACTGAACCTTCAATGAAGCGGCTGCTAAACCCTTCTGAAATCCATCTTGAAAGAAGGACAGCACTTGTGGAACCGACGCCTTCAAGGGAACAAAATCCCTATCCACACACCATGCCTCAAACACGCGCCACACTCTAACATAGGCCAATGAGGTAGATCGCCGCCTAGCCTTCAGCAAAGTGGAAATCACCCCCGCCGAATAACCCTTCGCTGTCATCCTAGCCCTCTCAAGAGCCAAGCCATAAGCGAGAATCGATCTACCTGAGGCATGCACAGGGGCCCCTGTGTCAGAAGATCCGCTCGAGCCGGAAGCTGCCATGGCTTTCCTACCAACAGCCTCACCATAGAAACATAGAAATATGATGACAGAAAAAGACCACATGGCCTACCTAGTCTGTCCTTCCATAACAACTACAACAGTCCCCTTTTTACCTTTAGAGATCCTCTGTGTTTGTCCCATGCTTTTTTGAATTCAGTTACTGTCCTCATCTCTACCACCTCCACTGGGAGACTATTCCACGGATCCACTACTCTTTGCGTAAAGAAATATTTCCGCATATCACTCCTGAATCTATCTCTCTTCACCCTCATCCCATGTCCCCTCATAGCAGAACTTGCTTTCAATTGAAAGAGGCTCTCTCCCTGAACATTTATGCCACGGAGGTATTTAAACATCTCAATCATATCACCTCTATCCCGCCTTTCCTCTAAGGTGTACATATTAAGATCCTTCAGTCTGTCCTCATATGCTTTATAATGAAGACCACTAATCATTTTAGTAGCCACCCTCTGCACCGACTCCATCCTGTTCACATCCTTTTGAAGGTGCGATCTCCAGAACTGCACACTATACAGCAAATGAGGTCGCACCAAAGACTTATACAGAGGCATTATCAACTCCTTTTTTCTGCTAGCCATTCCGGCAGCCAGATCTGCGTACCATGGTCTTCTGGGCCAATCTGGCACTATCAAAATCACCTGACCCCTGTGGAGCTCTATGCGCTGCAGCACCCGACCGATCAACACCCAAGGTGGAAACACATAAAGGAGCTGCTCCTCCGGCCAGGCCTGTATAAGCGCGTCCAGTCCTTCCGCCATTCTCTCCCTTCTTCTGCTGAAGAAACGCTCTATCTTTGCCGATTGAAACGTCGCCATGAGATCCATCACCGGTGTGCCCCAGCAACGCACCAGCATCGCGAACACCTCTGAATGTAAAACCCACTCCCCGGGGTCCACCCTTACACGACTCAAGAAGTTGGCCTCCACATTGTCTACCCCTGCTACATGCGTCGCCGACAAAGCCACCAGATTGTCCTCGGCCCATTCTAACAAACTCGGCCTCGGCTTCCAGTGCTACGCTGCTGGTGCCCCCCTGGCGGTTGATGTAAGCCACTGCGGTCGCATTGTCGGAAAACACCCGAATGGCCTTTCCCTGGCGCGCTGGCTGAAACTCCTGCAGCGCCAGTGCCACCGCTCTCAACTCCAGCCTGTTGATCGACCAACACTTCTCCATGTCGGACCACAGCCCCTGCGCATACTGTCCCTGAAAGTGAGATCCCCAGCCCATAAGACTGGCGTCCGTCGTTAGCGACACCCATGCAGGAGACTCCAAGGGCATCCCTTTTTCTAGACACCCCGAATGCAACCACCACTGAAGCGCTGCGCACGTCAGCGGCGGGCAGGGCAGTCGCTGAGACAGTTGATCCTTCTGATGCGACCACCTCCTCAACAGTGCCCTCTGCAGCGGTCTCATGTGAGCCCTTGCCCACGGAACTAACTCGAGCGTTGCCGCCATGGTCCCTAGCAACTGTAAGTACTCCCAGGCTGTGGGGCTCTGCTTGCCGAGAAATTGTCTGACCAATCTCCTGAGCCCCAGCACCCGCTGCTGAGGCAGAAAGATTCATCCCACTCTCGTGTCGAAACACACCCCTAGGTACTCCAGACTCTGAGACGGTTCCAATTTGCTCTTTGCCATGTTGACCACCCAACCGAGACTGCAACAAGGCCACCACCTTGGCCATAGCAGCTACACTCTCCTCTCGGGACTTCTCCCTGATCAACCAATCGTCCAGATAAGGGTGTACCAACACTCCGTCCTTTCACAATGCCGCCGCCACTACCACCATCACCTTTGTGAAGGTACGCGGCACTGTAGCTAGTCCAAACGGAAGTGCCTGAAACTGGAAATGTCCCATAGGGATGGCCAACCTGAGAAATTTCCGATGGTCCTGCCGAATCGGAATGTGAAGATATGCCTCCAATAGGTCTAGGGACGTTAGAAATTCGCCCTTTCTTACCGCCACAATAACGGACCTCAGAATCTCCATGTGAAAATGAGACATCTTCAGACACCGATTCACTCTCTTGAGATCCAGAATAGGCCGAAAGGATCCTTCCTTTTTTGGCACTATGAAATAAATGGAGTACTGACCGCACCCTAAATGGGCAGGTGGGACAGGTACGATCACTTTGAGAAAGAGCAGTCTCTGCACCATCTCCCTTACCGCCTTGCGCTTTACGCTTGATCTGCATGGCAACTGAATGGAGTCTATCACTGGCCGTTGAAACTCCAACACATAGCCCTGTCGTATTACCTCCAACACTCACTGATCTGAGGTGATTTGGACCCAGGTAGGGTAAAACTCCCGTAACCGACCTCCCACGGGAACTAACCCCAGCTGGACCCACCTGACTTCATAGCGATTTCTTGAAATTTGAGGATGCGGAAGAGGCCGCAAATCCTCTCCCTGCACCCCTAAATCCACGAAAACCCTGGTTCCTACCAGGAAAACGGCCCCGCTGATTCTGGACAAACCTCGGAGTACGGAAACGCCGAAAGTCCTGTTGCTGTCCCCACGGCGCGAGGGTGGGCCGCCCCTGCTTCTGCTTGTCCTCCGGCAATCTCCCGCCTTTGGACTCCCCCAAATCCTTTACCAGCTTATCCAAATCTTCACCAAACAGTAACTTACCCCTGAAGGGAAGCTTACTTAACCGTGCATTAGAAGAGCCATCTGCCGCCCAATTGTGCAGCCAAAGACACTGCTGTCCCGCTATCGCCGAAGCCATACTCTTTGCTAACCCCCTGATAAGGTCATAATGAATGTCGGCTAAATAAGCAGTCCCGGACTCAAGTCTGGCCCCTCGGAGTGGGCCCCCTGAATTCGCTGGGTGCCTAGCTACCCAGGCCCCACAAACAGAAGCCTGTAACGAGAGTGCATTGACCTGAAAGACCTGCTTCAACAAGGCCTCCAACTTGCTCTTCCGTGCCTCTTGAAACTGCTCTCCGCCCCTCTGAGGTCTCCTACCTTGTCGCGTGCCGGATCTGCATGTGCTGCCTTCTGTGCTGCGCTCTACTATCTCCCGGGAGCTGCAGGCACAGACCGATCAGGGCCGAAACCTCTCTTCTGAGCTGCCGCTGGAACCACCGGCTTCAGGCGCGTTTGCAGGCAAACCTTCTGCACGCGCTGAGCTCGCGGTCTGCCGGTTCCTCCCCCGATTGATGGGATCGGGAACCGGTGGCTGCGCTGTCTCTCCCTTCAACAGCCCCCCAACGCTACTTCCAGGCAGGTAAAGGAAAATGAACGGGAGGGAGGGGGAAGGGGGGAAAAGCAGAGGACTTAAAATCTAAGGAAAGGAAAGAGCACCTGAGCAGCAGAATGGCTTAGCTCAAACCCCCCCCTCTTTTTTTTTTTAATAAATCTATCCAATAAATCTACTCAATAAATCTATGCTACTCTCTCCTTAATCGTGTCTCTAGTGAGCCCCTGGGCTCACTCAACCTCCAGCTGCTTGGAGACTGAGATAACTGGTGAGGAGAGGTGGTTCCGGGGCTTATGTACCAGTGATGTCACAAGAATGACACTTCTCAGTCTCCAAGCTGCTGGAGGAGGATCACAACCCCAGAGATTCCGGGACTAGACTGGAGGCACGATCAGGAAGTATTTTAGAAAAGGCTCCATGTTTGGCAGAGCCATTTCTAAATACTGACACAACTGTAAACACTGTGACCTGGATGTCTCAATTCTGATCTCCATGTCCTATTTCAAATGTGCCTTTAAGTATATACTGTATGGTCCAAAGAGAGTTAAATATATGAATTCAAAAACTACAATATGATTGGGGCTTCCTGTTTTAGGTTTTAACTGATAAACATGGATAAAACATCCCGATGCAAAAGAAAAAGAGTAGTTACTCACCTGTAACAGGTGTTTTCCAGGAGCAGCAGGAATCAGTCCTCACATATGGGTGACATCGACGTCGATGAAGCCCTTGCGGAGCATTTCCCCAGCTTTCCAAGAAAGCCTTTGGGAATGCAGGCACGCATGCGCAGTTCCCTTCCCACCTAAAGGTGCCATCTTGCTTAGTCAAATGACATAGCTAAAAACAGCACACAAAAATGTAAAAATAAACTATGTACAACTGCAACTCCCAGGGGAGGAGGGAGGGTTGTGAGGACTGATTCCTGCTGCTCCTGGAGAACACCTGTTACAGGTGAGTAACTGCTCTTTCTCCAGGACCAAGCAGGAAGTCAGTCCTCACATATGGGTGACTCCCAAGCTCTGGGCTACCAGGAACCCAGGCTGAACAAGAGAACTCCCTCTAGTCCCAGCATCAAAGAAAGGCTTTTCACTGACAGAACCTCCACCATTAGCCCAACAGAGGGTAGGAGTTGCCTAAACCTCAAAGAGATTCCAGAGTACTGCCTGGCCAAAAGCACTGTCCCTACGGACTCCCTTTCCAGACAGTAATGGGCTGCAAAAGTCTGGCTTGAAGACCAAGTTGCAGCCCTGCAGATGTCTACCAATGGTACAGAGCGGAGATGAGCCACTGAGGCAGCCATTGCCCTGACACGATGGGCTGTGACCCGACCCTGCAAAGGAAGGTCAGCCGCCTTGTAAGCCCAGGTGATACAGTCAGCCACCCAGTTGGACAAGGTACGCTTGGACACAGCTAACCCCATATTATTAGGGTCAAAAGATATGAAGAGCTGAGTAGCCCTTCTGTGCCCCTGCGTACGGTCAAGGTAGAAGGATAAGGCCCTCCTACAGTCCAGGGTATGCAGAACTGCTTCAGCCTGGCTTGCATGAGGCCGAGGGAAGAATGTTGGAAGAACCACCTCCTGGTTGAGGTGGAAAGAGGAGACAACCTTTGGGAGGAACTTTGGATGAGTCCTGAGGACTACCCTGTTCCTATAGAATCTGGTGTAAGGCCTGTCACAGACCAGGGCCTGAAGCTCACTCACTCGCCTAGCCGAGGTTAGGGCTACCAAGAAGAGTGTCTTCCAGGACAGGAAGCGTAGAGGACAAGTAGCCATTGGCTCAAAAGGTGGGCGAGTCAGTTGCTGCAAGACCACATTCAACTCCCACTCAGGAGCAGGAGGGCGGATTGGAGGCTTGAGCAAGAGCAAGCCTCTGAGAAACCGGGACACCAAGGGGTGAACCGATAGAGAATGTCCTTCCACCAGAGAGTGCTGAGCTGCTAAAGCTGAGAGGTGGACCTGAACAGAATTGGACTAAAGTCCTTGATTTGATAAGTGCAGTAAGTACTGAAGCACAACTGGTACAGTACAGGAGAAGGGATCCTCTGTACGTAGGTGACACCACACGGAAAACCTTTTCCATTTAAGAGCATAGGTTTTCCTAGTGGACTGTTTCCTAGAGGCTAGGACAACCTCCTCAACTTCCTGAGGTAGGCCCCAGGGAGCCAAAACTACCCTTGCAGCCTCCATACCATCAAATTGAGAGCTTTGAGATTGGGGTGCAGAAGGGAACCCCGATCCTGAGAGAGAAGGTCGGGTTGCAATCCCAGAGGCAGTGGGGGATCCACTGCCAGCTGAAGTAGAAGTGGAAACCAAGGCTGTCTCGGCCACCTGGGAGCAAACCAGCAGGACCGAGGCCTTGTCCTGAAGAATCTTGAAGAGAGTTCGGGCCACCAAGGGCGTGGGAGGAAATGCATACAGGAGGCCCTGAGACCAGGGAATTAGAAAAGCATCTGCTGCTATCCGCAGAGGATGCGGTTGCCTGGAGCAGAACTTTGGCAGCTGTTTGTTCAGAGGACTGGCAAACAGATCTATGGATGGAAGTCCCCATTTCAGGAAAATTTTCTGAACCACCAAAGGATGAAGCTGCCACTCGTGGGGCTGCAGAATCCTGCTCAACCTGTCTGCCAGGTAGTTCTCCTGGCCAGGTAGATACACTGCCTTGAGGAGCATGTTGTGTCTGAGAGCAAACAAGCAAAGGTCCTGTGCCTCCTGACAAAGGAGCCTGGACCCAGTTCCGCCCTGCTTGTTCACATAAAACATGGCTACCTGGTTGTCTGTTTGAACTAGAACAGACTGATGAGCCAGGGTTTGAGAAAAAGTCTTGAGGGCTAACCGAATAGCTCTGAGTTCCAGGAGATTGATTTGCTGTGCAGCTTCCCAGGGAGACCACAGACCCTGGGTGCACTTGCCTAGACAATGAGCTCCCCAGCCCTGTAGGGAGGCATCCGTGGTCAACACCACTGTGAAGCCAGGAATCTGAAAAGGTACTCCCTGCAGCAGATTGGATGGGTGCAGCCACCAGCTGAGGGAGTTCTGAAATCGTCTGGACACCCTTATCCTGTCTCTGAGGCTGCCTGTGGCCTGTGACCACTGAGTCCGAAGGAACCACTGTGCAGGCCTCATATGGAGCCTGGCATGGGGGGTCACATGCACTGTCGAAGCCATGTGGCCAAGGAGCCTCAGGCAGAGTCTGGCGGAGACCAGTGACCTGCTGAGAAACTGGTTTGCTAAGTTTATCGGCCTTTGGGCCCTGTCTTCTGGCAAGAATGCCTTTGCCAGCAGAGAGTCCAACCTCGCCCCTATGAACTCCGAGTTCTGGGAGGGGAGCAAAGTGGACTTTGCGAAGTTTATGACAAACCCCAAGCTTTGAAGAAGAGCAATAGTTCTGAGAGTAGCCTGTCGGGCCTCCTGGCACGTCTGACCCCTTATGAGCCAGTCGTCCAGATAGGGGAAGACAAAGACTCCCTGATTTCTCAGGTAGGCCGCCACCACTGCCAGGCACTGGGTAAAGACCCTGGGAGCGGAGGTGAGGCCAAAAGGTAGTACTCTGTACTGATAATGTTTTCCTCCCACCATGAACCGGAGGTACTTTCTGTGGTCTGGATGAATGAGGATGTGGGTATACGCATCCTTTAGATCTAATGAGCATAGCCAATCTCCCTGCTGGAGGTAGGGCAGAAGTGTTCCAAGAGTAAGCATCTTGAACTTTTCCTTCTCCAGGAACTTGTTGAGGTTTCTGAGATCTAGAATAGGTCGAAGGCCACCGGTTCTTTTGGGTACCAGGAAATACCTGGAATAGAACCCTCGACCTTGCAAGTGGGGAGGCACAGGCTCCCCCGCCCTGTCCGCCAACAGACCTTGGAGCTCCTGAAGGAGAAGATCTGTGTGAAGGGGATGCCTTGGAGGCTCTCCTGGAAAGTATGGAGGAGGCAGTTGTTGGAAGTGTAGTAGATAGCCCTTGTGGACTATGCTTAACACCCAACTGTCTCCAGTGATGAGTGGCCACTTGTGGGCAAACAGAACGAGGCGACCTCCTGTGCAGGGATGGAGAGGCTATGCCTAAGGAGTCAAAAACCCCCACCCTGCTGAGTGGGAGCAGGGGCCGGAGGCTTGGGGGTCCTCTACCTACGGGGCCCATTACCCTGCCCCTTGGCTTGCTGACCCTGCGGGGCAGCTTGGGCAGCCTGGTACTGTGGGTATTGTTTGTAGGCAGTGCCCTTCCTCGAGTAAAAGGGCTTCTTACCCGAGCACTTCTTTTTGTGAGAAGGGGCAGAAGTCTTCCTAGACAGCCTTGCCCTTGTGAGGTGCTCGTTCTCGAGCTGTGCGGCCTTCTCGGTCATGGGCTTGCCAAAAAGGTTCTCACCTCGGCAAGGGACATCGACCAACTTGTCCTGAACCCATGGCTCGAGGTCTGATGACTGCAGCCATGCCTGGCGTCGAGCCGCGATGCCGGCTGCCGCAACACGGGCCGAAGCCATCGTAGGCAGCGCGGGACATAAACTTGGAGCATTCCCGTATGCCCGAGGACAAGGACTTGAACCTCTGCAAGGGTTCCCTGGAGAGACCAGCAGAGAACCCGGCCAGCTCCTTGGCCAGGTCTCGCAAGTACATGCCCATGTACAGCTGGTAAGACTGGACACGGCAAGCAAGCATCGAGGCCTGGAAGCACTTTCTACCAAAACCATCGAGGTTTCGGGCCTCCCTGCCAGGGGGCACCGCGGAGTGCATCTTCTGACTTTTCAGGCGATGCATGGTCGATTCCACCACCATGGAATGGTGCGGTAGTTGCGCCTTTTGAAAGCCAGGACTCTTCCGGAGTCGATAGATCGAATCGACCCGCTTGCTTAGAACCGGCGCCGAGGCCGGTGTCTCCCACATCCGGAAGAGGAGCCGTTCCAGCATCAGAGGAACCGGAACAGTAAAGGCCTCCTTCAGAGGAGAGTTGTACTGTAGGGCCTCGAGCTCCTCGGCTCAAGGCTCCTCCTCGGGGTCCGCAGGGATAGCCAACGCAGTGGCCATATCCTGGACGAATTCCGAGAACCGGGTATCCTCCGGAGGGGATCTACTCCGGGGTTCAGACTGCGGTGAGTCCGATGGGACGCACCGAGTCCTGAAGGTGTCGGGGGACTCCTCGTCCTCCGTCTCCCAGGTGGACTCGTCTGATGAGGAATCGGGGTCCAACCTCGCGGGGCTTGCGAGCACCCGCCCTGACGCCGAAGGCACCGGCGTCGACACCCTTGGTCCCGAACGGGAGGTCGAGGGAGACCGCGACTGAGGTCGACCTCGAGCCTTTATGGTCTCGAGTATCGGCTCGGTCTCCGGGGTCGACTTCGATGTCGATGTCCCGGTGGTCAGGGCAGATGTGCCAGACAGGCTGGCCATCAGTGCCCGCTGCTGTTCCATGAAGGCAGACAGTCAGCTCTCCAAGGCTGTCAGCCTGAGACCCAGCTCAGGAGACTCAGCAGCCCCAGACTCGGGCCCTGGTGGAGAGTCGGGCCCCGGGCTCCGGCGGCGAGGCGAGTCCACGAGGACTACAGGACTTACGTGTCCAGCAGACTCCGGCTCCAGCCGAGGTACTTTGGAAGGCTTCTCCTGTTCCACGGGCCTGGGGCGACGGTCAGGGGTCTGAGACCTAGCCCTCGAGGAGCCAGGGACCTTTTCCGACGATGCCCTCGCGAGCCACTTCTTTCTATTTTGTTCCCGGTCGGGGGACCCCCTGTCCGAGGAGCCCTGACGGTGCTCGGGATCAGAATCTCGAGATGTCGAGGCCTCAGATGAGGTCCAGGCCCGGCCGGAGGCCGAGTCAGAAAAAAGCCTTTCCTTTTGGTGCTGACGACATCGAAGTGCCTTGGAAAACATTTTTCCACATGGTCCACACGTCTTAGGATCGTGGTCAGGATCGAGGCACCGAAGGCAGAAGTCGTGTGTGTCGGTGAGAGACATCAGCTTCTTACACGATCACGCTTTTTAAAGCCACTGGAGGCCATCGGGGAAAAAAAGAGTCCCCGCGAGGTCAAAGGACCGGCCTTCCAGGGAAAAAGAAAAAAGGGCGCGAACGCCAGCCACGAAGGGCAAAAACCGAAAAAAGAAGATCGGGCTCGATACCGGTGTACCGAACCCGGCGGGAGGGGAACCGGCGTCGATCCGGAGTAAAAAATAGTGAAGGATCGCCAAAAAATCTAACTATTTTCTGGGAGGACTAGGACACACGTCCGGTGGGCTTCATGGAAAAAGAGAGACTGAGCAAGATGGCACCTTTAGGCGGGAAGGGAACCACGCATGCGTGCCTGCATTCCCAAAGGCTTTCTTGGAAAGCTGGGGAAATGCTCCGCAAGGGCTTCATCGACGTCGATGTCACCCATATGTGAGGACTGACTTCCTGCTTGGTCCTGGAGAAAATGGGAATAAGCGTTCATCCGATAAACGCCAAAAAACACCACTTTCTTAAATACTTTTTGCCCCTCTCCTGACTTGTCACTTATCCTCCACTCAGTTTTTGTATTTTTCTGCATTAATCAGTGGTGTAGCCACAGGAGGGCCTGAAGAGGCATAGGCCCCTCCCTTTTGGCTCAGACTCCCCCAAGAATTTGGCCAACTGTGCTGCTGACAGGCACATTGTGCAGCTGAAGTCCTACTTGCTTGCAGGACACATGCCGGGCAAGTTGTTCACAGAAAACCATCAGTCTCAGGAAAAATTGTAGAGTTGGGGTCTGCCTCTTGGACTGCAGCAGGGTGAAAGTAGCGTTAGTTGTCACGTCCAAAGGAACAGAGTAACCCGGACATATCAGTGGAGCTAAGGTCGCCAGGGAACTGCCAGGAGGAAAACGAAAGGCTGTCAGCCTATAATTTAAAGGGGCCTCTGGTCCTAAGGAAGTGGCTTTAGAACAGTGATGATCTTCCTGGGGGATAAGCAGGATGCCGCAATGGTGGCACTTAAATGATGAAATGGCTGCGATGGTGGTGTTGCTATGCTGCTGCATGTAACTTTAAAGAGGTCGATTTAGCCAGCTCCGAGCAGGATATACCCAGTGGGAGAGGGGAAGGCAGACATGGCCAGAGTAAAAATGTGGCACAGACAGCATCAGAAGGAAGGGAAAGCGGTGAGGATGGCATGACAGGCTTCTGCAGATGAATGGGCGCGTGCCATGCTGGGAGGGGTTGTATATCTATTGACCCTCCATATTAACTGTTTGTCCTACCAAAAACTGCATGATGGCTTATCCCCTAGTGTTAACGACTCCTAAGTGACACAAACGTACATATTTGATTCCATTGGAGAAGATACCTGGCAACAGTATTTGTGGCATGAAAACATCGATAAACCCCCATTTTTTGTACCCCAAAAAATACCTAAATTTACAATTTATGAACATCTAGGAATAGATGCCTTAAATATAATTACAACTGTACAATTTAACAAAAAAAAAGTACTTCCTGATAAAACAAAAAGAGGAAATTTACATTCAACCAATCTGTATTGAGAGGTGGTGTTCCTATGGGAATGTGCTTAGATTGAGAGAGGAAAAGTGTCTGTGTAGATTTAAAACTGTCTGTATACAGACCGAATGGCAATATATCAAATTTGCTCAAATAAGTAAAAATAAAATAATATTCCTGCAAGTCTGTGCTTCAAAAGTAAAACATACACATGAAGGTCAAATATCAATGCAATGCCCATGTTAAGCTGCATTTCCTTCTAAATTTTACTGTACTATAATGGATCCGAGTACAGTGCTCCATAGAGATCCTCATTCATCTTAAACTCTCTATTCCTACATCACTCTTGAGAAACCATTAAAAGATAGAAATTCATAAAAAAAAGAAAATACATTATGTGACGAAAGGAAAAAAAGCACACTATGTGCCTTAGTTCCTAAGGCTGCAACGACAAAGTTGGATTAATTAGGCATCTTATTGAGCCCCAAGGACTGCAGGATTCTTCTGCAACAGTCACTTGCACCGAAGCACAATAACAGAAGTATAGCAAGACCTTCAGAGATCTCAGCACAAGATGTGTGCCATGCACTTGAGGAAGGTGATTTTCTTCTTGTTTACTCAGTTCAGGCGTGTGACTAATTAGATCAAGTTGCCTGTCAGATCCCAGAACCCCTTTATTAGAAAAGCTAGGTGCAGAGACCTTTTCTTCCTCCACGTCTGGCACACCCCGAGTAAGCACGGTTGTCTTAATGAACAGATTGTAAGCAGATGGAAACTTACCATGCACTTGGGTGTAATTAATGATACACATCCTAATCAAAACTCTGGGGTTTCCACAATCTAGTTAGTATCTTAGGAAAGGAAGATGTCCTTTTCTCGAGTTTCTTTTCACTTTGGAGATTAGGTAACGGTTTTAGACTATAGCATCCAGTCTGAGCAGTGCCATGAGCGATGCCCGTTTCTAGCCCGGATTCCTGCTTGCCTTCTGTTTTTGAGGGTGCCCAGGGACAGCCGAGTTTGCAAATGTTTACACCATTAGCCAATTAACTAACAATAGGGCTCCTGCATCTGTCAACAAACAAAGCTGCTGCCGCTTTGTTTTAGCTGCTAGGCGGTTGCTGTTAAAAAGGCTCTTCGTTGTGTTTAATTAGCATGCCACAATCTTGGGCATCATGTATTTGTTATTTGTGGTTTGTAAATACGTTGTACACCTCAAAGAACAGAAGCTTTATTAGTAGTGTGCACACCTCTCTGCTGAAGATAAAAGTTCTCATTAGACAGCAAGTGAAGGCAGATAGAAATGAAAGTTAAACTACGCTGCTGTTTCATATACTGTACATAAAACTAGAATCTAAAAATAGGTGCCGAAGAGACATGCAGCAAGGAAGTCTACTGGAAAACTGGATTTGGATTTATACAGTGCTTTTCTTCCAAATAAGATCTCAAAGAATTACAATTTCAGACTGCAGAAAAGAGCACAGATAAGCCCTCAGGAGCTCCAATGTTTGGCTATGGCTTGTGAGGTTTGAGTGTTATGAAGACTGCTAAAGGGGAAGAGAGAGGGATCAATGTGATCATTACCACCGAATATGCAAGCACAGAACTGCAGCACAGGGCGATATCGCAGAAGGCCACCAGCTCTCCTGAAATATCTCATGTCACCGATACTAGAATCTGATAGGGAGGGTGATTTTCAGGCGAGTTCACCTGCAGGAAAACCCCCTTTGGAAAGCCGCCTTCCTTCTCAGTGGGTAGAAATGTGTGAGCTGTGCACCTGCAAAATGGAGGGCAGCCCAATGGCCAGACTGAAAACGTCTCCCAAGAAACTCAAGCACAGGAAGAGAAGGTGTAAGCTGCCTGCCCTGGAGCCCCTCTAACAATCAGCTGCTATTTCACAGCGAAACAACTGTTTCATAAGCAAAGAGTTGTGCTTTGCATTTTTTGTATATGCTAATGCAAACAGAGTCTGTCACAATAATACAGATGACGACAGATAAATACTGACTTGGATAAGGAGCATTATCTTCCTCTTGCTTCTCTACCATCCTATGCAGATAAGCATAAATGATGCCATATTTAATCCAAAATCCAGCAACCGTCTTCCCCCTCTCTTTCCAAGCTGTGCAAGAGTCCATGGTCCACATTCTAATCTCCGGATGCGCTGAAGCCATCTTGTAGTCTGAATTTTACAGGTGTCATATTTTCTGCTTGGGCAACCAAGCACACCGTTAAGTTTTCCTATTGCTTTATTAAACATTGATCAGCTGGCCTCATCTCCTCTGAGAGGAGTACTCCCTACATCTCCTCCTTGCTTAATAGTGTCCACTTCTTGTCTTTGGGAGTGGGGATTAGCCTAGTAGTTAGAGCAGCAGACCTAGAACCAGGGAAGCCAGGGTTCAAATCCTGCTAATACACTGTGTGACATGGGGCAGCAAATCACATCACTCTCTGTTGCCTTAGATACAAATTTATAGCTTCACGAACTGTGAAAAAATTGCATTTGACTTTCAATGTGTTTTTTTTCTTTACTCCCTCCCTCATTATATGCAGATAGCAGTGAAGCAAAAATGTGCAGAAATGGAAGGCTTTCTTTTCTTTTTCAATTTTCCAAACCTTTATTGAACATTATTATTCATCCATACAAAACATAGCGCCCATTAACAACTAAGGGGCGGCTCTGAGACATATGACAGAGACAGAACCACCTTGCAACTTTACATTTTACAACAGTAATGCTTTCTTCATTCGTCTACAAGGGCTTGCTGCTCCTGTTCCACCCAGATATTCATCAACCCCGTTCGTACCTCTCTTGCCTCCCCCTTATGCATCTATGAACTAAGTTATGATCCCCCCCCCCCCTATTCCCCTCGTCGTCCTGGATATTGACTTTGAAATTGAGATCACAACCACTTATATCTCTGCCATTGAGGAGTGGATTGCTCTGCTATTCTTTGCAGTTCTGCAAGAGCTAGACAGTGCATCACAGTGACCCACTGCTGGAAGGTGGGTGCCCTGTCCCCCTCCCAGTGTTGCAGGATTAATTTCTTAACACAGTCCACCCCGAGCATAAGAAACCTCACCTCCCCCGTTCACAGCCTCTGTGTTTGCGTTGGTGCCCCCTTCCCCAGGAGAAGCAACCCATAGGTCCACTCTACTGGTTTCTTCAGTAAGGTTTCTATGCAGGTCAGGGCCCCCTCCCATATTTCCGCTAGGCGGGGACACTCCAGAATGCATGCCAGAAGGTCTCCATTTGTGCACTACATGTCTCAAAATTACCTTGTTCCCACACTCCCAGTCTGGACCCCTGCTCCTTCATTAGGTATCCTCTGTGTAATATTTGGTATTGCATTTCCTGGTTTCAAGTGGAGACATAAATTTTTGGTATCTGCAAAAAAAAACAAACAAAAAAAACCCACCTTTCAATGTGTTCCTCCTCTATTTCTTCCCCCAGTTCTTCTGCCCATTGTCTACCTAATTCCCCCAAGAGTGGTGCTGTCCAGGCCCATAGGTTTCAAAAATCCTGATCACTCTCTTTGAGCTCTTCCTCACCCATGTCACTCAGGGGGAGCAATTTTCAATAATGATGTATCTGCAGATACTGAACGTACTGACTTGCAGGGAGCCTCAGTTTTTGCTGCAAAGTTGCAGAGCTCCCCGGCCCCATTTCATGAGGTCCCCAAAATCCAGCAGGTGACCGCTGTTCCACTGGTGAAACTTGGTTTTCCCCACTCCAGGGTTGAACTCTGGGTTTCATGTCACTTGTAAAAAGTGTGTAATCTTCCATCTCTGTTTGTGCACTTTCGCCCACCACTGCCAGGCTTTCCTGAGGGGAAGTCTATCAATTCCTCAAAGTCTGCACAGGCCAGCTCCGCCTTAGGGTGGTGCAGCAAACTCATTCGCTCATAGGGGCAGCTCCAAACAGCCAACAAATTCTCCAGCGCAAAACACATAGAGCCCATGTAAGCTGCATCTATCCATCGCATGAGCGCTGCTACATTGTATGTACATAGGTTTGGCAGTCCTGCTCCCCTCTCTGCCTATCCAAAGTAAGTCTGGCATAACTAACCCAAACCTGTTTACCTCTTTACAAAAACTTCCTTACAAACCCCTGATAACACTGTTCATCCGACCAGTAGACCCAGATCGGCAGCATTTGCAGCTAATATAAAATCTTTTGAATGATAATCATGCGGACCAATGCAATCCGGCCATACAGGGACAGCAGGAGATCTGCCCATTTATCACACAGATTACGCATCTGCCGCAGTTTGTCATGAATATTTAACTGGTACACTCTGCGCAAATCCCTATGTAGGTAGATGCCAAGATATTTCTAAGGCTCAGTAGACCAACGAAACACCACACTATTTCCCTCTATGTCCACACCCTTCTCCAAATGTTGGGATTCCGATTTATCAATATTTATCCTAAGGCCTGAAAACTGACCAAACTATTAGAGAAGACTTGCCAGTTCCATCCAAAATGCATGCTCATGCTGCATGGTGATATGCTTATCATTGGCAAAAAGGCTAATCTTATGTTTGCTTGCATCCACACCCACTCCCCGCAAGGTTGATGACATCCATATTTTTTTGCACCAGGGGCTCCAGGGATAGAATAATGATGGGGACAGCAGGCATCCCTGTCATATGCCTCATTGCAGCCTGAAGGATGTGGTGAGCCTCACACAGTGTGATAAGAGCCAGAACTGGTATTCCCATGACATCCGGTCAAACGTTTTTTCAGCGTCCAGACTCACCATTAATGCTGAGGTATCAGTCGTCTGCTCCTGCCTATACATAATCAGTGCCCTCAGGATATGTTGCACCTTTGACAAATCCCACAGTCTGGGTGGATGAGGTGGCGCAATACTTCCTTCAATCTGTTGGCCAAAACTGTGGTCAAGATTTTGAGATAGTAACATAGTAAATGATGGCAGATAAAGACCAGCATGGTCCATCCAGTCTGCCCAGCAATACGGCAAGAGTAGGTGCACCTGTCGCTCTGTGCAGGCCACCCCTCCCCATGTCTTTGTTTAGGGGTGGACCCACCACTCCATGTAAGACACCCCTATTTGTTGAGAAGTTAGATGGTTCAGTTTATTTTGTTTTTATCCTGTTGCTATAAAGGGATCCGCTCTGCTTGTCCCATGTTGTTTTGAATTCCGTCACCGTGTTTGCCCCCACCACTTCCATCGGGAGAGCATTCCAAGCATCCACCAGCCTTTCTGTGAAAAAAATATTTCCTGACATTGCCTTTTAATTTTCCACCTTGCAGCTTCATGTTATGCCCTCTAGTTTTGCAGCTTCCCCGTCTTTGGAAGAGGTTTGTTTGTTCATCGTTCCTCTTTAAGTATTTAAAGGTCTGAATCATATCTCCCCTATCCCTCCTCTGCTCCAAAGTGTACATATTTAGGTCTTCAAGTCTCTTCTCATAAGATTTCTTACGCAGGCTCCAAATCATTTTGGTTGCCTTCCTCTGAACAGTTTCCAGTCTTTTTACATCTTTTGCAAGATATGGTCTCCAAAACTGAACACAGTATTCCAAGTGAGGCCTCACCAGCGACCTGTACAGCGGCATAAGTACCTCTTCCTTTCTGCTGGTAATCCCTCTTTGTATGCAGCCTAACATCCTGGCTTTTGCCACTGCCTTGTCACACTGTTTTGCCACCTTGAGATCATCAGAGATAATCACACCAAGGTCTTTCTCCTGAACCATGCACACCAACCTCTCGCCCCCTATTGCGTACATTTTCCTTGGATTTCTGCTACCTAAGTGCATGACACTGCACTTTTTCGCATTAAATCGTAATTGCCAAGCATTAGACCATTCTTCCAGCTTTTGTAGATCTTTCCTCATGTTATCCACTCCCTCGGGGGAATCCACTCTGTTGCAAATTTTTGTGTCATCTGCAAAAAGACACTTTTCAATTCAGTCCTTCAGCAATATCACTCACAAATACATTGAACAGTGCCGGGCCCAGGACTGAACCCTGGGGCACCCCACTAATCACCTTCCTGTCATCTGAGTGAGCTCCATGTACCATCACCTTCTGTCGTCTGTCAGTCAACCAATTTCTAATCCATTTTACCATCTTGTGACCCATCCCCAAGCTACTGAGTTTGTTGACAAGCCTCCTATGAGGAACAGTATCAAAGGCTTTGCTGAAATCCAGATAGATGACATCCATCGCATGCCCCTGATCTAGTTCCTTGGTCACCCAGTCAAAGGACTCAATCAGATTTGTTTTGCAAGACCGTCCTTCAGTAAAATCATGTTGCCTTAGATCTTGCAACCTGTTGGTTTTGAGAAAGTTCACTATTCGCTCTTCCAGGAGCGCCTCCATTACTTTTCCCGCCACCAAGGTAAGGCTCACGGATCTGTACTTTGACACTTCTTCCCTGTCACCACTTTTGTGTAGAGGTACATCATCAGCCATTCTCCAGTCCTGAGGAACCTCTCCTGTTTCCAAGGATCTGTTGAATACATCCTTTAACGGCCCTGCAAGAACCTCTCTGAGCTCTTTCAGTATCCTGGGATGTATCCCTTCCGGTCCCATGGCTTTGTCCACTTTCAGTTTGGCAAGTTGTTCCAACACCTCATCTTCTGTGAATGGTGTGGTATCTACTTCATTCCCATTTTTATATTTGGGAGTCACAACTGGTCCATCTCCAGGATTTTCTTTAGTAAAAAAAGAGCAGAAGTATTTGTTTAGCAATTTCGCTTTTTCTATGTCACTTTCCACGAGTCCTTTCCCAGCACTTCTGAGTCCTGCAATTCCAACTCTGCTCTTCTTCCTTTCCCGAATATACCTGAAGAAAGTTTTGTCGCCACCCTTAACATCTTTAGCTATCTTTTCCTGTGCCTTTGATTTTGCTATCCTTATTTCTCTTTTTGACTCTTTGAGTTTGATCCTGTATTCATTTCTGTGTTCTTCTGTTTGCAAACTTTTGAATTTTGCGAAAGCTGTGTTTTTTGTCTTTATTTGAGCAGCCACTTCTTTGGAAAACCAAATAGGTTTCCTTCTCCTCTTGTTTTTATTTACTTTTTTTACATATTTAACTGTTGCCCCTTTTATTACCACCTTTAGTTTAGCCCATTGCAATTCTACTTCCCTTATCTCCTTCCACCCTGTCATCTCCTCCTTTAGGTACTCGGCCACTTTTTTGAAGTCAGTGTTTTTGAGGTTTAGGACTTTGAGCTTGTTATGTTTGGCCTGTACCTTGGCTTTTATCTCAAACCACACCGTGTGATGATTCGCTGTTGCTCACAGGGACACTCACGCAGACATTCGATACGCTATCACCATTGGTGAGCACTAAATCCAGCGTTGAGCTTTCCCTGGTTGGTTCCATGACCATTTGTCTAAGTGATGCATCTTGGAGAGCATCTACAATTTTTTTGCTTCTTTCCAGATGTGCAGAAAGAGTAATCCAATCCACATCAGGTAGATTAAAGTCACCCAAAATGATTGCTTCCCCCTTTGTGGCTATCTTGGCAATATCTATAATCAATTTGTTATCTATATCTTCAATTAGAGTCGGAGGTCTGTAGACTACAGCAGTATGGATGACAGTGCCATCTCCTCTTTCCAACGCAATCCAGAGCACTTCTTCTTTTCCCCATGTTCCCTGCATTTCAGTAGTTTTAATATTGCTTTTGACATACAAGGCTACTCCTCCTCCTTTTCCATTTTCTCTGCCTCTTCTGAATAGATTATACCCAGCTATGGCTATATCCCAATCATGCGATTCATTAAACCATGTTTCTGTAATGGCCACAATGTCCAAATCCATTTCCACCATTAGGGCTTCCAGGTCCGGAACTTTGTTTGCTAAGCTTCGAGCATTTGTGCTCATTGCTTTCGAGCATTTACCAGGCTTTCGAGCATTTACCAGGCTTGTGTGTATTTTGCATTGATTTTGTTCTGCCCACATCTTAACACTTGTTTCTGATGTGTGGTTTAAAAGTGTGGCTGTTTCTGATGTTATTCTGCTTTTGTTTAATAGGGAGATTGGCCTATATGATTCTGTTTTGTCCAGGTTGTGCCCTGGTTTATGCAACAGGACCACTGCAGCCTCCGTAGCTGGTGCCCCCCATGGTGCCGCTCGTTACTGCCGCCTCCCCCAAAGCTGCCAGTGACCAAAAATGCCAGTGACTGCAGGACTAAGTCCCCCAAAATTTTGTAGAACTCAGGTCCCAGCCCATCCGGTCCTGGGGCCTTGGGAGGTGCAAGCTGCCTAATGACTGCCTGACCCATCCGTTGCACCTAGCCGCATGATGGTAGTTTTCCTCTTAGCTGGTCTCATCAAATTAGCTAGTAGTTTCCCTGTTTTATCCCCCTATTTACACAACTTATGTTTATAAAGCCGTAAATGTCGTATGGTCCCTTGTTGTCAAATAGTCTGTACCTTGTTTTTTCCTTCTTGCAGTTTCCTCCTAGCAGCGTCCATTGGGGCCGCACATATATGCATCTCGGAGTACACACAGGTCCCGAAGAACCTACTGCAATTTTTGGTTATGATCGCGCTGTTGTGCCAAAATATAGCCGATTATCCATCCTCACAATACCACCTTTGCCACTGCCCAATAAGTAGCGGGGCCCACATCATTCACCCTATTCTCACATTCACACTCCAGCTAGGCTTTGCAGAGGAACTGCTTGAAAGCCACGGACTCGGTCCAAGTTGGATTTAACTGCCACACCGTTTCCCCCTTCTGGGCCATGAGGAGTAGGCGTATTTGTGCTGCTGCATGACCTGACACCACATGTGGGTGGATGTCCACGCTCCCAAACAAGAAAAGAACTGTTCGTTAAGCAGAATGTAGTCTATGTGATGGTGGATTTTATGTGGCCCAGAATAATGTGTAAATTCGTGGTCCAATGGATGTAGTGTGCCCCAACTATCTATTAACTCCAGTTCAGTACAGAGTAAATTTATGCCCTTATTTTTATTTATTTATTTATTTAGCTGTATTTATATCCCACTTTTCACCGGGTCAAAGTGGTCAATTGGGGGATACATTTAACACGAGGGGATATGAGACACATACGCTAATACTTACAGGGAACATGGGCAATGGAGGGTTAAGTGGCTTGCCCAAGACCACAAGGAGTGCCTGTAGGACTAGAAATCCCAGTCCCTCCGGCCTGAGATTGCTGTCCCCAGGTGGGACTTGAACCCCCGGCCCTCCGGCCTGAAGTACCTTGTCCTAACCACTAGAACACTCCTCTCTATTTTCCACTCCTCGTGTCCCCACCCGGGGTGGTTGGCTATCTATTGATGCATCCACCACTATATTAAAGTCTCCCCCCAAGATTACTTGATATTCTGTCTGGTCAGCTAATTAGGCAATCATATCTAAGAAAAATTGGTGATAGTATGAGTTGGGAGCATATACATTCCCCAGCAATATTTTGTTGCTGTTCATTTCGCCCCACACTAGGACATACCACCCTTCCAGGTCTGTAATCAATTTGTGAAGCACCAAGGGCGTTTGTTTCCTTACCAGTATGACCATGCCTCATTTTCTGGAGTTGTATTGTGCAGCATAAACTTTCCCCACCCACCTTTGCTTTAATTTGTTATGTTCTGCTGCTGTTAGGTGCATCTCCTGCAGGAACACTATCTGGGTCTCCAGCGTTCGCAGATATTTTAGCACACATTCTCTTTTAACAGGGGAGTATAGTCCCCTCACATTTAGTGAGGTGAAAAGTGTCTTACCTGACATCCCGCCATGGCTTTCCTTGCTGATATAAGCGCAATCATATCTTACCCCCATGGGTCGCCCAGGTCGGCCCAGTGGGCATACCACACCTCACTCCCCTCCTCCCCTCTCCCTTTTGTGGTCGCTCCTATTTTCCCAGGACAGCTTAGGGCAGTGTATAGCTCCTTCCATTGTGTGTAGACTCACCTTACAACATTGCCCTCTCCCTCCCCCTTTCCCATCCCATCCACCAGTCACATTGTTCTGTCATTCTCTCTCTCACTATACATGCAACCCCCACAATGACTTTCCCTCCTCTCTACTCATCTGAGTCCCTCAGCTCCTTACATATTTGCAGTTACAGAGGGTCCCCCCTCTCTCACCTTCATGTAATATCGTATTTACACATCTGAAGTTTTCCTTTTTCTGCTGCCAATCTCCCCCCCACACCTTTTAGCTGAGAGTTCATACCATATACAAGTCTCTCCTCTCCGCTCCAGCAATTCGCAAACACAGTCCTGTGGGTCCTCACAAGTGTCTTTGTTTGTGAGGCTTTTTGTTGCTCCACTGGCCGTAGGTCTGTGCGGCTCGGTTGACTCTGATGTGGTCCATAACGTCCCAGCCCCGTTCCAGCAGCACCCGCACTCCCCACTCCTTGTGGGATTTCCAAGGCTATTTGGCGGGCAAAGCTGGCATGGGTTTGAAAAGCAGGTTATACTTAATGACTGCAGCAGGTGCTCCCCCATCAACCTACTTTATTGACACAGGCAAGATGGTTCTAACATTGTGTGCAACGTGCGTTGATGACTGATGAACAACTGTAATCAAATCAGTGGTCTGCTCGCTACACATTTCCCCTTCAGTTTCTTAGCCTGCCACCGTACCTTCCCGCACAGTTCCATCCTTGACCCATTTCTCCACCAGTGTCCATTCCTCCTGTGCCGTATTACAAGTCAATCTTACCCTCGTGGGACACACTCAGTTTTGCAGGATACATGAGAGCAAATCTTATCCCATGGCGGAAAAGCTGTGAGAGACAGGCATAAATTCCTGCCATGCGGCTGACACGTTGGTTGAGTAGTCATTAAATAAAATCAGTCTATTACCATCATAGTCCAGGGTTTTCTGTCGCCAAAATTCCTTTAACAGTTTTTCCTTTTCTGACCATATCAAATACCAGCCGATGCCTGTTCTTGGCAGGCGGTTTTCTTCTGTTTTTGGTCCTATACGGTGTGCCCGTTCACAGTGCCATGCTCCTGGTGGTACCTGCATTCCCAGCTGGGCCGGCAGCCATTTCTGAAAGAAGTGATACAGCCACTCATCTGACACCGTTTCTGGCACACTGACCACCCGTAAGTTATTCCTCCGGGCTCGGTTCTCTTGCTCTTCTAAGCATTCAATCAGCTGGGTCTGTTCTCGCTGTAGCCATGCCAGATCTATTCCCATCTGTGT
This sequence comes from Ichthyophis bannanicus, assembly GCA_033557465.1. NCBI lineage: Eukaryota > Metazoa > Chordata > Amphibia > Gymnophiona > Ichthyophiidae > Ichthyophis > Ichthyophis bannanicus. The sequence continues at coordinate 274,542,798 of CM066040.1, read as the reverse complement.
CGCCATGTGGGTTTCCACCTCTGAAAGCCGTGTCAGTTGCATCTCAAAAGCTGTTTTTATTCCATCCACCGTAGACTGTAGTTTATTTAGGTGGTCCTCCAACACTGCAGCGACCACATTAGAAATTTCAGTCGTCAGATTCTCTGCCTCAGTGGGTTTCTGCATGTCAGCCGCCATTTTATTAATTGCTTGGCCCCCACACTTCCCAGCTCTTTTTTGGGGTCTTTTGGAGCATAACCCTTTCTGTTCCGGTGTTCAAGCCCCTCACCAGGGCAGGGGATCTCAAAGGCTGCGTTCGATCCAAATTTGGTTCAGGCAGAAATGTATTTCACAGGTTTCAAGGGGAGCTCTCCCCTCACGCTGCTGCTTTCCAGCCCTGTATCCCCGGAAGCTGGAATGTATTTCACAAAAAAGAGACAGAGTAATAGGGAACATAGGTTTGGTGCAGAGGTTGTTAGTCAGTTTTTATTTTAAGAATTCCTCATCTGACACAATAAGAAAAGCAGTCTTATGGCATCTCTTGAAACACAATACTCTGCATTCTTGTCTCAGATACAATGCCAAGGAGGAGCATATGTATTCCACTTCTCTGCTGATTTGTTGCTTCGACATTTACATTTTTATGAATGTAATTTAATACCAATTTACTCCCTTATGAGTATGTGCTTCACAGTAACAGAGAAATATGGTAAATGACAGCAGATGAAAACTAACCATCCCAATCAGTCATGAAAGCTTTCCTCTCTGATTCTCTACCACTAGGGTAGATCTGCATATAAATTCCCAAACTGAACCCAACACAAGCTTCATTCATACTGTTTTTTTAACCCAGCTTCTCAACCCCTACACTACCCTCTCTCTCTCTTTCAAGCATGTTTACATTTACTGCAATGCTGACCTCCACCATATTCACTAGCTGGCTATTCCAGGCTTAGTCGCCTCTCTCTTTAGTTCTTAAATGACCTATATGTAGATCTATATCTCAGGCCCCCTCTCGCCATATCCCACCATCGAATTCTGTAATGCTCCAAACAGTCATCAAAATTAGTGAGGCTAACCACCCCAAGTTTGTTGATATTAGGGTAATAACCATGGCTGCCCAATGCAGGTTAGCCCATCCTTCTAGGAAGTCTGACACAATCATATCAACACTCTCTAACTACTGACTTGTACTTTCCCATCTTTGGTTCTCTGTCATTTGTCATCATTGTATAAACACTCAAATCCATTCCACATTTCTTCTGCCTGTTACTCCCTCTCTACCCTCCCTGTATCAGTCTCATATTTACATTCTCTCATGGTTTTGGTTGGCCACTATCTTAGCTGGTAGGCCATTGCAGTTATCTACTACCCTGCCAATAAAGGGAATCTGGAAATATACTTGTGGTCATGCTGACAAAATATATAAATAATGGACTATTACAGATACTCCCCCCCCCTCCCCGACACACACTATGATATAGGCAGGTCTCGGAGACTGAATCATCTACATATTCAGTTTTCATCTATATACCTGAAATTGTGCACCCACATGCATCTTATGATTTTAGATTTTAATAAACACCCCGGTGAGGGAAAAAAAAGTGTTTAAACATTCTAAGAAACAGCACTCCCCTCCCCTGGCTTGTCTTGTATCCTCCACTCATTTTTGTCTCTTTTCTATGTTGTTGATGCCTAAATGACACAAACATACATGTTTGATTCCACCAGAATAGCCAGCAATAGCAGCTGTAACGCAAAACAGCTACACACAGAGATATTTTATGCCCGCATAGAACCCCCTAAGTAGCTGTAAAATAAATACCTAAATTTACAACGCCTAAAGATTTAAGATTAGGAGCCCTTTATGTAGGCAAGGCAAACTATAAATACTGTACATAAGCAATTAGAATAGGAATATTTCTGGGCATAAAAACAGCTGTAGGTTTTCAATTAATTCAAAAGATTGTGTTCACTTATACACTGGTATGCCACAGTGATTTGTACTAATGTCTTTACCTATCATAGTAACATGTCTCATATCCCTGCATGTTAAATGTATCCCCCAATTGTGTTGTGACCGCTTTGATTGAAGGATAAGGCGGTATAAAAAACTGTCTAAATAAATAAATAAATAAAAAAATACATAGTAACACAGTATGTGATGACAGATAAAGACCAGTATGGTCCATCTAGTCTGCCCAGTAAGGTGGCTAGAGTGGTTGTAACTGCAGCTCTATGCAGATCACCCCCCCCCCCCCATGCCTGTGTTTAAGGTTGTACCTACTACTCCGTGCAGGTTAGTCCCCCTCTATTAAAAGATATTTAAGTTTGCTTTGATTTCATCCTCTTGCTATAAAGAGATCCACTGTGTCTGTCCATGACATTTTGAATTCTGTCACCACCACCTCCAAAGGGAGGGCATTCCATGCATCCACCACCCTTTCAGTGAAAAAGTATGTCCTGATGTTGCTTTTAAGTCTACCACCCTGCAGCTTCATCATATGCCCTCTAGTATTATAGCTTCCCCTTCGTTAAAAAAGGTTTGTTTGCTCATTAATACTCTTTAAGAATTTAAAGGTCTGTATCATATCTCCCCTGTCCCTTCTCTCCTCTAGGATATACATAGTTAGGTCTTCAAGTCTCTTCTCATACATCTTCTGGCGCAGGTTCCGAATCATTTTGGTCGCCTTCCTCTGAATCGTTTCAAGTCTTTTTATGTCCTTTGTGAGATATGGTTTCCAAAACTGAACACAATATTCCAAGTGAGGCCTCACTAACGACTTGTACAACAGCATTAATACCTCCTCCTTTCTGTTGGTAATTCCTCTCTGTATGCAGCCCAGCATCCTTCTGGCTTTGGCTACCATCTTGTCGTATTGTTTCGCCACATTGAGATCCATTAAATCATAACTGCCAAGCATTAGAAAATTCTTCCAGTGTTTCTAGATCTTTCCTAAAGTTGTTCATTCCCTCAGACGTGTCCACTCTGCTGCAAATTTTTGTGTCATCTGCAAAAAGGCAGACTTTTCCATTTAGTCTTTCCGCAATGTCACTCACAAATGTATTAAGAAGTATCGGTCCCAAGACAAATCCTTGAGGCACACCATTTCACACCTTTCTTTCTTCTAAGTGAGTTCCATTTACCAATACCTTCTGTCGTCTGTCAGTCAACCAATTTTTGATCCAGTTCACCACCTTGGGACTTATCCCCAGTTTGCTCAGTTTATTGATAAGGAACAGTATCAATATTTATAAATCGTAGGATCATTTTGTTAGGAACTGGGGAACATTCTGGGGAAAGGGGGGGGCTCTTCCGAAGGGATGGGCTTCACCTTAATCAGGATGGGACCAGACTGCTGGCATTAACCTTTAAAAAAGAGATAGAGAAGCTTTTAAACTAGAAAATAGGGGAAAGCCGACAGTCACCCAGGAGTGCATGGTTCGGACGAAGGTATCCTTGAAGGATACTACCAAAAGCAGTGAGGTTCCAAAAGGGAGTATAGTAGTCCAAATGCCCTTGAGTAAGGAGCAGACAGAGCATAAAGATTCCAAATTACCCCTGCCTACCAATAGCCAGATTAATATGAATAAAATACAGTCTCTAAAATGCTTGTATACCAATGCTAGAAGTCTAAACAATAAGATGGGAGAGTTAGAATATATAGCACTAAATGAGAGGTTAGATATGATTGCACTCTCAGAGACATGGTGGAAGGAGGATAACCAGTGGGACACTGTGATACCTGGATACAAACTATATTGTAATGATAGAGCTGATCAAATTGGTGGAGGGGTTGCGCTCTATGTTAGAGAGGGCATTGAGTCAGAAAGGATTAAAGTTTTGCAGGGAACAAAATTTGCTGTAGAATCTCTATGGATTGAAATTCCATTTATGAAGGGGAAGGTGATGGCAGTGGGAGTATACTATCGACCGCCTGGCCAGAATGAACAAATGGATGATGGAATGCTCAAAGAAATCAAGGAAGCTAACAAAAGTCACAACAGAGTAGTAATAATGGGTGATTTCAATTACCCCGGTATCGACTGGGTCAGTGTCACAGCAGGACAAGCTAAAGAGATAAAGTTTCTAGATGGAATGACTGCTTCTTGGAGCAGCTGGTTCATGAACCGACCAGAGGGGAAGCCATACTGGACCTAGTCCTTAGTGGAACGCCAGATCTGGTGCAAGAAATAAGGGTGTTGGGACCACTTGGCAATAGTGATCATAGTATGATCATGTTTGATTTAGTTAGTGGAGGACAGATAGTAAAGGCATCCACAGTACTACCTTTTAACTTTCAAAAGGGAGACTATGATAGGATGAGGAATATAGTTAGGAAAAAACTAAAAGGAGCGGTTCCAAAGGTTAAAGACTTACAGCAAGCTTGGGTGTTATTTAAAAATACTATCCTCGAAGCCCAGACCAGCTGTATTCCACGCATTAAGAAAAGTGGAAGAAAGTCCCAAAAACTGCCAGCATGGTTTAAAGGTGAGGTCAAAGAGGCTGTTGCTGCCAAAAAAGCAACCTTCAGGAAATGGAAAAAAGAGCCAAACGATGAAAACTGGAAACAGCACAAGCACTGGCAAGTTAAATGCAAAGCATTGATAAGGCAGGCAAAGCGGGAATTTGAGAAGAAACTTGCTACGGAAGCAAAAACACGAAATAAAGACTTTTTCAAGTACATTTGTAGCAAAAGGCCTGTGAGAGAGTCAATTGGACCATTAGATGATAGAGGGGTAAAAGGGGCAGTAAGAGGAAACAAGGCTATAGCAGAGAGACTGAATGAATTCTTTGCTTCGGTCTTTACTGAGAAAGATGTAGGGATGTTACCCAAGACTGAAGTGGTATTTAAAGGTGATACTGCAGAGGAATTGAGAGAAATATCGCTACACCGGGAAGATATATTACAACTATTTGATAAACTGAATAGTAGCAAATCACCTGGACCGGATGGTATACATCCCAGAGTGTTGAAAGAACTGAAATATGAGATTGCAGACCTGCTATTGGTAATCTGTGAACTTTCATTAAAATCATCTGTAATACCTGAAGATTGGAGGGTCGCCAACGTAACACCAATTTTTAAAAAGGGTTCCAGGGGTGACCCAGGAAATTACAGACCGGTGAGCCTGACGTCAGTACCAGGGAAAATGGTAGAAACCATCATAAAGAACAAAATTACACAGCATGTAGATAGTTATGGCCTAATGGGAGACAGCCAACATGGCTTTAGACAAGGAAGATCTTGTCTTACTAATCTGATATGTTTTTTTGAAGGTGTGCATAAACAGGTAGACAAAGGTGAGTCGGTTGATATAGTGTATCTGGACTTTCAGAAAGCTTTTGACAAAGTCCCCCATCAGAGACTTTTGGCGAAGCTAAAAAGTCATGGGATAGGAGGCAGTGTACTATTGTGGATCGGGAACTGGTTAAAAGATAGAAAGCAGAGGGTAGGGCTAAATGGCCAATATTCCCAATGGAAAAAGGTGAATAGTGGAGTACCCCAGGGATCTGTACTGGGTCCGCTGCTTTTTGACATATTCATAAATGACCTGGAAAAGGGAATAACTAGTGAGATTATCAAATTTGCAGATGACACAAAACTGTTTAAAGTTGTTAAAACCCAAGAGGATTGTGGAAAACTGCAGGAGGATCTGGATAAATTGGAAGACTGGGCATCCAAATGGCAGATGAAATTTAATGTGGACAAGTGCAAAGTTATGCACCTAGGAAAGAACAACCCACACTATAGTTACACGATGCAAGGCTCCACATTAGAAACCACCACCCAGGAAAAAGATTTAGGAGTCATTGTGGATAACATGTTAAAACCCTCCGCCCAGTGTGCAGCGGCGGCCAAGAAAGCAAATAGAATGCTAGGTATCATAAGGAAAGGGATGGAGAACAAAACAAAGGATATTATAATGCCTCTGTATCGCTCCATGGTACGACCGCACCTTGAATATTGTGTGCAATTCTGGTCACCGTATCTTAAAAAGGACATAGCGTTATTAGAAAAAGTACAGAGAAGAGCCACCAAATTGGTGAAGGGGATGGAAGGCTACTCCTATGAAGAGAGGCTAAGAAGGTTAGGGCTCTTTAGCCTGGAGAAGAGACGGCTGAGGGGAGATATGATAGAGGTCTATAAATTAATGAATGGAGTGGAACGGATAAACGTGGATCAATTGTTTACGCTATCAGAGTATAGAAAGACTAGGGGACATGTAATGAAGCTACAGGGTAAACTATTTAAGACAAATAAGAGAAAATATTTTTTCACTCAATGTGTAATCAAACTCTGGAATCTGTTACCGGAGGATGTAGTAAGGGCTGTTAGTATAGCTGGGTTTAAAAAAGGTTTGGGCAAGTTCCTGGAGGAAAGGTCCATAAACCACTATTAAAAAGGGACCCAGGATATCAATGCTTGACCCAGTACAAGCATTGTGGAACCTGTGTCTTTGGGGATATTGCTAGGTACGTATAACCTAGATTGGCCACTGTTGGAAACAGGATACTGGGCTTGATGGACCTCGGTCTGACCCAGTATGGCATGTCTTATGTTCTTATGTTCATTTTCGAAGAACAGAAGAGACATCTGTGCTTTACGTGGTTCATGTTTTCTATTTATTTACTACTACTACTGTAGCGCTATACAAATGCTCAGTAGTAGTAGTAGTAAATGAATATAAAATATGAACCATGTAAAGCACAGGTGCCTCTTCTGTTCTTCAAAAATGATCCTACAATTTAAATGATTTTGGCAACACAAAGCATGAAACATTTCATTTTATCTACAACTGTGACAAACTAGTGAACTAACATAGCTCTTTGTGACAACTCCTGAAGGCATCCAATCCACTACACGATAAGTGAGATCAAGCGAGCTTACCAGCTAAGTGAAAGAAGAGAGCTCCCACTATCAGACTCACCATTTACAGGGGCTAACAGTAACGCTTCTTGCCTACTTTGTTTCAACTCTTCCTCCTCCTGTCTGATTCTCATTCACTGCTGACTCATAACCCTCATGTTAACACTTTACACAGAGTATCTTCTAAGGTGAAGGTCTATCCTCTTTTAACGTCAGCTGAAATCATCCGGCTCACACCCTCCTGCTACTGTTATGTCTGTAAACAATAACTACAATGCTGTATACATGACAAATGACAGCCCCTGCTAAAACTATGTTCCTCTTTGGGCCACTTGGTCAACTAGATTATTGTAAACTATTCTGTCCTATCCCTAAGCATTGTATTATGCCTGAGACATAAAATGTTAGAGGCTGCTCTGTACCATTTTAATTGTCTGCAAGGATAATCTCTCTATGTATTAGAAAGATTATACTCTGCATGTGCCATTAATATAACTGGGAGGGAAAGCATTGAATCTAAGTAGGACAGTTTGCATCACGCCTTCAAGACACACAATATCTCATAGGCACATAATTTTCATTCCGACCCCAAATCATCTCATTAGCACAACGATCTGTCCAACATGCACGATGTGCTAACACTGTGTCTTAATATCCTTTCTACCACCATTAGGATTCTCAACCTTTCTGGGGTATTGAACCATTTGGATTAAATCAAACTTGCACTAGGCTGCCCTTTCAACATCAAGACAGATTATTTTCTTGTTTATTTAACTGCTGTTGGAACTAGATAATTAGAAGGATTTTAAAAATCTTAATACGCTAAACAGAACAAACTGGTTCTGAATTATTAAGCAACATTTTAGATGCATCTGAATAACCTTAAATGACTTAACTGCCACCTGATCCCAAGCTATGGATCAGCTAAATCAAGTGTGAAAAGAGCAGGAGTCTTAAGTTATTAAGGCATGCAGATACAGTAAACAGAAAGCTTAATTCTCTAGCATTTTATCTGAAAGAACCATTACTTAAAGAGGAACATACAAAAACAAAGTACAAATACTCTGTGTAAATCCTAGAAATGAACTAAATGATTAAATGAAGCCTACTGGCTAAGTGATTCTATTGAAAAGATTTTCCATATGCACCACAATTTCTATTCTACAAAATTTGAGTCAAGTTAAAGGTCAGATATCTGAATGCACATGACATATTGTCTCAGGCTTCTAAAAAGATAGTTTAACCTGTAACATAAGCACTGCTGTACTGGATCAGACTAAAGGTCCTCAAGACTAGCATCCTGTTTCCAACAGTGACCAAATCAGGTCACAAGTAGCTGGTAGGACCCCAGAAAGTTGATAAATTCCATGCTGCTTATGCCTGAGGATAAGCAGTGGCCTTCCCCAAGTGTCCCTGGTTAATAACGCAGGAACTTTTCCAAACCTTTTTTAAACCTAACTTCACTAACCGCTTTTATCACATCCTCTGCCCATGAATTCCAGAGCCTAACTGGGCACTGGGTAAAAGAATAATATTTCTGAGTCGTTTTAAATGTGCTCCTTAGTAACTTAAAGGACTATGCTTTAGTCTTTAGATATATTTTTTTAAATAACCAACTGATTCATGTTTACCCATTCCACTCCACTCAGGATTTTATAGATCTTTATCCTCTCTCCCCTCGGCTTTCTCCTCTCCATGCTAAAGAGCCCCCACCCCAGCCTCTTTAACCATTCCATTCCCTTTATCATTTTGGGCACTTTTCTCTGTTCCTTATTCGTTTTTTGAGATGCGGTCACCAGAACTGTACAGAATATTCAAGGTGCAGTCACACCATGGAGCAATACACAGACATTATGATATTCTGCATTTTATTCTCTACTCCTTTCTTACTAATCCCTGATATTCTGTTTGCTGCCTTTGGCTGCCACTGCACACTAAGCTGAGGTTTTCAATGTATTGCCCTTAGACTTGCCTAGGGAATATACTGATCTCTCTTCTGCAGACATCTACTCCTATGCCTAATATTTTTGTACAATTCTGAAATTAACTAGAGATCTATATTTGCATGGGTGAATACTTGGTGACCATGCGGCCAACACTGGCAGGTCTCATTATATACATTAGCCTATCCGAGATCAGGCCTCACACAGGCCAATGCATATGGTCATGAAGGAAATAGGCTCTTTATCTTAAGGAAGTTGAACAAGAATTTTGTGAAGAAAATCAGACCAGAAACATATCTTTTTCATGCAATTAAAAAATAATCAGATCACTATACTAGCTTTACATGAATTTCTAGAAGTGCCATAGAAAGCGGTCAGGAAAAAAGAGGTCCAAAATATGACTCCCACAGAACCAATCCAGTCAGATTCCTTGACAGAAAGTTAATCTTTTTCCTTGTGTTCTATTAGCCCCTTGACAATTCTCATCAGAAAAGAGCCAATTCCCAGGGCCACAGATGAGCAACAAATAGCCTTAATACTGCACTGATCAACACAAATCAGAGCTTGCAAATATTCCATATATTCAGAAGATACAATCTCATTTCTAATACTTTAACATATGCTGTAAAGGAAAAAAAGGGGACTGTTGTAGTTGTTGATATGGAAGGACAGACTAGATAGACCATGTGGTTGTTGTCTGTCGTCATTTGTCTATGTTTTTCTACATCCCGGTGGGATGTGCAGCCCCGCAACCCGCGTTTGAGAATGAGGGCCAATATCATTAGCATATAAGTGAAATTGTACTTTGAATTTTCTTAGTAGGTTGCAGATAGGTTGGATGTATATGTGTTGAAGAGATGTGTTGATAGGGCTGAGCCTTGCAGGATACCCTGTTTTAGTCTGAATGAGTTAGATAGGAGTGATCCAATTTTTACCTGCTGATGTCTATCAGGTAGGATGTAAACCATTCCAGGGTGGTGTTGCACAGTCCTATTTCTTTTAGTCTTGATAGAAGTGCAAGGTGGCAAAAGGAGTCAAAGGCGGCACTGATCGAGGAATACCATTATGAAACCTTGTTGTGGTTTGTCAATACTTTTGATGAGAGTGTTAAAGAGTGATGTAAAGAGGGTTTCCACACCATGAAGAGGTCAGAAACCATGCTATTGAGAATGAAAGGGGCGCATAGGTGTCAATGTGATCTTGGAGCTGGTGTTGAACCACTTTTTCAATAATTTTTGCTAGGAAGGGGATGCTTGCTATAGGCCTATAGGAGCATGGGCTAGATTGGTCAAGTGAAGGTTTCTTTAGGATGGGTCTTACTGAAGATTGTTTCAGGACTGGGGGTAGATATCCTTGGTGTGGACTGTCTTTTGGATTAGCAGAGAGAATTCAGTTCAGAGTGTATTTATTTATTTTATTTCTCTTCTATACCGCGCTATTCAATATCAGTGCGGTGTACATTTAATTGTAGCTTATACAATGCAGTCGTGACTGTATTGTATTTACAATAAAACAGGATCTTTATCATTATCCAGGATCTTTATCTTTATCCAGGAGACTGGGCATGGGTCTAGTGGCGAGGTAGTGGTGTTGATGTCCTTGATGATGTTGGTAAGTTCTTGCAATAATATCGATCTGAAGGTGTCCCATCAGTATACATGGGATCCTAAGGTCAGTAAGCTGTGGGGAGGGTGGGGGGGGGGGGAGGGGGGCACGCTGTGGTGGTGTATTGTTGGAGAGAATCAATTAGAGAGGTAATCTGCCATAAGCTGTGGGTCGAACGGTGTCTTCCTGTTTGTGGAAGTTGCTACAGTGGGATTCTGTGTAAGGGAAGAAACAATGGAGAATAGCTCTCTAGGTCAGTTAAGGGAATTTATTATGATATTAGTGTAGTATTCCTTTTTGGAGTTGTTGATTAGGTTGCTGTATTCATTCTGTTTTGTCATGAATTCCTGTTTTAAGGAATTTGTCATGCGTTCTTCTCAGTTTTCTTTTAATTCGCCTTGAGTTTTTGTTTGAGGTCTCTGGCTTTGCAGGAATATCAGGGTGGATAAGTTTGGTTAACAGTGGTGGTGATGTTCATTTCTGGGGTGATGGCTGCTGCATTGGTCATCACTTTGTTCCAGGTGTGGAACCAGTAAGAGGCTATTAGAATCATGGAGCCCTTTTTGGCTTGCAGTTTGAACAGGGTTGTGGGTATTAAGGGGGTGGGTGGGAATGCATAAAGCAGGCCCCTTCTCCAATGAAGAAGGAAGGCATCCATTGCTTGACTGCGTAGAGAGGGAAGCCTTAGCGAAACAGCGGTAGTTGTGTATTCTCCTGGGTGGTGAACAGATCTATTCTGGGGATCCCCCAGATGTGGCAGATCCAAGATATTGTTTCCTGATTTAGAGGATGTAGGATGAAGATGAGTCTGTCCGCAAGGCGATTGAGTTCACCTGTGAGATACACCGCCCTGAGATGGATGAGGTGTGCAATGGAGAAGAACCAGAGATGAAGGGCTTCCTGGCAGAGGGGGTAGGAACCAGTACCCCACTGCTTGTTCACACAGAACATGGTTGGGGTTGAAAAATACAAAGGGCATTCGTGAGAACATATAACTCCAGGAGGTTGATCTGCAACTGAATTTCTGTTTTGACCACTTCCCTTGTGTAATAAGACTGTCTAGATGTACTCCCCACCCAAGTATGGAAGAATCCGTTGTCTGGGTGCATTAAGGTGGAGGCATATGAAAAGATGACCCTCCGAGTAGGTTTTGAGGGGAGCACCACCACTGAAGGGAGTTGACATGAGGAGGGGTGATGCAAATCTTGTCTAAGAGATGCCTGGTTGTTTGGATCCATTGAGATGACAGCATCCATTGGGCTTGTCTCATGTGCAGGTGGGCATAAGGGTTGACATGGACTGTGGCGGCCATGTGTCCCAGAAGATGTAGCATTTCGCAAGCTGTCATGGCACTGTGGCTCTTTATAGTGTGGGCCAGCTCGATGAGACAGGCAGAGCGGTCCTGTGGAAGAAAGCTCTGGTCTTTCGAGTCTCCAGATGTGCCCCGATGAATTTGAGCCACTGGAATTGGACTAGCTGCGATTTGGGAAAGTTTAAAACAAATCCCAGATTTTGGAGCACAGTAATGGTGCGATGAAGAGATAATTTTACCTCTTCTCGGGATTCTGCCCTGATTAGCCAGTCATCTAAGTAGGGAAAGACAAAGATCCCCAAATACGAAGGCAGGCAGCGACCACTGTCATGCATTTTGTGAACACTTGGGGTGCAGAGGCTAACTCGAAGGGGAGCACCTGATATTGGTAGTGGGTCTGCTGGACCCAAAAACACAGATATTGTCTGTGTTGAGGGTGGATCAGCAGATGTGTGTATGCCTCCTTGAGATCTAGAGAACACAGCCAGTTGTTCCTCTGAAGGTACGGCAGAAGAAGACCGAGGAAAATCATTTTGAAATTTTCTCGAATGAGGAATTTATTGAGATCCCTCAGATCTAGAATGGGCCTTAACACTCCTATCTTCTTGGGGATAAGAAAGTAAGAAGAGTATAAGCCCTGCCTTCTTGGGTAGGAGGAGCTCTTCTACAGCCCCCTGAGCTAACAAGGTGGCCACCTCAGCTGAGAGGTGATTGGCCTGCAGAGGGTTGGCCGGATAATATCTTGTGGAAGTGGTGGGGGGAGGAGTAAGCTCTCAAAATGAAGCAGATAGCTCCTTTGGACGATGTTGAGAGTCCACTGCTCTGATGTGATGCTCTGTGGTCATAGGAACAGAGTCTGCCTCCTATGCGAAGGGGCTGGGGATGCTGCAGAGGCAGAGTAGCTATGCTTTCTAGGAAGGAGTCAAAAACCAGGTGCTGGCTGTGGCTGTACAGCTGGTTGTGGCTTAGGTGTCTTAGGCTTCTTAGGTTGGCAAGCAGCTGCGGGTGGATAAGAAGGATAATATCTCTTCTTCTTAGGCCAGAAAGACTTTGTTGGATTGGATTATTTTTCCTAGAGGGGTCTGAGAGTCATTTGAGGGTGAGATCATCTGTCTCAATCTCTCCAGCCTTCTCTCGCCAACCTTTTCCAAAGAGGTTCTCTTCAGAGCAAGGGATATTGGCCAATTTATCTTGAACCAACTGTTCAAGAATCGACGGTCTCATGCCGATGTCGAAGCTCGATGCCGATACCAATGATTGGTCAGTGCGGCACCGGGAGCCTGTTGGGTACCGACAATGCCTGGCAGTTCCAAAGCAGGCATTGGAGGGAGAGGATCTCTCAATACAGGTTCGAGGGCTGGAAGTGGCCCCAGAGGTATTGGCCTTAAGCTGAATGCAGACACCTGCACCCCTGGAGCCGTCGCTCCTGTTGGTACTGAGGCTGCCAGGAGTGCTGCCAAGCTCCTCTTGATAGCCAGGATGCGCTGGTCAAGGGAGGAGGCCGATGTCTGGGTGGAATCACGCACAATTGGACTCTGGAGAGCATTCCGCATGGGCTCTGTCAGTGTCGACGATAGCCATATGTGAAGACTGCATTGCTGCTTGTTCCTGGGGATCAAAACTATGCCTATGAAGATAGAAAGCAGCATGCCACAGTCACCCCTCACCACACACATGACCCCTCGCACTACACACCCCACCCCTGCACCACTCAGACACCCACCACACTACATGCACACGAAATCACTACATGCACTCGACTCTCCACACTACACACAAACACCCCACTCCTGCACCACTCTAATACATCCTCTACACATGCAAAACCCTCCACACTATACCCCCCACTAGTCAGTCACCCCCCATATTACACACATATACATAACCTCGCACACAACAAACACACATACATACCAACCACTGCACCACACTCAAAGATACCCCTGCACTACACACACACACACAGACAAACCCCCATGCTATGCCCACACAAACCCCACCCACAACACCAACTATAGACACAAATATATAAATGACACCAATCATAAGAATGCCTCATACAGCCTTACAGCCATTGCTACTCTATGGAGACCCACTTTTTCATGTCTTTTCACTCCCCTCCCCCACAGCATATATTTATCTATTTTATTTAGCATTTTGCACATGCCTTTCCAATAGCAGTTCAAGCTGAGTTACAATCAGATACAGTAGGTATTTTGCTGTCCCCAGAGGGCTTACAATCTAATTTTGTACTCAAGGCAATGGAGGGCTTGTGGGAATTGAACCCTGGTCTCTTTGGTAACTAGGTGGCTGTTCTAATCACTAGGCTACTCCTCCACTCCATATATAAGTTTACAAAGGGAAGAAGGGAAAATGCACCATTTTCTTACACTTTTTAAAAGTCATTAATCCTCTTGCAAGTGTTAATTACTCCATCTCTGTATAAGTCTTTGGTGAGACCTCATTTGGAGTTTTGTGTGCAATTCTGGAGACCACATCTTCAAAAGAATATAAACAGGAAGAGTTGGTGCAGAGGGTGGCTACCAAAATGGTCAGTGGGTTTTTGTCATGAGGAATATGGGGACAGACATAAAGATCTCAATATGTACACTTTGAAGAAAAGGCAGGAGAGAGGCGATATGATACAGATGTTTAAATACCTCTGTGGCATAAATGCACAGGAGGAGAGCCTCTTATATTGAACAAAAGCTCTGCAATGCAGAGGCATAGGTTGAAGGTGGAAGGAGACAGACACAGGAGTAATATGCGGAAATATTTGTTTACAGAAAGAGTGGCAGATATGTGGAATAGTCTCCCAGTGGAGGCAGTAGAGATCAGGACAGTATCTGAATTCAAGAAAGCATGGGACCAACACAGAAGATTTATTTATTTATTTATTTAACACTTATTTCTATACCGCTCTTTCCCAAGTATCAAGTGCGGTTTACAATGAACAGTAAATTATAAGGTAGAAGGATTATAAGGAAGGAAGAACCACCTCCTGGTTGAGGTGGAAAGGAGATACCACCTTTGGGAGGAATTTGGAATGAGTGCAGAACACCACCCTGTTCTTGTAGAATCTTGATATGGCTGTTCCACTACCAAAGACTGAAGTTCGCTGACTCTTCGGGCGGACATGAAGCCACCAGGAAGGAAACCTTCCATGAAAGATGCTGCAGATGACTAGTGGCTAGAGGTTCAAATGGCAGTCTGGTAAGCTGTGAGAGCACCATGTTGAGGTCACACTCCACTGTCGGGGGGTGGACGGGGGGCTTAGACAACAGGAGGCCCCAGAGGAACCGAAAGACCAAGGACTGACCCGAGAGGGGTTTTCCCTTGATAGGGTGGTGGTGTGTGGCTATTGCACTCAGGTGCACTCTCACTGAGTTGGACTTTAGCCTGGTGTGCAACAGATGCAGTAGGTACTGGAGCACTACTTGCACCTGGCAGGAGAATGGGTTCTCCCATTTCTCCGCACACCATACTGAGAATCTTTGCCATTTAAAGGTGTAAGCCGGCCTGATGGAGGGTTTTCGAGAGGCCAGCAGGACCTCCTTGACCTTCTTTGGGAGGTTGAAAAGGGCCAATGCTATCCTTTCACCAGCCACGCTGTTAGGGTTAGAGACCCCATACTGGGGTGCAGGAGGGAGCCCCCTTCCTGGGACAGGAGGTCTGGGGCATGTCCCAGCAGGACCAAAAGTGTCGCCGACAAGGAGAGCAGCAGTGGGAACTAGAGCTGTCTGGGCCACCTAGGGGCGATTAGTATTAGTGATGCTCCCTCACGCTGGACCTTGAAGAGGGTCTTGGCAACCAGAGGGATCGGCAGAAAAGCATAGAGGAGACCTTCTGTCCATGGGATCAGGAAGGCATCCGCTGCCCCCTCTCTGGGTTCTCCCCAGTGCAAAGGATGTCAAGCAGCTTGTCTTGGACCCTTTGCTCGAGGTCGCAGGATTGGAGCCAGGCTTGGCGGCAGGCCACGATGCCGGCCACTGCGACCCAAGCCGCTGACTCGAAGCCATCATAAGCTGCCTGGGAGAGAACTTGAAACAGTCCTTGATCCCCGAGGCCAGGATCTGGAACCACTGGAGGGGTTCTCCGACAAGGCCTGCCATGAACCCCAACAGCTCTTGGGTCAGAGCCTTTAGGTACATACCTATGTAGAGTTTTTAGGCCTGGATCTGGAACTCCAGCATTGAGCCTTGGTAGCACTTATGCCCAAGGGTGTCAAGGGTTCTGGCCTCCCTCCCGGGGGGGACCGAGGAGTGGGTCTTCCAGCTCTTGAGTTTCTGCATGGTCGACTTGATGACTATGGAGTTATGTGGGAGAAGGGGTTTGTAGAACCCTAGGCCCTTTTGGATGAGGTACATGGTGTCGAGGCGCCGGCTCACTTCCAGCACCAACACCGGTGTTTCCCACAACCGAAGTAGAAGACTCTCAAGGATCGGCTGTATGGGCACCTTGGGTGGAGACTCATACTGTAGAATCTCCAACTTCTCGGTGCGCGGCTCTTCTTCTGCCTGTTTGCACAGAGAGGGCCCTGATCATGTCCCTGACAAAGTCATGGAAGGCCATGTCCTCTGGAGGAGAGTGGCACCAGGTCCGAGGGAATATCTTGGTCTAGAGATTGTCCGTCTCCCACTCTGAGTCGAGCAGGGACGATGAATCTGAGGCCTTGCGACTCCTCACCTCGAGGCTGGCATTGAGGGATTGGTGGCCTGCATAGGACCTGTGGTCGAAATTACAGACACTAGCTGGCGAGGACCAGATACCCGAAGAACAGGACTGGGATTCTGAGCAGTGCCAACGGCTTACCTGAGGCTGGTGGCGCTCGGAGCACGGCTCAACGACCGGGGACTCCCTTGCAGTCAAGGATCCGGTCATCGGAGCGGATGATGTGGACAAACCAGCCAACATTGCCTACTGCAAGGCCAGGAAAGCAGTGATGTTCTACTCCAGGGCCACCATTCTGGTTTCCAGGCCAGAAAGCTCCACAGCCTTCAGCGTGGGCACCAAGAATCTTGGGCCCAGCACTCACACTCTCGCGAGTGTATCCTTGATGAGGACTACAGCCTCAAGAAACCTTGCATGGTCTCTGCCAGCCAAGGAATCATCCTTGAGGACCTTGGTGGGGCGCTTCTTGGAGTTGCCCAAGTCCCTCTGGGCAAAAAAAGGTGTGAATGCTGGTTGAGGAGACCTCGATAAAAAAAGAGAGCCAAGAACAGCACTGGAGATGGTGCTGGCTCGAGGCAAGAAGAGGAACCAGTTGCTAACTGGGAGAAACTTAACTTTTAGGATAATTTACAGGAATTTTTTCCGGGGAAACAGGACACACATCCGTTGGGCTCTATAGAAAAAAGGAGACTAAGCAAAATGGTACCCTTGGGTGGAAAGGCGACCACGCATGCGTGGGAGCATATCTTAAAGGCTTTCTTTGAAAGCTAGGGAAATGCTGCAGTGGCACCAAATGTGAGGACTGACTTCCTGCTTGTTCCCGGAGAACAGGTTTAACAACAAGTTTAAGTTAGTATAAATTTGGTCCTTAAAGGCAAATAGGCATCATATAGGCAAACAGCAGTCTTAGTATATCAAATATTTGTTTATCCTGTCACAAGAGCCAATTTGTACGAGAGTAGCACACCCTAAAAGGAAGGGAAAGGAAGAAAAATGTTCTCTAAAACACAATACACCTGTAAAGACAGTACCATCCACTGAAATATGGCAGACACAGCAGGTATACAGATTCCCACCAAGCACGCCAGGGATGCCTATGGGTGCCAGATATCTGTAAGTGGGTAATGCCGTATATAGTGGATTTGGTACAGCAGTTACCGAATAAGCACGACCCTTGAGGAATCCTCTTTCTTTAGATTGTCTTCTAAAGGAATTGGGCCTCTCATATATAGAAAGGGAAGAGACTGGCTGAAGCTCTGATTATGATCTGTAACGACAGGTCCTAGGAAAGTGTGCACTGCTGCAGTATCTTCAACACAGTGTTTAATACTAGGAATGTCTCTGTTCTTTTTTTTTTTTTTTTAATGCTGAAGCTTATTGTGTAATGAACTGGAAAACTTCTGGTACACCCTGCAGTTGTTTTTCATGTCCACGGTTTCAGTGAAAATACAGTCTCATGCTGACTTGCAGTAAACTAGCAATTATTGTGATACTGCCAAAACTGTCATTTACTCTAGATTATAATGCTTTACACACCTACACTGAAACATTTTTTGGCATGTAGGAATGAAATGCTAAGAATGTTTCCTGTGTGCATAACACAACACTCTGAAGTGTAGTATTGAAGGAACCAGATTATGAAAATAAGAATCAACAAAATAAAATATGCTAATACCTAAAAAAATACGCAAA
Organism: Ichthyophis bannanicus; assembly: GCA_033557465.1. Lineage (NCBI taxonomy): Eukaryota > Metazoa > Chordata > Amphibia > Gymnophiona > Ichthyophiidae > Ichthyophis > Ichthyophis bannanicus. The sequence goes on along the minus strand of CM066040.1, from coordinate 274,524,724 downwards.
GTATTCCAGCTGAGTTCAAGTGAATGACTGTTAGAACAGCACCAGATGAAATTATTCTTGTAAACAATGCGTATCAATCACCTGGATTCTGCAAATGCCTTTTATCCAGTGCTTTATTAGAACTAAGAAGAAAACCATGGACATGGGAACAGAGATAAAGATATTCAAATAGATGAAGTTGTTGGTTAGTTGGTAGGATGCACACAGGGCTGGATAAATGGGACATGCTCTGATTGACAAAGGTGGAAAAAGCAAGACTCGGCAGTGATAGCTGGACTAAACCAGGATAACATGGGTCATTAAAACCCCAGGTAACTGCTCATTGAATCAGGGCCACAGCTGGGGCAGACTCTGAGCTGAAAGGTGCTAATTATTCACAAGAAATAAACGCTTTCCAATGAAAGCTGTAGAACTAGGGGCTCTAAGGGGACAGACTTAGAGGCACATTTCATAAGGTGACATCCAAGTGTAATCTGGGACGTCAAAGCCCGAATGTCTGAAAAAAAAGCAGGAACGTGCAAGTTCAGTCACGATTTCGGAAACATGGACATGCTCGATGTGCACGTGTAAACCATCCACTGTCACTGTGATAGTCCCAAAAAGATTGATTTAAATATTTTTATCAGGCAACGCCGAGGGAGGACAGTACTAAGAACTATCCACACCAGTCAAGCGGTGTCCATTTTATTCTTATGGAAATTGTGTCTAAATCATTTGTCATCAGTAAAAAACAAGCCCATCCAAAAATCTTCAAAAACCAGGATCACTTATCTTAATCCAATGAAAATCGCATGACGTGCACATTTCGGGGTGCTCCTACCCCTGTATCAAGTGCTTCGTGGCTTGTTCGACATGCACGTGTATCAAACGTCTACATAGACGTCCCCAGGATAGCATTTCAGAATCAAAATGTCTAATAGCATGATGGTTAGAGCAGTGGCTTAAGAGCAGAGTAGTCAGGGCTCAAATCCCAGTGTGGGCCCTTGTGATCTAAGGCTAGTCACTAAATTTTACATCTTCTCTATACTCTCTGGATGCTTTAAAGTGAAAACAAGCATTTTCCTGATGCCTATTCGTGCATGGAGAAGGTATAAACACTGACATGCCTGCAGACATCTCCGATGTTTCTGAGATGGAACGGGGATGTGTTAGTACATTGCCACTTCCCGGACACGCCTCTGCCACACCTCCGTGCCTACTTGGACATCCCTGCACCAGAGATGTCTGCGAACGTCATTTGTGGAATAGCTACGGAGATGTGTCCGTGATTTCCACGGGCATTTCTTCAGACATCTAAAACTCAACTAGACCTTTTAAAATGACCCTCTTAGGATCATCATGGAAAGAACGGTGGGTGCTTGCAATGCCCTTCCAGAATGAGTTGTGGAAACTAAAATGGTGACAGACTTCAAAAGGTTGTAGGATAAACACCGAATCGCAGTTGGGCAGGCTGGATGGCCAACTTGTCTCTTTTTATGTTATGAACTGGAAGCAAAAAGAAGTTGTCAGGACTTCCTCTTGTTTAAAAAAAAGGCAAAACGTTTAACACTACCTTTATCACGTCTAAAACCTGAAATGATGTAAACCTGTTCTTGAAAGAGGAATTCCTTAAACAGCAAAAAATAAAAGGAAAAAATGGTACAATATGTGTAATATAGCTCCTTAACTGCTACAGTACAATAGCAGACTCTTACATTATCTTTCAAGCAACTGGGTTTTAGTGCCTTGCAAAACCATAGCTGGGAAATAAGAATTATATTTTTCCACGTTAAGCATAAACAAAATATTCTATTTGACATTAAAAAAGAAAATGCCTTTGAGCTTTAGTGCTAAAAATTTTCTAAAATCTGTTACTAGCCACCCAGCTCTAGCAAGTCATCTCTGGCCCTGTCTCTAGCACCCCTGCTATTTAAGCCACAGGTCTCCCCTGAGCAGATACAGCCAATGGTATAAAATTAAATCTAAGAAAGGCTTCTACATTAACCTACTGTGGCCTCTTACTTCACAGTTTTTAGACGAAATCCTTCTACTGATAATTGATTTCCCCCAGCACACTTCAGACTCCACTGTAGCCTCAAGTTAGATACTCAAAAATCCACTTGCACTGAGAAGAAACAGCACATAGACAAAACATGAGTCCACACTGTCCACCACTTATGCTAGGTTATAGTCTACTCACATACCGCCTTCATTAAACTGAGTTTTAATCTAAAGTGATTTACAGAGTAATCAAAATACACAGAAATAAAATACAAATACTACATCAGATTGTCTAAAAATACATCGTTCATGGCCAGTTGAACACATCTTAAGCTCTATCAACACACATCTGCTTTGGAGAGGTATAAATGCGTGCGTTAACATTTGTGTGCTATTTGAGCTGGTTGTGGGTGCGTTTTATAAATGCACGTAAGTACCTATCTTGCCTTTATAAATAGGTGCTTTTTTGGACTTACCACAGAGGTGCCCTGTTATAAAATCAGGCCCCTAGTAACCAGATTTTGGACCAATAATTGCAGAGCCCTTAGCTGAAGTGTAGGCTAAATGTGCTAGGAAAGACTATAAGGAGGAAAAGTCCTCAGGTAGTTGTGAATGAAGGCTCATGGTGCCATAGCCCAATGGAGACCGGTTTGATTGAATCACAAGCTTAGAGGAACAGCAGGAACCTGCTGGGCCAACCCCCTCCCCCCCCCCAACCTGCAGCCCCTGCAAAGAAACAAAAAACCTCCAACCCCCTCCCCTCCAAAGGTTAAATGCTTATTCTTCCAAGAACTGCTCTGATTTAACCATTCATTTTCTTGTGCTACCATACAACAGAAATGCCACAGCAAAGTCAATGTACTGCTAAAGGCGCTTCCAACATACGAGTTATATTTGTGTTTATCCAGCCTGTTTCACCAGAAGAATAATGCCCTTCTATTAGGCTGAGCAACAAAAGCCATAAACAGAAAGACTTTGGAGAGGGAATGATGTAGAACTGAGAGATTTGGCTCTTTGTGACCATTTCCAGAGCAGCTAACGGATATTCTGCTAGCCAAAAGCTTACCACTGAAAAACGCTTTCAGAGACACAAGTTTTATATGCAGCGCAGGGGATGTCTCAGTCACACCAGTCTACCAAGTTGTGGTTTAGCAGTGGGATTTCTAGTTACTGGTTACAGTCATTGTAGAAGACAATTAAAAGCAGTCAGGTGTGACAGTGAAACAGTTCAAATCTGTGGTTTGTAAAGAAACTGCAGCTAGCAGAGGTAAATTTGTTAAACATCGCTGTCTGCAATTAAAATGCACTGCATGAGGATATTAAAAACGGCTCTGCTTAGGAAAGGGATTTTCTCTCTCATTTAATTATACTGTAGTTCTGAAAGATGACAACTTTCATATTGGGTTAGTCAAGCAGAAGCAGAGGCTTTCTTAAACATTTTACCCTTTGTATGGAAGATCAAGGTAAATATTTGTCAGTAGTTTATAGAAGTGCCTATGACATGTGCCCTTCTTAGTGTGTCTTCCTCTACATATAAGTGGGTGAAGAGAGAGCCCTAAAAGTTTTTTTGTTAGCACTGGAGATTCAAATGCTGTCGGCTCCAGAACACATCTTTACTAGGCTTTAATAGACATGACCCTTGTTCTTTGGCTGGAAGATTGTTGCTGGGGGTAACGGTCAGAAGAGCATCTTTCAGAATCAGTGATTTTCTGCCAGGTCCTGCCAAGTTGCAAACTTGAAACCTTTATGAACTGCAAATTTCTTGCTTTTCTACACTGTAATTGAAGTGGAAAGATGGAGGCCATCACTGGCCACCTCCATCCTTTTTAAGAAAATCAGTACCATTTGAACACAATTTTTCTGAGTGGCAAGCAGGGCCACAGGATTCTTCAGATTCTGATTCAGAAAGGATACATCAAAAGGTGCTTATCTTGGGCATTGGTACTGATCAGCTCTAAAGGGTGGGAAAGACTCTCAGCTTTGTTCTCACCTTCCACTTGGTACTGATGGTCTCAAAACAGGCTCTGAACATCAACCTGTGTTGATGTCTGCACACATGGCAGTAGGGTAAGGCTCTGAGGGTGGATTACTTGACACATCAATAGCCATCAATGTCTTCAATTCTTGAACTTTGACTCGATGCACCAATTTAATTCTCTTGTCGGACTTTGCCTCCAATAACATGAAAGACAGTTTCAGGGTCAGCCTAGTAAGGGAACAGATATCCTGTGTGGCTCTATAGCGGTCAAAGTTGAAGACTGTTGATGGGACCCCTGGAGACCAAAGCACTGCCAACTTGGCAGGAGAAACTGAACTCAACTGTAACATGGCTGCTCTGGATGGTGTGGCATGCCTTGCACATCTATGCTCTCAGAACCATATGCCAAACAGGCATGCTGCTTCTGAGTGCTTATTTGACACTCAGTGCCGGCCCTCTCAGGCTCCATGCTCAAGTGTCCAGGGCCCCAGTATGAAGCTCCTGAAGCTATTCTTCAATTCAGGAACCAAGAGGAAGGGAGGGAACCCTTGGCACGGCGTTAGTACCAGCACTCAGTACAGTTCTATTCCATGTGGCAAACCATCAGCACTAGCTATGGCTTTAGACTTTTCTTTCTTGGCAGCTTGACCTTCTGGACCTCAACCACTTCAATCGACATCCATGTGCAGATACTGCAGCCTAAAGTATTGTGGCCTTGTTCCAAGCATTTATAGATAACTCCATGATGGACAGTGACATATATCTTCTGTTTGCACTTGAGGCAGAAGTTGAAGTTAGTCTGTTTTTCTGACGCAGTGAAATCAAATAACTCTTTTTTTTTTTGAACAGGTAAACAGAAAATTGGGGAAAAGAATTGTCCAGAATGCTATGAGCTTGCACCAGGGAAAGAAAACATTTCCTGCACGCCAGCAAAGAGAATGACAGAAAAAAGGAAGAAAAATTCTGCTTTCCAGAGGAACTAGAAAGAACACAGTAGAGTGAGACTGAAAACTGGCTAAGAAAAACAGTGGGATAACAGCATCACAGACGTTTGTGTGCACATGTGAGCAAGGCCTTTGGGCTTTTCCAAATCAGACATCCATTTGGTGCTGAGTACAGTGACATGATCTCATTTGTGTCGCTAGTGCACCTGCTCATCTTCTGAGAAAGTGATTCAACAAAACTTTATAAAAATTAAATTGTAAGTTACTTATGTAACTGCAGAGTTTTAGGACAAATACACTACAAAGCAGCAGCATCTCTTACCTAGATACTTAGAAACTGATGGCAAATAAAGACCATCAAAACCATCCAGTCAGCGCACTGCAGTACTGCAAACCCTATTTTATTTTAAGGTTTACCATTGTTCTCACCATTAAAGATCTTCTGTATTTTCCTTCATTCCATTGCTCATTTTGCCCTACCATATTGACTGGTAGACTGTTCCGTGCATCCATCACCTTTCTGTGAAAACGTCTTTACATTATGCTTCAGTCTATTCCTACTCTAGTTACAGATCAAATTCTATCTTTTCCAAAGTGCTTATAGCTCATATTAACGTCAATCACATTTCCTGTCTCCCTTCTCTCCTATGCAAAATGCAATGCGTGCCGTTGAGTCAATGCTGATACCTGGCAACCCTGCAGCCTGCGTTTTCTTAGTAAAGTGTGACTGGAAGCAGACTGCCAGGCCTTTTACCTGAGGCAATGGAAGGTAAAAGTGACTTGCCCAAGGCCACAAGGAATGCCAGTGGGAAATGAATTCTGATCTCTTAGTCACCAGGCTACTGCTCTAACCACTAGGCATTGGGAATACAAATTTATGTCTTAGGAATAATTGGGGGAGAGAGGAGAACAACAAAGGCCCTGCTACTAGAGACCTTTTGATAAATTTTGAGTTGGATTTGGTAGGAGTGCATTTTCTGTATGAGAGAGTAGGGTCAATATACTGAATCCTTAGCCCGTTGGCCAATGGGAGGCCATTCAGATAAGGGCAATGACTGCGCTATCTGGATAGTGCTTCTGAATAGCTCCACAGACCGCCTCGGCACTATTTGATTAGTACAGGGGCAGTCCATGGGCAGAGCGAGGGCATGTCAGCACTATCCAGATTCAACCAGCTCCTATCCAGACAAATTGGGCCACATGAAAAGCAGGCCTGGGGGTCACATGATGCGTACACAGCTCCAGAGTTAGCTCCCTTAAATCTGATTTTCTCTCTGACCCCGGGAACTCAATTCACTTGAATTAAGTGGGTGAAGTTGGGCAACACAAGAAGTGAGTTGAAGGAGATGCTGTGAGAGAGACCGGCTGGGGCATGTCTGCAAACCACCCCAGGCTGCACAAGATAAAGTGAAGCAGCACACAGGAAAGATGGTGACAGAGAAAGAGCTGGTGGAAAATGGCACGCTGATATTTACCCTGAATGAGCAGGCCATGCAGGAGCAGACGAAGAACTTGCCAGCAATCCTAGACGACAAGCTTTTTAACCCAACTCTGTGGCATGCCCTGCCTGCAGCACTGTGTATGGAGTCTGATCTCTTAACTTTTCAGAAGACATTGAAAACTTTCTTTTTCCCCTGAGCGATACTGGGAGCAGAGGGCAGGTAGGCTATTGTTCAGCTGGTATGTGCAGTAGTGCAGCAGTGGTTGGGAAGGGGATGGGTGGGGGAGAGAATAGCAGGGTCATGCTGGGTGGGGCCTGAAGGGTTGATATGTGTTTTATTCTTCTGTACACCGTCTTGAATGCTTGCACATATAGCACAGTTACTTACCTGTAACAGGTGATCTCTGGGAACAGCAGGAATAAGTCTTCACATATGGGTATCGTCGGTACCGACGGAGCCTGCGCGGGAACGCTCCCCAGCGTCCTGAAAGAAAGCTTTTGGGAGCATCTCACAGCGTCTGCGCGCTGCCTTCCCGCCTTTCCTAACTGCCTCTCTCCAGTTCGAGTTTTAAAGCTGAGACAAAGAGAGAGAGAGAGGAAAGGAAAGATAGATAGAGAGATACAACTCCTAGGGGAGGTGGGTGGGTTGTGAAGACTTATTCCTGCTGTTCCCAGAGATCACCTGTTACAGGTAAGTAACTGTGCTATCTCCAGGAACAAGCAGGAATGAGTCTTCACATATGGGGGCTCCCCAGCTAGAGATGCCTGGGAGATCACCCAGATTGTGAGTCCCTGGGAAGGGCTCTACCTCTACCCATGAATCTCAGGCATCCAGTTCAGGGATGGAGGGTAGGAGTTGATTAGGTATGGAACAGGTGTTTGAGAACAGCCTGACCAAACAAGGCATCCCGGCGGGAGTCCTTGTCCAAGCAGTAATGGGCTGTGAAGGTATGAACCGATGCCCAAGTGGCCGCTCGACAGATTTGGTCGATGGTCACAGAGTTTAGATGAGCCATAGAGGTTGCCATGGCCCTCACATTGTGAGCTGTGACATGGCCCTCCAGAGAAAGGTTCTTACTTTGGTAGGCGAAGGAAATACACTGAGCAATCCAATTGGACAGAGTTCTCTTAGAGACTGGAAGTCCTAAATGAGAAGGATCAAAAGCAACAAAAAGTTGAGAGGACTTTCTATGTTGCTGTGTCCTGTGTAAGTAGAAAGCAAGTGCTCTTTTACAATCCAGGGTATGAAGATTCCTCTCTGTACTTGATGCATGAGGTCCTGGAAAACAAGACAGGTAAAAAGACCTCCTGGTTCAGATGAAAAGGTGAGACCACTTTAGGCATAAAGTGTGGATTAGTTCTGAGGACTACCTTGTCATGATGGAACCTTGTATAAGGAGGATTTAGCCACTAAAGCTTGCAACTCACTGATACGGCGAGCTGAGGTGACTGCAATGAGAAAAATAACCTTCCAGGAAAGGAATTTTAAGGAGGTAGTGGCTAAGGGTTCAAAGGGTGGCTTCATAAGCTGGCCAAGAACCAGATTCAAGTCCCAGGCCACTGGAGGTGGTCTAATGGGAGGTTTAGTCAAAAGAAGGCCTCTCATGAATCTTGCTATAAGAAGATGAGAGGAAGTACATTGATGAGATGCTGCTTGCAGCAACCAGGCTCTCCAGCACAGGAGAAGATGGGTGTCAACAGAATGTCGATGGTTGGACAAAAGTCACCAGAGCCTGCAAAATCACCAATCCAACTTCTCCAGCCCTTGAATTGAAGAACCATTATGCAGCCCTGGAAGTGGAGGAGGTGAAAGCATCCCTGGAAAGGGAAGAACCAGAGTTCAAGTACCCCATAGTTGCAGAATCAGTGACCAGAAGGAAACGAAGGGTAGTGGTGGTTGGAGACTCTCTTCTGAGGGGTACTGAGGCGTCCATCTGCCGACCAGACTTGATGTCCAGAGAGGTATGCTGTCTGCCTGGTGCCAAGATCCAAAATGTTACGGAGAATTTGCCGAGACTCATCAAGCCCACTGACTATTACCCAATGTTGCTAATCCATGTTGGAACAAATGATACTGCTAGGTATACCTCGGAACGTATCAAAAGTGACTTCATGGCTCTGGGACAGAGGGTGAAGCAGGTAGGTGCACAGGTGGTGTTCTCTTCAATCCTCCCTGTTGAGGGTAAAGGCCAAGGCAGAGAGGCTCGCATCCTGGAGATTAATGCATGGCTGCGTGGATGGTGTCTTCGAGAGCGTTTTGGTTTCCTAGACCATGGGATGCTGTTCCAAGGGTTGCAGAGCAGAGATGGCATCCATCTGTCCAAGAAAGGTCAACACATCTTTGGTAGTAGACTGGCTAATCTACTGAAGAGGGCTTTAAACTAGATTCGTTGGGGATGGGTGAAGAAAGCCCCCAGGTAAGTGAAAGCCCCCAGGTAAGTGATACATTAAATACCTTTATGGAAATGGGTAACAGGGGTAACATATGGAAAGCAGTGTGTATTAATGCCCGTAGCATGGGAAATAAGATCTCTGAAGTTGAAGCTTTGGTGGGAGTGGCTGACTTAGATTTAGTGGCAGTTACAGAAACATGGTTCACAGAAAACCATGACTGGGATGTAACTATACCTGGCTATACTTTATTCAGAAAGGACAGGGTAGGAAGAAGGGGAGGAGGAGTAGCACTATATGTAAAAACTACTATTAAAGCTTTGGAATTACAGAGCTTAAAAGGGAGAGAGGAGGCATTGTGGGTTAAACTAGAAAGAGGGAAAGAGAAATCTATTTGCATTGGTGTGATATACAGACCTCCCTCACAAGAGGAAGAGGTGGACAGAGAGTTAATTGAAGACATACGCAGCATTGCTAGGAAAGGGGAAGTGCTACTGCTAGGAGATTTCAATATGCCAGATGTTGATTGGCACTTTCCTGCTGCAGTATCATCTAGGAGTAAGGAGATCCTGGATTCTCTACAGGGAGAACTATTCAGGCAATTGGTAACAGACCCCACACGTGAAGGGGCCATACTGGACTTGGTGCTTACCAATGGTGAAAGTGTTTCTGATGTTGTAGTGGGAGATCATTTTGCATCCAGTGATCACCAGATGGTGTGGTTCAGTATTAGGACTAGGGCTGTTAGAATCCATTCCAAGGTGAAGATCTTAGACTTTAGGAAGACTAACTTTGCGAAGATGGGCCAATACCTCAGGGAGTCATTAGTGGGATGGGAACAGCTGGGGGATGTAGAACAACAGTGGGCAAAACTGAAAGGGGGTATTTTAAAGGCAACCAACCTTTTTGTTAAAATGGTAAATAAAGGCAAAAGGAACAGGAGACCGCTATGGTTTTCGAAGGAAGTAGCTGAAAAAGTGAAGAAAAAGAGGGAGGCCTTCATGAAATACAAGAGATCACAGAGAAAGGAAGACAGGCATCTGTATTTGGAAAAACTTAGAGAAGCTAGCAAAGTAGTCAAGAAGGCAAAGATTCAAAAGGAGGAGGAAATAGCCAATGCAATAAAATGGGGAGATAAGACATTTTTCAGATATATTAGTGAGAAGAGGAAGGGCAAAAGTGGTATTGTCAGACTCAAGGGTACAGGGGGGGAATATGTAGAAGCTGATAAGGATAAAGCGGAATTGCTTAACAAATATTTTTGTTCTGTGTTCACAGATGAAGAACCAGGAGCAGGACCTCAGAAAACACCCACAAATAAGAACAGAAGCGAGGGACATCTTGAACAATTTTCAGAAGACTGTGTTCGTGAGAAACTAGCTCAACTTAAAGTAGACAAAGCGATGGGACCGGATGGGATACACTCTAGAATACTGAGGGAACTTGGGGACATTCTAGCAACTCCACTGACTGACCTTTTCAATGCCTCGTTGGAGTCGGGAGTGGTGCCAAAGGACTGGAGAGAGGCTCATGTGGTGCCTTTACACAAAAGCGGAAGTAAGGATGTGGTTGAAAACTACAGGCCGGTTAGTTTAACTTCAGTGGTGAGTAAATTAATGGAAACGCTGTTGAAAGAGAAAATAGTGAGGTTTCTGGAGTCCAGCGGATTACAGGATCCGAGGCAGCATGGATTCACCAGAGGCAGGTCTTGTCAGACAAATCTGATTGATTTCTTTGACTGGGTGACCAGGAAGTTGGACCGAGGGAGAGCTCTAGATGTGGTGTATTTAGATTTCAGTAAAGCCTTTGACACTGTTCCTCACAGGCGACTTATAAACAAACTGAGCACCCTAGGGATGGACCCTAAAGTTACTGCTTGGGTTAGAAATTGGTTGGGTGGGAGGCGACAAAGAGTACAAGTAAATGGAGCTCACTCTGAGGAGAAGGATGTTATCAGTGGTGTGCCCCAGGGATCTGTCCTTGGTCCGATTCTTTTTAACATCTTTGTTAGTGATATAGCGGAAGGGCTGTCGGGTAAGGTTTGCCTCTTTGCAGATGATACCAAAATCTGCAATAAAGTAGACACCCAGGAAGGTGTAGATAACATGAGGAGGGATCTAGCTAAGCTTGAAGAATGGTCTAGAATTTGGCAGCTGGGATTTAATGTTAAAAAATGTAAGGTCATGCATTTGGGCTGCAGCAATCCTAGGGAGCAATACAGCATAGGAGATGAAGTACTTTTGTCCACTAAAGAAGAGCGGGACCTAGGCGTAGTTGTGTCCGATGATCTTAAAGTAGCTAAACAGGTAGAAAAGGCGACGGCAAAAGCTAGAAGGATGCTTGGGTGCATACGGAGAGGAATGGCTAGCAGAAAAAAGGAGGTGATAATGCCTCTGTATAAGTCTTTGGTGCGACCTCATTTGGAGTATGGTGTGCAATTCTGGAGACCGCACCTTCAAAAGGATGTGAACAGGATGGAGTCGGTGCAGAGGGTTGCTACTAAGATGATTAGTAGTCTTCATTATAAAGCATATGAGGACAGACTTAAGGATCTTAATATGTACACCTTAGAGGAAAGGCGGGATAGAGGTGATATGATTGAGATGTTTAAATACCTCCGTGGCATAAATGTTCAGGGAGAGAGCCTCTTTCAATTGAAAGCAAGTTCTGCGACGAGGGGACATGGGATGAGGGTGAAGGGAGATAGATTCAGGAGTGATATGCGGAAATATTTCTTTACGGAAAGAGTAGTGGATCCGTGGAATAGTCTCCCAGTGGAGGTGGTAGAGATGAGGACAGTAACTGAATTCAAAAAAGCATGGGACCAACACAGAGGATCTCTAAAGGTAAAAAGTGGACTGTTGTAGTTGTTGTTATGGAAGGACAGACTAGATGGGCCTTGTGGTCTTTTTCTGTCATCATGTTTCTATGTTTAATAGGTTGTCCATTGAGAGGCTTAAGGGATGCTGCAATAGCACTCAAATGGACTCTGATTGAATTTGTTTTAAGGCCTGCATGGGATAAATTTATTTTATTTTATTTATTTAGCATACATTTGTATACCACTGCTTCCAGCGATCAGTAGCGGTTTGATTACAGATATGAATTTGTCAATCGTGACAGGAATTTTTGCGGTATACACACACTGATTTGAAGGGAGAAGCACAGCACACGGTGAAAGGACTTACGGAGAGAAAACAGAATTTACATATGCACATATTTACATATTTACATAACTGCACCCAAGTTTCATTGGGAGGTATCTTTTTACCCCCGGGACTATATCAGATTGTATTGACACTGGAATGCAGCAAATAGTCTAGTAAAAAATGCAAAGGTATTGCAAGAGGGTTGAGACCCTTCTCTGCACACCAAATGGAAAACCTTTTCCATTTAAAAGCATATGAACGTCTGATGGAAGGCTTTCTGGAAGCATGAAGGATATCCTTCACTTGCTGAGAAAGTTGTAAATCTTGAAAGTCTAGGCCTTCAGCAACCAGGCCCTGAGATGAAGAGACTGAGGATTTGGGTGCCACAAGGGTCCCTCCTCCTGAGAGAGGAGATCTGGAGCAGACCCCAGGTCTAGGGAGGGAGCTTGAGACAGATGTAGAAGTAGAGGGTACCACACTTGGCGTGGCCAAAGTGGTGCTATGAGGATCATAGTCCCTTTGTCTCTCTGAAGCTTGAACAGAGTCTTGGGGATTATGGGAATAGGTGGAAAGGCATAGAGGAAGTCTTGCCCCCAATGAAGGAGGAAGGCATCCTTGGCCTGAACTCCCTGACATGGAATCCTGGAACAGAACCGGGGAAGTTTGGCATTCCACGGACTTGCAAACAGGTCTATGTCTGGGGTACCCCAAATCCGAAAAATTCTGGCTATCTGGTCCCCATGGAGGGACCATTCGTGCGGAAGCAGAACTCGACTGAGTCTGTCTGCCCAAGAGTTTTGAACTCCTGGAAGATATACTGCGATAAGATGGATTTGATGCTCTCTGGCGAAGGCCCACAATCTCAGAGCTTCGTTGCAAGGCGACAGAGAGCCAGTTCCTCCCTGCTTGTTCACGTAGAACATAGCTACCTGGTTGTCCATGTGGATGAGGACTGTCTTGTAGATGAGCAGGGTGTGGAAGACTCTGAGAGCCAGAAAGATTGCTCTGAGCTCTAAGAGGTTGATATGAAGATATGTCTCCTGTGGAGACCAGATGCCCTGGGTCGAGAGATCTTGTAGATGAGCCCCCCAACCTTTTGGAGAGGCATCTGTTGTAAGGGTTGCTTGGGGTAACACCTGTTGAAAGGGGGACCCCAGCAACAGATTCTGAGTGGACGTCCACCAGTGGAGGGACGAAAATAGGCGACTGGAGGTTGCTATTTTGTCTGACAGGCAACCTGATGCCTGGGTCCATTGGGTGGATAGGGTCCACTGAGCTGCTCTCATGTGAAGGTGAGCATAGGGAACCACATGCACCGTGGATGCCATGTGGCCTAAAAGTTGCAACATCTCTCGAGCAGTTAAATGGGATTTTAACTGAATCTGGGAGGCTAACTGCACCAAGCGTAGGCAACGGGCCTGGGGAAGATAGACCCTTGCAGTTGTGGTATCCAGTAAGGCCCCTATGAACTCTAGAGATTGAGTAGGGGTAAGATGGGATTTTGGAATGTTGATTACCAGTCTCAGATACTGAAGAACACGCCTTGTGCAGGCTAGAGAAGTCTGGGCCTCTGACTGGGATGGAGCTCGGATGAGCCAGTCGTGCAGATAGGGGAATACGAATATTCCCAGAGTGCGTAGGAATGCAGCTACTACTGCCATGCATTTTGAGAACACTCTTGGAGCAGAGGCCAGACCGAAAGGAAGCGCTTTGTATTGGTAGTGCTTTCCTTGGTACAGGAAGCGAAGGAATCTTCTGTGTGTTGAATGGATGAGAACATGGGTGTACGCATCCTTGAGATCTAGAGAACAAAGCCAGTCTTGACTCTGGAGGTAAGGAAGGAGAGTTCCGAGAGAAGTCATCTTGAATTTCTCCTTGCATAGAAACGTGTTCAATTCTCTGAGATCTAATATGGGTCTGTAGCCCCCTGTTTTCTTTGGAATGAGAAAATAGGGGGAGTAGAACCCTGAGCCCTGTTGAAGAAGGGGTACTTCTTCTATTGCCCCTTGGGCAAGAAGGGTAGCAATCTCCTGACCTAGAAGGTTGAGGAGAGATGTTGGAGAATTGAACTGTTTCACCATGGTGTGAGGAGGAAGGTTTAAGAAATGAAGTTTGTACCCTTCCCTTATGATGGAGAGGGTCCACTGCTCTGCTGTGATTTGTTCCCATCTGGGAGCAAAGTGAGCTAACCTTCCTGGGATGGTGAGGGGCTCTGGATGTTCTAGAGCCAGGAAGGCTAGGTTCTCTAGGCGTGGTTGTGTCTGATGATCTTAAAGTAGCTAAACAGGTGGAAAAGGCGACAGCAAAAGCTAGAAGGATGCTTGGGTGCATACGGAGAGGAATGGCTAGCAGAAAAAAGGAGGTGATAATGCCTCTGTATAAGTCTTTGGTGCGACCTCATTTGGAGTATGGTGTGCAATTCTGGAGACCGCACCTTCAAAAGGATGTGAACAGGATGGAGTCGGTGCAGAGGGTTGCTACCAAAATGATTAATGGGCTTCATTATAAAGCATATGAGGACAGACTTAAGGATCTTAATATGTACACCTTAGAGGAAAGGCGGGATAGAGGTGATATGATTGAGATGTTTAAATACCTCCGTGGCATAAATGTTCAGGGAGAGAGCCTCTTTCAATTGAAAGCAAGTTCTGCTACGAGGGGACATGGGATGAGGGTGAAGGGAGATAGATTCAGGAGTGATATGCGGAAATATTTCTTTACGGAAAGAGTAGTGGATCCGTGGAATAGTCTCCCAGTGGAGGTGGTAGAGATGAGGACAGTAACTGAATTCAAGAAAGCATGGGACCAACACAGAGGATCTCTAAAGGCAAAAAGTGGACTGTTGTAGTTGTTATGGAAGGACAGACTAGATAGGCCATGTGGTCTTTTTCTGTCGTCATATTTCTATGTTTCTATGTTTCTAGTGGAAAGTCAAAGGCCCTGAGGAGGCTGAGGCTGTTGGGCCGTAGCAGTCCTCGCAGCCTGGTTTTTGGCCTGTTTTGGTTGTTGCTGTCTCTTTGTAGCAAAACGACCTTGAGAAGAGGCCTGACCATAAGAAGAAAATTTCCCTTTCTTTGGGAAAGATCCCTTTTTGAACAGCCTCTTTTTGAAAGGAGCAGTAGTAGACTTTGAAAGTCTATCTAAAGCAGAATTTTCAGCATCCATCTGGTTGGCCTTTGCTTGCCAATCTTTGCCAAACAGATTTTCGCCTGTCCAGGGAAGGTTACCTAGACCATCCTGTACCCAGGATTCCAAATCAGAGGCTTGCAACCAAGCAACTCTGCGTGCACCTATGGCAATAGCCTAGGCTCTACTGGCCCCCTCAAAAGAGTCAAAGGCTGCACGGTTGGACAACTTGGATACATCCTGTGCCTGTTTAAGCCAGGTGATATATTCTTCTCTGTTATCTTCTGACATAAAAGGAGATAAGGTTTGCAGATGATCTGTAACTTCTTTTAGAAACATCCTCATATAGAGACTATAGGAGTTGATTCTGGCTACAAGCATACTGGCCTGGAAGATTTTCCTGCCAAAGGCATCTAGGGTTCTGCATTCTCTTCCTGGAGGAGCAGAGGAGTGCCTTTTTGTACTCTTGATCTTTTTCATAGCAGACTCTACCACAATGGAGTGGTGAGGAAGCTGAGTCTTATGAAACCCAGGACAAGGAGGAACACGATACATGGTGTCCAACCGTCTGGAATGAGGGGAGGTGGAAAGAGGAGTTTCCCATATGCCCAACATGTGTTCATAAAGAATCTCATGTATTGGTAAGGTGGCTGCCTCTTTAGGAGCCTTAGGATATTGTAGGATATCTAATTTTTTGGCTCTAGGTTCAGTCTCAGAGGTCACTGAGATGGACAGGCCTTTGGCCACCTCCCTAATATAGTCCTGAAAAGACAAGTCTTCAGGAGGAGACATTCTCCTTTTTGGAGAAGAGGGTTCCTGAGGAAGGATCCCCGATGCTTCAATTGAGGCCTCTGAAGAATCAGAGTCTTCAGAAGAATCGAAGTATCGACTGTCTGGATGCTCTCGTAGAGCCCGATACGCGTACTGGGAGGTATCGACATCGGGAGTAATCGGTACCGGGCCGGTACTGATAGGCATCACTGGATAGCGTACCGCTGCCGTCGATGCTGATGTCGATGCAAGCGGTACTGGTATCGGAACTGGAATCGGATCCTGTACCGGAATCGGTACGGGTACCGACAACGGGGTTTGTTGCGGTACCGTAGGCGTTGCAGCTTGAATGAATGCCGTGATGGCATGCTGCATGGTTAGAATATTCTGATCCATTGACGCCACCAATGTCTGGATATCGGTACC
Organism: Ichthyophis bannanicus; assembly: GCA_033557465.1. Taxonomy (NCBI): domain Eukaryota; kingdom Metazoa; phylum Chordata; class Amphibia; order Gymnophiona; family Ichthyophiidae; genus Ichthyophis; species Ichthyophis bannanicus. The sequence goes on along the minus strand of CM066040.1, from coordinate 274,508,518 downwards.
GGTAGAAACTGCCGGTACCCCAGAACATTGTAACAGGTGATCGGTCGAGGCCGAGCCATCGATGTCAACCTGTGACCCCATAGGTAGTGCTTTGGAAGCCGGAGCCTCCCGCCGGGGTAACTTTGCCGGTGTGGTATCCTCAAGAGTAAGCCCGGGGGCATCTCGATACTTAGAGGGAGAAGAACTCTTTGAGGACCGGCCAGATTTAAGTTTGGTTACCTGAGATCCATGGGATGAAGAAGAAGCCCTGGAAGACGTCGATGCCACAGAAGCTGCATCGGAGGGAAACAGGGTACTGAGCTTAGCTGCCCGATTCTGTAACCCTCTTTTGGACATCATGGAACAGGACTCACAATCCGCAATGGAGTGGTCAGGACCTAAACATTTTAGACACCAGTCATGGGTGTCAGTGACAGAAATAGTGCTACTGCATTTTGTGCATTTTTTAAACCCGGAGGCGGGTTTTTCCATGAGGGAAAAATATCTCTGCAGGCCTAAGGCCCCAGAAGAAAAATGCACTGAAAAGAGTAGAATTTTATTTTTATTTTTTTTAAAAGAATGAAAAAGAACCGGTGGTACCGGTGCGGAATCGAGAAGGCAGACACGCGACTAAAGAAAAATAAAAGAAAATAAGAAATTCTTCAGCGGTGACAGGAAACACGACCTGCTGGCTCCGCAGAAAAGAAGAACTGGAGAGAGGCAGTTAGGAAAGGCGGGAAGGCAGCGCGCAGGCGCTGTGGGATGCTCCCAAAAGCTTTCTTTCAGGACGCTGGGGAGCGTTCCCGCGCAGGCTCCGTCGGTACCGACGATACCCATATGTGAAGACTCATTCCTGCTTGTTCCTGGAGATAGCGGTTTATAAGTGTTTCAAAATAAATAAATACAAGCCTCCATAGAGGACATAAAAAATAGGGCTGGAGAGTCATGGGGCCAACTTGCAGAAGGCCAAGAAATGCAGCTTATACCACAAAGATGTAACAAGCAATTTGGAGGTGCAAGTGCAGACCTTGGAGACCCAAAACAAACTGCTAGCAGTGTAACTCGATGACCAGGAGAACCAAAAATGATGAAATAACCTCTACTTAATCAGAATTCTGGAGAGAGTCAAAGATCAGGAATTACAAACTGTATTAGAGACCTGGCTACAGGAGTTGGGTTGCCAACTCATGCAAATAGAGAGAGCATATAGACCAGGCATGAGGCGGGAAGGTGAAGGGAAACCAAGACCAGTCACTGTGCAAATTCTTAATTATGCCCATAAAGAGCACATTTTGAGGGCTTAAGGACAAAAACAAAAAGTTGAATATCAGGGGCAAAGGATGCTCATTTTTTAGGACTTCTTGGCGCAGAAGGCAGCTCAATGTTGAGCCCTTGCGCCCTACTGCACCGAACTGTAACACAATGGAATTGAAGTAACTCTGCAGTGTCGAGCACAAGCCTGATTCTTTTACAAAAATAAAAGCATGATGTCTGAGGGTCCAAAGGCTTTCTAGCACAGCTTGCCTCTGATGAACTGGGGCAGATGGTGTAGCAATAAGCACCCTGCTCAGTCAAAAAGCAGAGAGACTGAGAAGAAGGAGACCATTTTCAAATCTTGACTGTTCAATTTGTTTGGACTGGGACTTTTATATATTGTAAAAAATTAGCACCAGTAATTGGTAGGAGTGAGCCGGCAGGACATTTGGAAGAAATCGAAGAGTCTGGTAATCCTCTAGTGATTGCTGATGGACAACATGCAACAGGTGCTAGACTTTAAGACTGCCGTTCCTAATGAAGAAGAAAGCCAAAAAAATAGGGAAATACAATTGGAGTATAATGAGGGGTTCCTAAAATGGAGGAGCCACTGCTGGTTGATATATATATTTACTGGTTAAATGAGTACGGATTCTGGAGGTAGTAAAACTCATGGACCTTTATGTCAGCACTGGTGGCAAGGACAATGTCAGGTGGACTGGAGCCTCTGCATGCCTCCAGGCCACAAGACCCATTGAGTGGAGGAGTAGCCTACTGGTTACAGCACTGGCTTGGGAACCAAGAGACCGGGGTTCGATTCCCACTAGCACTCCTTGTGGCCTTGGGCAAGTCACTTAACCCTCCATTGCCTCAGAAAACTCCAAGTTATCAATGTCCCTGTTTAATGTATATTGCCAAGTTTACGTTATAATGTAAACTGCTTTGATTAAAATGATAAAGCAGTATAAAAAACCTGTTAAATAAATAAATAAAATCTATTGGTAAGACTCAGCACAATTTGCTGACTGCTGGCACATTCTAAGGAGTATTCCATATTGAATTACAGCACCAAAGATGAGAAGTACTCAACTTCTTTCACAGGCTTTGGCAATAATATAGATTTGTATGTTGAGAGAGAGGCCACATTTGGAGGAAGTCTTAAACAGGAGGGGGAGGGGCGAGCATAGGCACAGTTTGGGTGGGGCATGGGGCAGTGGTGCCCCCCCCCCCAAATGCTGCAGGCACTAATGATGAACTGATCCCCCTGCCTCCCTTGGCAGTTTAATTTCTTTACTCTTTGCACCCTCAAAGTAAAAAGGCAAATTACACCAATGGGGGCAAGAGGGAGGGGGAATGGTTGGATGGGAGGGAAGTATGGTGGAGGTAACATGGGAAGGATGGGGACCTTATAAGCCACAAAATCATCTAATTTTGTGGCATTCTGCAAGATCCTTTTACATGAACTGCTGTGGATCTGCTGGGAGAGAGTCGAGTAGAAACATAGAAAAATGATGACAGAAAAAGACCACATGGCCTATCTAGTCTGTCCTTCCATATCAACAACTACAACAATCCCGTTTTTTCCTTTAGAAATCCTCTGTGTTGGTCCCATGCTTTTTTGAATTCAGATACTGTCCTCATCTCTACCACCTCCACTGGGAGACTATTCCATGGATCCACCACTCTTTCCGTAAAGAAATATTTCCGCATATCACTCCTGAATCTATCCCCTTTCACCCTCATCCGATGTCCCCTCATAGCAGAACTTGCTTTCAATCGAAAGAGGCTCTCCCCCTTTGCATTTATGCTACAGAGGTATTTAAATGCCTGAATCATATCACCTCAATCTTGCCTTTCCTCTAATGTGTACATATTAAGATCCTTAAGTCTGTCCTCATATGCTTTATAATGAAGACCACTAACCATTTTAGTAGCCACCCTCTGTACTGACTCCAGCCTGTTTATATCCTTTTGAAGCTGCGGTCTCCAGAATTGCACACAATACTCCAAATGAGGTCGCACCAAAGACTTATACAGAGGCACGATCACCTCCTTTTTTCTGCTAGCCATTCCTCTCCGTATGCACCAAAGCATCCTTCTAGCTTTTGCTGTCGCCTTTTCTACCTGTTTAGCTACTTTAAGATCATCGGACACAACTACGCCTAGGTCCCGCTCTTCTTTAGTGGACAAAAGTACTTCATCTCCTATGCTGTATTGCTCCCTAGGATTGCTGCAGCCCAAATGCATGACCTTGCATTTTTTAACATTAAATCCCAGCTGCCAAATTCTAGACCGTTCTTCAAACTTAGCTAGATCCCTCCTCATGTTATCTACACCTTCCTGGGTGTCTACTCTATGCAGATTTTGGTATCATCCGCAAAGAGGCAAACCTTACCCGACAGCCCTTCCGCAATATCACTAACAAAGATGTTATCAAGAATCGGACCAAGGACAGATCCCTGGGGCACACCACTGGTAACTTCCTTCTCTTCAGAGTGAGCTCCATTTATCTGTACCCTTTGTCGCCTCCCTCTCAACCAATTTCTTTGATTTAATTTTTTTTTTTTAATTAAGTTTTTCAAATTACATTCAGCCAACAAAACTTGAATGATTGGAAAAATGGTAACAAGGAAATAAAAATTTAACAATCCCATAGTAAGGGACCACAAACAAGGCAATTAAATTACAATACCAAAATTAGCCCTCTATTAAATGATTGAGAGAGAGGCCTCAGGAAATTACATTATATCAAAGACAGGAAATAAGAGAAATTACAGGCGGAGTAAGACTTATGCGTCCGCCGTAAGGGACGGCACATCGCCAACTATTCCCTCCCTAGCCTTCAAGAACTCCAGGAGTTGACGGGGTTCAAAAAATATATACAATTTATCTTTATATGTAACACAGCATCGAGAAGGAAATTTCAACAAGAATGTCCCACCAAGGGAAAGAACCCTGGGCTTAAAGTCCAGGAATTCTTTCCTCCTCAGCTGGGTACCTCTAGCCAAATCAGGGAAAATACGTACATAGGACCCCAAAAACTGCTCACTGAAATTCCGAAAATACAAACGAAGAATCAACACTTTATCTGTCTCAAGAGCTAAAGTAATAAGAAGGGTAATACGAGCAGTGACCACCTCCAGGGAGCTCTCCAGAAACCCCGTAAGGTCCCCAGGAGCCCCCTGTGAAACGTTGTTACCTCCCTGAGAGCCACCACCCATGGACAAATACTGAGCTCTAGTCAACGGCGGTAGATTTTCCGTGGGGATTTTTAAAACCTCCACAAAGTATCTACGCACCATCGCCAGAGGGGAAATCACAGGAGATCTAGGAAAATTAACCAGTCTCAAGTTGTTTTTCCGGACTTGGTTTTCCAAATACTCCAACCTCCTGGCAGTCACATTCCGATCTTTCACCTGGGCCAGGTTAAACTCCCGGGTCTGCTCAAAGTAACTTCGTAGTTTTTCTATTTTCCCCTCCTGTTCCTTTTGAACCTTCGAGACTTCTAATATATCATGCTTTAAAGTCTTAAATTCAATATTCATAGAAGAAACAACAGTTTGTAGGGAGGCATTCATTGCAGACAAGGCATCCCATAGCACATCTAATGTAACTTTTTCGGGTCTCACCAAAACGCCGGCACCTGCATGAATCCTCAGGGCCAAATTCTCCTGGGTAGGAACAGCAATCCTCCCCTCCTCCGCTGCAGATCTTCCCCCAACTTCCAGGAGCCCATGCGGAGCAAATTTGTCAGCTGCAGCTCCCTCCTCCACACCAAACTTCGGCGTGCTAGTCTTCATGCCGACTGGCGCTTCGCCGCAGCCGGCAATATCGCTTCCGGGGCATGGCGGGGGGACCGATGTGCTCAGGTCCGCAGAACCCTGCGGGCCCGACGAAGACACTGCTCCATCTCCCAACACGGAGAACCCACACATCTGGAGAGTCTTTTGCGCCGCAGGGGCAGAGCAGGTATCCCCGGAGGGCAGGTAACCCTGCTTCCGTTTCCTCCTACCCATAGCCACTTCCAGGAGGATCACCAATGGTTCCAAAGACTCCGCAGGAATCAGACCTCCGACTGGGAGATAAACGCCGCCGCCATCTTGCCTCTCTCTCGATCCTTCCTTATCTTTAAAATCTCAACCAATTTCTAACCCAAGCAGTAACTTTAGGGTCCATCCCTAGGGTGCTCAGTTTGTTTATAAGTCACCTGTGAGGAACGGTGTCAAAGGCTTTACTGAAATCTAAATACACCACATCTAGGGCTCTCCCTTGGTCCAACTCCCTGGTCACCCAGTCAAAGAAATCAATCAGATTTGTCTGTAAAGACCTGCCTCTGGTGAATCCATGCTGCCTCGGATCCTGTAATCCACTGGACTCCAGAAACCTCACTATTTTCTCTTTCAGCAGCATTTCCGATAATTTACTCACCACTGAAGTTTAACTGGCCTGTAGTTTTCAACCACATCCTTACTTCCGCTTTTGTGTAAAGACACCACATGAACCTCTCTCCAGTCCTTTGGCATCACTCCCGACTCCAACGAGGCATTGAAAAGGTCAGACAGTGGAGCTGCTCGAACGTCCCCAAGTTCCTTCAGTATTCTAGGGTGTATCCCATCCGGTCCCATCGCTTTGTCTGAAGGGGATGGGCTGTACTCTACTGCTCCCAGGAGGGTGGGGGAAGAAAAAGAACAACATAAAATGGTATTGAATAGAGAAGGGAACATTTGGAGTTGGGGAATTAAGGTAGGGAGAGGTATGATCTGGAAAAAAGGAGGCGGGAGGGAGGAGGGATGGAGTCTGCTGGAGGAATGGTGGATGTGGAATGGGAAGGAGGTTATAAACTAATAGGACATTGGAGGAGAGCTGACTCCATGAGTAGTCAACTGGCATTTGATGGGAGGTGGCAATTTGAGGGAAGAAGGGAAGTGAAACTCTCTAAAAATGGAGACTGGCCTGGGCTCAGCAAGGAGATCTAGATTAAAATCCATAAAGTAGGTCTGCTAGGCTGGAATGGAATGTGGAAAACAAATGATCAATGTTAAAATAGGATCATGGAAGGTGTGTGGTCTCAGATCACCAGTGAAACGATCTAAAGTACTGGCAGCACTTAAAAGGGAGAGAGTAGACATGGGTTTCTTGCAGGTTACGTAGGCAGGGCCGGTCCAAGGGTTTCTGCCATCCTAGGCAGAAACCTTGGCTGTACCGCCCCCCCCTTTGCAGATTCTGTCTTGGGGGAAGGCGGGCGGTAGTATTTTAAAAGCAGTGGCTCAGTGCCGCCGCTTTGTTGCCACAACAGGCCATGTGCTTCAGTACACCTGGCTTGCCGCTTCTGACCCCCATCCAACAGTAAGTTGCATTGGAGGGGGATCAGAATTGGCAGGTCATGTCCTGCCGCAAACAACAAAATGGCAACATGCAGCCTAATGGACATGCTGATTCCTTACGTAGGTATTGTGTGGGGGCAGTAAGCATAGATACTCACCTGTAATGGGTGTTCTCTGGGGACAGCAGGAATCAGTCCTCACATATGAGTGACATTAGCTGACAGAGTCCTCGCGGAAGCATCCCTTTGAAAGCCTTTGAGAGATGGCACCATGCATGCGTGGTGCCCTTCCCGCCCAACGGTGCCATCTTGCTCAGTCAGATGACAGATAAAAGGCGGCAAAAAATAAAAGATGATAAAGAAGCAACTCCAAGGGGAAGAGGGAGGGTTGTGAGGACTGATTCCTGCTGTCTCTGGAGAACACCTGTTACAGGTAAGTAACTACTCTTTCTCTGGGAACAAGCAGGAAGTCAGTCCTCAGATATAGGACTGCCTGGCTACAGGCTATCGCAAGCACATAGGAAAAAATCATGGTCGCCCTCAAGGGAAGCCATGAGAAGCAGCAATTTAGTCTGCACATACAGATTACAGTAGGACCCGTGTGTCCTATGGAAACCAGCACTCCGGTAGCCTGAACACAGAAGGGTCGGAGGGTAGGAGTTGCCTAGACCCTGAAGAGATTATGCAGTATGACCTTGCAGAAGGCACTGTCCTGTTGGGACTCCCTTTCCAGGCAGTAATGTGCTGCAAAGGTATGAACTGAAGACCAGGTGGAGGTCCAGATGTCCAGTATAGGGATGGAGCGCAGGTTTGCCACAGAGGCCGCCATGGCCCTGACACAGTGTGCCGTGACCTGGCCATCCAGCATGAGCCCAGCCTGGTCATAGGCGAGGGTGATGCAGTCTGCCACCCAGTTGGACAGTGTCCGTTTAGTTACCGCCTCCCCCAGCCAAGGGTTTGTGTCGCAGTACCCAACGGAATGTTTGTGCGCCCAGCTGTATAGCTTCATTGAAGGGAATAACGACAGCCTGTGCGGTTTCCTGAGCGGGGATGGTAATTCCTGCTGAATTGAAGGAAGGTTGTATCTTCAAGTCTTCTCACAGTAGGCTGATTTTTATCATCTTCAGATGAGTATTCATATCTTTCTGGGTGACATCGGTACCATTTCTGGACATTTGAAATTGTGTTCTGATTGAACTGAGATTTGAACGAGTTTGTTCTGAGGAAATTTATGTTTGCAGTGGCTGGTTCATTTGACCATATAGCCTCACGTGAGGTTGGCCGGTTGGCCTCTTTAAATTTGAATAAAATGGAGGGTCTGTGGCAAGAGTATGTTTTTGCATCCTCATAACAGACGATCCGACAAAAATAATATAACAAAATAGGGAGATTCTGTCCGTTATATCACAGGAGTTCATATTTGGTAATTTTTGTGATTAATTAATGTGCACCTTTTTTAGTGACATATTATTGTAGTGACATTACTTGGGTTTTTGAATTTATAGTTGAAAAGTGTTTTGGCAATCAGCGGCATGTGTGGGAAGGCATACATGAGACCTTCTGACCATGGAATAAGAAGCGCATCTGCTGGCACCCGGGAGGGGTGGGGCTGCTGGGAGCAGAAACAGGGCAACTGGTGGTTGTCTGGGCTGGCAAAGAGGTCCACCCATGGGGTCCCCCAGAGCCAGAAAAGCCGGTTGGCTACTTTGGGGTCCAGCTGCCACTCATGCGGCTGGAGGACCCTGCTCAGTTTGTCCGCCAGGGTGTTGTCCTGGCCTGTTAGGTATACCGCCTGTAGGAATATTCCCTGTTGAAATGCAGAGGAGCAGGGTGTCATCACTTTGCGGCAGAGGGTGTGAGACCCTGTGCCCCCTTGCTTGTTCACATAGAACACTGCCACCTGGTTGTTTGTTTGGATCAGCACTGGTTGATGCCTCAGGCGGTGACAGAACGCTCGGAGGGCTAGATATATCATCTGAAGTTTCAGGAGGTTAATCTGTTGGCTGCTCTTGGCCTGCAACCAGCTGCCCTGGGTGCAGAGTTTTTCGCAGTGGGTCCCCATCCCAGCAGGGAGGCATCTGTAGTGAGGACCCTTAGGGGGCTTGGAGTTTGGAAGGGCATCCCTGCCTGGAGATGATGGGGTTTTGTCACCAGGTCAGAGATTCGGTCAACTGCTGGATCACTTCCGTCCTGGAGATGGCCCATGGCTTGGGCCCACTGGTTTCGAAGGTACCACTGAGCAACCCTATATGCAGATGGGTGTCTGAGGTGACATGGACTGTAGAGGCCATGTGTTCGAGTAAGCGCAGCAGAAGCCGAGCTGACACCAAGGAATGGTGTTGTATGTCTGCAGCCAGTGCCCTGAGATAGTCAGCTTGGTCCAAGAGGAGGAAGGCCTTTGCCAGAAGAGTGTCCAGCTTTACCCCTATGAACTCCAGACATTGTGTCGGAAGGTGGTGGGATTTGGAGTAGTTTATCACAAACCCCAGATCTTGCAGAACCTGGATGGTGCGTGCAGTGTCCTGCTGCACTTCTGTGGCCGTGCCTCCTTTTACAAGCCAGTCGTCCAGGTAGGGGAAGATAAATAGCCCCTGGAGGCGGAGGAAGGTGGCCATTACTACCAGGCATTTGGTGAAGACTCTAGGGGCAGAAGCCAGGCCGAAGGGTAGTACCCTGTACTGGTAGTGGCCACCTCCTACCATGAAGCAGAAGTACTACCTGTGGTTTTGGTGGATGAGGATGTGAGTATAGGCATCCTTCAGATCCAAGGAGCATAGCCAGTCTCCCTGCTGGAGGTAAGGCAGCAATGTTCCAAGGGAAAGCATCTTGAACTTCTCCCTCACCAGGAAGTTTATTTATTTATTTTTATTTAACAGTATTTCTAAACCGCCTTATCTTATTAATCAAGGTGGTATCACAGCAAACAATCGGGTAAAGTGAGAGTGTTAAACATGCAGTGAGGGTGATATTTAGTTGAGTGTGTGTTGTATTGTGTGCTAGATTGGTTTGAGCTATGTACAATGTGTGTTGTAATGTGTGCTAGAGTGGTTTGAGCTATGTACAATATGGGCTATATACAGTGATGCAAAAAACATTTTCTATACATACAGTGTTTTAGGCGGTATCATGTGTTGTTATACATTCTCTGAGGTTATGTGATGTGTCCATAGTGTTCTATGAACAGCATGGTTTTTAGCTGTTTTCTAAAGTCTTTGAGGTCTGTAGCTGCCCTCAACTCGTCCGGTAGTTTGTTCCATATTGTTGGAGCAGCCATGGAGAGTGCTCTGTCTGCTGTGTCCTTGCGTGTGTGTTTGAATTCACTTGGAGTGCTGACTCGGTTGTGTGTTTGTTTTCTTCTAGGACGTGTGCTGGTGTCTGGTTGTATGAGGGTGTGCAGGCTGTTGGCTGATGTGTGCTGATTTATCTTGAATAGGTTTATGATAGTTTTGTATCTGATGCGTGCACCGATTGGGAGCCAGTGTAAGTCCTTTAAGGTAGGTGTGATGTGCTCCTGTCTTGCAGTACCGGATATTATTCGTGCTGCAGTGTTTTGTGCTAGCTGGAGTGGTTTGAGGGCTTGTTTCGGGAGTCCAAGGTATATCGGATTGCAGAAGTCCAGTAGTGGGGTTATCAGTGCTTGACAGACGGTACGAAAGTGTTCTAGGGCGAGGAGTGGTTTCAGTCTCCTGATGATTCGCATCCTGTAGTAGACTTTTTGGATTGTTTTGTTGATGTGTGGCTTGAGGTTTAGTTTATTGTCCAGAGTAACTCCGAGGTATCTCACTTCTGATCTTATTGGTATAGTAGTATTTTGTATCTTGATATTTTGTGGGTGTATGAAGCTTTGGTTCCGAGTGATGATTAAAGCTTCGGTCTTGTTGTAGTTTATTGCGAGGTTGTTGTTTTGACACCAACTCATCATTTGGGTAAGGCAGTCTGTTATCTTAGAGAAGTCCGGGTTGTCGATTGATATCGGGGTGTATATCATGATGTCGTCTGCATATATTGTGTATTGAATGTTGTTCTCTTTCATGATGTTGCAGATTGGTTGGATGTAGATGTTAAATAGGAGTGCTGAGAGTGCGGATCCTTGAGGTATTCCTTGACGGACATTTATGGGTCGGGAGGTGTTGTGTCCCACCTTGACCTGTAGCTGTCTTTCGGTTAGGTATGAGTGGAACCATTCCAATGTGATACCGTGAATACCAGTGTTTTTTAGTCTTTCCAGGAGCGTGTTGTGGTCTACTGTGTCGAAGGCTGAGGAGATGTCGATGAAGATCATTATGATTCCATTCCTGGTGTTGTCAATTATTCTTAGGATGCTGTCGAAGAGGTAGATCAGTAGCGTTTCGACTCCATGGTTGGGACGAAAGCCGTGTTTGGTTGTCGTCGAGTGTTTCAGGCTGCGCATGTCTAGGATGGGCCTTAGGCCCTCTGTTCTTTTTGGTACGAGGAAATATCTGGAGTAGAACCCCCTTGCACTTGACATGCTTGGGGTACCGGTTCTACTGCCCTGTTCTCAAGAAGACCTGCGAGTTCCTTTAATAGGAGTCTCGGTGAAGGGGAGACCTGGGGGGCTCTCTCAGGAAGAAAGGAGGAGGTGTCTGAGTCAGATGGAGGAGGTAGCCCTCCTTGACCACCTGAAGTGCCCAGAAATTGGTGGTGATGGCTGGCCACCTTTGGGCGTAGTGGATCAGACATCCCCCTGTGGGCTACTGTCCTCCTTGGGGTAGAGGGGCTATGCCCAAGAAGTCAAAAGCTCTCCCCTGGATGGACTGGAGCCTTCGCTTGTGAGGGCCCTACCCATGTCCCTTGGCCTGCTGACCCTGCTAAGGAACTGGGGAGGCCTGAAAATGTGGGTAGTTTTTGTAAGCATCCCCTTTCCTCGGGTAAAAGGGCTTTTTACCTGGGCCCTTCCATTGGGGGAGGGGGCAGCAGTCTTTTTAGAGAGCCTGGTCCTCGTCATGAACTCGGTCTCCAACTAGGCAGTCTTTTCGGTCATGGATTTGCAAAAGAGGTTCTCTCCTTGGCATGGGACATTGACCAATTTGTCCTGAACCCATTGCTCGAGATCGGAAGACTATAGTCAAGACTGGCGTCAGACACCAATGCCCGCCGCAGCTACTCCAGTCATCGACTCAAAGCCATAATAGGCTGCCTGAGACATGAATTTGGAGCACTCACAGAAGGCTTTGGCCAGGTTCTTGAACCGCTGCAGGGGTTCTTCGGAGAGATCAGCCTAGAACCCGGCAAGCTCCTTTGCCAGTCTCTCAGGTACATGCCCATGTACAGCTAGTAGGCCTGGATCCAGCCGATGAGCATTGAGCCCTGGGTAGCACTTTCTGCCAAGGGCATCCAAGGTGTGGGCCTCCCTACCCGGGGGGGCACAGAGGAGTGCATCTTCTGGCTCTTCAGCCGGTGCATGGCCAACTCCACCACCATGGAGTTATGTGGCAGCTATGCCTTCTGTAATTCCAGACCAGATACATCGAGTCGAGCCGCTTGTTCACAACCGGCACTGAAGCTGGAGTCTCCCACATACAGAGCATTAGCTGTTCCATGATGCGTGGAATGGGTACTGTGAACGATTCCTTCGGAGGGGCCTCGTATTGGAGGATTTCTAGCTCCACCGTCCAAGGGTCCTCCTCCGACTCAGTTGGGAACGCTAAGGTCTTCGACATGTCCCTCACAAAGTCGAGGAATGCCATGTCCACCTGTGTGCAATCAGTGTCACATGATCTGTCACATGATGCCTATATAAATATACCTAGCCCTCCAACCGCCCTGGTGAAGCTCCTGCCCTATCCGGGCAGTGGGAGCCTTTCCCCCACACACTCCTGCCCTATCCGGGCAGTGGGAGCCCTCCCTCCACACACTCCTGCCCAATCCGGGCAGTGGGAGGCTCACACGCACGCAGGCAGAACCGCATAAAAGCGGCGTCCCTACTTCGTGGGAGCCGCTGAGCATCGCTAGCCCTCCAACCGCCCTGGTGAAGCTCCTGCCCTATCCGGGCAGTGGGAGCCTTTCCCCCACACACTCCTGCCCTATCCGGGCAGTGGGAGCCTTCCCTCCACACACTCCTGCCCTATCCGGGCAGTGGGAGCCCTCCCTCCACACACTCCTGCCCTATCCGGGCAGTGGGAGCCCTCCCTCCACACACTCCTGCCCAATCCGGGCAGTGGGAGCCCTCCCTCCACACACTCCTGCCCAATCCGGGCAGTGGGAGCCCTACCTCCACACACTCCTGCCCAATCCGGGCAGTGGGAGCCCTCCCTCCACACACTCCTGCCCAATCCGGGCAGTGGGAGGCTCACACGCACGCAGGCAGAACCGCATAAAAGCGGCGTCCCTACTTCGTGGGAGCCGCTGAGCATCGCTAGCCCTCCAACCGCCCTGGTGAAGCTCCTGCCCTATCCGGGCAGTGGGAGCCTTTCCCCCACACACTCCTGCCCTATCCGGGCAGTGGGAGCCCTCCCTCCACACACTCCTGCCCTATCCGGGCAGTGGGAGCCTTCCCTCCACACACTCCTGCCCTATCCGGGCAGTGGGAGCCTTCCCTCCACACACTCCTGCCCTATCCGGGCAGTGGGAGCCCTCCCTCCACACACTCCTGCCCAATCCAGGCAGTGGGAGCCCTCCCTCCACACACTCCTGCCCAATCCGGGCAGTGGGAGCCCTCCCTCCACACACTCCTGCCCAATCCGGGCAGTGGGAGCCCTCCCTCCACACACTCCTGCCCAATCCGGGCAGTGGGAGCCCACCCACCACACACTCCTGCCCAATCCGGGCAGTGGGAGCCCTCCCTCCACACACTCCTGCCCAATCCGGGCAGTGGGAGCCCTCCCTCCACACACTCCTGCCCAATCCGGGCAGTGGGAGGCTCACACGCACGCAGGCAGAACCGCATAAAAGCGGCATCCCTACTTCGTGGGAGCCGCTGAGCATCGCTAGCCCTCCAACCGCCCTGGTGAAGCTCCTGCCCTATCCGGGCAGTGGGAGCCTTTCCCCCACACACTCCTGCCCTATCCGGGCAGTGGGAGCCCTCCCTCCACACACTCCTGCCCTATCCGGGCAGTGGGAGCCTTCCCTCCACACACTCCTGCCCTATCCGGGCAGTGGGAGCCCTCCCTCCACACACTCCTGCCCTATCCGGGCAGTGGGAGCCCTCCCTCCACACACTCCTGCCCAATCCGGGCAGTGGGAGCCCTCCCTCCACACACTCCTGCCCAATCCGGGCAGTGGGAGCCCTCCCTCCACACACTCCTGCCCAATCCGGGCAGTGGGAGCCCTCCCTCCACACACTCCTGCCCAATCCGGGCAGTGGGAGCCCTCCCTCCACACACTCCTGCCCAATCCGGGCAGTGGGAGGCTCACACGCACGCAGGCAGAACCGCATAAAAGCGGCGTCCCTACTTCATGGGAGCCGCTGAGCATCGCTAGCCCTCCAACCGCCCTGGTGAAGCTCCTGCCCTATCCGGGCAGTGGGAGCCTTTCCCCCACACACTCCTGCCCTATCCGGGCAGTGAGAGCCCTCCCTCCACACACTCCTGCCCTATCCGGGCAGTTGGAGCCTTCCCTCCACACACTCCTGCCCTATCCGGGCAGTGGGAGCCCTCCCTCCACACACTCCTGCCCTATCCGGGCAGTGGGAGCCCTCCCTCCACACACTCCTGCCCAATCCAGGCAGTGGGAGCCCTCCCTCCACACACTCCTGCCCAATCCGGGCAGTGGGAGCCCTCCCTCCACACACTCCTGCCCAATCCGGGCAGTGGGAGGCTCACACGCACGCAGGCAGAACCGCATAAAAGCGGCGTCCCTACTTCGTGGGAGCCGCTGAGCATCGCTAGCCCTCCAACCGCCCTGGTGAAGCTCCTGCCCTATCCGGGCAGTGGGAGCCTTTCCCCCACACACTCCTGCCCTATCCGGGCAGTGGGAGCCCTCCCTCCACACACTCCTGCCCTATCCGGGCAGTGGGAGCCTTCCCTCCACACACTCCTGCCCTATCCGGGCAGTGGGAGCCCTCCCTCCACACACTCCTGCCCAATCCGGGCAGTGGGAGCCCTCCCTCCACACACTCCTGCCCAATCCGGGCAGTGGGAGCCCTCCCTCCACACACTCCTGCCCAATCCGGGCAGTGGGAGCCCTCCCTCCACACACTCCTGCCCAATCCGGGCAGTGGGAGGCTCACACGCATGCAGGCAGAACCGCATAAAAGCGGCGTCCCTACTTCGTGGGAGCCGCTGAGCATCGCTAGCCCTCCAACCGCCCTGGTGAAGCTCCTGCCCTATCCGGGCAGTGGGAGCCTTTCCCCCACACACTCCTGCCCTATCCGGGCAGTGGGAGCCCTCCCTCCACACACTCCTGCCCTATCCGGGCAGTGGGAGCCTTCCCTCCACACACTCCTGCCCTATCCGGGCAGTGGGAGCCCTCCCTCCACACACTCCTGCCCTATCCGGGCAGTGGGAGCCCTCCCTCCACACACTCCTGCCCAATCCGGGCAGTGGGAGGCTCACACGCACGCAGGCAGAACCGCATAAAAGCGGCGTCCCTACAGGGCGCGCCCGCGCCTTGCGGGCCCGCGCCTGAGGGCCTCGCCAGAGGGCCCTTTGGCGGTGGCCCTTAGGCAGTGGAGATTAGGCGCAGCTGAAACATCATCCACTCAACCGCAACAAGGTTGCAAGTATCAAGAAGCCTGACTCACATGACCAAAACTCCGATAACGGACAGAAAACGAAAGTGCAACAATCAAATGACTGACGGCTTGAGCTCCCCAGGCCGGGTCTGAGCTCGCCGGTCCCGACCACCACGCTCCACGAGATTCCCATAGCTGGACCAAAATTCGACATCAAGAGCTTTCAACTACAACGATATCACCCAGGTAAACAATTACTGGACTTATCTACCTCCTGATGCAAAAGACCACTGTGCAACCCTGGCCTAACCCCCCCCCCCCCCCAAGTAGGAGCCAACATACCTCTGTATATATAATGTGTAAACTCCCCACTGTCACAAGCCCTGTTCTCCTCAAGCCAGCTGTTACATTGTAAACCCCTACCAACTCTAAAGGCTACTACTGTTTATTTAGAGCTAAATGAAACAAAGTATCTCTAACCAGCAAGTTGTTACATTTCAATGCAGTAACCCAATAACCTTCTTACAATAACCTTAAGACTGTATCGCACAATACTGTATCTGTTTATACTGAATGATAGGTAACGATAGGACTGTATCGCACAATACTGTATCTGTTTATACTGAGTGATAAGGAACGTTAGGACTGTATCCCTATTTTGTTAAAGTAATAAGAAACGCTGTACCCCAACCCATCTATCCCTGCTAGACTGTTGGTACCCAACAACTATCTTGCCGGCCTACACTAACTCATCTCTAGGCCAGCTGCCTTGACTTCACCCCACACTGCGCCACTCGAATCCAAAATCCAAGTATTTCTGGCAGACATAAAATGGAGCCTGCTCACACCTTCCTGATTTTGTGCATGTGTATACTAACATCTTCATATAGAACCATCCCACACTCACAATACTGCATTCCTCTACTATATACACCAATCTACCTTCTCCACCCCCCCCTCCATTACCCATCCTGCATCAATACAACTTAAATCCTTTCACCACCACACAAACACCAAGTAAATTACCCCAACGACACACCCATATCAAAGGGAACAAATCTCAAAAACACCCTAAAACCAAAGCAAAGAACACTATTGGATCTCAAATACAACTCACACGAACCACACACCAAGAACATCACACATGTAACATTATCCTTATTAATGCTAGGTCAATAAGGAATAAAACGCATATTATCCACAACATTCTAACTGACGAACAACCAGATATCCTATGCATAACAGAAACATGGCTCACTGACTCAGACTCTGCAACAATGAACCAAATACAGAAGCCCGGATACCAACTATACAACTGCCCACGCATCAACAGAAGAGGAGGCGGAGTCCTTATAGCAGCCAAAACCAGCCTTCAACTCACAACCACATCTACGGTCACAAATCCAGATCTTGACCTACTTAAAGTCGAGAGCATGGCATTATCCATCTGCCTAATCTATCGACCTCCCTCACCACAGCACGAAACACTAGCCACAGCACTAGAAACCATCACATCCACACAAAGCAAAAAATTCCAGATCATCCTCGGAGATTTGAACCTAGCATCAATTCCTCCGTCCCACACGGACTCCTTCTATGAAGCCATCGACCAATTGGGTTTCCAACAAATAATAAGCAACCCCACACATGATAGAGGAAACATCCTAGATATGATTTTCATACCCAGAAATCCACAACAAAGCAATGAACCACCTATAATAAACATAACTCAAGTACCATGGTCAGACCACCACCAAATCAACTGTAAACTTAAACTACAGTGCCAACCCAAAACCTCAAAGGAGATGAGAATGACCAACCCCATTAGGAAATTCAGCAAACTCAACGAGGAACACCTCATAAGCACCATTGCATCCCACATAAACCTAGATTCCACAGACCTAGACGAACTAACTAACAGATGGAACACACACATCCAAAATACATCTAACCCAACTCTGAAACACACATCAAACCCACATAAGATCAACTCGGAACCCTGGTACACAGGAACTCTAATAAAATCAAAAAGGGAGCTCCGTAAAATAGAGAGAAAATGGAGACAAACCAAATCCTCCGATCTCAAAACTAAATACATGGCCCATCTCGCAAAATACAAAGACGACGTGAACAATGCAAAAAAATTACATCACACCAACATCCTAAACAAGGCAATCAATCGCCCACGAGAGTTATTTGAACTAGTCAAATCACTAACCAAAACCGACCAAAATGCCAACCTCAACAAATCCATCAAGGTCCAAACACTGGCAAACCACTACGCGACCAAACTGACGGCCCCTGGTCCTCCACCCCCCCACCAACACCACAAATCAGAAGTGAGAACACCACAACGCAAAACCAGTTATGGGAGCACTTCCACAAAATAGGAACCAAGCAAATCACAGCCATTGTCACAAGCCTGAAAAGCACCACCTCCCCACTAGATCCCTGTCCTGCATCCTGGATCAAGGCAGTGAAACAAGACATAGCACCTCACATAGCACACATAGTTAACCTATCCCTACAACAAGGAATCATGCCCTCAGAACTAAAGAAATCAGTCATTAGACCGATCCTAAAAAACACTACACTCAACGGAGAAGACCCAGCCTCCTACCGTCCCATATCAAGTATCTCATTCCTGGCAAAGATCATAGAAAAAACGGTCCTTCTACAACTCCAAGACCATCTGACTGACAGTGCTCCTCTTGATGACCAGCAATATGGCTTCAGGCAACATCATGGAGTTGAAACCCTGTTACTAGTTCTACTTAACAACCTCCTAAAGGGCCTTGAAAACAAAAAGAAAATGTACATTCTTGTATTCATTGACATCTCAGCTGCCTTTGATACAGTTAATCATGGGACCCTCATAAATAGGATAAAATCAATAGGAATAACAGGAACCCCACTAAAATGGTTCTCATCCTACATCTCAAATCGAACACAACAGGTTCAATTCAACGGAGAAAAAGCAGAATCTTTCTCACAAACACAGGGAATCCCCCAAGGCTCTGCTCTCTCAGCACTTCTATTTAACATATATATGCAGCCACTATGCAAAATTTTCTCACGGCACGAAATTAATTACCACATCTATGCCGATGATATCATGCTATACACACAACTAGACACTAAAAACCCAGACTACAACCCACTGGAGACATGTATCGGAGAGATGCAAGACTGGTTACAACAAAGTAGTATGTCAATTAATCACAAAAAAACCGAAGTAATGTATATCTCCAAAGAACCGAATTTTGACCCTCCCACATCAATAACACTATGTAACAACACTTACCAAACAAAAAAAGAAATAAAGTATCTAGGAGTCACATTTGACTGTGACCTAAAGATGGAAAAACACCTCCGAAAGACCAACAGAGCAGTTTTCCACAAGCTTAGAGTGCTCCAACCCATTCGGAATATTATTGATCCCCAAGACTTCAGAACAGTGGCCCAAGCACTCATCATGCCACATTTTGACTACTGCAACGCCATCCTACAAGGTTTACCTAAAAAAACCCTAAACATATTACAAATGGCACAAAATGTAGCTGCCAGGGTCATAATGAAGAAAAATCTAAGTGACCACATCACACCAGTACTAATTCAATTACACTGGCTACCCATAACAGCTCGCACAAAATACAAAATACTAACAACCACCTTCAAACTCATCCACAACTTAGCACCTTCCTTCCTCAACAACCTAGTAAGATTGCAACCTCCTACCCGAAACAGAAGAACCCACAATTCCAACATCCTTCACACTCCAACAGATATAAGATCTGCCAAAGCTAACACCAGCCACAGGGCTTTCTCATATGCGGCGCCAGCACTGTGGAACCAACTCCCACCAGAACTACGAGCTAGCAATGACCTTCTAGACTTCAGAAAGAAACTCAAAACGCACATTTTCCAATCACATTTCAACCTGAACTAAACCCACAGATGGAGCAGCCCCTGACCACTGTGTCCAAGAAGATTATCCTGTATATATGTATTTATGTATATATGTAAATGAACTCCCCCATAGCTAAGAAGTGTTAACTCTGTATGATGTGCTTTTCTGACAATCTGTATGTAAACAAAATTTGTACCTGCCTTGATTCGGCAGTTTCACAATAGTAATCCTACCCGCTTCTGATCGCTGGAAGGAGCGGGCTACAAATGCTTGCTAAATAAATAAATAAATAAATAAATACCTGTTCTGAAAGGCCCTGACTCTGCAACACCACTAAGCAAGCAATATGAAGACCAAGGAGCACTCCAAAAAGGTCAGAGACAAAGTTGTGAAGAAGTATATATCAGGGCTGCATTATAAAAAAAATCCCAAATTCTGAATATCCCATGGAGCACCATTAAATCCATTATAACAAAATAAGAATATGTCACCACTACAAACCTGGCAAGAGAAGGTTGCCCACCAAAGCTCACAGACCAGGCAAGAAGGGCATCAATCAGAGATGCTACAAAGACACCAAGGATAACACTAAGAAGCTGCAAAGATCCACAGCGGAGATGGGAGTATCTGTCCATAGGACCACTTTAAGCTGTACACTCCACTTTATGGAAGAGTGGCCAGAAAAAAGCCATTGCTTAAAGAAAAAAA
This sequence comes from Ichthyophis bannanicus, assembly GCA_033557465.1. Classification (NCBI taxonomy): domain Eukaryota; kingdom Metazoa; phylum Chordata; class Amphibia; order Gymnophiona; family Ichthyophiidae; genus Ichthyophis; species Ichthyophis bannanicus. The sequence goes on along the minus strand of CM066040.1, from coordinate 274,488,712 downwards.
ATAAGAGAACACGTTTGGAGTTTGCACAACAGCATGTGGCGGACCCCCAAACACACGGAAGAAGGTTCTCTGGTCAGATGAGATGAAAATTGAACTTTTTGGCTATCATAGGAAACACAATAAGTATTCAATATGACTACTGCGTCTACCTTATAGATTTTTATACACATTTTCTTGTATCTGTGGTTTTATTTATTTATCAGTCATATTGAATACTTATTGTGTTTTTATTGTTATATTTATGGTTATACATTTTAATTCTAACCAACATGCCCAGTTAATTTAATTTTGTTTGATTCATTATGTTTTTGATGTGTTTTGTTTTATATTTTATATTAAAGTATCTACCCCCCGAAGAAGGCATCCGCCGAAACGCGTTGGGGATTCAATAAAGCACCTGTGCTCATCCTCTACTCTTGCTTTTTGTGTATTGCTGGTTGTTTTTTGCAAGAGTTTCTTGCTCCTTTTGTGCTCGAGCCTGTTCATGGACCCACTGTGGCAGGAGACAAACCACAGAAATTCATGAAAAAGTTAAGAGGATTAACTACAGTTAAGTGGAATTCTGCAGATAAAGAGGAGATAATGTACTAATGCGGAGGAGTAGCCTAGTGGTTAGAACACTGGCTTGGTAACCAAGCAACCAGGGTTCAATTCCCGTTAGCACTCCTTGTGGCCTTGGGCAAGCCACTTAACCCTCCATTGCCTCGGAAGAAAGGCCTGGCAATCTACTTCCGGTGACACTGCCAAGAAAACCCAGGAGCTTCTGGGTCGCCAGGAGTCAGGACTGACTCGAAGGCACACATTGCATTTGCAATGTACTATTATTTTTATGCTACAAACCCGATATTTAATTCAAGAGGGTATACAAATCCACGGATCCCTTATTCCTCAGTATTCCTCCCCCCCTGTATATAGTTGCAGTTATTGAGTGTTGATCACAATCATTTTGACTGTTGCACTAGTTGTATAATATGGAATGTTCTTGTTCTCTGTAAAACAGTTGCTTACATACTGTTTCATTGTTGGTTTTACGTAAACTGTCTTGAATAGCAGAAAGGTGGTATTTAAACAACTTCAAATAAATAAATAAATAGTGATTTCAGGAGCCTAAACCTAGGTGCTTGGAGATGGCAAATTTTAAAATTCAGAAGTCTAGGTTCGTTACTCTTAAAGCCAGGTGCTCAGACTAGAATACTAGCCTCCTAGTATCTAGTAATAGATAGCTGTTATCAAATGGCACAGAAAAGGAAAACAGTTACATTTCTGTTTTGGAGAATGTTCTTCAGAGGCAGAGAAAGTTGCAGAATTCTGTGAAGAGCTAGTGGTAAATGACTTTTGAGGGTTTCATATCTGAAAATATAAACTTCAGGCTATGATTTTTCTAAGTAAGCTACTGAACAACAAATATTTTTTCATGTTCTAAAAGGAGTTTTTTTGTATATTTGGAAATTAAATTTATGAAAGAGCAAAATCTAACATTTCTACTTAGTCGTATAAAGTATGATGTTTATTTTTTAAGAAACTCATATTGAGGTATTAAGAGGAACAAAAATTGAAAAAAAATCTATATTTGCCTAGTCTTATATTTGCTCAATAAAAAAAAACAATATCCCATCCAAAAAGAATCAAGTTTTCTTCAGGACAAATAAGGGCTCTTTACTATTTATCTGATGTCTTTCACTTGTGCATTTCATATTTCCCAGGAAGGCAGAATGAAATAAGTATGAAAAGTTAGTGGTCATTGACCATTAGACTGTGTGTTCTTGTGCCTTAAATACTGAAAAGAATCTCAACAATTTCTCTACATTGTTTATACTTTAATGTGCATTTTAAGCCATGAGCCCTTATGCTGATATCATAACCAAGCAGGGTTAAAGTATATGCAAACTTGGAATGTGCCTAGGGCCCAAATGATTAGGGGGCCCTATTAGATACATAACTCAGTGGTTCCCAAGGTAGACATTTGGCACGATGCAAGTAGTACGCTCAGCATTAGCAGTAAATTTGAGAGCCTGAGATCATACTCCACATACCCTGGCTTAGAAGTGAGGTTCCTGACTATCATGGTATGCGCATAACTAAAGCACCACCCCCTCAGTAATTCACCAAAATATAAAATCAACTTCAAATCAACTTTCTAGAGTTACACAACAATGTTTCCAACAATAACAACAGGTATTGATCGGACCTCAGGACTTATACACCCTCCATCTGGCGAAATTCATCACCATAGAGGAATGGTGGACACTTACATCATAGGTCCTATACCTCAACAATTTTTTAATATTTAGCCAAGGAAAAAATCTCTCCAATAGAATAAATTACTATACTTTCCCTATCATCAAAACTATAAATAAGGATTCACTTAACCATTCATATCAAAACCTACAAAACCTACAAGCAGAAGGTACAGCAAAAAGCTTTCAATGCTCTTTCAAGCAAAAAAAATTTTCAAAACTATTCATTAAAGTATCAAATCTCGATATCCGCAGGAACACTGCAAGAGAAAATTGAAAAAGTTTTAAGCCGGTAAACGGCAATCACATCATACAAAGAGCAAGCTGTTACTTATCTGCTAAAGAGCTAGTATCGAACATCATTTCACGGCACTTATAACTCCGGCCAACTGCCCAAGAGACCACTCGCCACTGTCCCACTGTCCAAATTTTTTTGCTTGAAAGAGCATTGAAAGCTTTTTGCTGTACCTTCTGCTTTACAGTGAATATGAAAAATATTGGACACTTTTATAATTGTGAAGTATTTTGTGTATTGTATGGATGTTTGTAGGTTTTGGTATGTTGATATGAATGGTTAAGTGAATCCTTATTTATAGTTTTGATGATAGGGAAAGTATAGTAATTTATTCTATTGGAGAGATTTTTTCCTTGGCTAAATATTAAAAAATTGTTGAGGTATAGGACCTATGATGTAAGTGTCCACCATTCCTCTATGGTGATGAATTTCGCCAGATGGAGGGTGTATAAGTCCTGAGGTCCGATCAATACCTGTTGTTATTGTTGGAAACATTGTTGTGTAACTCTAGAAAGTTGATTTGAAGTTGATTTTATATTTTGGTGAATTACTGAGGGGGTGGTGCTTTTGATATTGATAGTTAGTATTCCTCTCAGGCGTTTTTTTTTTTATGCGCATAACTAACCCATTTGCAGAAATTGTCCCTAGACATTTTCCTTGATACATCGGCTATTGGTAGATGCCACAAGCCACCGCTATCCACGCAAATCTGTCTATCCTCAGGAGGACTGGCAAGTTGCTTTTAACTGCTGAGTCCTCCTCTGCAGTTAGAATTACAGAGCCCTGTGCTCGTGAGACCAGCTGGCCCAGTCTGTAGAGGAAATTCAACAGAGGTGGTGGCAGCAGCAGGTAAAAGGTGTAACTTGCTGATGCAGGTGATAATGTCTGGGAGTGGAGTGATGAGGGGGAAGGATGTTATTTATGCTAGGGAGAGGGGTAGAAGGTAATGTAATGATGTTCATACATTTCTGAGGATTTAAAAATGCATTTGTTTTATGGTGCGGGGCCCAAATTACTTGTTTGCCTACTGGCCACCAAAGGGTTTAATCCTGCCCGGATCATGACTTCAGAATGAAGTCTGTGAAGAGTGAGTATAAAGAGGTAAGGTCTCCTCTTTTGTTCTGTGAAAGAAGAAGTTGAAGGCACAGAGCCTTTTCAAACTGCTGCACAAAGAGCAGTTACTCACATCTCGCCTGGGGAAAGTACTCAGCAGCTTGAATTCTTCCCAAGGGTATCCCTTGGATGCTACAAAATCAAAGACGACCTGCAGGTTGTTGCTGGCCAGGAAACGTCGCTCAAAGAATTCTCCACTTGGCGTTCTGATCCGTAGCTTACTAATGGGTTCACTGTTTTCTTCCTTCGGCTCTGGAGGCAAAGTCTGTTCCAGAGATAGCCGGATAGCCTGAGGACACAAACATAATAATTTAGCCTCATTGCTTATAATTGAGAGGAACATTTCTTTTTTACATCCAGAACAGTAATTAAAAGGTATGACAATGCTCTTCAGAAGTGGTATTCTGCTTGTGGTCTGTGGACCCTGGGGCTTTGCGAGACTGTAACAGTGAGAGAAATTGGTAGGGACTGGCTGGGGTGGGGGGGAGGGAGACAGAGTGACAGTGAGAGTGAGTGTGGGGGGGGGGGATGGAGAAAGACTGGGGGACTGGTTAGAGGGAGGGGAGAAAGAGAGAAACTGGTAGAGACAGGAAGGGGTAAGGGAGACAGAGGGCTAGTGTGGATAGGCTTGGTGCTGAGGGGGTCTGGAAAGAGCGGTGAGGTTGAACTGGAGGGTCATACAATTTTTGGAGGTAAATAAGGGGTTGGGAACCTCTGCTCTAGAGCATGTTAACATTTATTTATCTTTTAACTAATTGACAGATGTTTGAATGATTCACTTTCATTGGTTAATGACAGCCCACTAAGCAACTAATTAAAATAAACCTTCCTTTATAACACATATTAAGTCTACAATTTACTGCATGAGAAGAGAGCTAATTTAATTGCTCGACTGACAGGCTTACAATTTTTTGACTGAGGAAATAATTGTCAGATGCCTAATTGATCACAGTATAAGAATTCTTCCTGCCTTTAAAGGTGTAAATGAAAAACCATGCAAAGGCCTTAACCCTCCCCCACCATCAAATGTTCATCACCAGCCAACTGCGATATTGTATCGCCCAAGAAAAATAACCCATCAGCCTCATCTGTCTCCAACCAGCATCAGTATTTTAAGAAAAATTATAAAAAGAAACTACTATGATATAAACAGCTTATATATTGCTACTGTGCTTTTCTGGAGCATTTTGTTCTTCTTTGTCTGCTGCTCTGAAGTTCAATATATTTATGTTTATTCTCATTTGATATACCGCCCTTAACAAAAAGCAGTAGAGCGGTGTACAATTAAAACAAAGTATACAGTAGGTAGGAAAGAAGGAAAGGGATGTCATATTCTGAAAGGAAAGAAAGAGAGAAAGAGCAATCACTCAAGGGTGCGCCGTCAAATCAAAGAAATTCACTGTGGGATATTTACATTTGATTTCAATATGTTTCTTTTTCATTCTTTTGCTTATTTTTGTTCACAATTGTTTAGCATGAGTAAGCATGGCAAAAAAAGATATTTTTAGTATTACATGGAACCTGAAGGACAGTTACCAACTGTGAAATCTGGCACAAGATTGTGTGGTTGAACTTGGGGGTGAATGGACCAGGAGAGGAAATATAGGAGGGGAAGGGGGAGGAATAAAAAATAGGAAGTTGGAGTGGTGGATTAGCCTAATGGTTAGAGCACTGGCTTGGGAACCAAGAGACCAGGGTTTGATTCCCACTAGCACTCCTTGTGACCTTGGGCAAGTTATCAATGTCCCTGTTTAATGTACATTACCAAGTTTAAGTTACAATGTAAACTGCTTTGACTGAAATGATAAAGTGGTATAAAAACTGTAAAAGAAAAAATGAAGTTTCTTAGGCCTTTAAAATGTATTCTGTAGACCTTGGTGGACACTTTGGTCACTGAAAGGCTCTTAACCACTGTCTTAATCACAGATCCCTAAGGACAGTGGTCTTAGTACTAATACTGGGGCAATCAAATTTCTATAGTATTTTGTTAGCTGGGTTACCAAGAAGACTTATAAAAAAAATCGCAGCTGTCCCAAAATAGGAAGCTAGGTTGGCCATGAGGGAAGCAAGTTTGGAAAGCGCAGAACCTTGCTTAAGAATTTATGCTGGCTGCCTATGAAGATCTATGCACAAATACAAAGTGGCGAACCTGATATACTGTATGGTGGGGAACCTTCACAGTTTTATGCAAAATGTAGGCATCCCTAGTCAAATTGTATTGTCCATGAATCCGTAAGGAAACAGAGGCTGACACAACCTTTATATAGTACCATTAAATATAATTTTTTTGCCATTTTTAATGCATATTAACTGTTTATTTGTAGTTTTTATTTTACAGATTCAAACTAAGAACACAGTGAATATGTCAGGTGCAAAGGTTTGCAGACCCTTCCAGTTTATTCATAATTACATTATTTTTTTTAAAGTTGAGACTCATTAAAACCTCAATTAGTCAAGCGAAAGCAATTCCACAATTGAATAAATACTGTGCTCTTCTAACCTCTCAGCTACTTTCAACAACCATGGGCTTCTTTAAGCAGCTGACTGAGCATTTGAAAATGAAGATTTCCCCACCTTTATAAGAGTGAGTAAACTATATAAAAAACCTCTAAATGTTTCCAGCTAGTCATTTCAAATGTTAATAACATTGTTACAAAATGGAAGTTGCAAGGAACTGTTGAAGTCATGGCAAGACAGTAAGACCAATAGAAATCGGCTAGAACTGTTCCATTTCCACTGGTTACCTGTACAATTCATATTCAAGTAAAGATCCTCACACTGGTTCACAAGACTCTACTTTCTGGAATACACCCCTACCTCTCATCTTGTATTATTCTCCATGCTCCTCTGTGACCTCTGTGTTCCATTCATGGTAATCTTCTCTATCTTCCCCCTGCATCCCATGCTTGGTATGAATCTACTCACCATTCAGCTTTCTATTTCCTCAGCTTGGAGCTCTTTACCATCTGACCTTCACCTTGAACTATCCTATGCCAGATTTAAATCACTCCTCAAAGCCCACTTATTGCGTATGGCCTTCAACTTGGGTTCTCAATGACACAGGCTCCTGCCTCCCCCTCCATGCCCTTGAGTCTATGTATATGCCATTCTATGACCCATCCTACCCCTTCCCTCTTGTTCTGCTACTGTATGCTTTATGTGATTTAATGGAGTTCCTTTCTTGTCTGATTTTAATAGAGTTCTTTTCTTCTTTTGATTTTAATTGTACACCACTCTGTTGGCCCAAAAGGCGGTACAGTACATTGTTTTTTCCATTTTAAATTTTTTATTGATAACTGCACTGTGAATTACAACATATTTATACACAACATTATACCGTCTTCCCCATACTCCAACATACTTTGTACTCAACATTAGACTTTCTCCCCAATTTTTTACCTGGCATAACACATTATTACCCCCCGTACTAGTACCTCCTTCCTAGTCATCTCCCTCTATGTGTTCGCCATACCTTCCAACCCTCCTCCCTCCCCTCTCCCCCCCTTTGTTACTCATCAATCATACCAACATCTCCCACTCCACCGTCCACCTGTATGTGTCTCACCCCTTTTGCTCCGGTTCACTCTAAGTTCTGACCATATGCCATACATCCAATTTAAATATGGAGTGGAGGAGTAGCCTAGTGGTTGGGTCAAGGTACTTCAGGCCGGAAGGTCGGGGGTTCAAATCCCACTAGAGGACAGCAACCTTGGGCCGGAAGGACTCGGGTTTCTAGTCCCACAGGTGCTCCTTGTGGTCTTGGGCAAGCCACTTAACCCTCCATAGCCCATGTTCCCTGTAAAATAGTTCTCTGTGTGCTGTGCTTTCCTGTCTAATCAATGTGTTTATACCTTAAAAAAAAAATTTCCTGTCATGATTTGACAATTTCCAATCTGTAATCAAAAACCGCTGCTGATCGCTGGAAGTAGCGGTATACAAATGTATACTAAATAAATAAATAAATAAAATAAATTTCCTAAGAAGCAAACAACCTTCCATCTTCCTTCCGCTCCCTCTCATCCTCCCTCCAGGCTTCCAACTACTTCCACACCCCCTTCCATTTTTCTGCACTCCTCTCTCCTTTCCCCCGTCTCAGCTCTGTCAGTTTATACATCAGACTCACCTCAGCCACTCCTGTCGGTTGTGGTTCGCTCGGCCCCACCCAGTGTTGAGCTATCTCGCATCTTGCTGCTACTATACAGTGGTGCAGCACCCCCCCTTCCCGCCTAGGGATATCCTCATCCAGTTGGTGCAACAAACATGTCTCCGGTCTTCTTTGCAGTCTATATCCTGTCATGCCATGTATCATCTCTATAATCTTTACACAGTAAACCTGTATCCGTTCACACTTCCACCACATATGTAACTAATCCCCCCTCTCAGGACAGCCTCTCCAACACTGTTCATCCACTCATGTTCCAGCTCTTTTCCTGCGTACTGGCATCCAGTACCATCTAAATAACACTTTATAAGCATTCTCTTTTATTTGTGTAGCAATATAGATATTGGCTACCATCTGTATTATCTTATCCCACACCTCCGCATTCCAACTCACCCCCAAGTCCTTCTCCCATTTCAACATACATCTCAATTTACTCTCCCCACCCTCCATTAAGCCTTTGTAAATTCGGGACAAAACCCCCTTTTGACCCAGATGACCTGAGTATATGGCCTCAAACCATCCTCTATTTTCCCAGAGATCTGACCATACTTTCGGTTGTCTTATGAAGTTGTAGATATGCATATAATAATCACTGTCCTTTAACTTATATAGGTCCTTAATACCCTTGAACTCGTAGACCCCCTTCATAGGTATTATTTGGTGGATATGCGTCAGCCCCGCTTTGGCCCACCTGCAGAGGATATGTACACCGGGCCCTTGTCCTCTATCAAAACATGCTTCTAGTGTCATTCCCTGTATATAGCCTTTATCATAAACTAACAATTTTTTATTTCACTTCCAGACATTCAAACTGTGTATAACCATGGGATTTAGAATTTGAGTATCAGATCCTTTACCTCCCCCTCCATAGTGTTCTTTCCAAACCCTCTCCCCCTAACAACTCTTTCTCCATTTGGACCCAGTTTCTGTGTTCCTCTTTGCCACTCATAGATCGTTTTCAGTTGCGCTGCCTCATAGTATTTTCTAAAATTTGGTACTCCTAACCTCCCCCTATACCTTGGCTTTTTGCATTACAGTCAGTGCTACTCTTGGGCGCCTCTTTAACCATATGAATTGGTTTACAAGTCTTTGTACCTGTTTCATTTTATTCTGCGGTTCCCTTATTGGGAGCGTCTGAAACAGGAACAGTAACCGTGGCACGAGCATCATCTTTACGGTTGCTATGCATCCGAACCACGAAAGATATCCCTGCCCCCACCCATCTAGCCAGCTCTCTATCTGTCCAAATATCTTCAAATAATTTAATTTATATAAAGCATCCATCCTACTGCTTATGCGGATGCCGAGATAGCGAATGCTCTCCCTAGCCCATTTAAATGGGTATCTCTTTTGCAGTATTTCCTTTACATCCCCTGACACAGCTAGGTTTAATATTTCTGGTTTAGTCCAATTTATTGTAAATCCTGACATCTTGCCATATTCTTCCAACTCCCACATTATTGTTGGGATACTTACCGGGGGTCTCGCTATGCTTAATATGATATCATCAGCGAACATGGATACTTTATATGTGCTCCGCCCTACTTTTATTCCCGTTATATCAGCCCGTTCTCTCACCCGCTGTGCAAATGGTTCCAGGGCTATGGCGAATAGCAGCGGCAAGAGGGGACAGCCCTGTCTCGTTCCCCTCCCCTGCTCAAAAAATCCAGAGTGGGCCCCGTTCACCCTCACACAAGCTTTCGGTTGCTGCTACATTGCCCTCACCCAATTTGTGAACTCCTTCCCCAGCCCCATTCTCTCTAGTACCTGAAATAGAAAAGGCCATGACACCTGGTCAAAAGCCTTTTCCGCATCCAGTGACAGAAGTAATGCCTCCTCCCCGCATTGTTCAATGGACCATATCATATTTAATATCTTTCTAATATTGACCGCTACCTGTCTACCGGGGATGAATCCCGCTTGGTCCTGGTGGATCAACTTCCCTATTATCTTATTTAAGCGCGTGGTGAGTATTTTAGCTAGCAATTTAGCATCTAAGTTGAGCAGCGAGATGGGTCTATAGGATGAACATTCTTGCGGGTCTTTCCCCTCTTTATGTATTACTGTAATTCCCACCCACCCCATCGTACCCGCTAACGCTCCTCCCTCTCTTGGTAGATTAAATAACGTCACTAAGGGTTCCGTTAATATTTCTCTGAAACTTCAATAGAATCTCGCTGTGAGCCCATCCAGTCCCGGTGCCTTATCTAATTTTAACTGATTCCCCTCTGCACCTTCTCCTCTCATATGGGCTGACTGAGTTCTTCTTGTTCCCCCCTCTTCTAATTTAGGTAATGTTATGGAGTCAAGATAACTCTGTACTCTCTCCCTCTTTGGGGTTTCCCTTGCTTTGTACAACTCCTGGTAATACTCCTGAAAGGCTTCTCTGATCTCCCCATCCTTAGTTACCAACTCCCCTCCCCTCTTTCGAACCCTCATTATATGAGCACGCAATTTCCTTTGTTTCAACTTCTGTGCCATATATCTCCCCGCTTTGTTAACTCCCTCAAAAACCTCCTGCCTCAAAAGCTGCATCTGATGCCGTATCTTTTCTGCCTGGATCTCATTTAGCTGCACTCTGATTGCCCTCTATAAGTTCCGGTCCATCCCTGCCCGTCCAGATCTTCCAGGTCCAACAATTGTTCTCTCAGCGCCCTCTCTCTTCCCTCTCTTTCCTTCTTTTTTCGTGTCCCCCATTTAATTAGGATGCCTCTCACCACTGCCTTGTACCCATCCCACATTCCTCCCCATGCCACCTCCCCATTATCATTCCACTTAAAATATTCCCTCATTTCTCTCTCAATGTACTCTCTGACCCGCCCATCTTCTAATAATGATTCATTAAGCTTCCAGAACTACTTGCCTTTCCCCTTGCCCTCCATTTTCAATCTTACCAATACTGGTGCATGATCTGACCAGGTAATGGATTCCATATCTGCCCCCTGAATCCTACCCCCACCTCCTTTGAGACCCAAATAGCATCTATTCTTGAATAGGAGCCATGTACTGGAGAGAAGTAAGAGAATTGTCTCTTCCCTGGGTGTTGTAATCTCCAAGCATCTACCAAGCAATGCTGCAGTACAAAGTTATGATATCTATTCCTATCTGCCCTTTTACCCTCTCTTGTCCCCGTGGCATCCCTAGCCGAATTCCATGTTAGATTGAAGTCACCTCCACATATGAGAATACCCTCCCCCAATTTCCCCACCTCCTCATTCAGTTTTGTCCAGAATTCACGTTGAGCTCCTGTTGGTGCATATACATTCATAATACAATATCATTCATTCCCTACCTTCAACGGCAATAATACATATCTTCTCGCTTTGTCCCGCACAATAGATTGTAATTGCATCTTTAACCTGGTAGCAAGCAGTATAGCAACCCCTCCTTTTTTCTTTTCTACACTGTTAGATGCATGTATACATACTCCATATCCCCTAGGCTTAACCAGGTGCTCTGTCGCTCTTGCCAGATGCGTTTCCTGTATCATCACTATCTTTGCCTTCTGGTGGCGATTTCTGTATACAATTTGACGTTTGAAAGGGGAATTACGCCCCTTTACATTTAGTGAGACTATTTTTAACTCACCTTTGTTTCCTTTTTACCCCCTACTCTCTTAGCCCTACCAGTTGTGACCCTTACCCCTCCCCCTCCCTGTTTTTACTCCCCCTTCCACCCCCCTCCCCTCCCCTCCCCTTCCCCCCTCTCTTAAAGAGAGATTTGTCTTCCATTATGGTGACTACTTATCAGGTCTTACCTGTCCCTACCCCTCCATTCCACTTCTCCCCTATTTCGCTAAACCCCTCACTAAGAGCCCCCTCTAGCCCTACCCGTTCCTCCCTCTCCCTTACTCCTAAACCTTACCTCCTTCCCTCTCTTCTCACCCCTTCCTCCCCCCTAATTACCTTGCTAAATCCATATCCCAATCAATATCTTCTGCCCCTTTCCCATCCCCCTTACCCCTATTTTATTAACTACTAACATTCCACCCCCCCATCTAATCTCTACTTCATTGTCAAGAAATTACAGAGTCCGCTATTTCAACCAGCTCCTTTCTCCACCTCTTGCGCTCCTTGGCTCTCTCTATTCAGTCTCGCCAGTCTTCTGCCTGTCTCGGGTACTCTGTGCCAGTGAAGGTTATTCCGCTTCGAGGTGAATGAGGCTGCGGCTGTTGTAGTTGTTCCTGCCGGTGTTCTCTCCCCCTCCGGAAGATTAGTTAGTCCCAGTTCTTTAAGAGCTTTCCAGGCTTCCTCTCAGGTCTGCACCCTTCTCGATTTCCCCTTTACTGTCAGCAGTAGACCAAAGGGAAACAGCCATTTATATCGCATGTCCTCCCTTCTCAGATATGCGTCACTTCCTTAAGGTTTCTTCTGCACTGTAATGTTCCTAAGGAAAGATCTTGAAAGAGTTCCAGCTTTTGCTCGTCCCAGGTAAACTGTCTCGCTTTCCTCGCCACGCTCAAAAGCCTTTCTTTAGTTTTGAACGAGCTTAGGCACACTACTATAACTCGTGGTTTGTTGTCTCTGACGGGGCACAGGCCTCTATGTGCTTGTTCTATTTGCAGGGGCCCTACTGTACCACCTTCCTCCTGGTCTACAGTTGCTAATAATGATCTGAAAATTTTAACAATCACTTCTTCACAGTTTTTGTATTTAGATTCCTCTGGGAGACCTCGTACTCTTAAATTACATCTCCTGGATCGGTCCTGCAGATCCTCCACTTTCATCTGCTGCTCTTTTTGAGCGCGCCGTAATTCCTCACAGCCTTTTTGTAATTCCTCTATTTCTTCCCCTTGCTGCTCCATCTGGGTCTCCGTTTCTTCCACTCGATTTCCCATCTCCACAATGTCTTGTTGCAAGGATTGTATTGTCTCTTTTAGTTCATTTTTCACCCCACTTATTTCCATCTTAATCTCTTCTTTCAGCTCAGTTAACCATACCTTTAGCATAGCTGCCATTCCTGGGCTGCATCCCCATTCCAGCTCCTCCTCCGGGTCGTTTGGCTCTTCAGGCTGTAGGCTGCCCTCCTTCTCCTCCTCTTTTCCTCCTTTGGATGTTACATATGGAGAGCGAAGGTCAGCCAGTTTCTTCCTTGCTGACTGTCCACTTTTGTTTTTATCTATACTATCTCTTATTGCCCCCAAGCTGTAATGTCAGGTCTTCGGAGCTTGCTCTGAAGTGGCTCTCCCGACTGAGACCTCTTTCTCTATATTTCTCTTTCTCCCTCTTGGGATGCTGTCTTGTCCCTCTGCCTTATTAGTAGTGCCTGGCCAAGTCTTCACAGGCCCCTGAGTTCTTATCCTGTAGTTTGTCTGTTAGGCTGCTGTATTCCCAGCTCACCTAGGCCACTTTGTGTTTTCTGTGACCCGATGACAGCTCACTCTCTGCTCTCCCACTGTTATCTGTCCTCCGCTTCTATCCTGCAAGGGTTGTGCCTGCCGCGGGCCGTCTCCCCTTACTCTCTTAAAGGCGTTTCCCCCCCCCCCCCTCAGCCGACTCTCCCTGGGCCTCTTTAGCTCTCTCCGCTGCTACAGTTTCTCACAGCCACTGCTCACCACCTGCACGCAGCTCCTCCGCTCAATCTCTCTGCTTTGGGTGGGAGTTGTGCTCCTTCACGCTCCCTCCTGCTCCTCCAGACACTGCCTCTGTTGCCTTCCCTGCACACTTGGTCCCGCTCGGTGACTCACCGCGCTCCCGATCTCTGCTTGGGCCCACCATGTGGTCTTCCGATCTGGCGGCTCTCTATTCGTCTCCGGTGACGGCGGCGCGTGTGCAGAGATATTTTCTTCCTCTTTTCTGTCTCTCCTTTGCGGATCGTCTCGCGATTGCCTCCCCTCCTATGCTCCTCTCTATTTGCTCATTTAGGGATACATTTTCCCCCTTATTCCAGACTTGGGTGGTGGAGCTCAAACGCTACACCGCCATAAGTCCAATGATGTCACTGGAAGTCCCGGTACAGTAAATTTTAATAAACCATAAAACATCCTAAAACTGGTTAGAAATGCAAAACAGAACCCAAAAGACTTGCTGTAAGGTTTAGCTGACACTGGAGTAGTTGTCTACAGGTCTACAGTCCAGCATTGCTTACACAATGAGATCACTGGAGAATGGGAGAGTTGTCAGGACGACACCTTTGGTACAACATTATCACAAAAGTCAAATTCAATGTCTAAAGTTCAAAGAAGTGAGTAAATAGAAGAGTAGTAGGTGATAGGGGCTTGAATGAGTGGATAGGGGATTATAAGAGATGGGGAGGGGGAATAAATAATGATGGATGCCGATGGAATTGGAGGTTGTAAAATGTGTGGTTGTGTTATGGTTGCCATATATGTGACCTTGTGATATTTCACCTGTCGCCTTTGTTTAAAAGTTTAAAAATCAGCCAAAGGGTTATTTAAATACAATTTATTAAAAAAGTTAGTATGAAACAGAAATCAAGAAACAACTATGTATGCATTTCAGACCTTATTCAGTGTCTACTCAATGTTTTTTGGCTTTTCTCTTGTATTCTGTAAATGGAGTATGTTTATGTTTGTTTATGTTTATTAAAACTTGTTATACCGCTCAATACCGTAGGCATCTGAGCAGTTTACAATAGATAAAATCAGGCAAGTTAGTTAAAACAAGCGCTCGGCTGTAGAAAAAGAAAAAGGAAAAGAACGCCATTAATTGTGAGAAAAGGATGAGGAGAGAAAGAAAAGAAAAGCTGAGAACAGAGTGGAAGTTTAAGACAGGGAAGAGCATTACATGCATACTATCAAGGAAGAGAGGGAAGGGGGAGCAGACATTCATGAGAAACATGGAGGAAAAGGAGGGGGGGAGGGTAGGCTAGGGAGGAGGATCAAATGCAAGGCAGAAAAGGCGGGTTTTGAGCTGGGTTTTAAATGAGGGGTATGAGTCTTCTGCACGGAGGGAGGGGGGGAGCGAGTTCCAGAGACTTGGAGCCAGGAAATAGAAAGCAGAGGAGCGGGTTTGTTGTAGTCGAGCATGTGCGGGGGAGGGGAGGACCATGCGGTTTACGTGTATGGAACGGAGGAGACGGTGAGAGGTACGAAATTGGATCTGATTTGCCAGGTAAAGGGGAGTACCAGTATGGATAACTTTGAATGTAAGGATTAGAAGTTTATACTGAGTGCGGAAGGAGATAGGTAACCAGTGATGCTGGTAGAGAAGGGGAGTAACGTGATCGAAACGTGATGCATGGGTCAACAGACGGATAGCGGCATTTTGGACACGTTGGAGACGGGACAATTGGGACTGGGATAGGCCGGCAAAAGAGACATTACAATAATCGAGACGAGACAGCACAAGGGTAAGCAGGAGAGTGGTAAGGGCAGAAGCAGAGAGAAAGGGACGGACTGCCCTGAGTTGACGAAGAGAGAAAAGGAGCGCTGTACAATCGAGGAGATATGGTCTTTGAAGGTAAGATTGGAGTCAAGAATAACGCCTAAGTAGCGGAGTGATGAGACCAGGGGGATAGGCTGGGAAGATAGGGAAGGAGCACAGGTGGGGGAAGGGCTGCCAAAGGTGAACCAGATTGCAAAGGATTTTGCCGGATTAATATGTAGAAAATTAGAGGAGAACCAGGAAACCACAGCAGTGAGACAGCGGTTAAGAGGGGTGATGTCAGGAGAGAGAGCGGGTCAGTGTGGTGGAGGAGAATGATGTCATCTGCATAATAATATGCAGAGATGCTGAACTGTTGGACTAGAAGGGCAAGAGGGGCTAAGAAGATATTGAAGAGGAGTGGGGCAAGAACAGACCCCTGGGGAACACCACAGGAGAGAGGAGTGGGGGCAGAGGAGGAAGACGCAGAGATGACAGAGAAAGAGCGGCAGGATAGGAAGGAATGAAACCAGCGGAGAACCACACCTGATAGCCCGGCTTCTTGAAGACGGAAGAGAAGGGTATGATGATCCACTAGGTCAAAAGCTGCAGATAGATCAAGGGAGACAGCCAAGGTGATGAGACCGTGATCATGAGCAATGTGAAGATCGTTGAGGAGAGAGAGGAGAACAGATTCAGTACTATGGCCAGGGCGGAAACCTGATTGACGGGGATGAAGAGTGAGAGAAAGTTCAAGATGGGAGGAAAGTTGAGAGAAGACCATTTTTTCAAGGAGTTTTGAGAGAAAGGGTAGATTAGAGACGGGACGCCAATTAGAGAGGACAGAGGGATCAGAAGAGTGAGATTTCAAGATAGGGCGAACTATTGCATGCTTCCAGGTAGAGGGGAAAGAACCGGAGGATAGACTTGTGTTAAAAAGAGAAAGGATGAACGGGGATAGGGTTAGGGAAGGTTCTAGGGGCCATTGAGAGGGGATAGGGTCAGCTGGGCATGTTGTTTTGCGAACAGTAGAGAAGGTCTTATTCAGAACTGCAGGTGTAATGGGGTCAAAAGAGGACCAGGAGTGTGACAATGCAGGAAGTAGGGATGGCGAGGAAGGGGAAGGGGAAGGGGAAGGGGGAAGGGGGGGACTCAGAGGGGGGGGGGGGGGAAAGAGGTGGAGGACAGTGGGGAAAGGTTTGGCGGAGAGTATTAACTTTGGAGACAAAGAAAGAAGCGAGAGAGGATGAATCCGGGGAGGCAGAGATTATGGCAGGAGAGGGGGTAGATGCAGAATGCGTGGCCGTGAGAGAGCGAAGAACTGAGTATAGTTGACGAGATGAATTTGAGGAGGAGGAGATGAGGTCAGCATAATAATTACGTTTTGCAGTGTGGAGAAGAGTGCGATAGTGACGGTGGCAGGTATGGAAGTCAGTGAGAGTAACAGGAGATGGGTGCTTCAGCCAAAAACGTTCTGCACGGCGAAGGTGCTTACGGTGTAAAATTAGGCCATGGTGGAACCAAGGGTAGTGTGGGAGGCGACGGCGGGAGTGATAGGGGCGCAGGGCAGCGGCAAGATCCAGAGTGGTGGAGAGTGATGAGTGCAATTTGTGGACCTGGATGTCGAGAGGGAGAGTGTCGAAGTCTATAGGAAGTAATGTAGTTGGGGAGGGAAGCTGAGAGAGGGTATCAGCAGTAATTCGGCGGGAGAGCGTAGAGGAGGAGTTGGTACTGGAGTTTGAGGAGGAGAGGGTGGGTAGAACAGCAAGATCAAAGAAAAGACACATATGGTCAGTCCAGGGAAGAGAGGAGTATCTCTTGTCACTGCCCATAGTCTGCAAGCATTGAGAGGCTTCATTTGCCTTTATCTTTTCTCCCTCACTGCAATGTCCTGATGAAATCACTTGCCATGCTCATCGCTCACTGCTCTGCAGTTCGATGGAAAAAAATCAAGAGGAGAGTGCAAAAAATGTATCTTTAGGGACATGTTGCATCCAAGACTTTTGTATGCATTGAGGAGTTTTTCCACCAACTCCCTGTAGTCATCTGCCTTGTTGTTTCCAAGAAAACTTGAGCCACTAACTGCCGTCCTTTCTTTGCCACATAGTGCACAGTTAAAGGTACCATCTCATTCACGAATCTTAGGACCAACAAAGACATCTTCCTTTATCTTAGCTTCACAAAATCTTGGAAATTTCCCACTGAGATACTTGAAAATTGGTTTTGTTTTGTCCATGACCTTGACAAAATTTTTCATTAGACCCAGCTTAATGTGTAAGGATGGTAACAAAATCTTCCTTGATTCAACAAGTGGTGGATGCTTCACACTTTTCTTTCCAGGCTCCAATGACTGTCAGAGTGGCCAATCTCTCTTGATGTAGTGGGAATCTTTCACACGACTATCCCATTCATAGAGAAAACAGCAGTACTTTGTGTATTCAGTCTGCAGACAAAGCAAGAGCAACAACTTTCAAATC
The DNA here is from genome assembly GCA_033557465.1 of Ichthyophis bannanicus. Lineage (NCBI taxonomy): Eukaryota > Metazoa > Chordata > Amphibia > Gymnophiona > Ichthyophiidae > Ichthyophis > Ichthyophis bannanicus. The sequence goes on along the minus strand of CM066040.1, from coordinate 274,471,103 downwards.
ACCACAAAGCTGTCACTGATGTTGGTCATAGTTTATGCATCTCAACAGCTGTTTTATATTTTCACAGGTTTCCTTCATATGGAATGCGTGACCAATTGGAATAGATGACAAAACATTGCCATTATGCAGCAAAACAGCTTTAAGACTCATCTTCGCTGAATTGAACAGTCTCTACTCATCTGGATGATAATAATATTGAGGGCTTCCATCAGACCATCGATGATGTTGCAGGCTACAAGACCACCTTCCGTGAAGAAGAATGTAACAAGATTCTTTTGACATTCACGAAACATGGAAACCCTATCATCACCTGACAGGAGATTACACTACTGCAGTCTGGAGCCCATTAGCTCTGCCTTACACTTTAGAAAGTTGCAAATCCCCGACAAGGTCATTCAGTTTACCTTGTGTTATGAGATGTGGTTCAGAGGAGGAGGATAGGAGAAAATCTGGGTCATGAGACATTGATGGTTCGGGACCAGAAGTTTCATCCCCTTCCTCTTCGTCATCTGAATCAAGTGAGAAAGATTCTGGAGCAATAGAAACCAGCAGTCCTTCTCTGTGGGGGTACTGGGGGTATAGCTGATGAAATGTTTGGATACTACAAAGTTCAATTTTTCTTCTTGACAAACCTTTCCCAACAGGAGTCACCATGCAGAAGTAACACTTGCTGATATGATCTGTCAGCTCTCTCCAAATCATTGGCACTGCAAAAGGCATAGGTTTCCTTTTTCTATTCAACCACTGGTGAAGGTTTGTTGCACAAGTGTTGCAGCATATCTGTGAGGCCCAGTTCTTGTCCTGATCTCCAGTTTTGCAGCCAAAGTAAAGGTGGTAGGCTTTCTTAATCAAAGCAGTTATACTGCATTTTTGTGATGCAAAAATCACTTCACCACAAATGTAGCAGAAGTGATCTGCATTGTTCAAACAATTATGAGGCATCTCTCACTTTGGCTAAACATAAAAAAAAAAAAATCAAGCACCGAGAAGACTGGTCTACAGCCAAAATACTACTGACAAGTAATGTTCATTAAAAAATGCTATGTAGTTTGTTCTGCAGAGTGATATAATTAAGTGGAGTTAGGATTATATTATTTATGACTTCTAGGAATATCATGTATGACGCAATAGCACCTTCATATCATGTATGATGCAACAGCACCTTCAAATTGCATCATTCCTTAATTGTTTTGCCTGAAACGCACTACCATCCAAACAAAAACATAGATTTATAACAAATCCAGTCTAATATGTGCATGTATTTTATTAATTTATGGTTTAAATTGAGATCTCTTCCCATTATAACTTGCGTACCCTTAGAACTCCCAAAGTTGAGGTTGTATGTATTGACCCAGTAGTGCAAATTGAAAACTAGAGCCAGTAAACAATTTTAACGTCATTTTCATTCTCGGCAGCCCAGACCTAGTAAAGTGTGACTGAATTTATTTCAGAAGCATTTTGGCTGTAGAACAGTGGTCAATGGAAATGTAGAGCTTCAGGTCGTCTACAAATAGTAAATGGGATGTTACCTCTGGGTTGTTACCTTCTTTAGGATTCAGGCTAAATCTGTATCAGAAAGAGATGATGAGAGAGTACTCATTGGTCTTTGGTTCCATATGCTCCCCTGCTATTGCCCTTTTGCTCTACTGTCATGATGTTATTTGATTCAGTATTATCATATTCTGTCTGCATCTATTGCAATGAATGGCTTATAGATTGTAGGTAGACAGGTTTTGGGTCTGTAATTTCTAGGAATGTTACTTGGGTTCCCCTTTGGAAGGAGACATGTTCTTCTTGTTATAAACCATTGCATGTCAAGTTTGTTTTTTGCAGTTTGCCAGATCTTGGAGGAGTGATGTTAACTGTTTGAGCCAAAAGTTGGTCACTCCATCTAGGCCAGGGCTCTTCCAGTTTGGAGCTCTTTTTTTTATATTTATGCAATTTACAAATAAAATTTTCCCAAAAAGAATACAAGTAATAGATAAAAAAACAATAAAGAAATTACATAATCTCCAAACACAGTCATTAGACCACAAAAATGAGAAGCAAGGACAGGAAAACCCACCAAAGGAAAAAACAAAGGAATCAAGGTAGTATACAGCCAGCTTAAGGGGAGTACAATTCAAAAAGTCCTTGTGCCTCTTTTGGGTAGCGCTCGAAAATTCAGGGAATATTTGATGATAAAGCAGATGGATCACAAAAAGGGATTCCACACAAATCTCATCCTTAAGGGGGTTATTCGTGCCAACTGCATGCCCCAACTAACTTCCCCGCCGGTTATGTGGGAAAGTTAGTCGGGGGCGGGGAAGAGGCGGCCCAGGGGCGGAGAGTGGGCAGGCAGTACGTGGTCGCCGGCCCTGGACGTACAGGGCCGATTCTAATGATAGCCCTGTATGTCCAGGGCAGCAAAATGGCTGGGGAAGTTAGTCCACCTACGAGGTGGAATAACTTCCCTGGATGTTGTTTTTGAGATTGGAGTGTGAATGGGGCCTGGGGGGCAGAGTTAATTCCCCGCAGCCCGATCCTGGCCTTAGGATCAGGGGTCCGGTTGCAGAGAATTAACTTTTTAGCAGGCAGCCGGCATCAAGGCTTTTAAATGGAGCCACGGTGCCATCGCAACAGGATGCCATGGTGCCGCGGCTCCATTTAAAAGTCCTGGCTGAGTTAGTCAGGTTATGGCTGTACATGCAGGCCGGGAATGAATTGCAGTCCTGGCCTGCACGTACATGCCTGTTCATGATTCTGATCCTGTGGGGCTAGACGTGGGGATCAGAATTGAGATCTCATTTGTATGTCCAGTTCAGCCCGGACGTACAAAGGAGAAGTACATGTGGGACAGAATCTGGCCCTAAGTCTTTAAATTGGCCCAGAAAGCTGTTCAACATTGTAAATTCATTTACACAACCCTCACCAAGTCACGATACAGCAACAGTACAGCCAGATGAATTCGCAGCATATCTGGAGAGCAAACTGACCTCCAAGAAGGACTACTCTGCATCATCAGACTCATCCTTCAAAACCCACTCAATGAACAACAAGCACTGGACTTCTTTTCACCCAATTTCAGAAGATCTACTGGAACACATACTGAACTGCTTAAACATCATCACCTTCCCCCTAGACCCATGTCCCACATCCTGGATCAAGATTGCGAAACAAGATCGGTCACCTTTTCTACTCAAAATGATAAATCTACCACTTGGGAAGGGTTACATGCCCACAAGCTTAAAAACAACCTCCATTTGACCATTGCTTAAAAACTCTATGTCTGACCTCAAATCACCTTCCTCCTATCAACCAATATCAATAAGATGATAGAAAAGGCAGTCCAGCTACAGCTACAGAATTTCTTAGATACGTCAGCCCCTTTGGACCCACAGCAACACGGTTTTAGGCCAGACCATGAGTAGAAACTTCACTAATAAAGACTCTACTCTCAGGATTTGAGAACCCTAAGCAGGGTTTCATACTAATTTTTCTAGATATAGCAGATGCCTTTGATTCACTAAACCACAAAAAGCTCATATCCAGATTGATAAGAGTTGGGAATTAGTGATAACCCCCCCCCCCCCCTTGGTTCATATTCTATATCTCAGATCGTGTCTTCCAGGTCAAGATAAAGGACAAAATTTCAAAGCTAATTAAGCAACAACAAGGTGGTATACCTCAGGGATCTTCCTTATCCAAGCTGCTAGTCAACCTATACATGCAGCCCATCTGCAAGATTATTCAAGAATATAACCTCAAATACCATCTCTATGCAGATGACTTGATCTATGCCCCCTTTACTCTAAAAGTCTGGATTATTCTGTACTAAAAGACTGCCTGAAGAAAGTCGTAAGCTGGTTAAAGAGCACAACTTGATGATCAATCGCAATAAATCGGAAGTCCTCACCATCACTCGTGATGCCACATATGCCTCCCCCCCTCCCAGATATATTTGAATGTGATGATATGTCTATTCCTGTCAAAGAAGAAGTGAAGTATCTTGGAGTGATCCTAGACCAGCGACTAATCATGCAGACACATATAAAGAAAATGGTATCTACCGCTTACTACAAAATGAAAATCCTTCAAACCTCTGTCCTCTACTGAACCACAAATATTTCCACACTGTATGCCAGACCATAATCACTCCACACCCGGACTATTGTAATTCTATCCTTCAAGGACTCCCCAAGCACACTATCCATGCCCTAGAGCTAGTCCAGAACACCGTGGCTCGACTAATCACAGCTTTCTCTGGCTACCGATATCATCCCGTATCAAATATAGGGCACTTATGATCACATTTAAAACCATGCACCTATAAGCAGCTAGATGTCTCATCTCACTAATACAGAAAGCTCCAGAATCAAGATCAAGAAGGCATTCACATCAAAACCTCCTTACAATTCCCTCTCAAAGGTCCAAGAGCCTACCAACATCCTCACATAGGGCATTCTCAATGTACGGTCCGAAATTATGGAACTCGCTGCCGGCTGAACTCCGTTCAATAAAAGATATCTTAGATTTTAGAAAGAAGTTGAAGACACTACTTTTCTTAGAGCATTTCGGTCCAACTAACTAATGAACAGGCATCTGTATTTGGAAAAACTTAGAGAAGCTAGCAAAGTAGTCAAGAAGGCAAAGATTCAAAAGGAGGAGGAAATAGCCAATGCAATAAAATGGGGGGATAAGACATTTTTCAGATATATTAGTGAGAAGAGGAAGGACAAAAGTGTTATTGTCAGACTCAAGGGTGCAGGGGGGGAATATGTAGAAGCTGATAAGGATAAAGCGGAATTGCTTAACAAATATTTTTGTTCTGTGTTCACAGATGAAGAACCAGGAGCAGGACCTCAGAAAACACCCACAAATAGGAACAGAAGCGAGGGACATCTTGAACAATTTTCAGAAGACTGTGTTCGTGAGAAACTAGCTCAACTTAAAGTAGACAAAGCGATGGGACCGGATGGGATACACCCTAGAATACTAAGAGAACTTGGGGACATTCTAGCAACTCCACTGACTGACCTTTTCAATGCCTCGTTGGAGTCGGGAGTGATGCCAAAGGACTGGAGAGAGGCTCATGTGGTGCCTTTACACAAAAGCGGAAGTAAGGATGTGGTTGAAAACTACAGGCCGGTTAGTTTAACTTCGGTGGTGAGTAAATTATTGGAAACGCTGCTGAAAGAGAAAATAGTGAGGTTTCTGGAGTCCAGCGGATTACAGGATCCGAGGCAGCATGGATTCACCAGAGGCAGGACTTGTCAGACAAATCTGATTGATTTCTTTGACTGTGTGACAGGGAGTTGGACCGAGGGAGAGCTCTAGATGTGGTGTATTTAGATTTCAGTAAAGCCTTTGACACTGTTCCTCACAGGCGACTTATAAACAAACTGAGCACCCTAGGGATGGACCCTAAAGTTACTGCTTGGGTTAGAAATTGGTTGGGTGGGAGGCGACAAAGAGTACAAGTAAATGGAGCTCACTCTGAGGAGAAGGATGTTACCAGTGGTATGCCCCAGGGATCTGTCCTTGGTCTGATTCTTTTTAACATCTTTGTTAGTGATATAGCGGAAGGGCTGTCGGGTAAGGTTTGCCTCTTTGCAGATGATACCAAAATCTGCAATAGAGTAGACACCAAGGAAGGTGTAGATAACATGAGGAGGGATCTAGCTAAGCTTGAAGAATGGTCTAGAATTTGGCAGCTGGGATTTAATGTTAAAAAATGTAAGGTCATGCATTTGGGCTGCAGCAATCCAAGGGAGCAATACAGTATAGGAGGTGAAGTATTTTTGTCCACTAAAGAAGAGCGGGACCTAGGCGTGGTTGTGTCTGATGATCTTAAAGTAGCTAAACAGGTAGAAAAGGCGACGGCAAAAGCTAGAAGGATGCTTGGGTGCATACGGAGAGGAATGGCTAGCAGAAAAAAGGAGGTGATAATGCCTCTGTATAAGTCTTTGGTGCGACCTCATTTGGAGTATAGTGTGCAATTCTGGAGACCGCACCTTCAAAAGGATGTGAACAGGATGGAATCGTTGCAGAGGGTGGCTACTAAAATGATTAGTGGGCTTCATTATAAAGCATATGAGGACAGACTTAAGGATCTTAATATCTACACCTTAGAGGAAAGGCGGAATAGAGGTGATATGATTGAGATGTTTAAATACCTCCATGGCATAAATGTTCAGGGAGAGAGCCTCCTTCAATTGAAAGCAAGTTCTGCTACGAGGGGACATGGGATGAGGGTGAAGGGAGCTAGATTCAGGAGTGATATGTGGAAATATTTCTTTACGGAAAGAGTAGTGGATCCATGGAATAGTCTCCCAGTGGAAGTGGTAGAGATGAGGACAGTAACTGAATACAAAAAAGCATGGGACCAACACAGAGGATCTCTAAAGGTAAAAAGTGGACTGTTGTAGTTGTTGATATGGAAGGACAGACTAGATAGGCCATGTGGTCTTTTTCTGTCATCATGTTTCTATGTTTCTAACTCGCAAATACATTCTTAGAGGCTCATATACTGATGGACACAGACAAGTTACAGTTCCCCATCCTACTGCTGGACCTAATCCCATATTCTCAGAGTGAACCAACTACCATGAATTTGTAAGAGAATGTAACAATGTAACAAAGAGTAGTTGCTCACATTTTAACAGTGTATCATAGTTTGTACCATCTGTTATTAAGTTCAATGTAAAATATTAACTCCTCTGTTCCACGTTAACTTGTTCAATGTAATATAATATACTAGCCATTTTGTTTCACGTAAAATGTTGAGTTAATTCCAAACCGCTTTGATATTATTGAAAGGTGGTATATAAACAAATAAAATTGTTAAATAAAGCATTATTTCAATTTATCTCAGGAGCAAAGCATATGATCATAGTTGTTCTTTTGGTAACAACGTCCAGAGGATTTTCCAAGAAGTCAGTAAGGTCAAAAGAACTCTGCTGGCCCTGGGTTTGTTCCCCTTCAGTGGACACAGCCACAGACCCCAAGGGCAAATGTTGCATTCTGGCAATAGGTGGTAAATTTTCCATAGGTATCTTCAGGATTTCCTGAAGATACTTTTTGACCATCTCAATAGGAGCAATCAAAGGAGACTTGGGAAAGTTAATAAAACATAAATTATTCAGCCGAGAAACATTCTCCAAATGCTTCAATTTATGAGAGAGCACTGTGGGATCCTTAAATTGTGCACACTGAGTAACCTGCAGTTCCCCAAAATGCATTTCCAGAAGAGCCACTTTGCCACCTGCTGAGTCTGCTCCTGGGATACTCCCTGCAATGACTCTTTTACCACAGATAATTCATTACTGAAAGTACCTGATATGGCTAGCATGGAGGAATTCATCATAGCAATCACCACCCACAATGTGTTCATCGTGACAACTGCTGGTTTCTTCAGCCCAACAGGATCCGGCAGCGAAGGTTTCCTTCCCTCAGCAGCCACAGATCCATTACAAGCAGCAGCACTTAATGGAACCATTCCATGGTCAATTGGGGAAGACGTCGCTGCAGGTGTTCCCTCCAAACTTCCTGCGGAGCCTTCTCTCAACCGAGAGGCCAATGAGAGTAGCATGGCACTGCTGGAACTGCTTCCAGGTCGCAGTGGGGCAGTTCTTTTCTTGCGGCTTGGAGATACCTCACTCAGAGCTGATGCAGGTAGAACTACTGGCCTCGCTGAAGTGCCATTCTGGATTCCACAGCTCACTCCACATTCAGCAAGCGTCTTCTGGGTGACCGAAGTGGAAACACCCAAACCAGAGGGCTGGTTCTTCGATTTCCATTTCTTCCCCCCCCCCCCATATGGAGGTCAGGAAAGAGTAGTTACTCACCTGTAACAGGTGTTCTCCAGGAGCAGCAGGAATCAGTCCTCACATATGGGTGACGTTGGCGCCGACGGAGCCCCCGTGCGGAGCATTTCCCCAGCTTTCAAAGAAAGCCTTTGGGAATTGCAGCGCGCATGCGCGGTCCCCTTCCCGCCCAAGGGTGCCATCTTGCTCAGTCTGATGACATAGCTAAAAGACAGAAAAAAATTAGCAAAAATAAATGATATGACTGCAACTCCAAGGGGAGGAGGGAGGGTTGTGAGGACTGATTCCTGCTGCTCCTGGAGAACACCTGTTACAGGTGAGTAACTACTCTTTCTCCAGGACCAAGCAGGAAGTCAGTCCTCACATATGGGACTCCCCAGCTTAAGGCTACCGGAGACCTGAAGCCGAAAAAATGAGCTCCCTCTAGCTCGTCAGTACCTAAGGAAGGAATCTTCTCTGAGAACGCCCCCGACCGGTAGCCCAACACCAGGGCCGGAGGGTAGGCGTTGCCTAAACCCCAAAGAGATTATGGAGTACTGCCTGTCCGAAAGCACTATCCCTGCGGGACTCCCTTTCAAGGCAGTAATGGGCCGCAAAAGTCTGGCTTGAAGACCAAGTAGCAGCCCGGCAGATGTCTGCCAACGGAACAGAGTGGAGATGAGCCACTGACGCAGCCTTCGCCCTGACACGATGAGCCGTGACTCGACCCACCAACAAGAGGCCGGCTGCCCCATAAGCCCAGGCGATACAGTCAGAGACCCATATGGACAAAGTACGCTTGGAGACAGGTAACCCCAACCGATTGGGGTCAAAAGAAACGAAGAGCTGAACAGCCCTCCGATGCTCCTGCGTACGGTCAAGGTAGAAGGATAACGCCCTCCTATAGTCCAGGGTATGCAGGACCATCTCAGCCCGGTTGGCATGCGGCCTGGGAAAGAAGGTCGGAAGAACCATCTCCTGATTGAGGTGAAAAGGGGAGACAACCTTAGGGAGAAACTTCAGGTGAGTCCGTAAGACTACCCTATTCCTGTAGAACCTAGTGTAAGGGGGAGCAGACACTAGTGCCTGAAGTTCACTCACTCGCCTAGCAGAGGTAAGAGCTACCAGAAACAAGGTTTTCCAGGAGAGAAAATGGAGAGGGCAGGTAGCCATAGGTTCAAATGGCGGACACGTAATCCGCTGTAAGACCACATTCAGATCCCACTCAGGGGCTGGTGGACGTAAAGGAGGCTTAAGCAAGAGGAGGCCTCTGAGAAAACGAGCCACCAAAGGGTGGTTCGAAAGAGGCCTCCCATCCACCGGCGAGTGGTGCGCTGAGAGAGCACTGAGGTGAACCCTGACAGAGTTGGGCTTAAGGCCTAGATTGGAGAGGTAAAGCAAATATTGCAATACTACCGCTACCAAGCACGAGAAGGGATTCTCACTGTGCTGAGCACACCATGCAGAGAATCTACGCCACTTAAGAGCGTAGGATTTCCGGGTGGATTGCCTTCTAGAGGCTAAGAATATGTCTTCCACCTCTCTAGGCAGTAGTAGGGGAGCCAGAACTACCCTTTCAGCAGCCAGGCCATCAGATGAAGGGACTGGAGGTTGGGGTGGAAGAGAGATCCCTGTTCTTGAGACAGGAGATTGTGTTGAATCCCCAGAGGAATAGGAGTGTCCACCGCCAGTTGCAGCAGAAGTGGGAACCACGGTTGCCTCGGCCACCTGGGGGCTATCAGAATCATGGAGGCCCCGTCCTTGAGTACTTTGAACAGTGTTCTTGACACTAGTGGCGCGGGAGGAAACGCATTCAGGAGGCCTTTGGACCACGGGAACAGAAACGCATCCGCTGCTACTCTGAGAGGATGCGGTTGTCTGGAACAGAATCTCGGGAGTTGCCGGTTCAGAGGACTGGTGAAAAGATCCATGGTGGGGAGGCCCCACCTGAGAAAGATCTGCTGAACCACCAACGGATTCAATCTCCATTCGTGTAGTTGCAGGATCCTGCTCAGTCTGTCCGCCAGGTAATTTTCTTGACCTGGGAGGTAGACAGCCTTGAGGAGGATTCCGTGATTGACGGCCCAAAAGCACAGCCGTTGTGCCTCCTGACAGAAAAGGAAGGAGCCTGTGCCTCCTTGTTTGTTCACGTAGAACATGGCAACTTGTTTGTCCGTCTGGACCAGTACAGACTGGTAAGAGGTGAGGTGGGAGAAGGCTCTCAGAGCTAGGCGTATTGCCAAGCGCTCCAGAAAATTTATCTGCTGAGCAGCCTCCCAAGGGGTCCAGAGACCCTGAGTACATGCCCCTTGGCAATGTGCTCCCCAACCTTGAAGAGAAGCATCTGTCGTCAGCACTTGAGAATGCGGAGGGGATTGAAAAACCACTCCGAGTACCAGATTCGGAAGATGAAGCTACCATTACAGAGAGGAGACGAGCAGGGTGGATATTCTGACTGAGTCTGCAAGGCTCCCTGTGGCTTGATGCCACTGAGTTCGAAGGGCCCACTGAGCAGGCCGCATGTGCAGGCAGGCATTGGGGGGTTACATGAACCGTGGAAGCCATATGGCCGAGAAGTCTCAGGAATTGCCTGGCGGAAACCAGGGAATTGCTGTGAAACTGCCTGGCTAGATCCATCAACCTGTGGGCTCTGTCCACTGGCAGAAAAGCCTTCACCTGAAGAGTGTCCAGCCTTGCTCCTATGAATTCTAAGTTCTGGGACGGGAGCAAAGTGGACTTTGCGAAGTTTATGACAAACCCCAAGTGCTGAAGCAGTGCCACAGTGCGAAGGGTGGCTTGACTGGCCTCCTGGGAAGACTGGCCCCTTATGAGTCAGTCGTCCAGGTATGGAAACACAAAAAGACCTTGAAGCCTCAGGTAGGCCGCCACTTGGTGAACACCCGGGGAGCGGAGGTTAGGCCAAAGGGTAGTACTCTGTACTGGTAGTGGTTTCCCCCCACAACAAACCTGAGATATTGTCTGTGGTCTGGATGAATAAGGATGTGAGTATAAGCATCCTTTAGATCTAAGGAGCATAGCCAATATCCCTGCTGGAGGTAGGGCAGCAGGATTCCAAGGGTAAGCATCTTGAACCTTTCCCTCTCCAGGAACTTGTTGAGATTGTGCAAGTCTAGGATGGGTCTGAGGCCTCCTGTTCTTTTTGGTACCAGAAAGTACCTGGAATAAAAGCAGTGACCTCTCAGGTGGTGGGGCACCGGTTCCACAGCCTGTTCCTTTAGCAGACTTGTTAACTCCTGAAGGAGTAAGTCCCTGTGCAGAGGGAGTCTTGGAGGCTCCCCTGGAAAATAGGAGGGAGGTACCTGGTGAAAATGGAGAAGATAGCCCTTTTGGACTATATGGAGCACCCAGGCATCTGATGTGACGGCTGACCACCTGTGGGCAAAGTGGGCCAGCCGGCCTCCTGTGCTGATGTGAGCCAGCTGAGGAGAAGAGGCTATGCCTTCTGAGTCAAAAACTCCCACCCTGCTGAGCAGGGGCCGGTGTTGGTGGCTTGGGGGCCTTCTGCCTATGGGGCCCATGACCCTGCCCTTTGGCCTGCTGACCCTGTTGGGGAGTTGCAGAGGCCTGATAATGAGGGTATTTTTGATAGGCAGACGACTTCCTCGGGTAAAAGGTCTTTTTCCCCGAGCCCTTCTTTTTCTGAGAAGGGGCAGAGGTTTTTCTAGATAGCCTAGTCCGGGTCAGAGTCTCGGTCTCGAGTTCTGCAGCCTTTTCAGCCATGGGCTTGCCAAAGAGGTTTTCACCTCGGCAGGGGACATCGACCAACTTGTCCTGTACCCATAGCTCGAGGTCGGATGACTGTAGCCAAGCCTGTCGGCGGGCACAGATGCCGTCCCCGGCTACTTGGGCCGAAGCCTCGAAGCCATCGTAGGCTGCTCAAGAGATAAACTTCGAGCACTCTCGAATACCAGTGGACAAGGCCTGGAACCTCTGCAAAGGTTCCTCGGAGAGACCAGCAGAGAACCCGGCAATCTCCTTTGTCAGGTCTCGGAGATACATGCCCATGTAGAGCTGGTATGTCTGGACACGGCAAGCAAGCACAGAGCCCTGGAAGCACTTCTTACCGAGGGCATCCAGGTTCCGGGCCTCCCAGCTGGGAGGCACCGAGGAGTGCATCTTCTGACTTTTCAGTCGATGCATGGCCGATTCCACAACCATGGAGTGGTGCGGTAATTGTGCCTTTTGGAACCCTGGGCTCTTGCGGACTCGATAGATGGAATCGACCCGCTTGCTTAACACCGGCGTCGAGGCCGGGGTCTCCCACATGCGGAAGAGCAGCCGCTCCAGCATCGGAGGAACCGATACAGTAAAGGCCTCCTTCGGGGGAGAGTCATACTGGAGGGCCTCGAGCTCCTCGGCTCGAGGCTCCTCCTCGGGATCCGCGGGGAATGCCAAGGCCTTGGCCATATCCCGCACGAAGTCCGAGAACCGGGTATCCTCCGGTGGGGATAGTCTCCGAGGTTCGGACTCCGGTGAGTCCGATGGGACACACCGAGTCCGATAGGTGTCGGGTGACTCTTCGTCCTCCGTCTCCCAGCCCGACTCCTCGGAGGAGGAATCGAGCGGCTCCGGACGGGCGGGCACCGATGCCATCCGCCCCGACGCCAAGGGTACCGGCGTCGATGACCTCGGTCCCGAACGGGAGGCCGAGGGAGACCATGGCCGAGGATCGACTCGAGCCCGCATGGACTCGAGGATCGGCTCAGCCTCCGGGGTCGACTTGGACGTCGATGTCCCGGTGGTTGGGGCAGATGCACCGGTGAGACCGGCGATCAATGCCCGCTGCTGTTCCATGAAGGCAGCAAGGCTGCTCTCCAAGGCCGTCAACCTGAGTCCGAGCTCAGGAGACCCAGCAACCCCCGACTCGGGCCCCGACGGTGTCAGGCCCGACGTCGGCTCCCCTGGAGGAGAGTCCACGAGGACTACAGCACTCACGTGTCCAGGAGACTCCATCTCGATACGAGGTTGTTTTGCAGGCCTCTCCGACTCCGAAGACCCGGGACGGCTATCGGGGCTATGCGACCTGGCCCTCGAGGAACCAGGAGCGTCCACCGACGCCGCCCTCATGGGTTTCTTCTTCCTGCGCTGTTCCTGCGAAGGAGACCCCCGCTCAGAGGAACCCCGACGCTGCTCGGGGCCGGAGTCCTGAGACATCGAGGCCTCTGACGAGGTCCGGGCCCATCCGGACGCGGAGTCAGAGAAGATCCTATCCTTCTGGTGCTGCCGACTCCTCAACGCCTTCGAGGACATTTTGCCACACGGACCACAGATCATCGGGTCATGATCGGGTCTGAGGCAGCAGTCATGTGTGTCGGTAAGAGGCATAAGTTTCTTACACCAATCACACTTTTTAAACCCGCTGGCAGCCATCGGGGGAAAAAGGGCCCCTGCGAGGTCAAAAGACAGGGCTGCCAGTGAAAAAAGAAAAATGGCGCGAACGCTAGTCACAAAGGACAAAAACCGAAAAAGAGAGAGTGGGCTCGATACCGGCGTATTGGGCCCAGGTGGGAAAAGGATCCGGCGTCGAACCGAAGAAGAAGAACAAAAAACAGGGAAATCAATTTTTTCCTCGGCGAAAAACGAACTACGTCCGTCGGGCTCCGCGGAAAAAAGAAGGCTGAACAAGATGGCACCCTTGGGCGGGAAGGGGACCGTGCATGCGCGCTGCAATTCCCAAAGGCTTTCTTTGAAAGCTGGGGAAATGCTCTGCACGGGGGCTCCCGTCGGCACCGACATCACCCATATGTGAGGACTGACTTCCTGCTTGGTCCTGGATAATCAATGAGAACCAGAGCATGCTGAAAGAGGTGACAGCTGCAGCTTTCAGTCAGATGCCTTCTTGCCCCCCCATCCCCCTTTTGTTACTACAGGTCATTCCATAGATTTGATGTTTGGTTTTTCTAAATGTTCTTGTATGCAGGGTAACCATTCTGCCTGATTGTGCTCTATGGGATCCTCATATAGGCTTCTCCAGAAGGTTTCTGTTTCAGCTTTGGTTGGTGGTGTTTTTAACAAAGTAATGCTCCTTCCCAATTCCCTGTAGAACGGTTTTGGGTTCTCTCTAAACAGTTTATTTTGATATCTTTCTTTTCTATTTTATTCATATCTTCGCAGTTTTTCCACATCTGCTGCTATTTTCAACTTATCGATGAAACATATAAATTTTGAGGTCTTCTTCTGTTAATACAGCAAACTTCAGCTTGATATCTTGGATCTTCCTCAATCTCTTTGATGATCTTAATGTTTTTGGACACCCGTCTATCAGGGATACCACTGCACACAATGATTGTATTTTTTCTTTAATGTGCTTTTTCCAAGGAGGAGCTGTTATTGTTCTCTTTTTCTTCTGGCCCTGCACTTTAGCTGATAATATTCTTGCAGTAATAATTTTAGCTGCACAATATTGTATTCAATTTATTTTGGTGATGTCAATAAATGATTTCTTTATACAGGATATGGCCTTGTTTATCTTTTTATCGTAATCATCATACTTTTAACCATAGGTGCTAAATTTTACTTGGGTAATCTTTTTCTTGCCTGGAACCCAGCATAGTCATCTTTTTCCATGTGGACTAGAAGTTCAATCTTGAATTCCTCCACCTCTGAGTCTTTCTCCTCCCTTTCTTCCTCCTCTTCAGTTGTGACCTTGTAACATAGTATATGAGAAGCAGATAAAGACCAGTATGGTCCATCTACAAGTTAACGTAGTGTTTATAAGTTCTTTCTTAGTTATCTGCTTTGTCAACGGAAGGCTGACTGGTGACATCAGGGGGAGTGGCTTCGCTTCTCAGGGGAGCTTGGAGTCAGTGGTCCTCAGTTGCTGGGGAGGATTGACAACCCTGGCATTCCCTGGACTGGCCCGGAGACAGCTCAAGGAAAGACAATTAGCAGGTAAGATCTAATTGTGTGGAGGAGTAGCCTAGTGGTTGGGTCATAGAAACATAGAAATATGACGACAGAAAAAGACCACATGGCCTATCTAGTCTGTCCTTCCATAACAACTACAACAGTCCACTTTTTGCCTTTAGAGATCCTCTGTGTTGGTCCCATGCTTTCTTGAATTCAGTTACTGTCCTCATCTCTACCACCTCCACTGGGAGACTATTCCACGGATCCACTACTCTTTCCGTAAAGAAATATTTCCGCATATCACTCCTGAATCTATCTCCCTTCACCCTCATCCCATGTCCCCTCGTAGCAGAACTTGCTTTCAATTGAAAGAGGCTCTCTCCCTGAACATTTATGCCACGGAGGTATTTAAACATCTCAATCATATCACCTCTATCCCGCCTTTCCTCTAAGGTGTACATATTAAGATCCTTAAGTCTGTCCTCATATGCTTTATAATGAAGCCCATTAATCATTTTGGTAGCAACCCTCTGCACCGACTCCATCCTGTTCACATCCTTTTGAAGGTGTGGTCTCCAGAATTGCACACCATACTCCAAATGAGGTCGCACCAAAGACTTATACAGAGGCATTATCACCTCCTTTTTTCTGCTAGCCATTCCTCTCCGTATGCACCCAAGCAGTCTTCTAGCTTTTGCTGTCGCCTTTTCCACCTGTTTAGCTACTTTAAGATCATCAGACACAACCACGCCTAGGTCCTGCTCTTCTTTAGTGGACAAAAGTACTTCACCTCCTATACTGTATTGCTCCCTTGGATTGCTGCAGCCCAAATGCATGACCTTACATTTTTTAACATTAAATCCCAGCTGCCAAATTCTAGACCATTCTTCAAGCTTAGCTAGATCCCTCCTCATGTTATCTACCCCTTCCTGGGTGTCTACTCTATTGCAGATTTTGGTATCATCCGCAAAGAGGCAAACCTTACCCGACAGCCCTTCCGCTATATCACTAACAAAGATGTTAAAAAGAATCGGACCAAGGACAGATCCCTGGGGCACACCACTGGTAACATCCTTCTCCTCAGAGTGAGCTCCATTTACTTGTACTCTTTGTCGCCTCCCACCCAACCAATTTCTAACCCAAGCAGTAACTTTAGGGTCCATCCCTAGGTTGCTCAGTTTGTTTATAAGTCGCCTGTGAGGAACAGTGTCAAAGGCTTTACGGAAATCTAAATACACCACATCTAGAGCTCTCCCTCGGTCCAACTCCCTGGTCACCCAGTCAAAAAAATCAATCAGATTTGTCTGACAAGACCTGCCTCTGGTGAATCCATGCTGCCTCGGATCCTGTAATCCGCTGGACTCCAGAAACCTCACTATTTTCTCTTTCAGCAGCGTTTCCAATAATTTACTCACCACCGAAGTTAAACTAACCGGCCTGTAGTTTTCAACCACATCCTTACTTCCGCTTTTGTGTAAAGGCACCACATGAGCCTCTCTCCAGTCCTTTGGCACCACTCCTGACTCCAACGAGGCATTGAAAAGGTCAGTCAGTGGAGCTGCTAGAACGTCCCCAAGTTCCCTCAGTATTCTAGGGTGTATCCCATCCGGTCCCATCACTTTGTCTACTTTAAGTTGAGCTAGTTTCTCACGAACACAGTCTTCTGAAAATAGTTCAAGATGTCTCTCACTTCTGTTCTTATTTGTGGGTGTTTTCTGAGGTCCTGCTCCTGGTTCTTCATCTGTGAACACAGAACAAAAATATTTGTTAAGCAATTCCGCTTTATCCTTATCAGCTTCTACATATTCCCCCCCTGCACCCTTGAGTCTGACAATACCACTTTTGCTCTTCCTCTTCTCACTAATATATCTGAAAAATGTCTTATCCCCCCATTTTATTGCATTGGCTATTTCCTCCTCCTTTTGAATCTTTGCCTTCTTGACTACTTTGCTAGCTTCTCTAAGTTTTTCCAAATACAGATGCTTGTCTTCTGCTCTCTGTGATCTCTTGTATTTCATGAAGGCCTCCCTCTTTTTCTTCACTTCAGGCCGGAAGGTCGGGGGTTCAAATCCCACTAGAGGACAGCAACCTTGGGCCGGAAGGACTGAGGTTTCTAGTCCCACAGGTGCTCCTTGTGGTCTTGGGCAAGCCACTTAACCCTCCATAGCCCATGTTCCCTGTAAAATAGTTCTCTGTGTGCTTTGCTTTCCTGTCTAATCAATGTGTTTATACCTCAAAAATTTCCTGTCATGATTTGACAATTTCCAATCTGTAATCAAAAAAACCCGCTGCTGATCGCTGGAAGTAGCGGTATACAAATGTATACTAAATAAATAAATAAATAAATCTAGTCTGCCCAACAAGGCGGCAAGAGAATGTACCTGCCGCTCCGTTCAGGTCATCTCTCCACATGTCTTGTCTTTTATTCATCTCATTCTCCTGCAACTTCTGATCTCTAAGCTCCATCTCCCCCCCTCAACTGCTCTTTCTTTTTCTGTGTATTCCTTTCTTCTGGTACTCTTACCTAGGTCTCCTCCTGCCACAGATGGGTCTATAAACACTCTCACCCTGGTCTTTATCAGTGGCAGGGATGTTACCTCCATCTGCAGTGCCTAGACTATCGCTACCACCATCGTTAGCCCTAGTGCGGAGGCTATGGGTGGGCACCTTTTTATGCTGGGTGAGATGCAGCTAGTATGTATTTTTCTTTTTCTTTCCTACCATGCTTCAATGGTAGTGTCGCCTGACTGGGATTTAGTATAGATTTTGTACAACGGGGTCACCATGTGAAGGTACCCAGCAAGAGTTGGGTCGGGAACTATATTCTCTGCCCCCTAAGAGATGCACAGCAATTCACCAACTACAGCTACTAGTGAATTTTATGCTGCACTTCCCTTTGACCCAAAAATAACACTTTGCCTATGTGGGTGGATCTATTATGCTTTGGAGTTGTGTGGCAACCAGTTGGACAAGAAACATTGTGTGCATGGAAGAGGAATGAATTCAACTAAATATCAACATATCCTAAAATCTAATATCTCACAGTCCACTTAAGAAGAGAGGTTGTATACTTTAGCAAAACAAAGATCCAAAAGATAACCCCAAATCAAACATGAAGTGCTTAAGCACAACACAAATTAAGGTTTTGGAATAGCCTTTACAGTCTCCAGATATGAATATTAATGAAGGTATGTGGGGAGATCTCAAACATGCAGTGCAGGCAAGAAGACCTAAGAATGCTTCCAAGCTTGAAAAATTCTGCAAGAGTGAGAAAAAATTTCAAAAGCAAGACTAGAAAGAGTTGTAGGCGCTGTTTGCTAAAGTGTGCTAAGGTTTTGCAATTACCTCATGTTAATAGCTAAAGATAACAAGGAAATGCCCCAATAGTTTTGGAAGGCTGCCATGTAGTTAACATGGAGAAAAGTTCCATATCATGAATAGCAGAAATTGCATGAAGCAGTTAACTGCACCTCTTGAAATGATTTTAACTGTTCTGCCGTATTTGCCATATTAACAGTCAACACATGGTGACAATCTGTACAATGGAGTCACCATGTGAAGGTACTCAACAAGACTTGGAGAGGGAACTATATTCTCTGCTCCCTAAGAGATGCACAGCAATTCACTGTGCATTAACTGTGAGAGGCCCACTTCCTGCCCTAAAACAACATTTTCCATGCTATTTAATATGAGATGGTATGGTAAATGGGCCCCTTAGCAGGCTACAAGAAACATTCGGAAGCTGTCTTCTGCCAAAGGAAGTATTATAAAGAACTGACTGAACAGGTATTCAAACTTTAGCATCTGTCATATGATGAAATTAGACTTACCTGCTAATTGTTGTTCCTGGAGGAACTCCAGTCTAGTCCTGAACCTCTGGATTTAGCACCTCCTCTCGCAGCTTTGGAGACTGAGCACGTCACTCTTTTGGTGACTCCTGGTATAAATAGGCTGGAATCCGCCTCCCTACTCCAGTAAACTATTGACAAAGCAGACTCACAAGAGTAATAATTAAGTAGTTTAGTAAATAAACAAAAGGTTTTTTTTCTTTTTTTTAAACTCTTAACCTGTGTTGCAACTAACCTACCAGAAGCTCTGCAACCCGAGCGTCTGGAAACATCCTTATGTGCCCACTGAAATACATGTCTGAGAAGCTTCCGGAGCCGCCCCACCTGATATCCCGTGGACCCCTAGCTAGCCCTTCCTTCCCACCAAAGGTACGCGTTATTCCCCCCCCCCTGCATCAAACCGACATCGACTTCTGCAGGCAACGGTCCGAATCAATACTAGGGAGGGATACAGGACTAGAATGGAGTTCCTCCAGGGACAACAATTAGCAGGTAAGTCTAATTTCATCTTCCTGATCGTCCCTCCAGTCTAGTCCTGAACCTCTGGGGATGTAACAGAGCAGTAAATAAATTACCGGGAGGGACCTGCCAGACTAGCCTGCAGCACTGCTGATCCAAAACAAGAATCCCTTTCCGCCTGAACATCCAATCTGTAATGCTTCACAAAGGCATGAAGTGACGACCACGTTGCCGCCTTACAAATCTCCACCGCCAGTACCAGACTGCACTCTGCCCATGACGCTGCTTCTGCTCTTGTCGAATGAGCCCTGAGACCCAATGGAACCATCTTGCGACGTACAGATAAGCCGACTGAATAGCCTCCTTCAACCACCTAGCAATTGAAGCCTTGGAAGCCACTTCCCCTTGTCGGGGACCCCCAAACAACACAAACAATCTTTCTGATTTGCGGAACGGCGCTGTCCTTAGCAAATATTTTCTCAACACTTGCCCTACATCCAGACGATGTAGCTGCTCTTCGACCCCCTTCTTGCCATCCGTCTTGAAAATTGGCAGCACCACCCCCTGATTCAAGTGAAACGGTGACACCACCTTAGGCAGGAAGGAAGGAACTGTCCTTAAAACCACTTTAGTGCCCTGAAAAGACAAGAAAGGCTCCCTACAAGACAACGCCTGCAATTCCAAAATTCGCTGGGCCATACAAATAGCTACCAAAAAGCTCGCCTTAAGTGTGAGATCCTTCAATGTCAACCTTCCTAAAGGCTCGAATAGCTCCCTGACCAGAGTCTCCAACACTAAGTTGAGATCCCACGTCGGCACTGCAGTCCTGCACTGAGGTCGCAAGAGAGACACAGCCCGTAAGAAATGCTTTACATCTGGATGAGTGCCCAGACCGACCCCCTGCATATTTCCCCGATAACAGGACAGCGCTGCCACTTGTACTTGCAGAGAAGTGGCCGCTAGGCCCTTATCAAAACCATCCTGTAGAAAAGAAAGGACCTGTGGACCTGACGCCTTTAAGGCTGACACCTCCTTATCCTCACACCACGACTTGAACAGTCGCCACACTCTAACATATGCCATCGAGGTAGAACACCTCCTGGACCTCAACAAGGTAGCGATGACTTGCGGCGCATACCCCTTCGCTGTTAACCTCACCCTTTCAAGAGCCAAGCCGTAAGCGAGAATCGATCCACCTGCGGCATCTTCAAGGGCCCCTGCACTAGCATATCCTCCCTCACCGGCAGACGCCATGGTCGCCCCACCAGGAGCCAGACGAGGTCCGCATACCACAGTCTCCGAGGCCAGTCCGGAGCAATCAGGATGACTTGGCCCTTGTGACGCTCTATGCGCTGCAGAACCCGCCCTATTAACACCCAGGGCTGAAACACGTAGAGAAGCTGCTCCTCCGGCCAGCTCTGCATCAGCGAATCGAGTCCTTCTGATATTCTTTCTCACCTTCTGCTGTAAAAACGTGCGGCTTTCGCCAACTCGAAGGTCGCCAGGAGGTCCATCACCGGCATTCCCCAGCGCTGCACCAGCAAGTCGAACACCTCCTGCTGGAGAAACCACTCTCCCGGATCCACCTTAACCCTACTCAAGAAATCGGCTGTCACACTGTCCATCCCTGCTAGATGTGCCGCTGACAAGGCCTCCAGTGTTCCTCGGCCCAGCCTACCAGCTCCTCTGCCTCTTTCTCTAGAGCTATGCTGCTGGTGCCACCCTGGCGATTGACATACGCCACTGCCGTGGCATTGTCTGACAGCACCCGGATCGCTTTCCCTTGCAGATCGTGCTAAAAGGCCCGAAGTGCTAACTTCACCGCTCTTAATTCCAACCTGTTGATGGACCATTTTCTTTCTCTTTCCTTCCACTGTCCTTGGGCAAACCACCCTTCGAAATGTGCCCCCCACCTGAACAGACTGGCATCCGTCGTAAGAGGCAGCCACCTCGACGATTCCAAGGGCGTCCCTTTTTCCAGACTGCTGGGCTCTAACCACCATTGAAGAGCTTTCCTGGTTTCCCGTGGACAGGGCAACCTCTGGGTCAACCGATCTGACTGACTTGACCATCTTCTGAGTAAGGCTCTCTGCAACGGTCTCATGTGGGCTCTGGCCCATGGCACCACCTCGAGGGTTGCCACCATTTTTCCTAACAGTTGTAGATAATGCTATGCCGAGGGGGCCCTCTTCATCAGAAAGGCGTGAACGAGTCCTCTTAGATCCTGCACTCTGCTGCTCGGTAGGAAGACTCTTCCTGGCCTCGTGTCAAAATGGGCTCCCAAGTACTCCAGCACCTGCGCAGGCTCGAGCCTGCTCTTTTCCGCATTGACTACCCAGCCCAGAATTTGCAGGAACTCCACCACCCGGTGGGTAGCTTCCTCGCTCTCCCTTCTCGACTTCGCTCGAATCAACCAATTATCCAGGTAAGGATGAACTAAAACACCTTCCTTTCTCAATGCCACCACTACCACCACCATCACTTTGGTGAAGGTACGTGGAGCCGTTTCCAAACCGAACGGCAACGCTCGCAACTGAAAATGACCCATTGTTACTGCAAAGCGCAGAAACCTCTGATGCTCTTCGTGAATTGGTATGTGCAGATAGGCTTCTGTCAGATCCAATGACGTAAGAAACTCCCCTTGTCTTACTGCTACTATGATCGACCGCAGGGTCTCCATCCGAAAGTGCGATACCCGGAGGCACCGATTCACTCTTTTTAAATCCAGAATTGATCGAAAGGAGCCCTCCTTTTTTGGGACTACAAAATATATGGAGTATCGACCGCAGCCACACTCCTGCTCTGGCACCCTTACCACTGCTCGGAGCACCAGAAGCCTTTCCAACATCTCCTGCACCACCACCCTCTTCGATCAGACCCTGCAAGGAGATAGGACGAAAGCGTCGACCATTGGATGCTGGAACTCTAGCGCATACCCTTTCTGAATGACGTCCAGCACCCACTGGTCTGATGTAACCCGGACCCAGGCGGAATAGAACTTCCTCAATCGACCCCCTACGGGTATCCATCCCGCCTGGATCCCCCTCACTTCATTGCAACTTTTTGAAGGTCGAGGAGGCTCCAAAACCCCGACCCGCTCCTCTGAAACCTCGAAAATTCTGGGACCAGAAAACCGCATGTCCCCGCTGAAACTGACCAAACCTCTGTGGGCAAAAACACCGAAACTCCCTCTGCTGACTCTTCGCCGCCCCCAGAGACCGTCCCAGCTTCTGTTTATCTTCCGGCAACCTTCCGCCCTTAGACTCTCCCAGATCCTTCACTATCTTATTTTTTTTTACATAACTCGGACAACCCCTTTAAGGTTTTTTTGGCATTTTATATCTTAAATGCACTTATGTGAATTAATTAATAGAAATTTGAATTAATAGTAATTTGAAAAAAACTGATAAATTTGAAGACAATTTTGCATGTTGTGGCAAATCATGATGTCTAGGAGTTTTTTCAGTATTTTATTTGTTTTCAGCACACCAAAATACATGGAAATTAGATGAAAATAATCAAACAGCTTTTTAGTCGCAGACCTGTGTAATTTACTTTGGACATTCTGTGCTGTAGGTCTTCATCCATTTCCTATCAAATTTGAAGACTTTGGAACATCTGTCTAGATGATTTAGCTTCTTATTGTACTTTTTCAACTGAGTTTATCTCTCTCTCTTCAGGACCAGGCTAGCTCTTGGAATTCCATCTTGAATAAGTGTTCTGGATAAGACTACCTCATTATACTCTAATTTATATTTTCATAGAACTTATCATTCATGGTAACACCGGGGTCTTTGTCTACTAAAAAGACAAGTTAAGAAAGCCAAAAGGGAGTGGTGTAGGGATTAATCCTTGAGAATGTTGTTGCATTGTAAGGAATGTCAAATTTTATAAGGAGACTGTAAATCAGCTAACAGTTTGTATTTCTTGAGATTAATGACATTTGCTCAAAGAAACTACAGTAGAAAATAAATTGACTGCACTGAATACTAGGATACTGTCTCTGGGCACTCAGGGGCCCTCTGCATGTGATTGGTGCTTCATTTTAATGCCAAAACAGACCATAAGAACACAGAATTGCCATATTGTATCAGACTGAAAGTTCACTAACCCATTATCCTGTTTCTAACAGTGATCAAGCCAGGTCAACAAGTATCAGGCAGAATCTCAAAAGCAACAAAATTGCACATTCAATGCCCCCCATGGAAAAACATGTTTTTGGGATGGGGGGAAGAGTCTTGGTTGCTTTTGTCTCTATATTGTGTATGGTTTATGGTTTATTCACTTAATATACCGCTAAACGCAAGGAACATCATAGCGGTTTACAGAGTTCAAATTACAACGTTCACCAAAAGGTGAGAGGGAAAAAAGAAACAGAAGTTACATCGGTTGATAGGAAAGCAAACTAGGCAGATTCATACAACAGGACAGTAGAGGGGAGAGTGAGGGGAGGGGGAGGGGAAGACAAAATCATGTGGGAGGTTCAGGAAGGTCGAAGGCAAGGGTAAAGAGGTGAGTTTTAAGGCGGTTCTTAAAGGTAGCATGGTCTTGTTCGAGGCGGATAGAAGAGGGAGAGAGTTCCATAGGGCAGGGGCAAGGAAGAAAAATGCAGAGGAACGAGTGGATTGGAGGCGAGCACAAGTGGGTGAGGGGAGATGCAGACGATTCAGGTGAAAGGAGCAGTGGGAACGGGTTGGATTGTGAAAGTGAACCAAATCAGCTAGATACTGAGGGGAGTGGGTGTGGAGGATGCGGTGGAGAAGGACCAAAATCTTGAAATGACTGCGGAACTTGACAGGGAGCCAGTGGAGACGAATGAGGAGAGGAGTGATATGATCACGGATAGATGCGTGAAAGATGAGCCGGGCAGCAGTGTTTTGGATACGTTGGAGGCGTTGTAATTGGAAGGCAGGGAGACCAGACATGACGGAGTTGCAAAAATCAATGCGAGATATAACCAGGGAGAGAAGGAGGGTAGAGAGAGCCTGAGGAGAGAGGAAGGGACGAATGGCACGAATCTGGCGCAAAAAGTAGAACGAGGTCTTTGAGACATGAGCAATGTGATCCCGAAAAGTGAGGCCAGGGTCAAAGAGGACACCCAAGTAATGAAAGGTGGAGACTAAGGGAATGGGGGAATCAGAGAAGGAGGGGGAGACCAAAGGGGGGGTAGCATCCCGTGAGAACCAGATGGCCAGAGTCTTGGTAAGATTGAGGTGTAGGCAGTGAGTGGTGAGCCAGTGGGCTACAGCTGTGAGACAGGTGTTCAGTGGGGAGAGGTCAGGGGAAAGGGGAGAGGTATGGTACAGGAGAAGGAGGTCGTCAGCATAGTAGAAGGCAGAAATCCCATGCTGTTGAACCAGTAGAGAGAGGGGTGTGAGGAAGACGTTGAAGAGGAGGGGAGCCAGAAAAGAGCCCTGGGGAACACCGCAGAGCAGGGGAGTAGGTGTGGAGGCGGTTGGGGGGGTGGAGGCAGAGAGAACTGAAAAGGACCTAGAGGAGAGAAAGGAATGAAACCAGTGAAGGACGGTGCTGCAGAGGCCTGCTTCGCGAAGACGGGCTAAGAGGAGGGAGTGGTCTACAAGATCGAAAGCAGCGGAGAGGTCAAGAGAAACTGCCACCGAAAGATCACCACAGTCGTGGGCAGTGTGAATTTCATTCAGGAAGCCAAGAAGAACAGTTTCGACGCTATGGCCGGGGCGGAAAACAGATTGACGGGGGTGGAGAAAGTGAGTGGAATCAAGATGGGCAGAAAGTTGAGAGAAAACAGCTTTTTCGAGGATTTTAGATAAGAAGGGAAGATTAGAGACTGGGCGGTAGTGCGCGGGAACCATGGGGTCAAGAGAGGACTTTTTAAGGATAGGTCGGACAAGAGCGTGCTTCCAAGACTGGGGGAATACACCAGAGGATAGACTAGTGTTGATCATAGAGAGGATAGGAGGGATAAGGGCTAAGGAGGGGGTGAGAAGCCAGGAGGAGGGGATGGGGTCCAGAGCACAGGAGGTTTTTTTTGAAGAAGTGATAATGGCAATAAGCTCAGAGGAGGTGAGTGGGTGGAAGGAGTGCCAGATGTGGGACAGATGAGGGGAGCAAGGGGGAGAACAGGGGGGCGGACTTGAGATGGGAGGAGGGAAGTGGGGCAGGGAGCGCCGGAGGGTAGATATTTTGGTACTGAAGTAGTTTGCAAGTTCGGAAGGAGTGGGGGACGGGACAGAGGGCAAAGGGGTGGTGCGGGATTGAAGGGAGGTAAGGGATTGGAGTACAGAATAGAGATGACGTGTCTGGTTAGGAGCGGAGGATATGGCAGTGGTAAAGTAAGTCCGCTTAGCTAGGTGGACGTGGGATTTGTAATAGGAGTGCTCGGACTTGAAACGAGAGAGAGAAGAGGGAGAGGGGGCTTTACGCCATAGTCGTTCCGCCCGACGGAGCTGCGCACGAAGCAGGAACAAACCAGGGTGGAACCATGGCTGAGAAGGACGGTGAGAAAGAGGCCGGGGACAGAGAGGGGCAATGAGATCGAGGGCAGCAGAAAGAGAAGAGAACCATGTGGACGCTTGGGAAGAGGGGGAGAGGAGGAGAGGAGGGGGAAATCAGACGGAAGTATGTCAGTTGCTGAAGGGAATTGTTGAAGGGTCTCAGGAGTGATACGTCGAGAGAAAGGGATGAAGGAGCGGAATGAGAGATAGTAGGGGAAGAGGGAGGGATTGGGAGGAGAGGGGAGGAGGGGAAGAATTGAAAAATGATGCAAGAGTGATGGGTCCAGGGCAGGGAGAGAGCAGAGAAGGATTGGAGGAGGTAGGGGGAAGCTGAGGGGGAAAGAAGCAAGTCAAGGGTATACCCAGCAGAATGAGTGGGGAAGGGGACGAGTTGTTGTAAGGATAGGTCATGTAAAAGAGAGCTGAAAGAGGTGTATGTTATATTTTGCATATCTGGAATGGATTCTTGGGCCACTTGCTGGTTTATAGATTGTTAAATTAAACTGATCAAGTTATATACTGTGTTCAGTATTCAGTCTCACAGCACATGGTAATCTGGCAGAGAACATCTTGTCCTGCCTCCATTCTTAATAAAATCAGTTAAAAATGACCAGAGACAAAGAAATTCACAGAAGGTGCACTAACACCCCCACAGAAGGTGTG
This sequence comes from Ichthyophis bannanicus, assembly GCA_033557465.1. Classification (NCBI taxonomy): domain Eukaryota; kingdom Metazoa; phylum Chordata; class Amphibia; order Gymnophiona; family Ichthyophiidae; genus Ichthyophis; species Ichthyophis bannanicus. The sequence continues at coordinate 274,445,006 of CM066040.1, read as the reverse complement.
ACTAAGAGCCACTGAATACCTGAAGTTTTCACAGCGGCTCAGTGTTCAGTTATTTAAGCCCAGGTGTCTCTATTATTGTGATACTTGGGAAAGTTAGGTTACTCCTCTGGTGGGATAGTGCTATACTATGCTGCAGAATAAAATGTGCTCTGCTGAGCCCAAAACCTGCTCAGGTCTTTTCTTCCCCCTACATTGTTCATGCTTCTTTGTTAAAGTGTATTTCTTTGTGTGTGCGTGTTTATCTATTATACTGTATTTATGAACATGGAACAACAATTTCCAAGAAAGAAAACCAAGGACAACCTTCACAGCTGTGGAATGAAGCTATTTTATGTCCTTTGAAACAGGAAGAGAACAATGAAGACATGCCAGGGTCATTCTACTATTTTAATGAACATGTGAACTGTTTAAAATGCAAAAATAAGGTAACAAGATGAAATGAACAGTATCTTAAAAAAGATATCAAAGCATGTTAGAAAGGAATTCTTTCCTATTACTGCCACTTATCAGCTTTCATAAATCAGTCTTTAGGGCATCCTCATTAAAAGAAGAAATATATTTCCTGCTCTTCAAAACTAGAATTTTGTTGTGGAACAACTAATGAATTCCTTTTTTAGCTCAGAATATTACATTTCTTAAAAATGTATTTTCTACATATTTTAGATTTTTGTTTTTGGGCCTGAAAGTTTCTTTCTGCTCCTTTGGGTTTCCAACTCAGTCAGACCACAGTGCCGCAAGTTTCTATTCAAAATTACCAGGGGATTTCCCGTCTAGTTTATATACAGTACCAGTTTCTCCTCAGTCCAGCCACTGCAGCAATACATCCTTGGCTAGGGATGATAAACCATGGATTCCCGCCAGAACATTGCTAACTTAGACCCTAAGTGTGACTACTGGGTGTCATAACTGAGTGATGACAGACTCCCTCCTATCTCCCAGGGACTGCTTCCACAGCACCTGTTGACCTGAGAATCAAACCCAGGTCCCTCCACATGGCAGTGTGCAGCACTATTCAACTAAGCCGGCCTTGCATATTTTATATTCTGAGTTAAGTTAGTTGGTATAAAAAAGGACAATAGTTTGCATCCATTGTTGAAACCTATACCAATGATTATTTCATTTCTAGGTATTTGTTGTCATTTCTCTTTGCACAATGGTGACACTGCTCTCTGAGGAGCATGTTAAAGAGCTACTTCCCCATCTCTGGGCTATGGTCCTGTAGTTTACTCTTGGAAGTAAAATAAATATCAGAATTTTATGTACAAGTTGTGTTTTCCATTCAAAAAATGAACAAAGCTCCTCATGGATTTTGAGTTACCCTTTCATACAATATAATACATCAGATATCACCGTTCTTCAAAAGAGAACTCGAAATGGTTCAGAATATTTATGTGCTACCTCTTGCCCTCACTTGGTCTGCAGCTTGTTGTACTGTGAGGGCTTGTGTGCATTAGTGATGCTGAGAGCTAAGCTATCGGTAGCTTAACTACTGTCAGGGTCTCCCAAGATGGACAAGTCTCAGCTGAGGTGCCAGACCAAGACAAACCACCCCTCTGGTCAGCTGTAGAATGGGATGGCGGCATAGGATCACACTTCTGTGAGAATAGCAACAACACTAGAATTACTTGCATGGAAGAAAGGCCTGACAATCTACTTCCGTATCTTGCCATGAAAACCCAAAGGATAGTCATAACAACACAAAATGTACTATAGTGCTGGAAGATGAGACTCCCAGGCCAGAAGGCATTCAACTGGCTATTGGGGAAGAGCTGAAGACTTTTCAGAGTAAAGCCAGCATTTATGATGTGGTTAGTTCAAAGACCTCGGGATGTCTGACTGCTGATGTAGCTGTGCATGAACTGAGAGTCAGAAGCTACAAAGATGTCTTACATATTGGGACATGGAGATATGAAGAATGAACCAAGGGAAGCTGGAGGTGGGTCAAGGATGAAATGGAATGTGCACAGCTCGATCTGTTTGGTGTTAGTTAACTGAAATGGACTGGCATTGGGCACTTTGCATCTGATGATCACATGGTCTACTATGCTGGAAATGAAAGACAAAGAAGAAATGGTGTTGCATTTAGAATCAAGAAGGAACTTGCAAGAAAAGAACTGTAATGAAATACAAAGCAATCAGTGAATGGTTAATTTCTATTTGTCTACGAGGAATGCCCATAAACATAACTATAATTCAGGTATATACCCCAACAGTAGCTGCAGAAGAGGATGACGTTGATGAGTTCTATGAACAAGTACAAGCTGAAATTGACAGAACATACAAACGATATATCCTGATAGTCATGGGTGACTGGAACGCAAACGTTGGCAACAAAGAAGGCAGCAAAGTGTTTGGAAAATATGGACTTGGCAACAGAAATGAAGCTGGAAAAAGACTGATAAATTCTGCAAGACCAATGGTCTATTCATCTCAAACACCTTTATTCAACCTTCTTCCAGCAACACAAGTGGCGATTGTACATATGGACTTCACCCAATGGATTATATAAAAATCAAATTGACTACATCTGTGGAAGTTAACAATGGAAATGCTCTATAACATCAACAAAGACAAAACCTGGGGCTGACTGTGGTACAGATCACCAACTATTAGTATGCAAACTCAAGCTAAAGTTGAAAAAGAGCAAGCCATTTATGAATGTAGCAAAACATGACCTGGAGAATATACCATTGGAATTTAAAGCCTGCCTTCAAATTGATTTGCTGTTTTAGATGCAAATGACAGAGCTCTAGAAGAGTTATGGGATGACATCAAGAAGGTTGTATTGGAAGAAAGTGAGAAGTCTCTACAAATGGTGAAAAAGCAAAAACGGCCAAAATGGATACCGAAGAAACTCTGAAAATTGCCCAAAAAAGCAGAGAAGCTACAGCCAGAGGAGAAAGAGGCAATTGCAGAATTCAACATTGATTTCCAATGTGCAGCATGACAAGACAAGAAGTACTACGACGACACATGCAAGGAAAAAGAATTAGAAACTATTAGAGAAAGAACAAAATCAGCTTTCCTAAAGCTACAAGAGTTAAAGAAAAAATTCTCGCCACAAATTGAAACGCTACAAGATGCTCAAGGATCCATGTTGAATGATGCTGAGAAGATCTAGAAAAGATGGAAAGAATATATAGATTATTATACCATAAAGATCAAGTGGACCAATGGCTGTTTCAATCTCTACCTTATGATCAGGAACCATTGGTAATGAAAGAATAAGTTGAAGCAGCATTGAAAGCCTTATCAAAGAACAAAGCACTGAGCATTGATGTCGTTCCCATTGAAATATTACAGCAATTGGATGCAGCTGTTACCATACTGACAGGGCTCTGCCAAGAAATTTGAAAGACATTATCATGGCCAACTGACTGGAAAAGATCTGTGTTTATACCAATACTAAAGAAAGGTGATCCAACTGACTGTGGAAATTATCGCACAATCACTCTCATCCCACATGCCAGCAAGATTCTACTCATGATTATTCAGCAGACTACAACCATACCTGGAACAAGAACTGCCTAAAATGCAAGCAGGGTTCAGGAAAGGGTGAGGAAAGACAGACATCACTGTGGTTGTGAGATGAAGCCTTGAAAAAAACAAAAGAATACCAAAAAGATATCTATATGTGTTTTATCGACTACAGCAAGAAACTGGGTCACATTAAGAAGCATGGATATAACCACAACATCTGATAGTTCTCTTGCATAATCTTTACATTAACCAAGAAGCAACAGTTCAAACGGAACAAGGAGAAACAGAATGGTTTAAAATCAGCAAAGGTGTACGACAAGGCTGCATACTTTCCTCCTGTTTAATTTATATGCAGAATAAATCATCAGAGAAGCAGGACTGTATGAAGACAGTCGAGGTGTGAAGATTGGTGGAAGACTCATCAACAACCTTCGCTATACTGATGATACCACATTACTGGCTGAAAGGGAAGATGATCTGAAACATTTGCTTCTCAAGATCAAGGAACATAGTCTTAAAATGGGCCTGCACATTAATGTAAAGAAGACAAATATCCAGGAAACTGGCAGAATCAATAAGTTCATTGTTGATGGAGAAGAAATTGAAATAGTTGACAACTTTAACCTACTTGGATCAACTATCAATAAAAAAAGGACAAGCAGTCAAGAAAACTGATGATGCATTGCTCTTGGCAGAATGGCTATGAAGGACCTAGACAAGATTCTCAAGAGCAAAGATGTCTTTCTCCATACAAAGATTTGACTTGTTCAAGCCATGGTATTTTGAATAATGTCATATGGCTGAGAAAGTTGGACAGTGAAAAGGATTGACAGGAAGAAAATCAATACCTTTGAATTATGGTGCTGGCGACAAATACTGTGTATGCCATGGACTGCCCGAAGAACAAACCAATCAGTACTAGAGGAGATCAAACATAAGCTTTCTTTAGAAGCTCAGATGACAAGACTTTGAATTTCATACTTTGGACGCATCATACAAAGAGAGTTTGTTAGAGAAAGACATCATGCTTGGCAAGGTAGAAGGTCAATGCAAAACAGGAAGGCCAGCAATGAGATGGATCGATACAACAACAGCAGCTATGGGTGCCACTCTGTCAACAATGAGCCGCCTGACTGAAGACCGGACACAGTTTAGGACAACTACCCAAAGGGTCGCCATGAGTTGACACCTTCTCGATAGCACTTAACAACACCACCACCACCTTTTGCAGCTATGCATTCACCAAAGCAGCAGAAAATCTCTTTATGGACTTTTATTTAAGCTCTATAGCAGCATTTAGACAATGATGATTCAAAGATAATAACGCTAGTACAGCAGAGTATTAAACTGAATCTACTGTTATAGTGAAAAAAACCTTTCAGTTAAATAACTTTTCCTGTCTCCTTTATATTTCAGCTCAAACGGAACCAGGATTGGGATCTGGCAACACAAGCCTTCATTTGCATCCAGCAAGGAATTTCTCCCTATTTTAATAGACCCCGACATTGCAGCAAGGCTTCTGGTATCATGAATCATGCACCAGAGCACCTTCTGGAACCCTGCATCATAGGCCCTCAATCTGGTTACTAAGTGTTGCCTTTAACAATGAGCATGACGTCAACCCCAGGAGATGGGAGCTCTGTTTCAACAGCAGCCCCATGCAGAACTGCTTCTCAGCCACCATGCTAACCCTCAAACAACCTCTAAAGCCATTACTGCATTCAAATGTGCTGCAGAGGGAGACAAGAGTGTATAACCATAAGAGTGACTTTGCTCCCTGTTACACTGAACATCCTCTGGGCAGAACAGTATGGCTTTAATGGAAGCAAAACTGATTTTTACCTTCCCTTTATAAATTCATAAAGGCCAGAAAGGGGTGTTTGGTCATGAAAGAAGTCATTCCTGCACATAAATGAGCTGTTACGAAATACCAACACCAGCATACAAGTATGAGTTTTGACATCAAGACAAATGCTTTGTTGCTGGGTGTGCACATGGGCAGAATTTGGTAGAGTGTGGGCAGTACATGCAGACTTGAAAAATATAGGTGCGGACATTTACACCAGCTCTGGGGTTGATGTAACTGCCCATCCCTGCAATATAGGCACATATTAGGCCACTTAGTCACTTTGTAGCACTATAGAAATGGTTAGTAGTAGTACTTTATAAGACGAATAGGTGCCTAGCTGTCTTTATAAAATAGACTTAACATGGGTGCCTTAAGAAGCACTTTAACTAGGTGCCTCCTTACACAATTAGTCTTGAAAAGTACAATAAACGTGATAGCAATACAAGCTGATGGAGTTAACTCAATCCTGCTTTTACCTGATACAGTGTTTTCTTCTTTTCTGTTTAAAAGAAACAAGGGGCAAAACCCAATTCCTTGGATTATAGCAAACCTTCTTTGCAGTAAATCATTCTCTGTTAGTGTCAATGTAATTCGGTATCCCTTGTTTCTTCACATTCTATTGTGCATGAACCACCTGTTCCTACCTCTCTGTTTTGACATTTTCCTGCATAGTACAACAGATGCTACTTTATTTACTGAACCCAATCAATTATACTACAGAAGCCTAAACAACAGTAGCTCATTAGAGCTCTTTTCATTGTGCAGAGAATACCTAACTCCCCAATGTAACCGGTCTCAAAGGCTTCACCATACAATTGGGATGAAAAATGGATATTCCACACCATTGACCAACACAGAAAACAATTATGACATGGATAACATTTGCAACCCGTAAACCTGAATAACCAAGAATCTGTATTTAAAAAAAACAAAACAAAACAAAAAAAAGACCCAACCTATACAAAAAAAACCCTTAGGTGGTGACTTCAGATGTGAACAGATCAATAGCTAGATTTCAAATATATGGATAGAACAGAAAGGCCCTTTGTAAGCAAACACTGTTGTAGGAAAATAGATTATGGGTAATCCCTGAACTTGAACATCAAGGTTATTTTAGTAAACAGCATTGTTAAAGATTTGTCTTTTATATTGCTGAACAAATATCTTTTTATATTATTATTATTTATGTAATACAGGTTTCTTTAAAAGAAAGCCAGGCTAGTGATAGTCTGAAATGTGGTTTGGGTTCTTTGCTTTTATATAAGAAAATATAGTTTCCAAACAGCCAAAACAATGTGGTTTTAATAATAAAAGTGAGAGCATTAGACATCCTAGAGTGAAGGCGGATGATTATTTGTTTAACTATAAAGTGTTTAGCAAAAAATACTTCCTATTATAATGAATTACCAGTTGAGAAAGGTAATTTTTGAACACTGCAGTTCTGTAGTAAAGCAAAGTTGCTTACCTGTAATGGATGTTTTCTGACGACAGCAGGATATATGAATGATGTCATCCAGCAGAGCCTGTGCTGGGAAAGGTTTAACAAAGCTCCCTAAGCTTGTACAGCTTTCTAGCAGGGTGAGTTACATAAGTGTGGCATCTCCTGCTCTGGCATTGGCAGGCAGGGCCATGTATAGCTACTATTAGGAGAATCCGATTTCTTGGGGAGGTGGGTGGGCTTGATGAGGAATATCATCCTGCTGTCTTCAAAAACACCTGGCCCTTTCCATGGCTCTTGGGTCATCTATGTGAGCTCAAAAAGGGGGATAAGGAGATTAAAAATAATTTGGATTAAATACCTGGAATGCTAACAATAACAAAACAAAAATAAAACCAAAACACTGAAGGAAGCTGACTAATAATTACTTGCAGAAATTGTGAAAGCAAACAAATATTTTGCTTAAGCATTTAGATCGACTCAAAATAGGACCAAAGAATTTTTTTCAATAGTTGATAAGTTTTTGGAGAAGATTCTTAGCAGCAAAGTGAACCCATCTGCTTCTAATTGCTCTGCTTTTGCTCAGTATTGTTCTGAAAAGACTGATGGACTTCATCAAGATCTTAAATTAAGGAAGCAAAAAGCAGTAATACTAAATGAGGATTTGGTGTCATGTGATTCAACACCTGGGCCTAAATCTTCTGTATTTTGATATGACTGGATGAGAGAAAAGAGAACCGGGCTATGTCCTGTAAGATTAGGAAACTGCCAATCGAGAAAGTGATGTACATGGAGCCAAAGATAACGGCTGTGCTTAAGCAACTGATGTTTACAAAGCTGGAAAAAATGCCAAAGATTTAACACAATGTGTTACTGCAGTGCTGGAAGATAAAGTAACAATGTTGCAGTCCACGAATGGTGGGGTGGGGGTTTATGGTAAGTTAGCTCCTTAGAGGGAGGTTATTGTGCTTTCTGGTTGTAGTTGTATGTTCCCTTGGTATACTGGGGACTTACATTCTTTGAAACAGGAATGTGGGAGAGTAGAATGGAAGTGGCGGTGTTCCCAGTTGTTAATGATCGTGCTGTGCGGAAGATTAATGCCACATTTTATAGGGCTAAATTGAGGAGGATGAAATGTGATTGAATGTGACTCTGAATCATCTCTCTCTCCTTCAATCTGGTCAACACTCTGCTGCACAGCTAATCTTCTACTAGCCTCGTTATGCTCATATTTATTTTATTTATTTATTTATTTACCAGGTTTTTATATACCGCTTTATCATTTCAATCAAAGCAGTTTACATTGAAACTTAAACTTGGTAATGTACATTAAACAGGGACATTGATATCTTGGATTTTTCTGAGGCAATGAAGGGTTACGTGACTTGCCCAAGGCCACAAGGAGTGCTAGTGGGAATTGAACCTTGGTCTCTGGGTTCCCAAGCCAGTGTTCTTAACCATTAGGCTACTCCTCCACTCTTCTCAAGTTACTTCATTGGCTCCCTATCCGTTTCTGCATCCAGTTCAAACTTCTCCTGCTCACCTATATGTGCATTCACTCTGCAGCTCCTCACTACCTTTCCTCTCTTATCTCTCCCTACACCCTTCCTTGGGAGCTCTGCTCTTCTGGCAAATCACTTCTATCTGTGCTGTTCTCTTGTATTGCTAACTCCAGACTTTGCTCCTTTCACCTTGCTGCTCCTTAGGCCTGGAAAAAACTACCTGAGTCTGTATGTCAGGCACCTTCTCTGACCTTTTTCAAATCCAGGCTGAAAACTCACCTCTTCATTACCACTTTTGGATCTTGACTCACCTGATCTCCCTTTGTATTTCCTTACCATTCTCCCTAGATGTATCCCATGTCTACAGCTACCGTGTTGTCTATCTTCACTAGATTGTAAGCTCTGATGAGCAGTGACGATCTTTTACATGTTTCTGTGCAGCGCTGCATATGCCTTGTAGCTCTAAACAAATGTTCAGTAGTAGAAGTAGCAGTACTTTGAAAACTTAATTCATGCAGCTAAGAATCAACTCGGAGAATTATTCTTTGTGGTTAAGAGATTAACGTGTCAACCTGTTGTGGGTATGTTCTCGCTGCTGTCGAGTGAGGGGTTTGCTAGATGTTTCCACCCTAAGGTTCTTCAGCAGAGGTGAATGCTTTCTTGTGGGGTGCTGCGTGGGGGGGGGGGCAATCTTCCCTCAAGATTCAGTATACTGTACTTTAGAACCTAGATGGACAGAGTTCATTGAGGTGACTCCTGAGCAGGTGAAGAGGCTGTTGTGACGTATGTGACCAGTGGGGTGTTTACTGGACCCATGCCTTGTCTCTTCAGTTCAGCTTGGATGGAAAATGGTCTCTTAGATATTAGCACAGATTATGAATGCTTCCTTGATATTTGATGTATTTCCAACTGTACTAAAAAAGTGTGCAGTGACTCCTACTTTAAAAATGGCGGGGATGTTGCCAGTTATGGAAGTTATCGCCCCCATCTCTAATTTACCTTATTTGGGTAAGGTGGTGGAGAGTTGTGTGGCCCTACAGCTATCTGATTTTCTTGAAAAACAAAATGTTTTGGATGTATGTCAGTCGGGGTTCCATAGGTTTTATAGTAATGAGACACTGTGTAGAATCCTTGTGCATGATATTCGCGTTATGTTTGACAATGGTACTGAGGGGTTTTCTTACAATTGTATATTAAAGCTGCATTTGATATCATTGAACTCTGCCTTTTATTGTACTATCTTAAGAGAGTGGGGTTGGAGGGGGCAGGTTTTTCAATGCTTTTCATATTTTTTGATTGGGAGAGTGCAGTGTGTGAAGTATGTTACCACGCTGCTCCTTAGTGAGAAATATGGGTTTAAAACTTTATATGTATGTTGATGATGTACAGGTGTTGCTTCCACTGCTTTTGGGGGAGTTAGATACACTTGGGAGGGTCAATGTGTGTATTTCCATGCTGTGAGAGATGTTTGCCCAGAAGGGGCTGTTGTAGTTGTTGATATGGAAGGACAGACTAGATAGGCCATGTGGTCTTTTTCTATCTTCATTTTTCTATGTTTATAACTTGAATTTACAGAAGATGGAGGTTCTGTGGTTATCATCTAATAGGTCTATTGTTGCTCTTTCTTTCTCTTATGGAAGATCAGGGGGAATACAAGGAGTTTCAGGACTCTGTCGTAGTCTGGGGTTGTGGATGGACATTCCTTGACTATTGTGACGCTCGCGCCCCTACCAGGCGGCCGCCTAGTAGGGACGGGTGATCACCTCTTTATTTATTTATTTAACTATTTCTTTTATACCGCCCCTTCCAGAGATCAAGGGCGGTTTACATATAACAGGTTAACAGTCTTGTACACATTTGTATACATTCTTTACATAGAACAATAGAAACTAACTATTTACATTGAACAATAAAATTTAACTTAGTGGGTATTAAAGTAGAACAAAACATCAAACTTTTTTACAAATGTATATTTACAGTGTGTGGTGTGTAGTGCGGGTATTTGTGTAGGTGCTGGAATTTAGTTCCTTTTATGTCTTCATTGGGGCGTGTGTGAGGGTGGGCAGGCATGCGGTTATGGTGTTGGGATTAAGGGAGTTTGTGTAATTGTTTCCACGTTTGTAGTGGGGCTGGCTTTGGGGGAGTAGGGGATTTCAAAATGTTCAGTGAACAGGTAAGTCTTTAATTCTTTTCTGAATTGGATGAGGTCTTTTATGGTGCGAAGTTCAATAGGGAGGTTGTTCCAGAGTGTAGGAGCAGTGAATGAGAATGCTCTGGAGCTAGTGGTTTTCTTAGTCTTCCGGATGGCTTTTGGTATGATAAGGGAGTGGGCTGTGTTTTGTCTGTGGGCCCTTGTCGATGTTGGAGAGTGCAGTAATGTGGATAGGTGTGAGGGGGTTATGTCGTTTATGAGTTTATAGGCTGTTAGGATAATTTTGTATTTAATTCGACTGTTTATAGAGAGCCAGTGGAGTTCTAGCAGTATTGGGGTTACGTGATCTGTTAAGCGAGCTTTAGCAATTACTTTAGCACAGATGTTTTGAGCTCTTTGTAGGAGGTATGTGTTTTTTTGAGGAAGGCCTATAAGGAGACTATTGCAATAGTCGAAATGAGGGGTGATCAGGGTACTTACTACAGATCTAAAGTCTTGTGTTTCGAGGAGTGGTCTTAGGTGTTGAATAGTTTTGAGTTTGTAGAAAATAGTTTTTACTGTTTGTTTTATGTGTGGTATCATGGTGAGAGTGTGGTCTATTATTACTCCTAAGTATTTTACTTGTTTTTTAACAGGTATGGAGGTTTTGTTGATTGTGATTGTTTCAGGGTAAGTGTTTTCAGTCATAGATGACCTCATTACAAACATTGCCTCAGTTTTTTTGAGGTTGATGCTGAGGTGGTTAGATTCCATCCAGGAGGAGGTCTCTGCCATGCATTTGGATAGTGAGTCATATGTAGGGTTTTTAATGGTTATGGGGATAGCTAGCATGATGTCATCGGCATAAATAAAATGGTTAATCTTGTGTTTTTTTAAATATGTTTGTTATCGGTTGGAGGTACAGGTTAAATAGGAGGGCTGAAAGGGCCGATCCTTGGGGTATTCCCTGTCCTTGTGGGAATGTTTCTGATGCTTGTTGGTCAATTTGGACTCGTATTAATCTATGTGAGATGTAGGATTTGAACCAGTTAAGGACCGTCCCGCCAATTCCTAGGTTCTCTAATCTGTTGATCAGTGTCGGGTGATTGATGTTATCGAAGGCGGCTGAGATATCTATAAATAGGAGTAAGAAACCACGGTGTTTGTCATCTGTGCCCCTGATGAGAAAGTCCATTAGTGTTATTAGGAGGGTTTCTACTCCGTGGGATGGGCGGAAGCCAAATTGGTGTGAGTCAAGTGGTTTGTGCTCATCAATGTGTTCCTGTAACTGAATTTGGATTGTTTTCTCTATTATTTTGGCAATGAATGGAATGCTGGCTATGGGTCTGTATGAGTTCGGGTCTTTTGAGTCAAGCTTATTATTCTTTATTATTGGTCGGAGTGTTGTGAGTTTTAGGGCATTGGGCATGATGCCTTGTGAAAGGGATTGGTTAACTATATCTTGTATGTTTACCGCCAGTTCATTTTTTGCACACTTAATCCATGATACAGGGCATGGGTCGAGTGGGGAGGTGGTGGTGTTTATCATTGTTATAATTTTGAGGAGTTGCTTTTGTTCTACCAACTGGAAATTTGTCCATATGTGGGTGGTTGTTGTGTTTGATAATAATGGAGTCGGGGTAGTGGTCTTGTTTTTTAGTTTTTCTGCAAAATGTTCTGCTAGTGATTGTATATTCATTGCTTGTTGTTTAGGTTCGGTGTTATTAGTTTTGGTTAGTGTTCTTACTATCGCGAATAACTCCCTAGGGCGGTTGATGGATGAGTTTATTACTTTGGAGTGGTAGTCTCTTTTTGATTTGTTGATTGCGTTTTTGTATTCTATAAGTAGGAGCATGTATTGGGATTTGTTTTCCTTAGATTTAAGTTTTCTCCATCTCTTTTCTAGTCTCCTCAGTTGTTTTTTTAGTTGTGTCAGCTCTTTGGTGAACCATTTTTCTGTCTTTTTTGTTTGTTTATGTAAGACTCGTGTGGGGAGCGCTGCTTTTTGAATCGTTAGATTCCAATGAGCTATGGTTGAGTTGATGTCTGGTGAGACTGTGTTTAGTTTGGGTAATACTTTGTCAAGGAATGTGTCTTTGTCAAAGCGTATGAAACATGATGTATGTGGAGTTGTGTTTGTATTGTTTTTTGGGATTTGTGCCGGTAGCTGGATTGTGATAAGATGGTGGTCTGACCAGGGTACTTCTGTTATATTCGGAGTGTAATGTGGTAAGTGACTGCAGAGTGTGGATGAGAGGAAGATTACGTCAAGTATGTTGCCTTTCTTGTGTGTGGGAGCATGTATTATCTGAGTGAACCCCATTTGTGTCATAGCATCTATGAAGTTATCTGATTGTGTGTGGTTCAATGATGGGAGGTTCAAATCACCAAGGAGTATAAGTGGTTTGCTTTGCGACGCTGTGCATGCGAGTTCTAGAATAGGGGTGAGGTTTTTGTAGTCGGATGCTGGGGGTCTGTATATGAGGGTGAGAGCCAAGGTTTTATTTTCTATGTTAATGATGTCCATTCCATCTATATTATTTAGGTTTTTTAGGGTGAATTGTAGGTCTTTTTTGGTGAGAATTAATACACCTCCTCCTCTTTTTATATTCCGTTGGCAATTGAATATGTCATATTGATATGTGGTTAGTTGGTTTAGTAGTATAGAGTCAGTAGGTGAGAGCCATGTTTCAGTAATACAGATAATGTCAGGGGATGTGTCGTTTATTATGTCGTTAATTATTGGTATTTTGTTTCTTATAGACCGTATGTTTATTAGGGTGAGTTGTAATTTGGTCTTTGTATTGTCAGCTTGGTCGATTATATTGTTTATGGGTTGGTGTTTTATTTGGATGAGACGGTGATGGCGTTTATGGGAGGTGTGACGCGAATAGTGATTGTGAGAGTTTGGGTTTGTATAGCTATGTATTGGATTCTGGTACTGATTGTAGGTGATTGGGACGTAATTATAAGGGTTCCGGTAATGATTGTGGATGATTGGGATGTTTTTGTATGGGCTTTGATTGATTTTGTAAGTGTATATGTGTTGAGTTAGGAGGGTTATTAAAAAGAGGGTAAGAGGGAGATTTATAATCTTAGTAGGAGACATTGTGTTTATTTTTCTTTTGAGGTAGAGGGTTGAATGGTGAGGGAGTTGGTTAGAGGGAGGGAGATTATTGCTGGCAACAGTATTTCTAAACAACAGTGCAGGATGGGTATTCACTACTGGCAACAGTATTTCTAAACAACAGTGCAGGATGGGTATTCACTACTGGCAACAGTATTTCTAAACAACAGTGCAGGATGGGTATTCACTACTGGCAACAGTATTTCTATACAACAGTGCAGGATGGGTATTCACTACTGGCAACAGTATTTCTATACAACAGTGCAGGATGGGTATTCACTACTGGCAACAGTATTTTTATGAGTGAATTAGTTGGGAGATAACAGTTGCATGCAATGATTACTAGCAACGGTGTATCTTTCTATTACTGACAACAGTGTATCTTTCTTTTAGGAGACAATTGTATGCAATGCTTTCTGACTACAGTACATTTAGTTGTTAGGAGATCGCAGTTGTATGCAATGATTACTGACAACAGTAAATCTAGCTTGGGAGGTAACACTTGCTTTTAACAATTACTGATTACTGACAACAGTATGTATTTTGTTATATACTAATGTGCATGAATGCTAGGAAATATATAGTTCATTTTGGTGTGGAATACTTGCTGTGATCAGAGAGCCTTCGTTGAGGGTGTGAGCGAGCTCAACTTTAAAAGGAGCTCAAGCTGCTTATAGTCATGTGAGATTTGAAACCAGCGAAGATCCAGCGTTATTGTTTGTGGCAGCAAAGTTTCTGTTTGGAGCTGTTTGCTTGTGCCGTTGATTTTTGATGCCCCTTCTTTCGGTCTCCGCCTAAGGGCCACGCCAAAGGGCCCTCTGGCGAGGCCCTCAGGCGCGGGCCCGCCAGGCGCGGGCGCGCCAGATGGCGCGAGGCTTTTGAGTGCCTTGCTGTGCCCCGATTGGGCCTTCCCACGCTGCAGGCTCCTCCCGGTTTCGTCGGCTCGATCCCCAGGGAAGGGGAGAGCTATAGCTGAGAGTTGGGAGCTTAGAGACTCTGCGCCCGATGGCGCGAGGCTTTTGAGTGCCTTGTTATGCCCCGATTGGGCCTTCCCACGCTGCAGGCTCCTCCCGGTTTCGTCGGCTCGATCCCCAGGGAAGGGGAGAGCTATAGCTGAGAGTTGGGAGCTTAGAGACACTGCGCCCGATGGCGCGAGGCTTTTGAGTGCCTTGTTATGCCCCGATTGGGCCTTCCCACGCCGCAGGCTCCTCCCGGTTTTGTCGGCTCGATCCCCAGGGAAGGGGAGAGCTATAGCTGAGAGTCGGGAGCTTAGAGACTCTGCGCCCGATGGCGCGAGGCTTTTGAGTGCCTTGTTATGCCCCGATTGGGCCTTCCCACGCTGCAGGCTCCTCCCGGTTTCGTCGGCTCGATCCCCAGGGAAGGGGAGAGCTATAGCTGAGAGTCGGGAGCTTAGAGACTCTGCGCCCGATGGCGCGAGGCTTTTGAGTGCCTTGTTATGCCCCGATTGGGCCTTCCCACGCTGCAGGCTCCTCCCGGTTTCGTCGGCTCGATCCCCAGGGAAGGGGAGAGCTATAGCTGAGAGTCGGGAGCTTAGAGACTCTGCGCCCGATGGCGCGAGGCTTTTGAGTGCCTTGTTATGCCCCGATTGGGCCTTCCCACGCTGCAGGCTCCTCCCGGTTTCGTCGGCTCGATCCCCAGGGAAGGGGAGAGCTATAGCTGAGAGTCGGGAGCTTAGAGACTCTGCGCCCGATGGCGCGAGGCTTTTGAGTGCCTTGCTGTGCCCCGGTTGGGCCTTCCCACGCTGCAGGCTCCTCCCGGTTTCGTCGGCTCGATCCCCAGGGAAGGGGAGAGCTATAGCTGAGAGTCGGGTTCCCTAGGGTTGTAGTTGTGTAAGGAATGATGAGGCCGAGTGGTTTATAAAGCGCACAGGAATTTATTCAGCTTCCTTGCAGGTAAGTGGATACAATTTCTCCCAAACACATGTACTCTCCAGACAAAAGAAAATAGTGGATACTTCTCCAGTAACAAATGTCCAAAACAAAACAACAGTGAATTCCAATATCAAGTGTTTCTGGCTCACACTAATTTACCTTAGTGCAGGCATCGCAATCCATCTCTGAGACATTTGAATTTACCTCAGCCTCCTTGACTTCAATGTCCATACTCTCTGCTGAGCTGTAGCAGGGTTCTGCTAGGTACCGCTCAGGAACTTTCTGCTTTAGACCTTTTAACAGGTTAAACAACCTCTCCCACTTTCTTGCCTTCCCTGATCTAGGCAGGTCTCCTATGGGTTGCTCTTGCTTAACCTTCCTGGTACAACATTTCTTTTTGTGCTGTTTTATCTGAGGCATAACAGTTTCATCAGAGTCAGAAGAATAAACATACTTAGAAGGCCTTGCTGCCTCCCTTCTCCTACCTTGGGCTTCTTGTGCAATATTCTCCTGGCTAGAGCTTTGGCCAGTCAGGACTCCCTCTGCCTCAGCGTAGGGCAGAGACCTGTGGTAACACTTTCCCACTCTCTTGCTAGGGTAGATGGTTCTCCCCCTGGAACCTTCCCTATATCCTCGGTGGCTACTGCGCTGAGTATGGTGGCTTCCTTTGTACCTTCTCTGGCTGTCTTTATAGCGGTTCCTTTTCCTGCTGCTCCTTTTGGCTACAGGGCTGTTCCCTCTGTACCTTCTGGAACCAGGACTGGAACCTGAGCTGCAACTCCCACCTAGGCCTGGACTGCAACTCCGACAACAACTGCCACTGCAACTGGAACTGTATCTCCAATCATGCTTCGCACCATGCTTCCAACCAGCACTTGAACCAACTCCTGAATCAGCTCGCCAACCATGCTTCCAACCGCACTCTGAACCACCTCTTGAACCAGCCCTCCAACCAACTCTCCAACCGACTCTATCTCTAGTGTTTGTTTGCTCCCTTTCAAACACTGAGCAGGGCAACTCCCTTCCTGGCTCCGCCCTTCTGTACCTCCCACTCCTGTCTGTGGCTGACCTGGAGTGTGGGCGTGACTTCCAGCTAGGTCTGCCCTCTAGGTTTCTCTCCAGGTTCCTGCTGTGGACTATGTGATCCTGTGTGCCCATCCCCCGCAAAGAGGAAAAATCCTTCCTTTTCCCACTTTTCCCTGGCTGGGCTGCACTCTCCTTATCACATATTCCCCCCCTTAGACTATTACGGGCTGGCGCCATAACCTGCGAACAGCACGTAATACAAGATAAGGCCTGAGAACTATCACCTGCTTTTTGAGCTAGCTGGCCATCCCCTACACACTCGTGCCATTGCCGCAATAGATTAACGTGGTATACTTGCTGTTTTCCTCGTCCCGTATCCACAGCATAAGATACCAGTCCGAGCTGCTGTGCTACTCTGTAGGGACCTTTCCATGAATTCTCAAACTTGGAATTCGCCGCGACTATCAGTACCATGACCTTATCTCCGACCTTTAAAAACCGAGTCCTTGCCCTCCGGTCGTGATAGGCTTTCTGTTTATGTGTCTGTATTTCCCTCTGGGTGACTGCTGACCTTCCCGCATCTACTCTTTTCCCAAATAGAGGAGCAGGCACTATTCCTCCTGTACCCATTCTGGGAGGGACAACATTCCTGCCCTTACCCTCCTTTGAAGGATTTGTGGGGGTGCGTGTGGTTACCAGGCTTGTTCTCGCTTTCAACTCCTCCTCCACCCCTTTCCTAAACTGGGACCAATCCCGGCCCAGTATTATATCATGGGGGAGTCTAGGTATTACTGCCACGGCTACAGCCCCTCCACTACCTAAAACCTTTATCTTAATCTTTTGAAGCGGGTAGGTGGAGGTAGCCCCATGAACACACCTAATCTTAACGTGCCCCTTTGAGGACTCTTGGGAGTGCTGCCTCTGGGCTTCTATCTCTCTCCATAATTTGTTGGAAATCATGGACTGACTAGCCCCTGAGTCTAGAAGTGCCTCTGCAGGTATCTCTTCCACCTCTACTGATAGGAGGAATCCCTCACCTATCTCTTTGGGATTTGCTGCTATAAAAGCCTTCTTTATTCTGCAGTTTTTCTTGAGGTGACCTGGCTCACCACAGGAAAAACATTTTCTCTGGAGGTTAAATCCTTCCTCCATGGGCCTATTTTTCTTATCTGCCTGATGTCTGACCAAGGCTGAATTCTCTGCCTGTAATCCTGTCCTCCTAAAAACGCTCTCTTTCTTTAGGCTCAACTTCTGGGCCTCCAGAAAGCACTCTGCCAACGCAATGGCTTCTTGGGTGTTTTTACAATTTTTCATCACTAGGAAACTTTGCATTTCTGTAGGGACAGCTTCAGTAAACTGTTCCAGAATGATCAAATCAATAATGGAATCTACCTTATTCTTTTCAGGTACCAGCCACTTACAGACCAAGCTCCTTATTCTATGATACAAAGCTTGTAGTGTTTCACCTTCTTTCAGTGTACACGCCCTTAGAGACCTTCTATAGACCGAGGGACTTAACCCTACTCGATCCTTTATGGCCTTCTTCACCTGCTCATAATCATCAATCAATGTTACAGGCATTTCCCTATAGGCTGCTAATGCCTCCCCGCTAAGGGTAGTAGCAAACCTCATAGCTAGTTGCTCTTTTGGCCACTGAGCCAACACAGCTATCCTTTCAAAGGCTTCTATGTGGTCATCAAGGTTATCCTCCTTAGTTAAGCGTCCACATGAAAAAGGTGCAAAACCCAGTCCTTCCCAACCTGTACCAACAGGCTGTGTCCTTGGAACAGTCTGTGCTGCCTTGGTTGCCTCCTCCTGGGTCCGGATCCACCGTGCCATCATCTCCAGCAGGGGTTGCTGCTGAGCCCGAAGCATGGCAGCTGCTTGTTCCTGGCTCACCGCTGCCATCTCCCTCTGCTTGGCGAACTGGTCGGCCACACACGACAACACATCCGCGGTCTCCATCTTGGACTGCGATCACTGCAACACAAACAGAAACAACACACACAAAGTGCAGCACTTTTTTTTTTTTTTTTCCTCCTTCCCACTTCTGGTGGGAACCTGGTGGCCCTCCCTTACACCAGAATCCAGGCCTACCCCTTCTAGCCTACGGGTTACCTGATTCTGATGCAGGTCTCAGCTTTACCACCAGTCACAGCACTCCCGATCCGACTCCACTCCAGACTTTTCTCCCGTCTTCCTGGGTCGGCCAGCGTCCTTCTGGGGTCTTTCCATCCAAAGGTACGGCTTGGAGATGCTCCGCTTGACCGCTGGAATGCTGGATCCCAAAAACTACGCCACCTGTGACGCTCGCGCCCCTACCAGGCCTCTTCTATTTCCTAGGGTTGTAGTTGTGTAAGGAATGATGAGGCCGAGTGGTTTATAAAGCGCACAGGAATTTATTCAGCTTCCTTGCAGGTAAGTGGATACAATTTCTCCCAAACACATGTACTCTCCAGACAAAAGAAAATAGTGGATACTTCTCCAGTAACAAATGTCCAAAACAAAACAACAGTGAATTCCAATATCAAGTGTTTCTGGCTCACACTAATTTACCTTAGTGCAGGCATCGCATTCCATATCTGAGGCATTTGAATTTACCTCAGCCTCCTTGACTTCAATGTCCATACTCTCTGCTGAGCTGTAGCAGGGTTCTGCTAGGTACCGCTCAGGAACTTTCTGCTTTAGACCTTTTAACAGGTTAAACAACCTCTCCCACTTTCTTGCCTTCCCTGATCTAGGCAGGTCTCCTATGGGTTGCTCTTGCTTAACCTTCCTGGTACAACATTTCTTTTTGTGCTGTTTTATCTGAGGCATAACAGTTTCATCAGAGTCAGAAGAATAAACATACTTAGAAGGCCTTGCTGCCTCCCTTCTCCTACCTTGGGCTTCTTGTGCAATATTCTCCTGGCTAGAGCTTTGGCCAGTCAGGACTCCCTCTGCCTCAGCGTAGGGCAGAGACCTGTGGTAACACTTTCCCACTCTCTTGCTAGGGTAGATGGTTCTCCCCCTGGAACCTTCCCTATATCCTCAGTGGCTACTGCGCTGAGTATGGTGGCTTCCTTTGTACCTTCTCTGGCTGTCTTTATAGCGGTTCCTTTTCCTGCTGCTCCTTTTGGCTACAGGGCTGTCCCCTCTGTACCTTCTGGAACCAGGACTGGAACCTGAGCTGCAACTCCCACCTAGGCCTGGACTGCAACTCCGACAACAACTGCCACTGCAACTGGAACTGTATCTCCAAGCATGCTTCGCACCATGCTTCCAACCAGCACTTGAACCAACTCCTGAATCAGCTCTCCAACCATGCTTCCAACCGCACTCTGAACCACCTCTTGAACCAGCCCTCCAACCAACTCTCCAACCATCTCTAGTGTTTGTTTGCTCCCTTTCAAACACTGAGCAGGGCAACTCCCTTCCTGGCTCCACCCTTCTGTACCTCCCACTCCTGTCTGTGGATGACCTGGAGTGTGGGCGTGACTTCCAGCTAGGTCTGCCCTCTAGGTTTCTCTCCAGGTTTCTGCTGTGGACTATGTGATCCTGTCTGCCCATCCCCCGCAAAGAGGAAAAATCCTTCCTTTTCCCACTTTTCCCTGGCTGGGCTGCACTCTCCTTATCACACTATGTATGAACATGTGTCTCAGATGATTAGGTCCTTATTTGGGGTTGAGGATCTCTAAAGGTAAAAAGTGGACTGTTGTAGTTGTTGTTATGGAAGGACAGACTAGATAGGCCATGTGGTCTTTTTCTGTCATCATGTTTCTATATTTCTATGTTGTATGGATGGTCCATACATTGTGCTCTTACTTCTCTGAAGGGTGGTTAACATTAGCTATGAGGGTTTTGATCCTCCCACAAATAGAGTACCACAACCCTTTGCTGCTGGAAGTTGGCTAGGTTACAATTGGTACAAAACACTGCAGCTAAAATAATCAAGGGGCTGGGAAAATCTGATCAGGTCATCCCTACTTTGAGGGAGCTACACTGGTTGCCAGTGTCTTTCCAAGTGCAGTATAAGCTCCGATTTTAGCGTTTAAGTCCTTACATGAGCTGGTGCTGGTCTATTTATGACGACTTCTGCAGTGATATGTCCCCAGTCAAACTTTACGCTCCATGGTTGCAGAGTAATTGGTTATTCCGGGTTTGAGAGATATTCAGGGACAAGGAGTCTGCTTCAGGTGTTCCAGGTGCAGGCTCCTGTGCTCTGGAATTCCCTTCTTTGTCAAATGTGAGTAGAGGATGACCTTACATTTTTTTAAAGTTCATCATATAATTGTAGTTTGTGTTGATATTTGTTCTGTTCTATTTTTCCTCCCTCTTTTCTATATCTCTCCTGTTATTTAATGGCGTTCTTTTCCACCTGTGTTTTCTAGCAGCCTTATTTTATTGTACACCGCCCTAACGCCTTGGCACAGGGCGGTCTATCAAATGCCTCAAATAAAGATAAAGATAAACTGAAAACATATTTGTTTGTGCAAGCTTTTGGGGAAGAATTGTGAGGAAATCCATGCTTTGCAGTTGTTATTGATATACTGTATTTTATTATGTAAATCGCAGTATAAATGTGCAGTATAAATTAAATCATAGAAACCATGTCCTCAAAAAATCCTGAAATCAAAGAGAATAGGAACTACTTTGTAGAGCTGGAAATAGCTAGATAAAATCAAATGTGCCAATTTGAACTGCTGAAGAAAAAGAATGCATAGCTTGAAGAAAGGATCAACAACCAGAAGAAGTAAGTCTCAGGAAAAATGTGCAAATAATGATGATCTCTGAGACAGTGAAGGATACAGACTTGTTTCATTTATGCAAATATATAATTCCAGAAAAGCTTGGAACAATAATTGAAGAGTTGCCAGTCTGGAAGAATTCATAAGCTGGACCTTCCTGGTGATCACAGTAGACTGCGGCCTGCCATAGTAAGTGCATTTAATTGCGTTGTTAAAGCAGCATTACTGACAGATTAGAGGTGGCTTAGAAGTGAGGTTCATAACTGTCATGGTATGAGCAAAACTAACCCATTTGGAGTAACTGCCCTGAAAGTAAGTAAACAAGATGGAGTATGAAGCATAGTTACTCACCAGTAACAGGTGTTCTCCAGGGACAGCAGGAATCAGTCCTCACATATGGGTGACGGCACTGACGGAGCCCCCGTGGAAGCATCTCCCCAGTTTTCAAAGAAAGCCTTTGGGAGATGCCACCACGCATGTGTGGTCCCCTTCCCGTCCAAGGGTGCTATCTGTCAGTCAGATGACATAGCTAGAGCCGACAAGAATGGCAAAAATTACAGCAACTCCACGAGGAGGAGGGAGGATTGTAAGGACTGATTCCTGCTGTCCCTGGAGAACACTTGTTACGGGTGAGTAACTACCCTTTCTCCAGGAACAAGCAAGAAGTCAGTCCTCACATATGGGACTCCCTAGCTACATACTACCGAGAACCTGTAGAAAACACGGCCCAGCCTTGAGCAGCTGCAAGCGAGTCTGAGGAGAGACTCTAAGGACCCTAGTGTCCATGGAGAACCATCACACTGGTAGCCTGAACAAGATGGGTCAGAGTGTAGGAGTTGCCTAGATCTCGAAGAGATTATGGAGTACGGCCTGGCCAAAGGCGCTGTCCCATCGGGACTCCCTCTCCAGGCAGTTGTGAGCTGCAAAGGAGTGGACTAAGGACCAGGTGGCAGCCCAGCAGATGTCTGCCATAGGGACAGAGCGCAAGCTGGCAACCGAGGTCGCCATAGCCCTGATGTTGTCTGCCGTGACCCGACACTCCAACGAGAGCCCAGACTGATCGTGGGCGAGTCCGCCATCCAGGTGGACAAGATCTTCTTAGTAATGGCCTCCCCCAGACGACTGGGGTCATAGGAAATAAAAAGCTGTGAAGCTTTGCGGTGGCCCTGGGTATTTGCAGATAGAAGGACAGGGCCCTCTTACAATCCAGAGTCTGGAGAATGGCTCCTTCTTGTCGGCATGGGGCCGTGGAAAGAAGGTGGGGAGCATCACCTCCTGATTGAGGTGAAATGCGGCTACCACCTTCAGAAGGAATTTAGGGTGGGTGCGAAACACGACTCTGTTCTTACAGAACCTGGTGTAGGATGGCTGGGCCACCAAGGCCTGAAGCTCACTGACTCTGGGTACAGAGGTGAGTGCCACCAGGAAGACAACCTTCCAGGAGAGGTAACACATATGGAAGGTAGCCAGAGGCTCAAATGGCAGCTTGGTAAGCTGTGTCAAGATCACACTGAGGTCCCATTTTGCTGGGGGCGGGTGAATGGGAGACAATGACAGCAGAAGGCCCCGCATGAACCGGGTAATGAGGGGCTGAGCAGAAAGAGGTTTCCTCTCCACAGAATGATGATGTACTGAAAGCACACTCAGGTACATCCTGATGGAGTTGGACAAGTTCCGCTTGGAGAGGTGAAGCAAGTACTGTAGCACCGTGTGCACCTGACAAGAGAATAGATCAACCCACTGCTCTACTCACCACAGTGAGAATCTGCGCCACTTGAAGGTGAAAGCCCATCTCATGGAGTTCTTACGAGAGGCCAGGAGGACCTCCTCCACCTTCCTTGGGAAGTTGAAGGGTGCTAAGGCTACCTGTTCATGCTGTTAATGCCAGGGACTCCAGGTTGGGGTGAAAAAGGGAGCCCTTCTCCTGGGTGAGTAGCTCTGGGGCATTCCCCAAAGGGACCGGGAGCTCCGTTGAGAGGTGGAGCAACAGGGGAAACCACGGCTGCCTGGGCCACCACAGGGCCACCAGGATCATGGAAGCCTTGTCCCGCAGGACCTTGAAGAAGGTCTGGGCGATTAGTGGTGTGGGAAGGAAGGCATACAGAAGGCCCTCTGCCCATGAGATGAGGAAAGCATCTACCACTACCTGGGATGGGTGTGGCTGGGGACAGCAAAAGTGGGGTAGCTGAGCATTGGTCGGGCTGGTGAAGAGGTCCAGACTCAGGATGCCCCAGTCAGAAGAGACGCTGTGCCACCCTGGGGTTTAGTCACCATTCGTGTGGCTGGAGGACCCTGCTCAGTCTGTCCTGGTCTGGAAGGTCTACCGCCCTGAGGAGCATTCCCTGATTGATCGCATACAAGCAGAGGGCTACTGCCTCCTGGCAGAGGTGGTAGGACCTTGTGCCTCCCTGTTTGTTCAGGTAGAACATCGTGACCTGGTTGTCCATTTGGACTAGCACAGACTGGTGCTGCAGGCAGTGATGGAAGGCCCTGATTGCCAGAAAAATGGCCCTGAGCTCCATCAGGTTGATTTGCTGCTGGATCTCAACCAGGGACCAGCTGCCCTGTGTGCAGAGATCCTTGCAATGGGCACCCAGCCCAGTAAGGAGGCATCTGTGGTGAGGACCCTCTGGTGATTTGGGGGTTGGAAGGGCATACCTTCCTGCAGGTGCTGTGTGGCCTGCCACCAGTCGAGTGACTCTGATAGCTGGTGGGACACTATAACTTTGTCCCGGAGCCTGCCTATGGCTTGTGTCCACTGGGCCGCTTGCATGTGAAGGTGGGCATTGGGAACCACATGGACTGTGGATGCATGTGGCACAGCAGATGGAGCATGGACCGCACTGACACTGCATGATGGTTTTGCACTTCGGTGGCTAGAGCCCTGAGGCAACCTGCCCTGTCCAAGGGAAGACAGGCCTTGGCTTGAAACGTTTCCAGTTGAGCCCCATGAACTCCAAGTCCTGCGTTGGAGTGAGGTGGGACTTGGGGTGGTTTATCACGAACCCCAGATACTGTAGAACACTGATGGTGTGGGCCGTGACCTGTTGCACCTCGGTGACCGTGTCCCCCTTTACGAGCCAGTCATTCAGGTATGGGAAGAAGGCGGCCCCTTGGAGACGGAGGTAGGTGGCCACTATTGCCAGGCATTTGATGAAGACTGGGGTATGTTTACTAAACTGCGTTAATGTCACCCGCAGTAGTTTCTGCAGTAATGGTACAGATGCCCATATAAAGGAGTGGGCGGTGCATCATATGACAAGCAATGCCAGGTAACGCGCGTAACAATGCGCCGTCAGATAACGCGTGTCGCCAGGCGCCATATAGGGCACATCACAAGGCACCTTAACCGGAGGCGCCTCACAAGGCACGTTGTCATGCGCCCTACAAGGTGCCCTAACCTAAGGTGCCATGCAGCCACCCCCTGAAGGCCCCGTATAAGGTGCCGGCAAGGTGCCCCATAAGGCACCGTAGGTTAAGGCACCTGAAAAGCAGGACATGGGGTAGCAGCCTGCACATGAACGCCAGGTGCCACACAGCTGAAAGACGCAGATAGATGGACAGAAGGATGGTTGGCAACTGTGATGAGGGTAATATGTGCTGGCAGCACAGATCAGCAGAGATATGACTGTTACAGGAATGACAAGTACCGGTATAGGAAAGGCATAAAAGAAGGAGAACAAAGAGGGAGCGAACCCATGACCACTAGCCTGAAAAGCACTGCACAAACCAGTAGGCTATACCACCACTGTGAGGTCCACAGCAAAGACGGCATACAACACCACTGCAGGGCACCACACAAAATGCCTGCTGTGTGCCAGGAGAGGGCAACCCAAACAGTCACCATGATGCAACGCACATGGCACAAGAGGCATCCACAGCTCATATCACAGTCTGTAAGTGGGACGGGAGCCACATAGAAACACATGCACACACTCCATGAGATGTAATGCAGTGTAAACAGCATACAAAAGAGCATGGGAGCGATACACGAAGAGTGTCAGGAGCCGGCTGAAGGGACAGCTATGTGGACGGCCCGTGGACCAGGGCAACGGAACGAAAAAGGAGCATGTGAGAATCCAACCTGCACAGTGATGTGGCACAGACCAGCCAACAACAGCAGTACCAATCCACCAAGCCGACTGGTCACATGGACACTAGAAAGATATAGCCATATGTAACACACAATATGCGACAGATAGGCTGCAGAGAGGGCACACTGTGGCACACAGCGCAGAGATGGAAGGGTGTGTGGAGAGGTGACGAGGCTGCAGCCATTGCATGGGCAGGTTAGCAGAACACAGGAAAGGAAAAGGAACAGAATATGTGGGAATCAAACCGGCAACCTACGGACTGCCAACAGATGTCTGTGACCACTATCCCAAACAACCTCAACAAGCACAATGCAAACAAGTTACCACAAAAGGCACACACTGGATCACAGTGCTGAAACTGACGGCCCCTCTGCAACACTGCGAACAGCAGACATCGCATCCCTCACCCTGATGCACCTTACGCCTGGGATAAACTCACGGAGTCTGTGTGCCAGGCACCCTTGCAAACACACATCCAATCCATGCTGAGAGCTCACCTACCTGCTGCTGCCTGTGGATTCTAACTACCCTGATCCTCCTCCACCGTTGCCTCTCCTACCACTGCTCCCACATTCTCTCACTTATCCTAACTAGAATGTAAGCTGTGGTGAGTAGGGTGTCTGCCCGACATGTCTGTACAGCGCTGTGTACAAGGGGCAGTGCCAGACATAAATACTGAGTTATCTCTGTAAGTAACCAGTTGTCTATCCCGCCTTACCCATCAAATAAAGCGGTGGCCAATGGAGGGCCACAGGGTGTGCCCAAGGCCACAAGGAATGTCAATAAGACTAGAAACCCCAGTCCCACAGGCCTGACGTTGCTGTCCCCAGGTGGGATGTGAACCCACAGTCCTCTGGCCTGAGGTACCGTATCCTAACCAACAGGCCATGTCTCCCACTGTGCAGGTGCAGTAGGTGTGGTAGTAATGAAAGTAGTGAGATTAAACTTTGTGATGTAACTATACCCATACACGATACACCGTAACAATACCTGTACACCTACCCCTCCCCCGCAACCCTGCACCCAGACGGTGTACCCCAAGGATCTGGCATGGATCCCCCATTACCCCCTCCATACACAGTCCCCTGGTGTGCCCATCAGCACCCATGGCTGGCTGTACCAGCTAGCTACTGATGGCTCACAGAGCCACCTAAGCACACCTGAACCCTCCCCGGCTAACCAAACCCTGATCCATGCCTGTCGTGATGACATTGTTGCCTGGATGTCTCACCATGGCCTGAAAGTGAACATGGCCACGACCGTACCTCCCATCCATCATCGTGACACCTCCCTGCCCCCCCTTGTTGTCGATGTCTGTGGATAACTCTGAACCTCCCCCAGTGTTCCCAGGCCACAATCTGGGCCCATCCCTGACCCTTCACCCCCGTTAACGACACACAGCCATCTGATAGCTAACACCTGCCCCCCTTCCTCCACAACAGCAGTGATACCCGCCCCATCAACCCTGAACACACCACCAATATGCCCATGCACTGCCCAATCGCATCCCATCAGTACCTCAGTAGTCTGCACCCTGCAGGTCTCGCCTGGACATAACTCATTCCCCGTTAATGCGTGCAATAATTTGCTGTGCATCCAACTGTGTGCCAGGCTAGTCATGGCCACACTACCCCCCTTGTCATTGTCACGTGAAAGCCTCCCTAACCTTTACCGTACCCATGTCAAACATCCCCTGCTGAGCTCAAAATGCAGAGACTCTGTGGCTCCCCACTATCCCTCGTCTCCCATCTCCCCATACAAACCCCCCTGAAAACATCGGCCCCAAGAAGACACCCACCGCCTGTGCAGTACACCCCTACTGCTAACCCCACACTCCGCCCCTCTCTCCGTGATGCCCCGTACGCCATGAGCAAACCTCCGCTGTCCGTACAGCAGGCACAGTCTCCAACCCCCACAAATCCAGGATGAAATCACACGTCCTCGCTGCAGCCATGGAAGCATGATTCCCCTGACCCCCCCCCCAACGTCCCCAGCGGGATCCCTCCCACCCCATCCTTGTCCGTGCTGACTAGATAGTAATCACTGATGCGCAGAACATGTCTCCCACCTGTCTGCACTGTGCCACATTCGCCATGTAGCACTATAAAAAATGCTCAGTAGTAGTAGTAGTACATGTCTGCACCATCACGGCCACAGCACCAGAACACACAGCTGACAGGTGGCACGTATCAGGCAGGCACACCAGGCTGACAACACACACACAAGGCAAGAAGGTCTGAAGGGAAGATACAGAGATGTAATATCATGCTGCCACACAGTGAAGTGCATTCGCAGTGCACAGGCAAATGCACAAACATGCCAATGATGTCATGTTTAAATGGCCCAGCACCACCCCTCAGATGTGTAGAACTAATATGTGGGTATCAGTGGGTCATACAGCAGTGTAGATGTCCCTAGAACAGCATGTGATGTGCTGAGAAAGACCAGAAGTCAGGTAGTCATGTAAATAAACACCTTTAATGCACACATGGCATCAAAAACAGTGACACAATGCAACATGAGGACACGGTATCAGGACGAGAGTCACATGTGGGCAAAAAGCAAAGAAAATGGGATCCCACTAACATATAGAGGTAGCACTATGTGGAAGTCACACCACAATAGGTGCCGTGGAAACAGGAGCAGTCATAATATGGCAATGTACAGGGACTGCACAAATGAAGCTTGGAAATGGACACACCCACCACCACAGTGCAAAGGTACTGGCGCAATGTGAGTGGAGCAATGTGATGTCAGAAAGAGGATTGTGCACACATGCAAAGATAAGCCTGCAAATCAATGTACATTGCCACATCTGTCCAGTAAACACACACAATAACATGTACATAGAGCTACAAAGAGACATCCACAACGGTGCACGTACCCACACAAATTCCACCTCGGCACATGCACCAGTGTAAGAGATGAGTCAGGCACATGCGCATGCACCGTGTACATTGAAACACCACAAAGTGCTGCCCCATATCCACTGTAACACCCCTGCGATGGTCAAACAGCAATCAGAGATGGTGGCATGCATCACAGTGTTCTGGAGACAAATAGTGTGTCATGTACAAGTGGAAGTTAGCCACACAAATAAGCAGGACCTACAGAATGTATCTCCTGTGCCACATGTGGCTGCATGTATCTGTTTAGCCAAATATTGGTGTAATGCCTGCGATGCGATACCCACACATTGGCCACACACAGCTACATAATGTCAGATGGATGTACAACATACAGTGCGCATGTGAGTTCATGCTGTTGATGTACGGACAAGTGTCCACAGTGTAAATGCCACCTGTGACCCTACAAGTCCGGCTATGACCATCCCAGATTACATGGCCATGTAAAGTCACGAGTGACGTCTCAATGTTCCACAGCAATGCAAAGATGATGTGTCTCTGCTGTGATAAACGCAACACCCAGACAGAGCATGGCAGCAACGGTGTGTCGGTCCCCCCGGTGATGCCCAAAGTAGCAGGCCAACAATGATGTCCAACATAGGAATGTGTCCGACTCGCATAGGTTCATCTCCTACTGGCACCATCACCCAGGGACCGTTGCATGGAGGTGTCCTGTCCAACTACAGTTGGGCAATGGGGACTTCAGATGCAGCGTAGTAGATGTGCCTTGTGTGTTGACTGCGCCCTGTGTTAAAAGGAGTACAGAAAAGGTAAAGGTATGCTACACACACCATCAGGTCACAATGCAGACAGTGACAGCACATTGTGTGCATAATGAATGCCCAGATATTAAAACATGACACGGCCACAATACACAGCACAGTGCATGTTGACCACAGCAGGAGATGGCACTGCAGACCAGGTTACCATCTCGACATGGTCATGTCAATGCCCATGTCACACAGGCATCCTAGAGGTCCACAGCATGTCCAGCAGTGGTGGTGCACAGAGATCACACAGAAAGGCACAATGATACAAAAGCCCAAAAGAAACATCTACACGTGGATGTCAGTCACAGAAGATATAAGGTGCAACTTACCTTCATTGTACAGCAGGTGTCTGATGGGGACTGTCTGAGCCAGGCAAAGGGCACAATGGGCCACAGCAGAGGCTGTGGATGTCAATGAAATGCGTCCATCACCACGTCATCAGAGGAAGAGGGCATCAGAAGGTACCGTCACCTAGACACGCCCCAAAGACACAGAGACATACACCGTGAGACATGGTAAGCATGCTGCAAGTTGCATACGGCATGTCTGTGCACAATCAGCGACCAGTGGAGACAATCATTACAGTCCATGCAATGATACACTGATGTTGTGTAATGCCACAATGCCAGGGAAGGCTGTATGTGCTATCCACCAACCCCACACCCTGTGCCTGGAGACACACACAGCCTGGTAACATGTGTCCTAGATACAGTGTGTAAACACCCGAAATGTGCACAGGCCAATGGCCATATGCATGTCAACCAGAACATATGGGGATGGAGCCGCAGGCCAAACACGTGTACAACAACATAGGTGCAGTGGAGAGGGAAACACAGATATGTGTAATACTGCACTACCCCCACAGTACACTTACCTGTATGTCCACCCACCCCAGTCACCTGCAGGTCTGAATGATGTATACACAGTTCTCACATGCACCACAGCACCGGGCAGGGTCGGCAGCCTATCCTGGGGAGTCAAAAACACAAGTGACATATATATATATGTCATGATAGTGCCGTGAAACACATAGGACAGCACAAACATGGAGACACATATGCACATCCCCACATATGCAGAACTTACAGGAGAACAGCTCCTCGATCAGATGTTGCCTGACTGCCATCCCCTCACGTGTGTCACCACGGCCACATACAGGAGGGCACACAGGATCCTCCTCCAGATCCTCATTAATTTTGACTAGGACATTGTGCCTAAGAGCAATGTAGTGCAGGATGCAACAGGCCAGAATGATATGTGCCACAGTCGTGGGTCCGTATTGTAAGGCACCGCCGGTCCTATCCAGACACCAAAATGCCAAAGGTGCGCTCAATGACTAAGCGGCTGGAGGCATGGGCCTCATTGTACCTCATCTCTGCACCTGGCCGTGGGAGACGCACAGGGGTCAGCAACCAGGCACGACAGCCATATCCCGCATCACCTGCAGAAAGAAATGTGGTACGGTCAAGCAGGAGATGACGGACACACAAAAGCACAGAAGTAACAAAGTTTAACTGGACAACAGATAAACAGGGACACAAACATATGATGTCATAGAATGGCACACGATGGCACTGCACCAGCGGCTGGAGCTGGAAGACCCAGAATCCCGGGGAAGGCTAATGAGGGCAACACACACCAACTGTATCCAGGCCAAACCCACGGCCAAAAACCTGTACCCAAACAGCAGCAGTGGCAGGTGTGAAGGCATCTGGCCGACAGTGGCAAAGCATACTGGAAGGGGCAGAGATGCGCATGTGTGAAACCATGTGACGCCCATAATACAGTGCACACAGAGCGGATGTCACCGGAACACATACCTGAGGGGCCAGGTCGGAATGGCAGTAGAGACAAGATAACGTGGAGAGACATACAGCATACATGTATGATGTCAAGTGCGACCACAGCCCCACCCATGTGTTGTCGCACACATGGACAACAGAGAATAGGCCCCATACACACCGTACAGCATGAGGACGGTTCTGGGCGCATACCTACCCCTCCCTCCTGGACCACACACATACACACACACGTTGGATATGGAGTCCACGAGGGACACACCACAAAGTCATACACCTGTACATCTGCGTGTGCGGTATGTCCGAGGCCATGTGCTGGAGTCGTTGTCAACCAAGAGGTGTCGCACCCAGCCATAGAAGGGACACACCATATGTGCCCAGAGTGTCCCTGTACATAAGACCTGTGCAACAGAACAGCAGTAGCAGATACCAGTTGTGGTGTAGAAGGTCCCTCAGATCCCTTAGAGAGTGATAAAATGCAGGATTCAGCTTCAGTTAAGGAAAATAAACAAGTGCACATGGCTCCTGGTTTCCAGGGAAACCACAGACAAAGCAGATTAGAGGAGAGGAAAACACGCCCCTGCTGCAGTTCAGCTCAGTAATCACGAGCTAAGGCTGGACACCTGTTGGAAGGAGTGGTCAGGTTAAACCCAGAAAACCAGAGATTTAAGAGAAGCTCATTAGGAAGGGAGCAGGCAGATCTGGAAGCACATGGGGAAGCAGAGTTGGAAGGCCAGCTTAGAGCACAGCCACGAGGAAAGCAGTCACGAGAAACAGAGGATTTGCTTGGGAGTGAAGACACAGAGGAATTCATGGTAACAGAGGACCTTTAATTCAGAAGGGGAAGTCAGCACAGGAGATGAGCAGAGAGTCCGTGCAAAGGAGCAAGGTACAAACAGCCAGGTTTGTTGCCGTGGGTAAAAGGCAGCTATAAGGGGAATGTACCAAGAAGGCAGACTTGGGTGCATGTAGGAACTCCAAGGCTTACAGCTGTATCTGATCCTGGAGAGCAGAAGGAATCTATCATAAGGAAGCCAAGAGGTAGGCTGAGTGACTGAAGTGCTCGGCTATTAACCCAGAAGGTTGGGGCTTTCCATGTGAACACTGTGGCAATTACAAGCCATGTGTAGCAGAAGGCTACGGGGAAAAGTCTATTGCTGAAGGAACAGGTGTGTGCTTGGAAACACCTTGTAAGCAATTGCAGACATTTCCAACTGAGAGTCAGTATGAACCGATGGAAACTGAGCCATCTGTAGAATATCTGCCTATTGAGTCAATGGACTGTACAATGTCTGTGTCTGAGAAGATAAAACCTGTACAATAAGTTTAAGCTGTGCAGAGAGAGAGAGAGCTGCCGGTAGCAGCCAAAGGAAACAGCACCAAAGGTTTTGGAACAGAAGTGCTCTTTATGTTAGATTATAGTGATGCTGATATAAGAAGCTGTTTGAGTTACATTTCTTATATTATTTCATGCCAGAAGTTGTATGGCTTTGTTCTTTATTTTCCATTTGTAAAACCGTGTGGGATGGGGAATTAAAATCCTGTTATTTGCCTGAACACTCGAGCTCCACAACTCACCTTATTTCAAATAGTGAAAAAACTTCAACTCCCAGAAGGCAGTGCTTTCCCCAAGCACCATTTTACTAACTGAATAAGGAATCAGGCTGCTTATTTCCACTAGCTCAGGCTGTGGAGTAATAGCAACATTACACAGTGTCACCCGCATGTGTGCCGAGACACCCAGATGAGCAATGAGACACACATGGTATACATAAAGACGTTTAGAATCACACAGAGGTACGTGACCATGTCCCCGGTGACAGGGTGTGACACTGTACAAAGCCCCATACAAGGCAGTGCCCCCACAACCACAATGCAAGGAAAGGCATGCAGAGGACACAGGTGACAATGGGACCCCAGATATCATATACTGTACGCGCATGTGAGATATGGTAAATACCCACCCAGCAGGACACAGTCCCCATATTGTCCGGCCTCAAATTGGCCAAACAGTGCCGAGTGCTGCAGGATTATAGGAGTCATGGGCTGACCATGGGAACCGTTGAACCACATTCAGAATACGCATACTTGCATCACAAACAACCTGCACATTCAGGGAATGGTAGTGTTTGCGATTGCGGAACATAACCTCCCTGTCACGTGGTGGGACCAGGGCAACATGTGTGCAATCAATAGCTCCCATCACGTGTGGTATCCCTGGAATCCGCTGGAATGCCTGGCCCAGGGCCCCCAATGTTGCCTACTTTTAGGAATCGCAATGTAATTCCCAACCCGGCTGATCATGGCCCGCAGTACCTGGTGGAGACAGCGTGAGAAGGTTGGCCTGCTCATCCCACCCACTGCGGCCACCAAGGATTGGAAACAGCCAGAGGCAAAGAAATGTAGGGCAGCCAGGAGCTTGGCCAATCCCATTATGGCATGTGACCGGGCAGTCCTGGGCTCGAGGTCAGGTCATAGATCCTCATAGAGCTCCCTAATAGCCCCTGTGTCCACATGGTAGAGGGAGATGACCTGGTCCTCACGTATGTCCTGGAGCATAGGCCTGGGCCTGGGCCTGTAGAGGCGTGGCAGGCGGGGTCGTGCCTCAGCACACCTATGGCACCATGCTGGTATCACCTCTGCCTGTGAAGCCCCCAGAGCTGCAGGTCTGAGTTGCAGCGGAACTGCACCCATGCCCCAGCTGCAGGTCTGAGTTGCAGCGGAACTGCACCCACAGCCCCAGGGACACAATTTCCCCCTTCAGGCAACCGCAGCTCCGCCAGCTCCACCAGCCACCACCACCGCACAACCCGCATTCACGATCTGAGCCATGATAGACATGAGATGGAGCACAGATAGATGTTAAATAGAGTGTGGGGTGCGGCAAATAATCAGAGCAAACCTGACACACCTGGTGATGCTGGGACGTACACCAGCAATAGCATGAGACAACGGCCTGCTCGTACGGAAGCGTAACGCTGTAGCGCGTGCAGAAACGCGCATTCCCCAAAATGCATGTTCCGTGATTGGGTACGCTGAATGAGGGTGGGCGCACGCGGCATGTCCCCACGCCCCAGCATCGCACAAACGTATGGAGTTTCGCACTGTGTGCCCCACCCAGACACGTAGGTGAGGGCAGAACGCAAGGCGCATTCCAACACGTGCAGGTGGGGCGACCACAAGTACGTCTGACACAGAGTAGCGCATGGGGACATGCCACATGACCCACCTATGCGGATCGGAACGCGCCATATGTAATAGACAGCACCCAAAGCAGAGTGTGCGTGCACGCACCATGAACCACGCTGGAGGATAAACGACCCGTGTATGCAGCGGTACACACCAACAGCAACGCCGAGGATAGATTCTGAGGACGGGGAGCGTAGGGAAAGGGCGTAGCGTGCCTAGGAATGCGTTGTATGCGCACACAGTGTAGGACGATACATCATGCGTAAGGCGCATATGTGCGCGTGGGATGGGAGCAGTGCTCGTATGGGGCAGACGAGGTGCCCCCATGCATTAGCATCCGCAGACGTGCATGTGAACGCACCGTGGACCCAATCTCAGTGGAGTGCGCGCAAACGTAACGCACGCTACTGTGCATGCGTGCAATGCCCATGCGGGATGCACGTAGGACCACGCCCTAGGTACATAACTGGGCATAGCATGCCCATAACGCCAAAGGTTATGGTACACAGTACATACCACATCATGGAGGACGAGGGACACCATTAGGCAGGAGGGGAGTGCAGCCAGCAGCGGCCCACACCACTGCAGATCCAGAGAGTGAGAGGGCAGGCCCATCCGGGGCCATACACCACCCACCGGAACAGCCTGGAGGTGCGCCAGGCCCGAAGCGCCACCTGACGCCTGAAGCCGAGGAAGCCAGGAGGAGGGCGGTCCACTTCACCCAGGAGAATGACCTCCTCCTGGCTAGCATCCTGGACAGGTTTGAGGTGCTCTTCGGCCGGCTGAGCTCAACCACCACCAATGGCACATGCACAAGTGCATGGGCAGAGGTCCAGGCAGAGGTGGCGGCAGCAGGAGGCCCATACCGCGACACAGAGAGCCTCCGCAAGCGCTACTGTGACATCAATAGAAACATCCGTGCCCAACTCTTGCAGGAGAGGCACAATGCGCAGGGCACTGGCAGGGGTCCAGCACAGGGGGCCACCCTGACCACCTTGGAGCAGCGCCTGGCGGACTGACTCTGGCCCATGTACATACACGGCCTGCCCCCTGCACTGGATATAGCTCACCCACGTGCAGGTAAGACGGAGAGAGGTGTTCCGGTGACAGACCATAAACAAGTGAGTGCAGGGACGTACGCAGGGGGGCGGGGGTGCCATGTCAGGGGTCCCACAGAGACGCATGTCCTCAGCCAGTCCCATGCAACATATGGCATAACCCGCACCATCCCACACTGCCCCTGGACTACAGCCCCCTGTCATGCATGTTGTAAGCCGCCACCTGCAGACCCCACACATGCAGAAAGCCAAAACCTGGCCCAATGGGGGTCACCATCCCACACTCCCACACCCCCCCACGCCATGTCCACAGAACCACATCATGTGACCCTGACATAACACCAACCAACATGCATTGCCATCCCAGGGCACCTGCCGATCCCAGCAGGGCCCTGCAAAGGCACAAGGCCAGGTCCAGTGACCCCACTCACCCATTCACGGGCTGGCAGCCCTCGGAACTGCAGAAAGGGGCATGGACAGCGCGCTGCCACCTGCCATGCATGGCTCTGTGCCAAAAATAGTCCTGCGAGGTGCACAGACCACTACTGCACACATGGGCATGGGTAGTGCACCAAGGAACTGGGTAAACAGGGTGAAACGAGCAGGCCACGAACAAAGCCATGGGGTACAACCCCTGGGGATGGCATAGCAGTGGGGGTGCAGCGACAGGTACACACACAGAGGTAGCGTTGCGAAGGGTGGGGGGCCACTGAGGACAGTACAGAGACATACACTCAACCGAGAACACAGACACAAGGATGTACCCGGCAGTCCCCAGCCAGCAGGGGAGGGGACGGAGGGGGACCATGGTTCGATGGATCAGTCAATGGTGGAGGTGCCGGGACAGGGTCGAAAGGGGGGCTGGCCTGGTATGTGTGTGGGGGGGGGGGCAGGCCCGACACCATCACCCAGCGAGAGGGACAAGGCATGTGTGTGAACACAGGGACCCCAGGACAGAGCGAAGATATAGGTGTGGACCCGTCAGGGGGTCGGCAGGTGACCAGGCGGTTCTCAAAGAAGCAGGAGCCGCGGCTGCAAGCGAAAGGAGAGGGAGTCTGTCGCTTATAAGACTGGGCCATAAGCAGCAAGAAAAGCAAAAACAGGAAGTCCGCATCAGGCAGCAGAGGGGGTTGAAGCAAACAGCCCTGCAGGGCCGAAGCTTAAAGGAATTAAAGCAAGAAAAGGGGAAGTCTAAAGCAAGCTTGGAGAAACATTACAAGGTTGTTTCAATTTCAGTGCAACATATTAAACGTATTGGTATATCCCTAATACGGGTTTTCAGTATAAGGTGAGTCAACCCCTGAAGAAGATTTTATCGAAACACGGCCTGTGTCGGGTCAGGTCTCCCTTTTACATATATGGAACAATAAAGTATTGGTGAGAGCCTACACCTGCCTACGTTTTTGTACTGATTTCTGTTTGCGTGGCAGCGTGCTGCCTTTGGTGTCCCTTGACGATGTGGGGCCAGAGGCGGGACAGCTGTGGCACAGGTGGAGGTGGGGGGTCCAGCAGCAGCTCTGGAGGGTGACGGCGGGCCGCCAGGGGCCAGCTGAAGACAGTATGCTACCTGCTGCTGCAGCCACTGGGACGGCGGAGCCTGCTGCACTGCAACACGCCACGCAGGATGTGCTGTCTGCCCTGGTGGAGTGATCGGGGAGATGCAGGCGCACTCTGAAGCGGCGCATGGCGATGCACAGGGTAAGTGTCCTACCGTGTATATATGATGTTGTATGTGTACAGGTGGCAGGTGAAAACCATGTCTCACGGTGCACAACTTGTCTCCCCCACAGGCATACAGCATGTATTGCGTGCGGTCCTACGAGAGCAGCGCTGGCAGCGGCACGAGGCACGCCGCATGCGCCACGCACTGGAGTGCCAGGGGCTGGCGGTGGAAGGGATCCTGGCCCAGATGAGGGGCCTGGCCTTCATTAGCACGGCCATAGCCACCAGCGAGGAGCTTATGATGGCTGGCCGGGGGACCCCCTCGGAACAACATGGTCTGCCAGCAGCAGCAGTAGCAGCGGCAGCTGTGGCACCTGCACCACAGGGTGGGAGGGGCCGCTCAAAGCACGGCAGACTGTGCAGGAAATAAATAGCCGCACATGGTGCACTGCCTAAAGTCACGTGTCCTGAGGTTACTGTGAGAGCCCCATGTACGCCCTGCCCTACCCGTGACCGCCCTGGGGACCAAACCCATGCCACCCCCCTCAGCCAATCTGTGTCCCCCCTAGAAGTGATTACCATGGATTGCGGCAGCAGCCATACCACCCCCACCCACCTGCCGGCCCCCCAACACTCCTGCCACCCCCCTGCCCTGCCAATGTCTGGACCCCCCCGCCCCCCACCACCTGTCCCCACTCGTACCTGCTTAAAGCATGTTGTTGTGGTGCTGGATACGTCTCTGTGCAATGCCATCCACATCTCGTCGGTTGGACATCGTACCCTGTACGCCCAGTGACATATCCACGCTGTCTATCCCATCCACACGTCCACCTCTGGTAGCACACTGCTGGTGTCCCGTTCTCTGCCCTGTCCTGGTCAGTGTGATGTGTGCCGTGGAGGTGCCCCCCCCAGCGGGCCCATCTCCTGAGACACGTAAACACTGCTGCTGTACGTAGTCAGATGCATGCTGCATGGCCTGGCCACATCTCCCCCTTCCCATGGGGCCTGCAATGGTTCCAAGGTGTTTGCTGGGTACACTGTGGATCTCCCATAGTTGTCTACAGGGCACGTCAATCCGGTACCCACACCAATGCCCAGGTACATCCCCGCCCCCTCCCCATATGCGTGTGTCCAGCCACAGTGGTGCGAGTTAGACCCCACCCCCCAGGCCCCCTGACCGGCACCCATCCCTCGTCATCCTGCGTCCCTGGTCCTGGTCTCTGTGCCCCCCCTGCCCTCCACTTGGAGGCACTATGACCCGCCCATGCCTGCCCCATGGCACACCCCATCTGTTCTGTGTATTCGCACCCCCGCCCATCCCCACCCCTGCCCCTCGCACACCGTGATTGGAGCACCTCCCGTTCCCCCCAGCCCACTGCCCTGCTCGCCCCTTTGTCCGCCATCCTCACATCCACATACATTGCATTGTCCACCCCGTGTTGTAACCCTCGCCACTACTGGCTGTACCCTTGCATGTCCCACCACTACTGCTCCATGCCGTCCCTGTCCTGTGTGTGATGGTGTTCATCTGTGGTGCTACATTGGGCGCCGCCCATGCCCATCCCCTACCCTTGCCACGGGTACGGTACCATGTATGGGACCGTTGTCATGCACACAGACACACATGTATATGCTCACATCTGTCATTCGCATCACACTAACATGTTACAATAAGGGACAGCTGACCATCGTGAGTATGTCAAACATATTTACAATATTTATTTGGGGGGGTGGCAGTCCCAGGGCACGGGCCATCACAGGGCAAGGGTGGCAAGCATGGTGCCCACACTCACACCCCCTAGGGCTCTCATCGCCAGGTGGCTTGCCAGGTGCACCTGCTGCGCATCTGTCGTTCAGCATGCGCATCCGGTCAGCCACCACAGCGATGGTCTCCAGCACCCGCCCCAGGATGCGGGCATGCTGCTGCTGGGCATGTGCCTGGGCACACACAGCCGCAGCCAGGCAGAGGCCGCACATGCACCCGGCACAGACACACATCTCCCCTTGTCTGTGTGGCTGCATGTACAGCGTGCCTGTCTGCGGCTATGTGGGGCAGGCCTGAAGCCAGATCAGGGCCATCACCGGCACTGTAGGACAGATGGCTGGGGCCCCCAGTGCACTGTGGCGGCCTGTGCTGCTCGGGACTGGCCACGCCCTCACTCCCACCCCACCCCATGCCCTCTCCCCCTCCCCCTCCCCAGCCTCCCCCCGCACCTCCCCCCTCCCCAGGCTCACAGCCACTCTCCCCCTCCATCCCGCTCCCCCTCCCGTTCTCTGCTTCCAGCGTCCCCCTCCTCCTCGGCCTCCCCACCGTCAGCTGCCTCAATGCCCTCTGGATCGTCTTCAGCCGGCACTAGCTGCCTGGCTCCAGCATCCAGCCCTGCTGGGCCCTCGTCTGCACGCGCGTCCGCTATGGGGGAGAGGTACGTACATTACCACCATGGTCACATATCTGGCATATCATTCAAACATGTCCTGTGGCCCCACAGGCCATTGGCCCACAGGGACGTGCCGCATCACTCACCGTCACGTTGGGCCTGCTGTTCCTGCTGCATCCGCACCACGAAGCGGGGGTACCTGCCTCACAGCTCATGGGCCTTCTTGCGCAGGTCCTCGACCTGTGGGGGAAGCAACATGTGTGGACATTAGGGGACTAACCTCCATCGCTAGCCGGTGCTGCACCACACACATACCTGCGCGCAGCAGGTGGCTGCTGCTATGGTGTGCTGTGTGTTGACTGCTAGCTGTTGCCCCTGTCACACACGTGTGCGTTGCGGCTGCGCATGTCCAGGTTGGCTTCTACGTGCCCTGTGTGCGAACCCCCTGGCACCCATTGCTGCCCCGGCAGCCTATCCATGTTTGGGCCTACAACACCGAACCATATGTGCGTTTGCCGTGCTGTGGGTCACAGGCACCATGCATGGGGGGCTGCATGGTGTCGGCATACATGCACGGTGTGCCGGGGGGGAAGGGCGTGCACCACTTCCCGCACATATGCACCACTATGTCGGCATGTCTGCTACATCCATCAACCTGTCTGCAACCCTTGTTTAACATATGCACAGACTGCATAGCCATGTGCCACTGTATGCACTGGCATGGGCGATGATCATGTGTCTCACCAGTGGCCCTTGCACACAGCAACAGCAGCATCCGAGTGTGCCCTGGAGATGTGCCGCTATGGCGATATGAGTGGCATGCATACATCAGCCAGTGCACCTACCATAACACCAAGATGGATCATAGACCTCTGTAATGAGGCCTGGGGCATCCTGGGGATTGGGCACATCTGTGCATCTTGAACAGGAGCAGGTATCATATCACCAGGAAGGATAATAGACCTCTGTAATGAGGTCTGCAGCATCCTGGGGATTTGACAGACCTGTGAAACCTAAACAAGAGCAGGTACCATAACACCAGGATGAATAGTGGGCCTCTGTTATGAGGCCTGGGGCATCCTGGGGATATAGCAGACCTGTGCAACTTAAACAGGAGCAGGTACTATAACACCAGGATGGATAATAGACCTCTGTAATGAGGCCTGGGGCATCCTGGGGATTTGGCACATCTGTGCAACTTAAACAAGAGCAGGTACCATAACACCAGAATGGATAATAGACCTCTGTAATGAGGCCTGCAGCATCCTGGGGATATAGCAGACCTGTGAAACCTAAACAAGAGCAGGTACCATCACACCAGGAGGGATCATAGACCTCTGTAGCTAGGCCTGCAGCATCCTGGGGGTTTGGCAGACCTGAGAAACGTAACCAAAAGCAGGTACCATAACACCAGGATGGATAATAGACGTCTGTAATGAGGCCTGGGGCATCATGGGGATTTGGCACATCTGTACAACTTAAACAAGAGCAGGTGACATAACACCAGGATGGATAATAGACCCCTGTAATGAGGCCTGCAGCATCCTGGGGATTTGGCAGACCTGTGAAATCTAAACAAGAGCAGGTACCATAACACCAGGATGGATAATAGGCCTCTGTAATGAGGTCTGCAGCATCCTGGGGATAGGGCACATCAGTGAAACTGCAACAGGGGCAAATGCCATAACACTGGGATGGATAATAAATCTCTGTAATGGATTCTGCGGCCCCCTGAGGACAGGGCAGATCTGCTAGCATCGATAGGGGGGCCTACATTGATCCCATTTGGACACACAGCCACCTGCTTTTCCCTTGCTGCGCGTGTCTGATATGTGTGTTGGTTACCAGATTTTTTTTTAAAGTCCTAGGTTTGGGTGCCTGTCCCCATGCACTTACCTCACGTGGGTAGTCTGAGCCTCTATTATATCGCCTGGTGAGGCGCATCCAGGCCCTCTTCACTCTGCTGAGGTCCTGCCTATGGAAGGAGCCTGGAAATAGACGCTCCTGACGAAGGCATATTAATTCTGCCAGCAGATACAGGTCTGCATGGGTGAATGCAGGCTCTCGAGACCTGGCAGCCATCTTGTCTGCTGTATGTGATCAGGCCTCGTATGACGCAGTAAAAACGTGCCTGCGCAGTGCGCGCTTCTCAACGCGCGTACGCCTGCGCATAACCACGCGCGTAACCTCCATTTCCAACGTGCGTACGCCTGCGCGTAACCTCCGTTTCCAACACGCGTTGGTCTATTTCCTTGGTCTATTTGTTTATGTTAGAGGTATCTTTTTCTATATCTGAGTACAACTAGTCTTTCTATTTGTGACACGCCCTATACCCATCTTTTTCCCATTCTGGTATCCCCTTCTGGGATTTGAACTCACATGACATTATAGTCTGACATTTTGCCTAACCACTGTGCTACACATACCACGTTATGTTGCTTTGAAGGACCATCTTCTTGTGGGCATTGAGGCCTGACGTTACAGCATGTCAGGCTTTCAGCCATCTGGGCCTCAGGCGCGTTAGGCTAATGCTGATTACGGCGCCTTGGAGTGCGCCTTACGCAACGGTATGCTAAGGAGCACGTCCTGGGGCTCCCCAGCCCTAATAGCACGTCGCCTGATACCGCGCTTGAACATGGCACGCTCGTGGGTTCCTTCTATGATATATTGTGCTACCGCGCCTTAGGAGGCGCGTTACTGGGCGCCATATTGTATGGTGCCATATAGAATGCTCGTTAGGTGCCTTGTGAGACACCTTCTATGGCACCTTATCGGGGTCCTTAGGCAGCGCAATGTACTGGGCACACCTGGACAGATCATCCTCGTGGGCTCCCTGGGATATTTTGCCATTGTTCACAGTGGCATAACAATGTCACGGTGCCCTAGGGTACTTTGCCCTGAGGCCTGCAAGGTGCTCAGGTTGGCATGCATTACGTATGTCCTGAGATACTGATGTCACCCTAACACTGGATTGGCCATGGGTTACTGCCACTGCACAGGTGATTGAGGGTGAGGGCTGGAGGCTCCTGGACGTGCCATATCTGCGACCAGACCATGTGGCTGCCAGTACTGTTGACAAACATGTTGTGGGCAACTGTACCACAGCACTGGATGTGGGCAATGTAAAGTACTGGCAGGACAGTGGGTGGCAGATGGTGGGCATACGTGTCCCCCAGGGATGTCTGGGATGCCAGGATGGTTATGATGAGGGGTGGACAGAGGTGTGGTTGTACCATACATCTGAGGTACAGGCGAGGCAGGCAACGTAGAGGCACAATGCAGGACAGGATCACAGTGCATGACCTGTAGTGGCAGCCTGCATAGGCAGTCCGGACTCTACTCAGCTGACATACGCAGATAACTGGACCAGAGGAATGTCGCCCACTGTGGCGAGTCTCTTATGGGCTAGCAGCACATA
Organism: Ichthyophis bannanicus; assembly: GCA_033557465.1. Taxonomy (NCBI): domain Eukaryota; kingdom Metazoa; phylum Chordata; class Amphibia; order Gymnophiona; family Ichthyophiidae; genus Ichthyophis; species Ichthyophis bannanicus. The sequence continues at coordinate 274,402,560 of CM066040.1, read as the reverse complement.
TCTGCAAAAAGATGAGTGTTAGAGGCATGCAAAATATCTAAATTGACACACATGGGAGGGGGGAACAATAGGGGATCGAACCCATGGACACAATTTGGAATGTCATTGTACGAACCAGTAGGCTATACCTCTATGGCCTACTGTACAGCAATGCCTAGGTACAGAGGGACTGCAGGTCACTGCATGGACCGTCTGCTCTGTGCGACAGGTTAGGGTAACCGCACCAGCACCCATGATGCATTGCACATGCCGAACAGTGGTCCACAGCGGATCAACAAATGGGGTCTACACCTCTCTGTTACTGCAGCCTGATAAGATGGACTGTCGTGCGTGATACTGGCACAGAGTAGCTATGGACCCTGCCATTGTGCAGGTTCTGTATTCACCCTGAGGGTATGGATGGTTGCCCAGCACTAGGTCCTCAGTACATGTGGTGATACATATAGGTCCTGCTGCACATCCCCATCACTGGCAGTGTGTGGCAGGTGTCCCAGGCAGTGTGCCAAAGGCACCTCTGTGCCCATCTGTGTTACACAGTCACAGGTGTCCCCCTGGGACCAGAGACCACCCAGATCAGTGTGTCCCCGGTGTTAAGGTTTGGCTGCCATGGCCACCTGTTAGCAGGGCGGAGGGGTGTCCAGTGTCTTATGAGGGTTATGTACCACGGCCCCCTACTGTTCAGAGTAGTATACACTATGTGCCCCCAAGGACCACATAACACCCATCTTGTAGGTGGGGGTGTGGAGGGACAGGTGCCTGAGACCACGGGACTGGCTGCGGGACCAGCAAGCCCGTTCCTGTTGGCAAAGAATATCCCTCTAGGGCTAGTGCACATGAGACATACCTGAGACTGGAGCATTGGCAGACCAGGATTAATGTGGGGTTGCCATGTGAATCCTCACTTGCCACATACCACAGTCTGCCATGCATCATCAGACAACACTGTCAGACTGCACCAGCATACACGGTGTTCTCACCATGCACAGACTTACTGCAGACATGCCACTGGCCAGTCCATGGTACATGGTCAGTGAGAAAACACGTGCACCCAGACATAGGATGGGCAGCACATACACACCAAGCAGGTATGTCAGTGATTGGGCCCCAGAACTGGGGTCACACAGGTATCACTGGAGACATAGAACACTATGGGGGAACCTGGACATGCCATGGTCACTGCTGATTCAGGGCGAGACTGCCCTCCCAGCACGACATTCTGTGGCCACCCTGTCTATGCAGGTGGTGTTCGGACACTACAGTGTACCAGCCATTGTAATACTCCCTGTGCAGATGCAGCCTGCCCAATTCGCCCTATCTGGCTCATACCCACACTACCTTACTCCTCATTATGCACATTCGCAGGCTAATGCTGGTAACAGTTGGACAATGTGGGCTGAGGGCGGGGTTGGCAGCCACAAAACTATGGATAGACATATACACACACACTCCCCTACTGCAGCACTGTGCAATGATAGGGGTGTTTGGCAACCCTGCCTGCCACACTGCCGACATTTCTGAACTGAGCAGGAGGTAGCAGTGGTGCTGTGATGTTACCTGCAACTCCATGCTGGGGCCAGCAGCCTGCCTGTACAGCATGATTTGGATGGTGGAGCCTGTGTGAGTGGGTGTTTCTATCCCTGTTGGTCGTTGCTGTGGGGATTGCATGGTTTGATGTTGTATATGCTTCGTAGGGTAAAATGTTGGGATGTGTTCTTCAGGTTCAAGCAGCTGGGACCTGTACCTGTGACCCTCTGCTCCTGGACACAATGGCTGTGTGTACTGCACCATGGTGTTGCCACGGAGACCCAGCAGTCCCTGGAACTACCTTTACCTCTCCTCAGCCAGACATTTCCTGTTTTTCTGTTGTATCTACATAGTTGTGTAAAAATTTGTAATGTGTTCTGCAGGGTCTGCAGCTGGGACCTGAACCTGTGACCCTCTGCTCTGAGTCACACTGGCTGTGTGTACTGCACCACAGTGGGGCCACAGAGGCACAGCACTCCCTGGGCCATACCTTTACGTCTCCTCAGCCAGATATTTCCTGTTTTTCTGTTGTATCTACGTAGTAGGGCAAAAGTTTGTGATGTGTTCTGCAGGGTCCACAGCTGGGACCTGAACCTGTGTCCCTCTGCTCTGAGTCACACTGGCTGTGTGTACTGCACCACAGTGAGGCCACAGAGGCACAGCAGTCCCTGGGCCATACCTTTACGTCTCCTTTGCCAGACTTTTTCTGTTGCACTGCACACCACGTACTGGTACAGGGCATGGCCTGGGTCCACTGCAGACAGGTGCCACTGCCCCCTCCAGCAAGGACACCCCTCCCCCATGCTATGCTGACATAACCATATGCTGTTGGTGCTTGTTGTGCGCTGTCCCAGGCCATCCACTGTTCAGGTAGGCAGGTGCCTATGGTGCGGCGTCTGGGGTGGGAAGGCATACATGGACATCCCCACCCCCACCCCCCATCACTGCCTAACAGCATTCTGTCCCTTCAACATGGTGGTGGGATGGATGCAGGGATGTCCTGTCTCTGCCCTGGCAACTATTGACTAGTGTGGACAATGTATTTGTATATTGTGTTTGGCCTTTGTCAGATGCTGTCTTTCAGACTTCCAGTTTCTATGTTCCTATGTGCCACCTGGGCGTCACCCAGGTCCACCCTATGCCACGGCTGCCCCCACTACATGTTCCGCCTGCAGCCCCCTATGCCCCATTTACACCATTGCCATAGTGGCCTCTCATACTTGGGCACTATGGTGTTGCTGCAAATGGAGCACTACTATCATGTTTCTTGTACTCCCTGCTTATGCTGTACATTGCTGACACTGAAATGGTTTCTCTCTCCTGCAAATGTGCATCTAACGGCAGGTTTTCATTCACGGTAGGATTCAGCCCTTCAGTTCAGCACGTTAGTGTGCAGGTTTCGCAAGTCCAGAATGGGCCTTAGGCCCCCTGTTCTTTTTGGGACCAGAAAGTATTGGAAGTAGAACCCCCTGCCCCTGAGGTGGTGGGGTACTGGCTCCATGGCTCTGTCCATGAGGAGGCCTGTGAGTTCCTGCAGCAGCAGGGCCTGGGTGCAGGGGAGTCTGAGAGGACTCTCCTGGGAAGAAGGGGGGAGGTGTCTGGTCCAATTGAAGGAGACAGCTTTCTGTGATTACCTGGAGTGCCCAGAAGTCAAGGGTGATGGCAGGCCACTGATGGGCAAAATGTACCAAACACTCCCTAGTAGACAGCTGTTCCCCCAAGGGTGGAGAGGCTATGCTCAGGGCGTAAAAACCCCATCCCCGCCTGGGCAGGAGCCGGGGTCTGGGGCTTCAAGCCCTTAGACTTGCATGGGCCTTGTCCCTCTCCCTTTCCCTGGTGACCCTGCTGTGGGGTCTGGAGGACCTGGTATTGTGAGTATTCTCAGTAAGGCTGGCATTTTCTCTGAAAAGGGGGCCTCTTCACCGATGGTTTCTTCTTAGGAAGGGTGGACGTCTTCCTTGAGAGCTGAGTCCTTTTGAGGAACTCTGTCTCAATCTCCACCACCTTTTTTTCAATCGGTTTGCTGAAGAGTTTTTCACCAAAGCAGGGGATGTCAAGGTGTTTCTCCTGGACCCACTACTCGAGGTCCGATGCCTGGAGCCAGGCCTGGCATTGAGCGCTGATGCCTGCAATAGCCACCCTCACGTTTGACTCAAAGCTATTGCAGGCAGCCCAGGACATGTACTTCGAGCATTCCCCAAGGCACTTCATGAGGGTTTGGAACCACTGGAGGGATCCCCACCGAGGCCTGCTGGGAAACTTGAGAGTTCCTTTGTCAGGTCCGAGATACATGCTGATATACAGTTGGTAAGCTTGGATTTGGCAACCCAACATCGAGCCCTGGTAGCATTTGCGGCCGAGGGTGTGGGACTCCCTGCATGGGGGCACGGAGGAGTGAGTCTTTGGGCTCATTTGCCAGTGCATGGTCAACTCCACCACTATGGAAGTGTGTGGAAGTTGCGACTTCTGGAAGCCGGGACCAAGCTGGACCCAGTATATGGTGTTGAGGCATCGGTTAACTAAGGGTACCGACGGCAGTATCTCCCACATGCGGAGGCCTCCTTGGGTGGGGCCTCATATTGGAGGATTTCCTCCATGCAATGGTCCTCCTCCGACTCTGTGGTGAGGGACAAGGCTTTTGACACGTCCCGAACAATGTGTCCTTGGGCAGGGATTGGCACCACTACGCTGGGGGAGACAGGTCCGATGGGAGATCGTGATGCTTCCACATCTCTGGGAATGCCTCGTCCTTGGACTCCCAGTCAGAGTAGTCGGTCAAGGACTCAACGACCAATGGTGCTTGGGGCGCAGGACCTGGGTCGGGGCCTTGGTGACCCACAGTGGCTGCTTGGCCGGAGCCACAAGCGCTTGCCGGGGAGGATCTCACTCCCGAGGACTGAGAGCGAGATTGAGACCCACACAGAGGATTGTCTCGAGGCTCCAGGCTCTCACGGATCATTTCGGTGGCCCAGGGAGTCCTCGAGAGTGAGGTCCCTGTGGTCTCAGCGCATGCGGGGCCGGGCATCGATGCCTGTTGTGAGGTGAGGAAGGCAGTAACACTGCAGTGCCACCATCCTGGCTTCCCACTCAGGAGTTGCAGCCTTCGATGCGGACAATGAAGTCACTGGGTCTGGCATCTGTGAGGAGAGAGAGTCCTCAATGAGACAGGCCACATCTATTTGGGGAACCTTCGCTGGCCGCTCCTGCTTCGACTCCTTGGGTTCTCTCTGCAGACTGTGGAACCTGGCATGGGGCATGCCCCGCTTGTGTGAGTCCTAGGATGAGGTTCTCGAGGAATTCTTTTTCTTTTTGCGTTCATGCTAAGGGGAACCCTTGCCAGAGTGTACGCAGATCCAGTCGGGCACTGCGGGGACTTTACGCGACTCCAAGGATCCATATGGGGCCTTAGAGTGTGAGACTACAGGGGATACTGGGGAAGAGTCCAACCTGTGGAAGATGTCATCTTGCTTTTGCTGACAGTGCTGGATGGCCTTCGTGGACATCTTTTTACACAGGATGCAGACCTCTGGGTCATAGTTGGCCCCTAGACACCAGAGGCAGCAATCGTGTGTATCTGTGAGAGACATGCTTTTGGTGCACTGATCACACTTTTTATACTGTCACCTGGGGGCTAACCCAGCGCATAGGGCACGGAGGGTTGGTGTGCCTGGGGATTCTAATTCAGGGAGTATGGTATGGCATTTGCTCCTGCAATGCCTTATGGGAATAGTAGTCCCTTTTACCCTCTGAGAAAAGAAGAAATTGTAGTCGAGTGGTTTCAGGCAAATGACAAGGATTTATTTCCCTTTCCAAGAAGATTAAGTGCATGTGGAAAACATAGGACAATTGCCATATAATTGGCGTGAGGAATACATTCAGGAACTAAGGTAACCAGCCTCTTTAGCTTCAGGCTTTAAAACGTGCAGTGCTCAGTACAAACAAAAGCAAACAACAGCTTTTCATAACAAAAGAAAATGTTCCCTTTTCTTCTGCTGCTTTCCCAGCCTTCTTAATATATTGTTCAGCAGAGAGATTCAATATGGTCAGCAAGACACAAAGTGCAATCCATCTGATTATCTGCTACGTCACTGATATCAGAGTCTATCTGCATCTCTTCTAAGTCAGCATCAGCTGGGTGTGTCTGCAAGCTGCTATACGGTGTTTTAAAACAAACGTCTTCTCTGCCTTCACGTGGCTTCCCTTTGTAGCACTCTAACGAGCAGGGCTGTAAAGTACCATATATACTGGAGTTGCTGCTTGGGGAGCCTAATACTTCCTGGCAACTACAAGGAAATATTTTAAAACTAGGTTCAAATCTGGACAAGTTGTGAAGCCTACCTTTTGGCTTTAAAGAAGAAGGAATTCTCTGTTCTGCTGGGTCAGAAAGGGTTCCAAACACCGGTTGTGTTTTCTTGCCTTTTAGCTTATCAGCTTCTGCCTCAGACGTATAAATATTCTCATGCCAGTATGTCTCTCTCCCTGGAGCCTCTGAGTTTTCCCAAGCCAGCCTCTCAGGAGGTTTCTCCTTCCTCCTGCCTTTACTGGATGGCACTGGCCCTGTGCTGCTCACACCTGGCTTTTGGGCTTTGACTTTCTGGGTCCTTACTCCTCCTTGACTCCTTTTGGTCAGCGTGCTCCCTTGCTTGATCCCCTGCCAGATCCCCTGCCTTTGTCTTTGCTCTTGTCCTGGCGTCTCTCGCTCGGAGCTTCCTTGAAACTCCTGTTCCTTCTCTTCCTCCTTCCTCCTCCCTCCTCATTCTCTTGGTCAAATCTAATGACCACTTTTTATAATCCTGCTTCTCAGGGCTTAGCTCTGCCCCTCCCCCAACCAGGTGTTTCTCATTAACTCCTGAGCTTGGGGATACGTTACAGCATGGGCGTGCCTGTTCAGCTCATGACTCTTTTTGTTTACCTTTTTCTTGAAAACATTGAGCCATGTGCTCTGATTGCCTGTCAGTTTCTGAAACGAAATCCTCTTCTCTTCCTATCTCCATAGGCTCAGAAGGGTCTTCTACATGATAGATCCCCCCCCTTAAGATATTACGGGCTGACGAGCTTATATTCGGACAGCTCATAATCCGTGACAATGCGTCATCATTGCGATGTAACCTTCCTGCCCTATGTTGCACCACAAAATTGAAGGCCTGCAATGCTAGATGCCACCGAGTTAGTCGAGCGTTGTTATTTTTCATTTGACTCAGCCACTTTAAGGGTGCGTGATCTGTGACTAACAAAAACTTGCGCCCGGTGAGGTAAAACCTCAGGGCCTCTACTGCCCACTTAATGACCAGGCCTTCTTTTTCTATTGTAGAATAATTTCTTTCTGCTTTTGACAATTTTCTACTGAGGTATGTGATGGGGTGCTCTATACCCTCAAACTCCTGAGACATGACCGCTCCCAATCCGGTCTCCGATGCATCGGTTTGAACAATGAAGGGATAACCCAAAGTCCACCCCTCGCAGTACAGGGGCCTTACAGAGCTTCCCTTTTAATAATGTAAACACTTCCTCCGCTTCTGGGGTCCACTTTATATTGTTCGGTGCGTTTTTCCTCAGCATCTCAGTAAAGAGTGCACTCTCCTCAGCAAAGCGCGGGATAAATCGACGGTAATAGCCGTTGAGGCCCAAGAAACTTTGCAATTGTTTCTTATTTGTCGGCCTGGGAAAATTCTTCACGCTGTCTATCTTGCTTGACAGGGGTTTGACCATTCCTTTTCCCACCATGTGGCCAAGGTATTTCACTTCTTCACTTGCGAATAGACACTTCCCCGGATTCAGCGTTAACCCTGCCCGTCGCATGGCCCGTAGGACGTCTTCCACCCTGGGTTGGTGTTGAGCCCAGGTAGTACTATGAACAATGACATCATCCATATACGCTAGTGCGTACTCCTGATGGGGCCTCAAGACCTGGTCCACTAGCCTTTGGCATGTTGCGGCAGCTCCATGCAGGCCAAACGGCATCCAGCGGAATTGAAATAAGCCTACGGGCGTACTGAAGGCCGTCTTTGGTTTTGAATCACGGGTCAGCGGTATCTGCCAGTAGCCCTTCGTTAGATCGAGCGTGGTCAGATACCGTGCTTGTCCTAGATGGTCTAGCAGCTCCTCAATACGGGGCATGGGATAGGCGTCGAATTGTGAAATGCTGTTTACTTGCCGGAAGTCTATACAAAAACGAAGGGTCCCATCCGGCTTTGGCACGAGGAAGATGGGACTAGACCAAGGGCTTTTTGATTCTTCTATAATGCCCATGCTGAGCATCTCTTGTACTTGGGCTACGACCTCCTTCTTTTTGGCCTCAGGCAACTGATAAGGCCGTTGCCTAATTACCTTCCCTGGTATGGTAACAATCTCGTGTGCTACCAGATTGGTTTCCCCTGGCACGGATGTCAAGACATCTGCAAATTTGGCTAGCACCCTAGCCAACTCCTGTCTCTGCTGCAGCGATAGCTCTGCGCCTATTCTGGGCTCCGGGTTTTCTTTACAGTCAGCCAGCTGTGGGCCTAGGTCCTCCTCCATTTTCTCTTCAGCCGTTGCTGTCAGGCTCTTCACTTCGCCCAGCCCAGTGGACCCAAATCCCCCCGCTCCTCGACCCGTGGGGGTCAGCGAAGGTACTTCCTCCAACGAAGGGAAGCCTACACGCTCACAGATGAGTTGTGCGACCCTGTCACCCACCCTTACTTTAAAATCTTCCTTTCCGAAATTAAAAAGTAAGACTTTGATTACCCCTCTGTAGTCTGGGTATATAACTCCTGCGCCGACATCAATAAAGTATTTTGCAGCCAAACCTGAGCGTGGCCATAACAGCCCACAGGAATTTGTATTTTCAAACCCGTGTCTATCAATGCTTTTCCTCCTTTGGGAACTATACCGTCTTCAGCACTAAATAAATCGTAGCCGGCAGCTGCGGATGAGGCTCTCCACGGGCTTTGACAGCTCTTGGAATCCTTTCAAAGGCCTCTATAAATTCGTCCAAATCATCATTGGTTGTTAACTGTCCAAAAGCTAAGGCTCCACAGTCTTGTGGTCCTACCACCGTAGCAAATGAGGGACTTGCTTGTTCGGTAGCCTTCTGCTTTGCCAGTAAAGCCTCCATTAACTCGACAAGGGGTTTTTGCTGGGCATGCATTGCCACGGCCGTCTGTTCTTGCGTGCGATGAGCCAGCTCCATCTGCTTTTAAAACTGGTTAGACATCCAGCGCAACACTTCTTGCGGATCCATCCTTAGGACTGTTGTTCCTGCAGAGACAAACAAAAAGAAAAGCCCACCAAGTGCGGCACACCACGGCTTTCTTTTAAATCCTATCTAAATAAACTGCAGAACAGTAGCTCTCTTTCTCACTTTTAATCCTCCACACCCGTGCCTAGTTACCCATTACCTTGGCACCGTGTAGATTCAGGCCTTGAGAAAGGAGTCTATCCTTTGAGTCCTGGTCCTCTTGGCCGATTTGCCAGCGAATCTCTGATTGCTCTCCGCCAATAGCTTAGCAAATTTTCTTTTCCCCTTGTACAAACTTTTGGTGTCTCCTGATGTCTTTTTTTTTTCCAGTTGGGATGTCCTTTGTATTCCAAGCGGAAAATCCTCACAACTGCGCCACTTGTCACCTGGGGGCCAACCCAGCGCCTAGGGCACGGAGGGTTGGTCTGCCTGGGGATTCTAATTCAGGGAGTATGGTATGGCATTTGCTCCTGCAATGCCTTATGGGAATAGTAGTCCCTTTTACCCTCTGAGAAAAGAAGAAATTGTAGTTGAGTGGTTTCAGGCAAATGACAAGGATTTATTTCCCTTTCCAAGAAGATTAAGTGCATGTGGAAAACTTAGGACAATTGCCATATAATTGGCGTGAGGAATACATTCAGGAACTAAGGTAACCAGCCTCTTTAGCTTCAGGCTTTAAAATGTGCAGTGCTCAGTACAAACAAAAGCAAACAACAGCTTTTCATAACAAAAGAAAATGTTTCGTTTCTTCTGCTGCTTTCCCAGCCTTCTTAATATATTGTTCAGCAGAGAGATTCAATATGGTCAGCAAGAGACAAAGTGCAATCCATCTGATTATCTGCTACGTCATTGATATCAGAGTCTATCTGCATCTCTTCTAAGTCAGCGTCAGCTGGGTGTGTCTGCAAGCTGCTATACGGCGTTTTAAAACAAACGTCTTCTCTGCCTTTACTGGACGGCACCGGCCCTGTGCTGCTCACACCTGGCTTTTGGGCTTTGGCTTTCTGGGTCCTTACTCCTCCTTGACTCCTTTTGGTCAGCGTGCTCCCTTGCTTGATCCCCTGCCTTTGTCTTTGCTCTTGTCCTGGCGTCTCTCCCTCGGAGCTTCCTTGGAACTCCTGCTCCTTCTCTTCCTCCTTCCTCCTCATTCTCTTGGTCAAATCTAATGACCACTTTTTATAATCAAGCTTCTCAGGGCTTAGCTCTGCCCCTCCCCCAACCAGGTGTTTCTCATTAACTCCTGAGCTTGGGGATACGTTACAGCATGGGCGTGCCTGTTCAGCTTGTGACTCTTTTTGTTTACCTTTTCCTTGAAAACATTGAGCCATGTGCTCTGACTGCCTGTCAGTTTCTGAAACAAAATCCTCTTCTCTCCCTATCACCATAGGCTCAGAAGGGTCTTCTACATGACAATACCCACTGGCCATTGGGGCAAAAGAACCCTGATGAGGTCAAAGATCCTCAATGTGACCAGCAGACAGAAAAAAGGCGCGAACCGCGTTGGGGAAAATAATCCTAAAACAGGTCTGAGACGACACCGAGGTAAACGAGCTCGGAGGTGGGAAAGGAACCGTTGCAACTGGAGAAAAGAAAAGTAGTTTAATGCATAAATAAATCAGCTTTTTCCAGGGAAATAAGATGGACATCTGTTGGGCTCTGCGGAAAAAAGGAGACCGAGTAAGATGGCACCCTTGGGCGGGAAGGGGACCATGCATGCATGATGGCATCTCCCAAAGGCTTTCTTTGAAAGCTGGGGAGATGCTTCCGTGAGGGCTCCATCGGCACCGACGTCACCCATATGGGAGGACTGACTTCCTGCTTGTTCCTGGAGAATGGGAGTAAACTGCTAATTTTCCAAGATTTCTCTGCACAAGTTTCTAAACAGAGGGATATCATAACTTACTACTCACAGTTGTACACTAAAGGGATGACATTCTACTTGCAATTTCCAACAGAGAGATCTGTAATGGGTCAACAACTACGAGGGAGCGAAAGGGAATTTAGATGGGAAATCTCCAGGGCATCCATGCCTGCTGTCCACATTGGATGAATAACTAGTATTAAACTGATCTCTATGAATGTGGATGGCATCTACTTATGCAATAATAAAAGAAAAATCTGAATTATTTATAAAAGCAAAAAGCAGATATTGCATATCTGCAAGAAACTCACCTGAAAGTGAATGAACATATGAAATGTCAAAGGGAATGTCTAGCAATCTATGCAACTTTAAATAGCTGGCATGGGGGTTGGGCAATGCTATTACAGAAGAGCAATTTGCTACACATAAGATTCTTCAGAACCTAGAGGGGTGTTCCGTAATATTGCTGGGAGAGTTGCATGGAAAAAAGGTCTTGCTCTGTCGTATATTCCCCCCCAAAGTATATCTGTATTTTTTTTCTGAACTGTAGCAAAAGTTGTTATGTATAGAGTAGTGGTTCTCAATCCAGTCCTCTAGGACCCCCAAGCCAGTCAGGTTTTCAGGATATCCACAATGAATATACATTAGATTTATTTATTTTATTTTTATTTATTTACATTCTCTTTTATACCGCGCTATTCTGCATCAGTGTGGTTTACATTGAACAAACTGAAATTACATTGAACAGGGCATTATAACTTGGAGATAACTATTTTACAGGGAACATGGGCTATTGCACCTAACAGACCAAGAAGATCTGCAGAGTCCAACATGCTAGTAATTCCAAAAGAAGCAACTAAATGCAACAAAACAACAGCTAACAGAGCCTTCCAACTCTGTGCCCCAAGTCTATGGAATACCTTACCAGCACATATCAGAGCAATCCCCAACTTGAGCCAATTTAGAAAGACCCTTAAACATTTCCTCTTCACCAAATATCTCACTGACATCTCCGATCCTCAGTCCCACTCGAATAACGAGCACCTGAACAATAATAGTAGTCAACTAGGCAAGCCCTCGCAACAGGCGTCCCCTACAATGTAAACACCAAATATTATCCTTTCTCAGTACACCTCATATGTATATAGTGTACCCTTTTTCCAAGTTGCATTTCCTGTTTAATGTAATGACCAGACATATTTAAGTTGTCGGATGTTTCTGTTCCATGTGAATCGCGCTGATTGCAAATAGTGCGGTATATAAGAAATATAAATAAATAAATAAATAAGTGGCTTGCCCAAGACCACAAGGAGCACCTGTGGCACTAGAAACCCCAGTCCTTCCGGTCCAAGGTTGCTGTCCTCTAGTGGGATTTGAACCCCCGACCTTCCAGCCTGAAGTACCTTGCCCCAACCACTATAGATCTGCAGGCACTGCTTCCATTGTATGCAGATCTCATGCATATTCATTGTGGATACTCTGAAAACCTGACTGGATTAGGGTTGAGAACCATTGGTATAGAGAATATTATCGATCTTAGGCAGTGACTTTAACCTCACCATGAACCCCCCTAGTCTCCCAAAATCTCAAAGGCAGAGCATGTGGAGGGAATTAACTTACTAAAAGAGGTGGACCCAATTTATTCCAAACGAACCTTACAACCACTGGAAAAAGCTTTTATTATAATGCTCATGATATATATACTACATTGGACCATATTTTAATCTCCTCTATCTTATTTTCAAAAGTTAGCAGTGCTGTCGCAGAACCACTGGAGATATCTAATCATTTTCATTAATTCGGTTGTTTTAATTCTAATGGATTTGAGAAGAAATTATAACTATGGATTCATTTACCAAGTATATCAAAATAGTACTTTCTGCACCATAGTGCAAGTTAAAATCTAGGGCCCCTAAACAAGATTTTTTTTTTTGAGGGCTCTGCATGGTGGTGCTGGGAGATACTACCCCTTTCCCACTGTCCCTTCAAGCTTTAAGCTTCAATTAAGGATGGTGGAAGGTGAACATGGCAAACAATGAATTTACCTCCAGCAGTGTTGCCATGCCATCTCCTGACCTTCTTCTTTAATTACCTCATAAGGCTCTACAGCAATAATGTTAAAGGGCATTATCTCCTGCAGCTACAGGAATAGGTTTCATAGTAAAAGTCATGAAATTATACAAGGGTTTTCTTTGTTTACTGGGTCTAGACCAGAGGTTCCCAATCTTTTTGGTTTTGCGGACCTCTTATTAACCAACAAAAATTTCAGAGACTTCGTTAATCCCCATTACTCTTCCCAGACTCCCTTCTCTTCTGTGTCGAGCATGTCCCCACTAATTTTTATCTCTCTTCTCCTTCCTCCAACCAGTCCCTTTCTCTCTACTCTTCTCCAATCCAGTTCCCTCAAATTTCTCTTCTCCTCAACCAATCCTTGCCAGCCTCTCTCTCTCTCTCATATCTATTTTCTGAGCCCCGAGAACCCATATAATGGTCTCACAAACAAGGACCAAAGACTGAAAATCACTGGTCTAAAGTATGATATATGCTAGTGTTTCACTGAAGCTTGTGGGAGGAAGGTTCTGGAGGCCAAATTTAGACTTTTAGGTCAAAAGCTGAAATTCAGAACTTCCAGGGTAGCATTCTCTGAAATGTTTCCTGTCCATTCTCAGGACTCAAAAGGCAGGCAGAGCTCCGGAGTCTCAATGCATAGATGAGACGATGGTGCAAGGAAGAGGGTTTTGGATTTGTTACGAACTGGGCAACATTCTGGGGAAGGGAGGGGCTTTTCCAAAAGGATTGGCTCCACCTTAACAGGGATGGAACCAGGCTGCTGGCATTAATCTTTAAAAAGGAGATAGAGCAGCTTTTAAATTAGACAACAGAGGAAAGCCGACAGTCGCCCAAGAGCACATGGTTTGGAAGCATGTATCCTTGAAGGATACTAGCAAAAGAGGGACGTTAGGGTATCCTGATAAAGATGTTCCAAAAAAGATAAAAGTAACTCATATGCCTATAAGTACAGAGCAGACAGAGCTTAAAGATTCCAAATTATCCCTGCTTACTGATAACCAGATTAATATGAATAAAATACAATTCTAAAATGCTTGTATACAAATGCTAGAAGTCTAAAAAATAAGATGGAAGAGTTAGAATATATAGCATTAAATGAGACGTTAGATATGATGGTATCTCAGAGATGGTGGAAGGATGACAACCAGTGGGACACTGTGATACCTGGGTACAAACTATTTCGTAATGATGGAGCAGATCAAATTGGTGGAAGGGTTGCACTCTATGTTAGAGAGGGAATTGAGTCACAAAGGATTAAAGTTTTGCAGGAAACAAAATTCACCATAGAAACTCTATGGACTGAAATTACATGCAAAAAGGGGAAGGGGAAGGTAATGGCAGTGGGGGTGTACTATCGACTGCTTGGCCAGAATGAACAAATGGATGATGAAATGCTCAAAGAAATCAGGGAGGCTAACAAAAGTTACAGCACAGTAATAATAATGGGTGATTTCAATTACCCCGATATCGACTGGGTCAGTGTCACGGCAGGACATGCTAAGGCGATAAAGTTTCTAGATGAAATAAATGATTGCTTCTTGGAGCAGTTGGTTCATGAACCAATCAGAGGGGAAGCCATTCTGGACCTAGTCCTTAGTGGAACACAAGATCTGGTGCAAGAGATAAGGGTGTTGGGGCCACTTGGCAATAGTGGTCATAGGATGATAGCGTTTGATTTAATAAATAGAGGAAGGATGGCAAGGAAATTCACAGTACTACCTTTTAACTTTCAAAAAGGAGACAAAGCGTAGTTACTCACCTGTAACAGGTGTTCTCCAGGAGCAGCAGGAATCAGTCCTCACTTATGGGTGACGTCGGCGCCGACGGAGCCCTCGCGGAGCAATTTTCCCCAGCTTTCAAAGAAAGCCTTTGGGAATTGCAGCGCGCATGCGCGGTCGTCTTCCCGCCCGAGGGTGCCATCTTAGCCAGTCAGATGACATAGCTAAAAAAGACAGCATAAAAATATTTGCAAAACATAAGCAGACGATTGCAACTCCAAGGGGAGGAGGGAGGGTAGTGAGGACTGATTCCTGCTGCTCCTGGAGAACACCTGTTACAGGTGAGTAACTACGCTTTCTCCAGGACCAAGCAGGAAGTCAGTCCTCACTTATGGGACTCCCAAGCTCAAGGCTACCGGAGACCCTAAGCACAAAAATGAGCTCCCTCTAGCTCAGCAGCACAGAAGGATAGAATCTTCGCTGAATTATCACCCACCGGTAGCCCACATCCGGGATGGAGGGTAGGAGTTGCTCAGACCTCAAAGAGATTACGGAGGACTGCCTGTCCGAAAGCACTGTCCCTACGGGACTCCCTCTCGAGACAGTAATGGACCGCAAAAGTCTGGCTCGAAGACCAAGTAGCGGCCCGGCAGATGTCTGCCAGCGGAACAGAGCGGAGGTAAGCCACTGACGTGGCCTTTGCCCGAACGCAATGAGCCGTGACTCGACTTTCTAAGGAGAGTCCGGCTGCCCCATAAGCCCAAGAGATACAGTCCGCAACCCAGATGGACAGAGTACGCTTGGAGACCGGGAGCCCCAATTTATTGGGGTCAAAAGACACAAAAAGCTGAGCAGCTTTACGGTGCTCCCGCGTACGGTCAAGGTAGAAGTTCAATGCCCTTCTACAGTCCAGGGTATGGAGGACCGTCTCAGCTCGGCTGGAGTGTGGTCTGGGAAAGAAGGTTGGAAGTACCACCTCCTGATTGATGTGAAAAGGGGAGACCACTTTAGGCAGAAATTTTGGGTGAGTCCGTAGGACTACCCTATTCTTGTAGAACCTAGTGTAAGGGGGATCAGACACGAGGGCCTGCAATTCACTTACGCGTCTAGCGGAAGTGAGGGCTATCAAGAACAGTGTTTTCCAAGACAGAAAACGGAGAGAACAGGTAGCCATAGGTTCAAAAGGCGGACAGGTGATCCGCTGCAAAACCACATTCAGGTCCCAGTCAGGCGCTGGCGGGCGCAGAGGTGGTTTAAGTAGAAGGAGACCTCGGAGAAACCTCGCTACGAGAGGGTCATTGGAGAGAGGTCTGCCGTCCACCGGCACATGATGTGCTGAAAGAGCACTGAGGTGAACTTTGACGGAGTTGGACTTAAGTCCCAGATTAGAGAGGTGGAGCAAGTACTGCAAGATCACCGACACCGGGCAGGAGAAGGGATCCTGAGACTGTTGGGTACACCAGACTGCAAAGCGACGCCATTTAAGGGCGTAGCATTTGCGGGTAGAAGGCCGTCGCGAAGCCAAGACGACCTCCTCCACCTCCGCCGGCAGGAGAAGGGGAGCAAGGACTACCCTCTCAGCAGCCAGGCCATGAGGTTGAGAGACCTGAGGTTGGGGTGCAGGAGGGACCCCTGATCCTGAGTGAGGAGATCCGGTTGCACCCCCAGAGGGATTGGATCCTCCACCGCCAGTTGCAGCAGGAGCGGAAACCACGGCTGCCTGGGCCAGCGAGGGGCCACCAGGATCATGAAGGCTTTGTCTCGGAGAACCTTGAAAAGAGTCCGAGAGACCAGCGGGATGGGAGGGAAAGCGTACAGAAGGCTCCCCGACCACGAGATCAGAAAGGCGTCCGCCGCCACCCGAAGGGGGTGTGGCCGACGAGAGCAGAAGCGGGGAAGCTGCCGGTTGTGAGGACTGGCAAAGAGATCCACCGTGGGGAGACCCCACTTGAGGAAGAGCTTCTGAACTACCAAGGGATCCAGACGCCACTCGTGCGGCTGGAGGACCCTGCTGAGTTTGTCTGCAAGGCAATTTTCTTGGCCCGGGAGATAAACTGCCTTGAGGAGAATGCCGTGACTGACGGCCCAAGAGCAGAGCCTCTGTGCCTCCCGGCAGAGGAGGAAGGAGCCCGTGCCCCCCTGCTTGTTCACGTAGAACATGGCAACTTGATTGTCCGTCTGGACAAGGACGGACTGTTGGGAAGTCAGGTGGGAGAAGGCCTTGAGAGCCAGGCGGATCGCCCTGAGCTCCAGGAAGTTGATCTGCTGAGCAGACTCCCACGTGGTCCAGAGGCCCTGAGTACGTGCCTCTTGGCAATGTGCTCCCCAGCCCAGGAGGGATGCATCGGTGGTCAGCACCCGGGTCGGCTGAGGTGACTGGAAAGGCATTCCGAATATCAGGTTCGGCTGCCGGAGCCACCACCGGAGAGACGAGACCAGCGGCTCGGAAACGCGCACTAGGTCTGCTAGGCCGCCCGTGGCTTGTCGCCACTGCTGGCGGAGACACCATTGAGCAGACCGCATATTCAGGCAGGCATTGGGGGTCACATGGACGGTGGAAGCCATATGGCCGAGCAGTCTCAGGAAGCGCCTGGCGGAGACCAGGGGCTGGCTGCGAAAGCGGTCGGCTAGGTCCATGAGCCGTTGAGCCCTGTCGAGCGGTAGGAATGCTCGCGCCTGAGGAGTGTGCAGCCTTGCGCCGATGAACTCGAGATCCTGTGAGGGGAGCAAAGTGGACTTTGCGAAGTTTATGACAAAGCCCAAGTGCTGCAGCAGAGTCACCGTGCGGCACGTGGCGTTGGTGACCTCCTGAGCGGACGCTGCTCTGATGAGCCAGTCGTCGAGGTACGGAAAGACATAGAGGCCGTGAAGCCGGAGATGGGCCGCCACGACCGCGAGAGATTTTGTGAAGACTCGCGGTGCGGAGGACAGGCCAAAGGGCAGTACTCGGTACTGGTAATGATTTCCCGCCACCACAAACCTTAGGTATTGGCGGTGGCTTGGGTGGATGAGGATGTGCATGTAGGCATCCTTTAGATCCAAGGAGCATAGCCAATCTCCCTGCTGGAGGTAGGGCAGAAGGATTCCAAGGGTAAGCATTTTGAACTTCTCCCGCACAAGGAACTTGTTGAGGTTGCGCAAGTCCAGGATGGGTCTGAGGCCCCCTGTTCTCTTTGGTATCAGAAAATACCTTGAATAAAAGCCTTGACCTCTCAGGTGGTGTGGCACCGGTTCCACCGCCTGTTCCTGCAGAAGACCTGCTAACTCCTGAAGGAGCAACTCCCTGTGCAGAGGGGGGCGCGGAGGTTCTCCCGGAAAATAGGAGGGAGGGACCTGATGGAAGTGGAGAAGATAGCCGTCTCGCACGACCTGAAGCACCCAGGCATCTGCGGTGATGCTGGACCACCTGTGGGCGAAGTGAACCAGCCGGCCTCCGGTGCTGGGAGGAACCAGCGGGGGGGGAGAGGCTATGCTTAGCGAGTCAAAAGCCCCCACCCTGCTGAGCAGGGGCTGGTGGTGCAGGCTTGGGGGCTTGCTGCCTACGGGACCCGTTACCCCGTCCCTTGGCCTGCTGGCCCTGTTGGGGAGCTGCGGGGGCCTGATAATGGGGGTATTGTTTGTAGGCAGCCGCCTTCCTCGGGTAAAAGGACTTTTTCCCCGAGCCCTTCTTTTTCTGGGAAGGGGCGGAGGTCTTCCTAGAAAGCCTGGTCCGGGTGAGAGTCTCAGTCTCAATTTGCGCAGCCTTTTCCGCCATGGGCTTGCCAAAGAGGTTTTCGCCCCGGCAGGGGACATCGACCAACTTGTCCTGCACCCAGGGCTCAAGGTCTGACGACTGAAGCCAAGCCTGTCGGCGGGCACCGATGCCGGCTGCGGCCACTCGAGCCGAGGCTTCAAAGCCATCATAGGCTGCTCGGGACATGAACTTTGAGCATTCCCGAATGCCAGTGGACAAGGCTAGGAACCTCCGCAAGGGCTCCTCGGAGAGACCAGCGGAGAATCCGGCTAGCTCTTTAGCCAGATCCCGGAGATACATGCCCATGTATAGCTGGTAAGTCTGGACACGACATGCGAGCATAGAGCCCTGGAAGCACTTCTTGCCAAGGCCATCCAGGTTACGGGCCTCCCTGCCAGGAGGCACCGAGGAGTGCATCTTCTGGCTCTTAAGACGATGCATGGCCGATTCCACTACCATGGAATGGTGTGGCAGCTGTGCCTTTTGAAAGCCAGGGCTCTTGCGGACTCGATAGATAGAATCGACCCGCTTGCTCAGGACCGGCGAGGAGGCCGGACTCTCCCACATGCGGAAGAGTAGTCGTTCCAGCATAGGAGGAACCGGCACAGTAAAGTGTTCCCTCGCGGGAGAGTCATACTGGAGGGCGTCGAGCTCTTCGGCTCGAGGCTCCTCCTCGGGATCCGCAGGGAAGGCCAAAGCCTTGGCCATATCCCTAACGAAGTCCGAGAACCGGGCATCCTCCGGGGGGGACTGCTTCCGAGGCTCGGACTCCGGTGAGTCCGATGGGACACACCGAGTCCGGAAAGAATCAGGTGACTCTTCCTCCTCAGACTCCCAGACCGACTCCGACGAGGACTCGGTGGGGTCGGCCCGGGCAGGGTGCGGCGCCAGCCGCCCCGACGCCGAGGGAGTCGGCGTCGGCGACCTCGGTCCCGAACGGGAGGCCGAGGGCGACCTCGACCGAGGATCGACTCGAGTATCGGCTCGGTCTCCGGGGTCGACTTGGACGTCGACGTCCCGGCGGTCGGGGCAGCGACGCCAGCGAAGCCAGCGAGCAGTGCCCTCTGCTGGTCCATGAAGGCAGACAGTCTGCTCTCCAAGGCCGTCAACCTGAGTCCGAGCTCAGGTGACCCAGCAGCCCCCGACTCGGGCCCCGACGGCGTCGGGCCCGACGTCGGCTGTCGCGGAGGCGAGTCCAGAAGGACCACAGGACTTACCCGGGCAGGCATCTCCGACTCCAGGCGAGGTCGCTTCAGGACGTGTTCCTTCTCCAAGGACCCGGGGCGGCTGTCGGGGCTATGCGACCTGGCCCTCGCGGAACCAGGAGCGTCCACCGACGCCGCCCTCGCGGGTTTTTCCTTCCGACGATGGTCCCCGGAGGGAGAACCCCGGTCGGAGGAGCTCCGGCGACGGTCCGAGCTGGAGCCTTTCGACACGGAGGCCTCCGACGAGGTCCGGGTACGGCTGGGGTCAGCGAAGATTCTCTCACGCTGATGCCGCCGACTTCTCAACGCCTTTGAGGACAGTTTGCTGCAGGGCCCACAGATCAGTTCCTCATGATCCGGGCCCAGGCAGCGGAGGCAAAAGTCGTGTGTGTCGGTCAGTGACATATTTCGGTCACACCGACCACACCGCTTAAACCCACTGGCAGCCATCGGGGGAAAAAGGGCCCCTGCGAGGTCAAAGGACCGGGCTGCCAGGGAAAATGAAAACGAAAGCTGACTAAGTCAGAAAAACCGAAAAAAGTAAGAGGACTCGAGACCGGCGTCGCGAGTCCGGGCGAGAAAACGATCGGCGTCGAACCGAAAGAAAAAAGGATAAAATAAAGAAGAAAATCAACTTTTTCGCGGGGACAAGACGGGGACGTCTGTAGGGCTCCGCGGAAAAAAAGAAGACTGGCTAAGATGGCACCCTCGGGCGGGAAGACGACCGCGCATGCGCGCTGCAATTCCCAAAGGCTTTCTTTGAAAGCTGGGGAAAATTGCTCCGCGAGGGCTCCGTCGGCGCCGACGTCACCCATAAGTGAGGACTGACTTCCTGCTTGGTCCTGGAGAATGATAAGATGAGGAAAATAGTTAAGAAAAAACGAAAAGGAGCAGTTGTAAAGGTTAAAGATTTACATCAAACATGGGTGTTTAAAAATACTATCTTGGAAGCTCAGACCAGCTGTATTTCATACTTTAAGAAAAATGGAAGGAAGTCCAAAAAAACTGCCAGCATGGTTTAAAGTGAGGTCAGAGAGGCTGTTGTTGCCAAAAAAGCATCTTTCAGGAAATAGAAAAAGGAGCCAAATGATGAAACCTGGAAACAACATAAGCACTGGCAAGTTAGATACAAGGCATTGATAAGGCAGGCAAAAAGAGAATTTGAGAAGAAGCTTGCTTTGGAAGTAAAAACTCATAATAAAGACTTTTTCAAGTACATTTGTAGCAAAAAACCTATGAGAGAGTCAGTTGGACCATTAGATGATAGAGGGGTAAAAGGGGCACTAAGAGGGGACAAGGCCATTACAGAGAGACTGGATGAATTCTTTGCTTCGGTCTTTACTGAGGAAAATGTAGGGATTTTACCCATGACTAAAATGGTATTTAAAGGCGATGCCGCAGAAGAACTGAAAGAAATATCAATACACTGGGAAGATGTATTACAACTATTTGATAAACTGAAGAGTAGCAAATCACCTGGACTGGATGGTATACATCCAAGGGTGTTGAAAGAACTGAAATATGAGGTTGCAGACCTACTATTAGTAATTTATGAACTATCATTAAACTAATCTGTACTGCCTGAAGATTAGAGGATGGCCAATGTAACACCAATTTTTAAAAAGGCCGCATATGTAGATGGGCGTTCGGGGTGACATGTACCGTGGATGCCAAGTGACTCAGCAGGCAAAGAAGAAGGTGGGCAGAGGCTAAGGAGTAACCCTGGATGTGCCCTGGAAGTGCCTTGAGAAGCTGGGCCCTGTCCAGAGGGAGGAAGGCTCTGGCCTGGATGGTGCCCAGCAGTGCCCCTATCAACTCCAGGCATTGTGCCAGATGGAGATGGGACTTTGGGTATTTTATGATGAACCCCAAGTGCTCCAGAATGAGGATGGTGCGACCCTTTGCCTGATGGGCTTCAGCAGCGGTGCTGCTCTTCATTAGTCAGTCCATCCAGGCAGGGGAAGACGAACACCCCTTGGAGATGCAAGGCAGTGGCGACCACTGTTGGGCACTTGGTGAATACCCTTAGGGTGGAGGACAGACTGAAGGGTAGAACCCTGTACTGGTAGTGGCAGCCTCCTACGATGAAGCGGAGGTACAACCTGTGAAGGGGATGGATGATGATGTATGTATACACATCTTTTAGATCCATGGAGCATAACCAGTCTCCCTGCAGAGGTATGGAAGCAATGTTCCAAGGGAGAGCATTCTGAACTTCTCCCTCGCCAAGGGCCCGTTGAGATCCCACAGGTGTAGAATGGGTAGAACCCCTTGCCCCTGAGGTGGAAGAGGATGGGTTCCAACACCCTGCCTGCCAAAAGACCTGCAAGTTCTTGCTGAAGCTGGCCCTGGTGGAGGGGAGTCATAGCAGACTCTCCAGAGAAAAAAATGGCAGGGGCATCTGTTCAAGGTGGAGGAGGTAACCCTCCTTCACCACCTGTAGGGGTGATGGTGGACCACCAGTCGGCGTAAAATACCAGATGCCCCCCCATATGCTACGGGGCAGGACCTCCTAGGGGAAGAGAGGCTATGCCGAAGGATTCAAAAGTCACCACCAGGTTGTGCCGCAGGCGTGGTTTGGGGCTTGGGGGTCTTAGGCTTACGAGGACCGTGCCCTGGTCCCTTGGCCTGCTGGCCCTGTTGGGGAGCTGGGAAGGCCGAGTACTGAGGGTAGTTTCCATAAGCCTTCCTCTTCTTCGGATATAGGGGCTTTTTACTCAAAGCCTTCCTTTGGGAAAGGTAAGCTGTCTTTTTGGAGAGTCTGGTCCTAGTCATGAAATCGGACTCCAGCTCGGTGCCTTGTCCATTATGGGTTTGCTGAAGAGGTTCTCTCCCTGGCAAGGAACATCGACCAACTTGTCCTGCACCTATTGCTCCATCGGAAGATTGTAGCCAGGCCTGGTGGCAGGCACTAATGCCCACCGCAGCTGCTCTAGCTGCTGACCCAAAGCCATCATAACCCACCCGAATCATAAATTTGAAGCACTCTTTGACCGTAGAGGTCAAAGTCCAGAATCACTGAAGAGGTTCCTTGGAGAGACCAGCCGAGAATTCAGAGTTCCCTCCCCAGGTCCCGTAAGTACATGCACATGTACAGCTGGTAGGCCTGGATCCAGCTGATGAGCATCGAGCCCTGGAAGCACTTTCTGCCCAGGACATCCATGGTGTGGGACTCCTTGACTGAGGTGGGGGGGGGTATAGAGGAGTGCGCTTTCTGGTTCTTGAGCCTACGCATGGAAGACTCCACCACCATGGAGTTGTGAGGCAGTTAAGCTTTTTGGAAGCCAGGGCTCCGGTGGACCTGGTACATCAAGTCCAGCTGCCTGCTCACAATGGGTACTGAGGCTGGGGTCTCCCACATACGGAAGAAAAGCTGGTCCAGGATGGGGGGTATGGGCACTGTAAGGGCCTCCTTAGGTGGAGCCTCGTACTTGAGGATCTCGAGGTCCTCCACCTGAGGCTCCTTCTTGGTGCCCCTGTGCTCTGAGTTGGCAATACTGTGCGGGGAAGTTCTCGGCTCCAAGTGGGACTGGGACCGGTGCCGAGGTGTCTCTCAAGGCCAGTGGCGCTCGAGGATCGGCTCCACCTCCGGGGACTCTCTTGCTGTGGAAGGACCGGTAGTCTGGAGTGATGACCCGAAGGAACCAGACATCAGAGCCTGCTATTGGGCCATGAAGGCAGAAGCTGCGTTCCGAGGCTGCCATCCTGGTCTTGAGGCCAGAAGGCTCCACAGGTCAGTGGAGTGAGCACAGAGGATCTCAGGCCCGGCACTGTTGCTGTCGAGGGGGTGTCATCGATAAGGATGGCTTCGGAGGATGGCTCCCAGTCATCACCCTCTGCCTCATGTTGAGGGCTCCGAAGACGGGTGCCATGGGACTTCCCCATGGCCCCGGACTCATCACCCGACGAGGCCACTGACGACTTCCAGCTCTTCGAGGGGCATCCCTCCCCGTGGGAACCCCGGCTCACTGCCCCATGACCTCAAGGCTCTGAGACAGCATGGTTGCCACGCGAGGCCAAGGCAGCACAGTTGCCAAGTGAGGCCGAGGCAGGGCGGTTGCCAAGCGAGGCCGAGGCAGTGCGGTTGCCATGCGAGGCAGAGGCCTCTGCGGTAGCCCTCGAGGATGCTGGTCCCACAGATAATGCTGGGGCTGAGTTGGTCTTATGAAAAATCAACTTGTGATGCTTATTACAGAGGGCTTTAGGGATCATCCCCTGACAGAGACCATAGGCCATGAACCAATCCGAGGCACTGAAGGCAACATTCATACGGATCCATGCATGACATATGTCCACAGCAGCTGCAAGGCTTGAAGCCACTGAAAAAAACCCGAGGGAAAAATGGAACCCAAGGAAAACTGTGACACCGAAGGCAAGCGGACTGAGGAGGCAAAAAGGGCACCAGTACGCAAACTGGGGAAAAGAATCAATTCGAAACCAAAGTAAGAGACAAGAAAAAAAATAATTTTTTCCAGGGGGAACAGCTACACTTCCGATGGGCTCTGCGGAAAAAAGGAGACTAAGGCAAGATGGCACTCTTTGGTGGGAAGGGAACCACACATGCGTGGTGTATCTCCCAAAGGCTTTTTTGAAAGCTGGGGAAAGGTTACCATGTGGGATCTGTCGGCGCCGATGTCACACTTATATGAGGACTGACTTTCTGCTTGTTCCTGGAGAATGAATAAATTCTTTGCTTCGGTCTTTACTGAAGAAGATGTAGGGAGGTTACCCATGCCTGTAATGACATTTAAAGGTGATGAATCAGAAGAACTGAAGGAAATATTGATAAACCGGGAAGATGTATCACAACTATTTGATAAACTGAAGAGTAGTAAATCACCTGGATTGGATGGTATACATCCGAAGGTGTTGAAAAACTGAAATCTGAGATTGCAGCCCTACTATTAGTAATCTATGAACTATCACTAAAATCATCTATAGTACCTGAAAATTGGAGAATGACCAGTAACACCAATTTTTAAAAAGGGTTCCAGGGGCGATCTGGGAAACTACAGACTGGTGAGCCTGATGTCAGTACCAGACAAAATGGTAGAAGCCATTATAAAGAAAAAGATTACTGAACATGTAGATAGTCATGGTTTAATGGGAGAAAGCCAACATGGATTTAGCCACGGAAAGTACTGTCTTACTAATCTGTTATATCTTTTGAAGGTGTGAATAAACAGGTAGACAAAGGTGGGCCAGTCGATATAATGTTTCTGGATTTTCAGAAAGCCTTTGAGAAGGTCCCTCATGAAAGACTCTTGACGAAATTAAAAAGTCGTGGGTTAGGAGGCAGTGTACTATTGTGGATCAGTGACTGGTTAAAAAATAGAAAACAGAGTAGGATTAAATGGCCAATTTTCTCAACGGAGAAAGGTGAGTAGTGAAGTACACCAGGGATCTGTACTGAGCACGCTGCTCTTTAACATCTTCATAAATGACATGGAAATGGAAACAATGAGTGAGTAATCAAATCTGCAGATGACACAAAATTATTCAAAGTTATTAAAACACAAGAGGATTGTGAAAAATTGCAAGAGGATCTTAATAAACTGGAAGAATAGACGTTCAAATGGCAGATGATATTTAATGTGGACAAGTGCAAAGTTATGCACTTAGGGATGAACAACCCAAACGATGCAAGGTTCCAAATTAGGAAGCACCACCCAGGAAAAGGATTTAAGTGTCATCGTGAATAATACATTAAAACCCACTGCCTAGTATGCAACAGCAGTCAAGAAAGCAAATAGATTGCTAGGAATCATAAGGAAAGGAATGGAGAACAAAACCAAGGATACTATAATGCCTCTGCATCATTCCATGGTGCAACTGCACCTTGAATATTGTGTGTAATTCTGGTCGCCATTCTTTAAAAAGGATATAGCAGAATTAGAAAAGGTACAGAGAAGAGCCACCAAAATGGTAAAGGGGATGGAAGGATACCCCTATGAGG
Organism: Ichthyophis bannanicus; assembly: GCA_033557465.1. NCBI lineage: Eukaryota > Metazoa > Chordata > Amphibia > Gymnophiona > Ichthyophiidae > Ichthyophis > Ichthyophis bannanicus. The sequence continues at coordinate 274,377,277 of CM066040.1, read as the reverse complement.
AGAGGCTTAAAAGGTTAGGGCTTTTCAACTTGGAAAAGAGACAGCCAAGGGGAGAAATGATAGAGGTCTATAAATTAATGAATAGAGTAGAATGGGTAAACGTAGATCGGTTGTCTATTCCTTCAAAATGTAGAAGGGACACTCAATGAAACTACAATGTAGCCCCATTTAGGACGAATAAGAGAAAGCATAGTTACTCACATGTAACAGGTGTTCTCCGGGGACAACAGGAATCACTCCTCACTACCAGAGGATGTAGTAAAAGCTGTTAGTGTAGCTGTGTTTGTTTGGGCAAATTCCTGGAGGAAAAGTGCATAAACCATTATTAAAGAGGACTAGGTATATGCACTGCTTACCACGGAATAAGCATTATGGAATCTGTGTACCTTTTTGGGAACCTGATAGCTACTTGTGACTTGGATTGGCCGCTGTTGGAAACAGGATGCTGGACTTGATGGATCTTAGACTGAACCAGTATGGCATTTCTTATGTTCTTTTGTTCCTCTCCTGATATACTAGAAATTGACACAGGAGTGATTGGTACTGATGCTGAGGTTCTTTGATACTTTTGCATTGATTCCATGCCTCCAGGCATTGCCCCTGCAATGCAGTCAGTGCCTCCGCAATGCAGTCAGTGCCTCCACAATGCAGTCAGTGCCTTCACAGGCATTCAAGCCAGATGGTGGTTTAGTATATTTTGAATCCACCTGTTCAAATCCTCCTTGAAGACTCCAGGTGCCAAGGCCAGATGGAGATGAAGAGGAGAGAGAATATCCTCCTGGACTATTTGAGTTGTATCAGTGGTTGGACCCTCAGACTGCTACACCCCCCCAGATGCTATGAAGGATAAGCAGCTCTCTCTGAGGGGTTATCTGGGAGATGGAATAGCAGATATCAAGATTTCCCTATTACCAAAATCTTACTCCATCGAGGACCAATGCTGGTGCTTCTTTGCATCCACTCCACACTGACGAACAAAACAGCAAAATCATTTGCTTTCTTAGGTGGGACATCCTTGCTGGTCCAATGGACTTCTTTTTTGCTCTCTTCTGGGATGTCTTTCCTGGGCTTCAGAATACCAGTCGCAAGCCACTGGTCTCCAGCCCCAAGGTTGTGACTTTGAATCTTGACTCTTGATGGACCTCATAGGTTTTAGTGAGAAAATATTCACCATTACCATGGAAACAAGAAAAGAATGTTGAGCTCCTGAGAAAGAAAGAAACTAAGGTAGTACCAAGCAACAGTGCAAGCATGGAAGAACTTGCAGGTGCATGTTCACTGTGCTAGAACACGCGAAGCTTAGAAAGTTTTGTTATACTTTTTTATGGTTTCTTGTATGATGTCACCAATATGTGAAGACAACATATCTTGCCTGCCCTCAGAGAATGATAGTTCATGTGATTTCTGACTGTGAAGTTCACAGAATGGCATCCCTCAGTTACCTATCGCATTTGTGCCTTTCGTTCTTTATAGTCTTGCTGTGTCTCCCCTCCTATGGCCTTCCATTCTTCAATTTCCCTTCCTCATATGCACAAAGCTTTGAAGAGAAAGCTTTTGTTTACTGTGAAAGCAAGTAGGCACCTCTCTCAAACTGCTAATAGTTCTAACTGGGAAAAATTCCATGTAGTATATTAACAGTATTAAAACCGGTTATTTCTATAGTAAATTTATAAGAACTAGATTTGCCAGTAGACTTATATCTGAAAAATACTGATGCTGTAAGCTATTTAGAACAGCAGCTGTAAGTACAAATTTGGTCGGAGCAAGAGTACATGTATTAAGTTGCTTATTCACTGATGTAAGGAAAATAAAAAGTCCATGGATTAAGTCTGCAATTACAGTAGAAGATGATACCTGGCACATTTTTTTTTCATACTTTCATGTTCTTTTCCATATTTTTCTAGAGGTTAAAACTAAAGCAAGAGGTAATTATTTTGACCATTGTTCAATTCTTACTATAAGTGACCATTTCCTTCCCCAGTAGAGTGTCCTAGAAGCTGCTATTTGATTTCTCCTATTGCTGTGCCAAAGTAATTTATAATAAGAGATGGGCCACATTCAGCTTAACATTATTATCAGTTTCTGCTACATGAATTAATTAGGTTAATGTTTGTCTATTTACACCTGCTGCATGAAGAAATAGTGGGAGGAGGGAATAAGAAGGGATGTTATGTTCTACGTCTTTGTGTTTGCTTGGATCTCAGAATACACAAAAAATAACATTTTTCAGTGTGATTATTTATGTAAAATAAAAATGTGAGATTTCATCCAGAAGCTATTTTACCAGGTTATTGCCCTTCAGATCATAGTCCAGATCTTTTTTCCCTGTATTATGATTTGTGGTAGAGGATCAGGGTATTCAAACCAGATGGTGCTAGACAGATCATAGTCAATCGCAATAATGCTATGTCAATTAATCACAGATGCTAGCATTTTCCCTCCCCTCCAGTGAATTATGGAGTTCACATTATTATAAACACTGTTCATGATGCAATAAACCCTAGATCAGAGAAAGAAATGTGTGTGATTATAAACCCTATCAACCTAACAGCAACTGGGGAATCTCCTGTCTTCAAGGGTCAGCTTTTCAGAATATCCTAATGAATATACATGAGGCAGATTTGCCAATAATTGAGGCAGTATGCATGCGAATCGCTTTCATGCACATTCATTAGAGAAATCCTGAATATCCGACCAATTTGTTGCCTCTGAAAATTGGGAGCTCCCCATGCCTATAGTGTTTCTCTACAGAAAACGACAAATTTAGACATCTATGGCTCATGCAATCAGAAAGTCTTTCCTTAACGTCTGGTGGTACTACTATACTCAGTGTTCTTACAAAATACTCATATCTGCAAAGCAAAATGCATTAGTGTTTTAAAAATACTGGAATGTCATACTTCTCGCTCTTCTTCCTGTTCTTTTCTCATTTGTTCCAACCGGAACTGCTCAGCCATTTCTCTTTCTTGTGCTTCTCTCTATTAAAAAGAGAACAGAAAAAAACCTTTTTATACACTGCATTCAGGCTTGGTCCTTTATGAAAAACCAATTCACGTGATCTATATTGTATCTAGTAATATGGTAAAGAAGTTACCTGCGCTTGCAGGCTCAGAAATAAACAGTGACCAGTAATGAAAACTAGCAGTGCTACATATATTCTTTACCATTACAAACAGATCATCCTTAAATAAATAGGACATTACTACAGAATGTTGGAAGAATGGTGGTCAAAAAACTCTGTGAGCAATATGGAGCTGGGTGTGGTTACTGCATATGAATTAACGGTCAATGGCAGTGTGTTGGTGAGGTATGTGGGGTGAGGTATGTGGGGTGAGGTTTGAGAGTTTAATGTGAATTTTATGATAGGTAGAATGGCTGAGAATACGAGAGGTAATCCAATCAATGTTACTGTATATGTGGGAAACTGTGGCAAAAATTCAAATTATGGGGCCCCAGGCAACTATTTTAAAAGGGCTCCCAGAATGGGGGATGTCCACTTCAGAAGATACAGAAACAATTGTGAATGGGCCCCCTTCTTCTTTGGGCAGAATTTACACCACTGCAGAAGTGTAACATGAGATTGGGGCATGGTAGGGATGGGAATTGACTTTTGTCATATGTTCCTTATGTAAGTTAATCTATGGTGGGTACAATAAGATTTTCTGAATGTAAGTTGGATGTTCTATGTGTAACTGAAACTTAAGTTAAACTGGGAAGGAAATGGTGTTAGTTGCATGCTGCCTGTCTGTGTTTGTGTTTTTGCCTCAATAGAGTGTGGGGTAGAGGAGGTGGAGTTGCATTCATGGGAGGGAGAGTTTGAAGTTATGGATATATGAGAAGTGTGTTACTGGGAAAACTTTCTGGTTGTTTATAGGTCACCTTAATGTACTGAAGGTTCATCTCGGATTCTACTGAACTACATGGTAGTGCCGAGTGTGCAATACATGGATTTATTACTAGTGAGTGACTTTATCTTTATCTTTATTTCTGCATTTTATATACCGCTCTCATCAAGACATTAGAGCGGTTTACAATAAAAGGTCTACGCTATTAAACTAAGGAAACAGAACGCCATACAAAAAATAGGAAATAGGGAAAGACAGCAGTAAAATCAAAACAGTAAATAAACACAAACACAAACAAAAAGACTCAGAGGGGGATGTCACAGGGAAGGTCAAAGGCTTGTTGGAACAAGTGAGTTTTCAGTAATTCTTTAAACTTAAGGTATGAGGGCTCCAGATGGAGGGGAGGTGGTAGAGTGTTCCAGAGTGAAGGACCGAGAAAAAAAGAAGGCCGAGTGACAGGTCTGTTCTAAGTATGCCTGAGAAGGAGAGGGTAAGGACAAACGATTAGCGTGCAATGAGCGAAGTTGACGGTATGGAGTATGAAGAGAGATAAGATTTGCTAAGTAGAGAGGATTTGATGTGTAGATAGTCCTGTGTGTCAGAATGAGAAATTTGTATTGAAATCTGAAACGGAGAGGCAATCAATTAAGGTGGAAGAGGAGGGGGGTGACGTGGTCAAACCGGCGGGTGAATGTGACAAGACAAGCAGCAGTATTTCAGCAGTATTTTATAAGAGCTGTAAATGCTGAAGCTGATAAGCTGGTAGATTGGCTAGAAACATATTACAATAGTCAAGTCTACTGATGACCAGGGCCAGAACTAACGTGATCAGTGAACTGGAGGGGAGAAGGGAGCGGACAGCCCTGATTTGACGTAGGGCTGCAAAGGAACGGCGAGTAAGGGTAGAAATGTGGTTGTGAAAGGAGAGAGAAGAATCCAAGGTTACCCCCAAATATCGGAAAGAGGCAGCAAGGGGGATAGGAGTGAGGTCAATCTGAGGAGCAATGGTTGGACAAGGGCCACTTAAGGAGACCCACACAGCTGTGGATTTAGAAGGGTTCAGATGAAGATAATTTTGAGAGAGCCAAGAGGCAACGCGAGAGAGGCAATAGTTAAGCTGTGAGATATCCACGTTGACTAGTGAAGTATGAAATAGGAGGACTATGTCATCGGCATAGATGTAAGACAAAACTGGATATTGTTGAATTAGGAGGGGCAGGGGAGAGAGGAAAATGTTAAATAACAAAGGGGAGAGGACAGAGCCCTGGGGCATTCCACATGTAAGAGGAAAAGAGGAGGAGGACTGATTATTAGAATGGACAGTAAAGGAACGAGCTGTGAGGAAAGAGTGAAACCACTGCCAAACTGCACCGTGCAACCCGGTGTCGTAGAGGCGAGAAAGAAGAGTCTGATGGTCAATCAAATCAAATGCAGCTGACAAGTCAAGAGAAACAATGAGGGTAATGTCTCCATGTGGGCGACGTGGATTTCATTCATGAGGGCCAGAAGGACAGTTTCTGTACTGTGCCCTGGCCGGAATCCTGCTTGCCGAGGATGAAGGGCATTGGTGGCTTCTACATGTGAATTTAATTGTGAAAATGCAAAGCGTTCCAGTAACTTGGCCAGAAAAGGGAGGTCTGAAACAGGACGCCAGTGGGATAGCACAGAGGGGTCAAGGGAAGATTGTTTCAAGAGGGAATAGACCATGGCGGATTTCCATGGGGAAGGGAAGAGGCCAGAGGATAGACTAGTATTAATGATGGAAACCATGATGGGTACTAATTGCAAGGAAGGTTCGGCCAGCCAATGGGATGGGATTGGGTCGAGCTGGCAGGTTGTCTTCCTGGACTTGGAAAGTGCTAGCAGTAATTCTGCAGAGGTAATAGGGTAGAAGGAAGACCAGGTATGAGCTAATGCTCGATTGGGAGGAGAGGAGGGCAGGTTCACTTGCCCTGAGATAGCCAACTCATCAGGAGAAATGGGAGGTGAAGGGCAGGGGGAAACAGACAGCAGAGGTGGAGGTGGAGGGCTGGAAAAGGAGAAGCGCAAATTTAGAATTTTCTCTGCAAAAAAGGTAGCCAGTGTCTGAGGAGCTGGGGTGGTACTTGATAGATTAGGAGTAGGGATGGTGGAGGAGAGCTTGCGCAAGATCATAAATAGCTGCCTTGAGGAATCAGCAGCCTCGGAAATTGCCGTGGTATAAAAAGAGTGCTTAGCAGAAGGGACTGCCATGCGGTAATCAGAATAAAGTTGTTGAAACCGGGTCAATGTCTCGGGGGTGAGATGCTTGGACCAGTGGTGCTCTACTTGGCGAAGTTGAGTACGCTGGAGACGCAATCCAGGATGGTACCAAGGAGACTGCACTAGATGAGAAGGTCTGGTAGAGGGGCGAAGGGGAGCTAAATTATCTAGAGCATTAGTGAGAGCAGAATTCCAGAGAGAGACCTGGGTGTTAGGAGAGAGCAAGGCAAAATCTGAAGGAAAGAGAGAGTGAGCGGATGGGAAAGCACTAAGCGTAGCAGGGGTAATGCAACGTCGTAAACAGGGAGACGGCTGAAGCTTTGATGATCCGGAAGTATCTGAGAGTGGGCAGGAAACAGAGAAAGAGACACAAAAGTGATCTGACCATGGAACACAATGGGTGGTGGGGACAGAGATCGAGAAAACTAATGTGGAGGGCGTGAGCACTAAATTTAGGGTGTGACTTGCTATGTGAGTAGGGCCGGAGACATGTTGGTGAAGGGAGAGGTCAGTCATGAGAGTCAGAAAGACTCGGTCCTTTTGCCTGAAGGGGGAGTCTACATGGACATTAAAATCACCCAAGATAATAAGGTTAGGAAAATGAAGAACCGTTTCTGAGAGATTCTGTAAAGCTGACTCCCAACGCGCAGCAGCAAGGGAGGGGAGAAGGTAGAGTAAAAGAAAATAGAGCGGAGGTGAGGACTGGAAACGTAGAAAGAGGGTCTCAGGGAGGGAAACAGAAGGAGCAGTAATCTCCTCAATGACGAAGGTGGAGCGATAAAGGAGGGCCACCCCTCCTCCACCTCTGCCCAACCTGGGGGATGAGAGGGCTGAGTAGCCAGAGGAGAGAGAACTGGACAAGATAGGGGCCTCACCTTCCTTGAACCAGGTTTCAGTGAGAAAACATATGTCGTATGAGTGTTGATGGATGAGGTCCTGAATCAACAAAGGTTTAGCCCGGAGAGAATGGCAATTAAGTAGAGCCAAGCTGAGCATCAGAGTAGAAGCGACAGAGAGTGGCTTGACTAAGGTAGGGCACTGTTGAGATGAGACTCTCAAGTGGGTGCATGAGATTAAATTAGATGGACAGCGCGCTGAAGATCCTGCGTAAACTATGGGGGCAGGAGGAGGGCACCAACCCCAGTGAACTGGGATGGACGCCATGAAGCCAAGGACCAGGCTAAGAACAAATCCACTGAAGAGAAGCTGGGTAAGCCAGGAAAGTCGAGACTTATTTAAGATAGAGAGCAGCACTAACCTGAAAAGGAGAAGAATCGAAAAGGAAATCTTCCCAAGGACACCAGCAAACCCACAAGGCTGAGACAACCAAGTAGAACCACTAGTACTCGCCTCAAGCTCACCCCAAGGAGCGTGCCCAAGGAGCAGGACCTGCTCCTTGGGCGCGTACCTTCGGCATATGCCGCTGCGGTGCAGAACGCCGTGGGTAACTGGGTTAAATAAGCAGCTGGATACCTGGACGGTCGTGACCAGTGGGCACAGACTTCAGGGAGAGCGTAGTTACTCACCTGTAACAGGTGTTCTCCAGGAGCAGCAGGAATCAGTCCTCACATATGGGTGACGTCGGCGCCGACGGAGCCCTCGCGGAGCAATTTTCCCCAGCTTTCAAAGAAAGCCTTTGGGAATTGCAGCGCGCATGCACGGTCGCCTTCCCGCCCAAGGGTGCCATCTTAGCCAGTCAGATGACATAACTAAAAAGACAGCATAAAAAAATTTGCAAAAAACTTAAGCAGATGATTGCAACTCCAAGGGGAGGAGGGAGGGTTGTGAGGACTGATTCCTGCTGCTCCTGGAGAACACCTGTTACAGGTGAGTAACTACGCTTTCTCCAGGACCAAGCAGGAAGTCAGTCCTCACATATGGGACTCCCAAGCTTAAGGCTACCGGAGACCCTAAGCACAAAAATGAGCTCCCTCTAGCTCAGCAGCACAGAAGGAAAGAATCTTCGCTGAATTATTACCCACCGGTAGCCCACATCCGGGATGGAGGGTAGGAGTTGCTCAAACCTCAAAGAGATTACGGAGGACTGCCTGTCCGAAAGCACTGTCCCTGCGGGACTCCCTCTCGAGACAGTAATGGACCGCAAAAGTCTGGCTCGAAGACCAAGTAGCGGCCCGGCAGATGTCTGCCAGCGGAACAGAGTGGAGGTAAGCCACTGACGTAGCCTTCGCCCGAACACAATGAGCCGTGACTCGACCTTCTAACGAGAGTCCGGCTGCCCCATAAGCCCAAGCGATACAGTCAGCAACCCAGATGGACAGAGTACGCTTGGAGACCGGGAGCCCCAATTTATTGGGGTCAAAAGACACAAAAAGCTGAGCAGCTTTACGGTGCTCCCGCGTACGGTCAAGGTAGAAGTTCAGGGCCCTTCTACAGTCCAGGGTATGCAGGACCATTTCAGCTCGGCTGGAGTGTGGTCTGGGAAAGAAGGTCGGAAGTACCACCTCCTGATTAATGTGAAAAGGGGAGACCACTTTTGGAAGAAATTTTGGGTGAGTCCGTAGGACTACCCTATTTTTGTAGAACCGAGTGTAAGGGGGATCAGACACGAGGGCCTGCAATTCACTTACGCGTCTAGCGGAAGTGAGGGCTATCAAGAACAATGTTTTCCAAGAAAGAAAACGGAGAGAACAGGTAGCCATAGGTTCAAAAGGCGGACAGGTGATCCGTTGTAAAACCACATTCAGATCCCAGTCAGGCGCTGGTGGGCGCAGAGGTGGTTTAAGGAGAAGGAGACCTCGGAGAAACCTCGCTACGAGAGGGTCGCTGGAAAGAGGTCTGCCGTCCACCGGTACATGATGTGCTGAAAGAGCACTGAGGTGAACTTTGACGGAGTTGGACTTAAGTCCCAGGTTAGAGAGGTAGAGCAAGTACTGCAAGATCACCGACACCGAGCAGGAGAAGGGATCCTGAGACTGCTGGGTACACCAAACGGAAAAGCGACGCCATTTAAGGGCGTAGCATTTGCGGGTAGAAGGTCGCCGAGAAGCTAGGATGACCTCCTCCACCTCTGCCGGCAGGAGAAGGGGAGCAAGGACTACCCTCTCAGCAGCCAGGCCATTAGATTGAGAGATCTGAGGTTGGGGTGTAGCAGAGACTCCTGATCCTGAGTGAGGAGATCCGGTTGAAACCCCAGAGGGAATGGATCCTCTACCGCTAATTGCAGCAGGAGTGGAAACCACGGCTGTCTGGGCCAGCGAGGGGCCACCAGGATCATGGAGGCTTTGTCTCGGAGAACCTTGAAAAGAGTTCGAGAGACTAGCGGGATGGGAGGAAAAGCATACAGAAGGCTCTCCGACCATGAGAGTAGAAAAGCGTCTGCCGCAACTCGAAGGGGATGTGGCTGACGAGAGCAGAAGCGAGGAAGTTGCCGGTTGTGAGGACTGGCGAAGAGATCCATCGTGGGGAGGCCCCACTTTAGAAAGAGCTTCTGAACTACCAAGGGATCCAGGCGCCACTCGTGCGGCTGGAGGATCCTGCTGAGTTTGTCCGCCAGGCAATTTTGTTGGCCTGGGAGATAAACTGCCTTGAGAAGAACGCCGTGACTGACGGCCCAAGAGCAGAGCTTCTGTGCTTCCCGACAGAGAAGGAAGGAGCCCGTGCCCCCCTGTTTGTTCACGTAGAACATGGCAACTTGATTGTCCGTCTGGACAAGGACGGACTGGTGAGAGGTCAGGTGGGAGAAAGCCTTGAGAGCCAGGCGGATCGCTCTGAGCTCCAGGAAGTTGATCTGCTGAGCAGACTCCCACGTGGTCCAGAGGCCCTGAGTACGTGCCCCTTGACAATGTGCTCCCCAACCCAGGAGGGACGCATCTGTCGTCAGCACCTGGGCCGGCTGAGGTGACTGAAAAGGCATGCCGAGTACCAGGTTCGGCCGATGAAGCCACCACTGGAGAGACGAGGCCAGCGGCTCGGAGACGCGCACTAGGCCTGCTAGGCCGCCTGTGGCTTGTTGCCACTGCTTGCGAAGACACCATTGAGCAGGCCGCATATTCAGGCGGGCATTGGGGGTCACATGGACGGTGGAAGCCATATGGCCGAGCAGTCTCAGGAAGCGCCTGGCGGAGACCAGGGACTGACTGCGAAAACGGTCGGCTAGGTCCATGAGCCGTTGAGCCCTGTCGAGAGGCAGGAAAGCTCGCGCCTGAGGAGTGTGCAGTCTTGCGCCGATGAACTCGAGATCCTGTGAGGGGAGCAAAGTGGACTTTGCGAAGTTTATGACAAAGCCCAAGTACTGCAGAAGAGTCACCGTGCGGTGTGTGGCGTTGGTGACCTCCGGAGCGGACGCTGCTCTGATGAGCCAGTCGTCGAGGTACGGGAAGACATAGAGGCCGTGAAGCCGGAAAGGGCCGCCACCACCGCAAGACATTTTGTGAAGACTCGCGGTGCAGAGGACAGGCCAAAGGGCAGTACCCTGTACTGGTAATGATTTCCTGCCACCACAAACCTTAGGTATTGGCGGTGGCTTGGGTGGATGAGGATGTGCGTGTAGGCATCCTTTAGATCCAAGGAGCATAGCCAATCTCCCTGCTGGAGGTAGGGCAGAAGGATTCCAAGGGTAAGCATTTTGAACTTTTCCCGCACGAGGAACCTGTTGAGGTTGCGCAAGTCCAGGATAGGTCTGAGGCCTCCTGTCCTTTTTGGTACTAGAAAATACCTGGAATAAAAGCCTTGACCTCTCAGGTGGTGGGGCACCGGTTCCACCGCCTGTTCCTGTAGAAGACCTGCTAACTCCTGAAGGAGTAAGTCCCTGTGCAGAGGGAGTCGTGGAGGTTCTCCCGGGAAATAGGAGGGAGGGACCTGGTGGAAGTGGAGAAGATAGCCTTCTCTTACGACTTGAAGCACCCAGGCATCTGAAGTGATGTTGGACCACCTGTGGGCGAAGTGAACCAGCCGGCCTCCGGTGCTGGGAGGAGCCAGCGGAGGGGGAGAGGCTATGCTTAAGGAGTCAAAAGCCCCCACCCTGCTGAGCAGGGGCTGGTGGTGCAGGCTTGGGGGCTTGCTGCCTACGGGACCCGTTACCCCGTCCCTTGGCCTGCTGGCCCTGTTGGGGAGCTGCGGGGGCCTGATATTGGGGGTAGTGTTTATAGGCAGCCGCCTTTCTCGGGTAAAAGGACTTTTTTCCCGAGCCCTTCTTTTTCTGGGAAGGGGCGGAGGTCTTCCTAGAAAGCCTAGTCCTGGTGAGAGTCTCTGTCTCTAGTTGTGCAGCCTTCTCGTCCATAGGTTTGCCAAAGAGGTTTTCACCTCGGCAGGGGACATCGACCAACTTGTCCTGCATCCAGGGCTCAAGGTCAGACGACTGAAGCCAAGCCTGTCGGTGGGCACCGATGCCGGCTGCGGCCACTCGAGCCGATGCTTCAAAGCCATCATAGGCTGCTCGGGATATGAATTTTGAGCATTCCCGAATGCCAGTGGACAAGGCTAGGAACCTCCGCAAAGGTTCCTCGGACAATCCAGCGGAGAATCCGGCTAGCTCCTTAGCCAGGTCTCGGAGATACATGCCCATGTATAGCTGGTAGGTCTGCACACGACACGCAAGCATAGAGCCCTGGAAGCACTTCTTACCAAGGCCATCCAGGTTACGGGCCTCCCGGCCAGGAGGCACCGAGGAGTGCATCTTCTGGCTCTTAAGACGATGCATGGCCGATTCCACTAACATGGAATGGTGTGGTAGCTGTGCCTTCTGGAAGCCAGGGCTCTTGCGGACTCGATAGATAGAATCGACCCGCTTGCTCAGGACCGGCGAGGAGGCCGGGCTCTCCCACATGCGGAAGAGTAGTCGTTCCAGCATGGGAGGAACCGGTACAGTAAAGTGTTCCCTGGCGGGAGAGTCGTACTGGAGGGCGTCGAGCTCTTCGGCTCGAGGCTCCTCCTCGGGATCCGCAGGGAAGGCCAAAGCCTTGGCCATATCCCTGACGAAGTCCGAGAACCGGGCATCCTCCGGAGGGGACTGCTTCCGAGGTTCGGACTCAGGTGAGTCCGAGGGGACACACCGAGTCCGAAAAGAATCAGGTGACTCTTCCTCTTCAGACTCCCAGACCGACTCCGAGGAGGAATCGGTGGGGTCGGCCCGGGCAGGCCGCGGCGCCGGCCGCCCCGACGCCGAGGGAGTCGGCGTCGGCGACCTCGGTCCCGAACGGGAGGCCGAGGGTGACCTCGACCGAGGATCGACTCGAGTTCGCATGGACTCGAGGATCGGCTCGGTCTCCGGGGTCGACTTAGACGTCGACGTCCCGGCGGTCGGGGCAGCGGCGCCAGCGAGGCTAGCGAGCAGTGCCCGCTGCTGGTCCATGAAGGCAGACAGTCTGCTCTCCAAGGCCGTCAACCTGAGTCCGACCTCAGGTGACCCAGCAGCCCCCGACTCGGGCCCCGACGGCGTCGGGCCCGACGTCGGCGGTCTCGGAGGCGAGTCCAGGAGGACCACAGGACTTACCCGAGCAGGCAGCTCCGACTCCATGCGAGGTCGCTTCGAGAGGTGCTCCTTCTCCAAGGACCCGGGACGGCTATCGGGGCTATTCGACCTGGCCCTCGCGGAGCCAGGAGCGTCCACCGACGCCGCCCTCGCGGGTTTCACCTTCCGTCGATGGTCCCCGGAGGGAGAACCCCTGTCGGAGGAACTCCGGCGACGGTCCGAGCTGGAACCTCTGGACGCCGAGGCCTCCGACGAGGTCCGGGTACGGCTGGGGTCAGCGAAGATCCTATCCCGCTGATGCCGCCAACTTCTCAACGCTTTGGAGGACATTTTGCCACAGGCCCCACAGACCATTTCTTCATGATCCGGGCCCAGGCAGCGGAGGCAATTATCGTGTGTGTCAGTTAGTGACATATTTCGGTCACACTGACCACACCGCTTGAAACCACTGGCAGCCATCGGGGGAAAAAGGGCCCCTGCGAGGTCAAAGGACCGGGCTGCCAGTGAAAAAACCGAAAACGAAACTGACTAAATCAGAAAAACCGAAAAAGAAGAAGAGGACTCGTGACCGGCGTCGCGAGTCCGGGCGGGAAAAAGACCGGCGTCGAACCGAAGGAAAAAAGAGAAAATTACGAATAAAATCAACTTTTTCGCGGGGACACGATGAGTACGTCTGTAGGGCTCCGCGGAAAAAAGAAGACTGGCTAAGATGGCACCCTTGGGCGGGAAGGCGACCGCGCATGCGCGCTGCAATTCCCAAAGGCTTTCTTTGAAAGCTGGGGAAAGTTGCTCCGCGAGGGCTCCGTCGGTGCCGACGTCACCCATATGTGAGGACTGACTTCCTGCTTGGTCCTGGAGAAACTTTAATATTCAAGTTGGTGAGTGTGGAGCTGACATGATTTGTGATTATTTTACAGCTGTGGACAGCATGTGTTTGAAGCAAAGAGTTGGTCAAAGTATTCACAATGCAGGTCATGTCCTGGACTTAGTATTTGTAAATCTGATGTCTAATCTGGTTCGTGAGATAGAAAGAGGGGTGCTACAGGTATGGATTGACCACTTTTTAGTTTTGGTCAGTCTGGATCAGAGTTATTTGAGAATTGCTAAACTGAAGAGAAAAACTGTATGGTGGAGGATTAATACTGATTTTGAACACGATCTACTGTATACAAGGCGATGGATACAGAGGGCGAGATCTGTGTTGGACGTGATCTGGAGGATTCAGTGCATATGTGGGATGAGGGATGACGTGTGATATGCTTGGGTGCCAAAGAGGGAGGTTATTCTGACCATTGGAAGCAGAATGCTATCTTGGTTTAATGAGGAATTAAGTGTGCTGAAAACATAGGGGCACCAGTTAGCACATAGGTGGCATAATACAGGAAAATAGGAGGCTAAACTTAAGTTTAGGAAAAGCTAGAGAATATAAAAGGAAAATTTGTAAAGTGAAAAGGAATAGGATAAGTCAGAGATTAGGTAGAATCATCCTTGTGAACTTTTTAGAACTGCAACTTTCCTAGCAGAGTCACCTAATAGAATGATGGAGGAAAAGCTGTCAACTCTGACTTGTGAAGAGTTTACAGTTTTCTTCATCATAAGGTTAAATAAATAGGGCCTGATTCTGTCCTGCACGGCCATCCCCTCTGTGCATCTGGTCTGAAATGGACGCACAGAGGGGATCGCGATTCTGTCCGGCCTGCACGTGCAGGACTGCACCCGGCTAATTCATTCAGGGCATTTAAATAGAGCCGCCGCGCCATGGCATCATGTTGCCATGGTATCACGGCTCCATTTAAAAGCCCTGATGCCGGCCGCTGACCAAACCTGCAAATTCCCCGCAGCCCGACCTCCGAAGGCCAGGTCAGGCTGTGGGGAATGTCCCCTGTCCCCCCAACCCCTTCCGTGCCCTGAATTAAAAAAAAAAAATCCATCCAGGGGAGTTATTCCACCTCGGAGGTGGAATAACTTCCCAGGCCATTTCGCCAGCCCTGTATGTTCAGGGCTGGAGACCGCTCACTGCCGGCCCACTCTCCGCTCCCGGGCCGCCCATTCCCGCCCTGACTAACTTCCCTGCACAACCGACAGGGAAGTTAGTCGGGGCCTGAATCCAGCACGAATAGCTGGGATGGACGTCCTGTTGGGACATCAATCCCCGCTATTAGTGGTCCAGAACGACCCCCATAGTGAATAGCTTCCCTGATAATAATGGGATTGGCTTAGTGATAGTTGTGATGTTGGTGAGCAGGACACAGTTCATTAGAAGTGCTTCAATTCATGAATAAGGTGCATATGGTGACTTGTGCAACTGATCCCCTGTTGATGTTGTTGTTAAGTGCCGTCGACGCTACCATCAAACTATATAAGGAAAAGGAAATCACTGGCCCCAGGACTGGCTGGTTGCCATTGTGAATGGGTTTCTGGAATCCCCGCACAGTCTGAAAAAGGCTGCTTATCAAGGACTGCTTATCAAGGATGATAGCAATGATTGTTCTATTGTGCAGAATTTATTACTATTAGATTCAGCTCATGCCTTTCTCAGAAGTTCAAGACAAGCTACATTTAGGTATCGTAGGTATTTCTGTCTTGTGTCTTTACCTTAATTTCTAGGTAAGGTGATTCAACAAGCCGCGTTTTGTCAGCTAAGGGATTGTGTGGAGCATCAACTTATTTTGTTGTGTTCCTATTAAGCAGGCTTTCATTCCTGTCATAGCACGGAAACAGTGGTGTTGGCAGTGTTGGACTCAATCAGACAATGTGCTGATCAGGGAATTGACTGTTTGACAACTGCATTATTTCTGACAGCTGCATATAATATTTTCACTCATGGGAGGTTTCAGTTCATCTCTATTTGATATACAGTCTTCCACAAAATAGCACTAAAGCGGTTTACGATAAAATCAAGAGAAGGGGAGACAATCTAGGGAAGACTGCTGTTCCTAATTAAGAATAAAGGATAACACAAAGAAAGCAGAACCACACTATACAGCTGAACTGGATTCCAACTCCAGGCCATAGGCCAGAGAGAAACAAAACATCTTTTAGAGTTTTGTTTAATTATTCCAGTACCTACAAACTTACATGTGGAGTGCCATCTCCAAGAATCAGTGCTTGCACTGACTCTGTCTAATCGTTTTATTAACCCTCTTGCTCTGTTAATACAGTTCTTTGGTATACAGAGCTATTATAATTGCAGATGATACTGTGTTTATAGGATCTGTAAAGTACAACAACTCAGTATCATCAATACTGCCACTATCTGGATAGCAACAGCGCACGTTGCTCTATCTGGATATTCAATGCCAACCACTATCCGCACACCGATGCTGAATTTCTCGAATAATTTTAGTGGTAGCTGACTAGTAATTTTTCAGCTGAAAATTTTCTTAAATTTAGGACTTCATTTTGCTAGATTTAGGAGGTCATTTTAAAAGAACCACCATGTGTAAATAGTTGCACTTACATGTGTAGCTTGCCATACATGGGATTTCAGAAAGTCACTATTTACATGTGTAGATGGACATCATGCAAAGATTTCAAGGGGGTAAAGTTTGGGTGGCCCAAAAATCTAAGTGTGTATTTGCCGTCTTGCATAAGGAATACATGCGTATTTAAGAAAATGTTCCCATCAGCTTCTGCACCAGATCAGCGGGATACACAGATTTTTCAAAGTTCTCCTTTCATCCAGGGCTTTACATGAGGGATTATAGGAGTAATTGTCCTTAATTCTGTGTTCTGTTTCCCCCTCTGCAAATAATTAAAAAACAGCACTTACACACCAAGGTTCACAAAATGGCCCCACTATGGAGGTAATTTTATAAAGAATAGCTTAGATTTACATGTGAATAATGGGTGTAAATTCCAGTATTTGTCAATTGTTCATGTAGAGGACCTCCTACAAAATACTGACTAATGTGAAAGGACATGTAGTTAGCACAGACCTTTGGATGGAGTGTGGGCTGTATGAGCAATTAAGGAACTTTATATTCTGCATGCTTTATTTATGTGCGCAACTGCAAAAAGTATGTGTGGTCCCTGGTGGAAGTGGTTGCGCCTTAACATACATGCAAATTTTTGCACCTATTTTATAAAGCCAGGTACACACATACTTGACTTCATAAAATAGGTATAAAGTGCACGCATGAAAACGTAGGTTAAGTAGGAAGATGCCATGCTGATAACACTTTTTGTGCACGTGTAGCCTGTTGTCAGTTCACGTGTGCCACATTAGCACGGATGCACTTACCTCCACTTATCGAGGTGGCAGTAATTGCACCAGTGCCAACTGGTTACCTTGCAGTTAGCAAGGACGCACCGACTGCAAGGTGCTCTCCCCGCTCACTCTCCACCCCAAACCCACCCACTTGCTCCCCTAATCAGTCATGGACAATTAGCATGGAAATCGGGCTAGGCTGTCAATGCTCGTCGCAGTATGCCTTCAGCGCATGCCAAAACACATGCTGATAGTTAGCACCTTTTAGTAAAAGGCCCCCAAAATGTCTAAAGCTTCCATGTATCCTCAATGTTTATAAACAATTCATAAATATGCCACATTTTGTTTTCTGTGTGTCTTGGTCTATGTTGACTAGATTGTAAGTGCCAGCAAGCAGGGCCTTTCCATTGTGTGTACTTCCGGGATGTGTTATATATTTCACGCATTAGCACACAATTTTTTAAGGTGAACTTGAAGAGTAATAGTTTAAGGGAGAGATAAATTGCGATGCCCTTCACATCTGTTGCACCATCTAGAGGAACATTTCTAATGCACATCACAAGATAGGACAGTGCATTAATTAGTGTAACCAAAGACAAAAAGCAGAACACTAGCGGTAAATATGAAAGCCTGATAACATACCCAACCTATCCGACTTAAGAGAGAGGTTAAATCCTGTCCTGTATGTGCAAAACAAACCCACTGGGGACACTACCCTGAGAGAGAATAATAGGTGTCTTTTCAATAGCCCCCAGAGACCATGCGCACCTTTGCTCTGTCTGCTTCAAGTGAAAGGCGATATGCTTCATCCTGCTCGCGCTTCACTTTTTCTCTGGCTTCTCGTTCATCCTGAAAGAAAAAGTCCATGTCATCGAAACAGGTAAGGAAATAACTGACCAGCTTTAAGGTTTGTTCGCATTCGCTTTCTAAATTAGGCTCCTGATGGGACTGAAACTGAACTCTTCTGTATATATTATCTATGTTACATATAATGGTCAGACTAAAAGTACATTAAGTCCAGCATCTTCTCCCTGGCAATGGCCAATCCAAGTCAGAAACACATCACAGAATCTCAAAGAAGATCAAATCCTTTTTGCAGAAGTAGTGGCTTTCCCACTACTTCATTTTCTCCAGAACTTGTTTGAACCCTATGAAACTCAGATATGCTAACTGCTTGCCAGAGGATAACTGTGCACTGAATAAAAAGAAAAATACTTTTCTTCAATTTGTTAAGTGCTATCATAGAACGTCCCCTAGTCCTAATACTATTTGAAAGGATAGACAATTCCAGTTCCAACACACTCTAGAGCTTAATGATGTCTCCTCTCAGCTGTTTCTTCTCAAGGTTGAATAATCCTAACCTGCTTAGTCTTTCCTCATAGGGAAGCCATTTCATCCCCTTTATCATTTTGATTGTCCTTCCCGGAACCTCTTCTAGTCTTATGTTTGAGACAGAGTGATCAGACCTGCACATAATGCCGGAGATGTAATTGCATCATGGATCTGCACAAAGACATTATAGGTTTCTCTATTTTCCATTCCTTTCCTAATACTTCCTAGCTTTTATTTGCTTTTCTGACAACTGAGTTTATGATTTCAACGTAGTTCCATGATGACCCCAAGATCTTTTTCTTGCACGCTGATGCCTAATACAGAACCAGGCATCATGTACCTATATTCTGAATTATTTTTACCCTTTTTGCATCATTTTGTACTTGTATGAATTAAATTTCATCTGCCATTTCAACACTCGGTCCACCAGATTAACAAGGCCCTCCTACAATTCCTCGCAATCCACTTGTGATTTAACTATTTTGAATAATTCTGAGTCAGCAGCAAAATTTGATCACTTCACTTGTTGTTTCATTTTCAAAAACATTTATAAGTATATTAAAAAACACCAGTCCCAATACAGTACAGATTGCTGGGGGACTCTACTATTTATGTTTCTCCAATGACAGAAATGACCATTTAGGTCTACTCTCTGTTTCCTATCATTCATTCATGCATGCATGTAAATATTTGGTATATTGCCAATAGAACCAAAATTGACATCAAGGGACTTTACAAACCCTAAATAAGTGGGGGTTAACAACATTCAACACAAACAAAACAAAGTAAAATAAACCTAAAAGGTAAATTACAGTTGGGTGGAGACCTCTGTAGAACAATAATGACTTATGACATTGAGTTGTGCCAGGAAACAAAAGGAAAATTAGCAAGCTTTATCCAATGTTCCTGCTCAACATTAGTTGTTAGGGAAGGATGAATGGAACAGTTATATTTTCAAGCCTTTTTGAAATTTCTCATTGAATTCTCCAGTCGTATTTCAGCAGACACTGAATTCCAGAGATAAGGGGCCAAACAACAAAAAGCATCTCTATGGGTGAATTCAAATCTCCACTTGAGAGGGACTGGCCTATGATGATCTTAACAAACAAACAGAATGGTATGGAATCCGAAATGAAAACAGAAAGACAGGGATGGTATAAAAAACCTGAAGGGCTAATATCAAAATTTTAGAATTAATCCCACTATTGACAGGGAGCCAGAGCTGTTCAAACTGAAGTGGAGTGGCATGGTTAAAATGCCCAGTGTTACTGAGCGATTTAACAGTCATAGTTTACAATAATTTAATACACTTTAGCACAGACGTAAATTCCACCCAAGCAGCCCCCACAATATGAGGAGGAGTGGGCAGAAAGTGGGCCCACACAGCAGGGGGAAGGCAGCGTGGCAAACTTACTTTATCATATTTTCTGTGCGCTGCCTCCACTCTCTTGTAAATCTGCTGCGGGCCTGGCGGCTGTTCCTCACTGGACCAAACAAGATGAGGTACGTTTTCTGTTGCCACCACTGCATGGGGGGCTCACACGGGGGGGGGGGGGGCTGCTGCACAATGGGGGAGTGCCCCTGCAACAATGGAGAGCTATCAGTTTATTTTGCTTGGGGGACCCTCATTGTAATTTACGCCACTGCACTTTAGCTTAACCAGAGTAACACCACTTTGAAGATAAAATAGTCAATCCTGTTCATCACTAAAACATGAATTAGAATTTTCAATGCTCTAAAACCAAGAAAAAGCCTAAGAGACATCTTTCAAAGTGCATAAAAGGTTTTCTTAACTACAAAAGAGATATGAGGAGAAAAAACGATTAGGGTCAAAAATGATTTCCAAGGACAAAATGGCATCATTAAGAAGGAGAATAGGTGAGTCTAATATGTGAGACTGTACTAAATCAGAATTTGTTCCTGGAAAACCATAATAAAAACATAGAAACATGACAGCAGATAAAGACCATACAGCTTATCCAGTTTGCCCTTCCACTAAGCTCTACAGTCCTTTTTCCTTTAGAGATCCCTCTGTGTTTGTCCCATGCTTTCTTGAATTTAGAATCAGTTTTGTCTCTACTACTTCCACTGGGAGACTATTCCACGCATCTACCACTTTTTCCGTAAATAAATATTTGCACAAATTATTCCTGAGTCTTTCAATTTCATCCTATGCTCCCTCATTGCAGAGCTTTCTTTCAGTTGAAAGATGCTCTCCTCTTTTATCCCATGGAGGTATGTAAACGTCTCTATCATATCTTCCCTTTCCCGTCTTTCTTCCAAAGTATACATACTGAGAGCTTTGTCTTTCTCCATATCCCTTATGGCGGAAGCCCACTGACCATTTTAGTAGCCACCCTCTGCCACTCCAATCTGTTTATAGCCTTCTGAAGATGTGGTCTCCAGAATTGCACACAATACTCTAAATTAGGTTTCAACAAAGTCTTAGACAGAGGCACTATCGTCTCCTTTTTCCTGCTGCCCATTCCTCTCCCTATGCACCCAAGCATCATTCTGGATTTCGCTGTCATCTTTTCTACCTGTTTAGCCACAAGAGCATCAGAAACAATCACAGCCATGTCCTGCTTCTTTTGTGGACAGAAGCACTTCATCCCCTATACTGTACCGCTCCCTTGGGTTCTTGTAGCCCAAGGGCATGACCCTGCATTTTTTAGCATTAAATCTCAGCTGCCAGATTTCCAACCATTCTTTAAGCTTCGCTAAATCCCTCCTCATGTTACAGATTTTGGTATCATCTGCAAAGAAGCAAATCTTACCCAATAGCCCTTCCTCAATATTATTTAAAAAAAATGTTAAAAAGAATTGGACCAAGGACAGATTCTTGCAGAACACCACTGGTAACATCCTTCTCCTTAGTATAAGCGCCAATTATTTTTGTCGCCTCCCACTCAACCAGTTTCTAACACAGTCAGTCACTTTAGGGTCCATTTCTAGGGCATTCAAATTTATTTACATGTTACCTGTGAGGAACAGTGTCAAAGGCTTTACTGAAATCTAAGTACATCACATCTAAGAGTTCTCCCTCGGTCCAGATCACCTAATCAAAGACATTAATGAGATTTGTCCGACCAGACCTGCCTCTCGTAAAACCATATTGCCTTGAATCTTGCAATCCATTGGCTTCCGGAAACCTCACTATCCTCAGTTTTAACTGCCTTTCCATTAGTTAACTCACCACAGAGGTCAGACTAACTGGCCTGTAGTTCCCAACCTCATTCTTAGTTCTGCTTTTATTTATTTATTTATTTAAAGTCTTTTCTATACCGCATTCTTCAAATTCAGCTCGGTTTACAAATAACATCGGTTTTGTCCTGGCACAGGAGAGGCCTGCACTGAACTTAGAGAGAACAGGATAGATAAACTTGGGTTAACTGGGTAAACTATATACAGACTCTAGGCTAGGTATTTACGTTCTTAGGTTACTATATACATGATCCTGCTAGGATTCTGGTAAAGCTATCGTGCTGTATTGGTGTCATGTATGGTGGGTAGAATGGAGTGGCTGTTTAGGTGACTGGGAATGAGTGGTTGTTGTGTGGTACCGTAATGCTGTAGGAAGAGGTGATGTTTCAGTGCCTTCCTGAAAAGGGTAAGGTCTGTAATGGACCGGATGTTGGGTGGGAGGGCGTTCCAACACGAGGGGGCATAGTACACAAAAGCCCTCTTTTTTGCAGATTGTGAACATTTAGTGATCTCACTAGGGACACATAGGGTATTGGCTGAGACTGATCTTCTGGCTCTATTTGTGGGAGTGGGGATAATGAGGTCTGTGATGGATGTGGAGGTGATTCTGTTGATGGCTTTGAATGTCGTCAGCAGGATCTTGAAGGTAATTCTACAGTGGACTGACAGCCAGTGGAGGTGCTTCAGGATTGGTGTTATGTGTTCCCTCCTGGAGGCACCGTGTAGAATTCTGGCTGCAGCATTCATAGCTCGTTGCAGTGGGATCAGCGTGTTTTTCGGTAGTCCTTGTAGGATGACATTGGCATAGTTGAAATGGGGGATGATTAGTGCCTGGTAGATTGTTCTGAAGTCATCTGGTTCTAGTAGAGGCCATCGGTGGCGGATTGTGCGAATTTTGAGGTATACTGACTTGACGGTGTTGTTTATATGGGCTTTCATGTTCAATTGTTGATCGAGTGTTACTCCTAGGTAGTGGATAGTAGGTTT
The DNA here is from genome assembly GCA_033557465.1 of Ichthyophis bannanicus. Taxonomy (NCBI): domain Eukaryota; kingdom Metazoa; phylum Chordata; class Amphibia; order Gymnophiona; family Ichthyophiidae; genus Ichthyophis; species Ichthyophis bannanicus. The sequence goes on along the minus strand of CM066040.1, from coordinate 274,355,028 downwards.
GCTTTGAAGTTCGGCGTCTCTTACTTTTAGTGCTGCTGGTGGCGTGAAGGATTGATCTCTGGTGATGAATAGAGCCTCCGTTTTCTTGAAATTTATCCTAAGGTTTTGGGTGTGGAGCCAGTCTGCTATGGCGTTGAAACAGGTAGTTAGTGGCGAGAAATCCGGCTGGTCAGTGATGAATGGCATGTAGAAGGACCACATGCGTCTTTCTCCAGTATTCTGGGACCACGTCAGACTCTAAAGAAGCATTGAAAAGGTCAGACAGTGGAGCCGCTAGAACTTCCCTAAGTTACTTCAGCACTCTCGGATGTGTCCCATCCTGCCGCACTGCTCTGTCTACTTTTAGTTTAGCTAGCTCCTTGCGAACAGTCTTCTGAAAATTGTTCAAGATCAAGTTCACTTCTGTTCCTATTTGTCAGTGTTTTCTGACTTCCCTGGACTAAGGACAGCTTATGAGTCATGATCCACTCTACAATTTAAGGAATCATCATGTCAATTACTAAAACTTTAATCATTGTGGTCAAAAGTGATCAGAAGTGAGATACGGTTAACATAAAGAGAAAAGATCAGTCAGAGATGGCATTAAAGTTGCTAATGGAACAATGCTAATGGAGTTACTGATTCACAATTGAACACTGCATTCTGTTCCAAACTTAGGCAATGTCCTATTTGTGAATCTACTTTACTTTCTAAATACATTGTTATGACACACAACCTGATATTCAAGCAATGATGAGCAGAAGTATAATGTAGGAGATTACTAAATCTCGTGTAATGAACCAGCTCCATGCTCATTTTGATCTGGTACAGGGCTTGGACCACTTTAGTTGGGATTTTGTGTATGATTCAGCGAGGCACTGTGCATGGATGACATGCAGAGAGTAAAGGGTCTGGGGTAATTGAGTTTACTGGTCCTCCTTGATCCACTGGAAGCCTCTGACATACTTAATCACAGGATATTTACTTAACAGACTTCATCTCTTGGTTATTATTGGTGTAGTTGAGACTTGGTTTTGCGATTTTCTTTGAGACAGGTCATATGTGGTTTTCGATCAAGCTTGTTTTTCAAAACCAATGCCTCTGAATGTGGGAGTGCTTCATTGCTCCAATTCCCCACAAAGTCAGCTACTTCCCCTCCTTCCCCTCTTCACTCCCAACCTTCCCCCTCTACCTCTGCTACCCTCTCTTCCTTTTCTGTGATCTCTGAAGAGGAAACTGCACACCATCTTTCTTCCTCCAAACTCACTACCTGCTCCTCTGATCCTATCTCCACCCATCTCCTAAGCCCCATCTCCTCCACTGTTGTCCCTTCAATCTTTCATATTCTCAACCTATCGCTCTCCACTGCTACTGTCCCTGCAGACTTCAAGCATGCTGTAGTTACACCTCTCCTCAAGAAACCCTCACTTGATCCTACCTGTCCTTCTAATTATTGACCCATCTCCCCCCTCCCTTTCGTTTCTAAACTGCTTGAACGTGCGGTTCACCACCGCTGCCTCGACTTCCTCTCCTCTCATGCCCCTCCTGGATCCTTTAAAATCTGGTTTTCATCCTTTACACTCTACTGAAACCGCTTTTGCCAAAGTCTGCAGTGACTTGCTCCTGGCAAGATTCAAGGGCCTTTATTCTGTCCTCATCCTTCTTGACCTCTCTGCTGCTTTTGACACTGTTGACCACAACCTTCTCCTTGATACCCTGTCCTCACTTGACTTTAAGGGCTCTGTACTTTCCTGGTTCTCCTCTTATCTCTCCCATCGCTCTTTCAGTGTTAGTTCTGGTGGCTCTTCCTCTGCTGCTATCCCGCTCTCAGTTAGTGTACCCCAGGAATCTGTCTTGGGTCCACTCCTTTTCTCTCTCTACACCCAGTCTCTTGATACGCTCATCTCTTTCCATGGCTTTCAGTACTATCTTTATGCCGATGACTCCCAGATCTACCTCTCTATGCCTGAACTCTCCAGCAATCCAGACTCGGATCTCTGCTTGCCTTTCTGATACTGCTGCTTGGATGACTCACCGCCACTTGAAATTGAACATGGCCAAAACTGAGCTTCTTATTTTTCCCCCTAAAAGCGTCTCTCCTCTTCCTCCTTTCTCTGTGGATAACTCTCTACTCCTCCCTGTTTCCTCGGCTTGCAACCTTGGCGGTTGTCTTTGACTCCTCTCTCTCCTTCTCCACACACATCCATCTGATAGCTAAGACCTGCCGTTTCTTTCTCTATAACATCAACAAAATCCGCCCATTCCTTTATGAACACACTACTAAGACACTTATCCACTCCTTAATCACCTCCCATCTTGACTAATGTAACCTACTCCTTGCTGGTTTCTCTTTGAATCATCTCTTTCCCCTTCAATCTGCTGAACACTCTGCTGTGTGCCTAATCTTCCGCCAGCCTCATCATGCCCATATTACCCCTCTTCTCGTCCCTTCATTGGCTCCCTATCCATTTCCGCATCCATTTCAAATTTCTCCTGCTGACCTAGAAGTGCATTCATCCTCACTACCTTTCCTCTCTTATCTCTCCTTAGATCCCCCGCTCGGGAACTCTGCTCTTCTGGCAAATTGCTTCTATCTGTGCCCTGCTCTTCTATTGCTAACTCCAGACTTCGCTCCTTTCACCTTGCTGCTGTACCTTACACCTGGAACAAACTACCTGTGTCTGCATGCCAGGCACCTTCTCTGACCCTTTTCAAAGCCAGGCTGAAAACTGACCTCTTCACTGCAGCTTTTGGATCTTGACTCACCTGATCTCCTTGTTTCTTTACCATTCCCCCTTACTTTATCCCTGTCTACACCTTCTGTGTTGTCTGTCTTGACTAGATTGTAAGCTCTGATGGGCAGGGACTGTCTCTTACATGTCTGTGCAGCACTGTGAACGTCTTGTAGTGCTATACAAATGCTCAGTTATAGTAGTATTTTATTTAGGGGTTATTTAGAAGGCTTCTTAGTGATTTACACACGTATAATAGGCATATATAGGTATAAACTGCAGCCATGTGTAAACGGCCATTTTAGAAAGGGTCCAATTAACATGTGAATGTCCTTAGCAAATGTCAGGAGGGCGGTCTGGGCATGGGCAAGATGGGATAAAAACCTTCCTGTGTCTTCCTCATTTCATGCAGGAAATACACATGTAAGCCCTAAATTCTCCATGTTGGGATTTATACCTACTCCCTGACATATTATGCATGTTTTTAAAAAATGTGCATTTCAGCCAGCACTTTACAGGAGAGATTAAGGGGGTTATCCTCCATAATCCCTCCTAATTTACTTTTTCCTCCATATTGAAATGACATAAAGAGAGCGTCCTCTATAGTTAAGTAGCAGCCAAATTGCTCATATGCATGTGTAAGTGGCAACATTTACACATACATGTTGTGACATGCTGGCACTTGCATATTTAAAAGCGACAATGACAGGGTTGGCTATCAGATTAAATGAGCTTTGTAAGGGCAGTTAAAACAGCCTGAAAAGCATATTTAAGTTTCCGAGTGTCCTCCGCTAACTTTTCCCACATATAAATTTGTAAACTGGCTCCTTCCTCTGAATCATAGATACAAATCTGTGTGTGTTAATGCACACCTCCAGTGTATTTTAGAAACAGATCGATGTTTAGCACAGCCGTTTGCAAGATATTGCTGAAACTGAGTATGTCCCATCCTCAGCATCTCAATTCCAATCTCCACATATTATCTTAAATGCGCTTTCTACGTATTTACTTTCACCAGTGGCAGAGGTTATATTATTATTTCATTTGATTTCAAACCTCATATATAGTTTGGATTTTCTTTTTTTTATTTAGCTCATGTTTTTTTCTTAGTAGTAGCTCAAGGCAAGTTAGATTCTAAGCCCTCTGTGAACAGGAAAATACCTTTGGTACCTGAATGTAAGTTTATACATGCAAATATATATTCAGTTTGTTTATGCAGATGACATTTAGATTTTTGTTCCTTTTACACAGTCGATGGTGAGAGGGATAGACCTGTTTGTCCTTGAGAGATTGACTGCAGATTAACAGTTTACAGATAAATTTGGTGAAAACCTAGATTTTTTGGGTAAGCGGGTCTCCAAAATCTACAGATCTAGCATCTTTGTTTATAAGGAACATTCTCATACCTCTTAAATGGGAAGTATATAGCCTTGGAGTCATATTGGACCTTTCCCATATGATGGAGTCCCTCATGTGGCAGAAATATCCAGATGTGTTTGGGTACAGCTGAGGTTGGTCCCTCAGCTGACTGCAGCTCTTTTTAGGCCCAAAATATGTCAGAAAAGTTATACAAACAGTAGTCATCAGTCATCTGACTACTGTAATGCATGTTTACTTCAGGGGATGCCATTAGTGTATGGTCAGGCCGTGAAACTACTGCAGAGGGTGTGACAGCTTCAGGGGTACATGGGTCTGTCCCCCTATCTTCGGCACATTGCTAACATACAGCACCATGGAAACCAGCATGTAGGTGTACTTAACGCCACCCACTGAGGTGGCATTAAGTGCATCCACACAACCAGCAACATTCACAGTTGGTGCATGGCCGTAACACTCATGCTAACCATGTTGCACCATCAATGCCCACTTTCTGCCCCCAACTTGGCTCATCTCTGTCCAGTTGCATGCTACCTAGTTAGCATGGGATTTTTAGTGTATTTATCCTATGCTAAACTTCATGCCAATGGTTAACTTGGTTTAGTAAACATATACCTATATGTTGGTTTACATCAAAAACTTTGGATCAGCTTCAGCAAATTCAAAATTTGTCATCTTAGGTTGTTACTCTAGCAGTCTTTGGGATAGGGTCATCCCACTTTTGCAGGCACTTCACAATCTTCTTGTTAACAGTAGAATCATGCTTAAATTGCTTTACCTGAATTTTTTGTACACTCCCGGGGATAGGCCCTGCACATCTGAGTGAGAAATTATCTAGATGCATTTCCACTTGGTCATTCATAAAATCTGGTGAACCCAGGCCCTCAAGATTTTAAGTGTCTGACCACATCACAGTGCTGTTTTAGCACCAAATTTGTGGAATATACTCCTGATAAAGCTTAATCTGAATCTAGCTACAGTTATTTCAGCTCTAGCTGAAAACTTGGCTCTTTTGTCAACTTTCAGGAGGTTAAAGGCAGAAATTTAAGGGTGCCTTTAAGGAAGTATGGTTTTGTTTATTATGCTTGATATAGTAGCATAGTAAATGACGGCAGATAAAGACCAGTATGGTCCATCTAGTCTGCCCAGTAAGATGGTAGGAGTAGGTGCCACTCTGTGCAGGCCACCCCTCCCCATGTCTTTGTTTAGGGGTGAACCCACCGCTCCATGCAGGACACCCCTATTTGTTGAGAAGTTAGATGGTTCAGTTTATTTTGATTTTATTCTGTTGCTACAAATGGATCCATTGTGTCTGTCCCATGCCATTTTGAATTCTGTCACTGTATTTGCCCCCACCACCTCCATCGGGAGGGTATTGCTTTTTGCAAGCATTCAAAGCGGTTTACACATATCAAATAAAAAGAAAACAAAAAATTAAATTAACATTATAAAATTGCTAAAAAGAACTCCATTTCTGACAGGACAGGTATAGTAAAAACTAGTTCAGTAACCTGGGAGAGCAGTCTGGTCATCTAGTCAGCCTCAGGCCCTGACTCCAGCTTGAAATCTTGCTGAAAATAAAAAGATTTTACCAGAGACTTGAAATCTTTGAAAGTGGGCTTGAGATGGATATAAGAGGGCGGGGTTCCATAAAGATGGGGCAATGAAAAAAAAGGCAGAATTCTGTGTAATTCAAATTTAGTTTTTAGAGGAGAGAGAATGATCAGTTGGTTCCCATGAAGAGAATGTAAACAGCATGGGTGGGGGGGTATTTAAGGTGATGAGAGATGATAAGTAGTCTGGTGCGTTGTTAAAATGAGATCTATGGGTCAAAGAAAGAATTTTATGTCAGATATGGTACTCATTGGGAAGCCAATGATGCTGAATAAAGACACGGTCAAACGTAACTTTAAAGGACAGAAATTGCTGTGTTTTGGATAGTTTATAATTTTTTTTTTAGTTTGTAAGCTGGAAGCCCGGAGTAGTTGATTTACAATAATCCAGCCATGATATTACCATATTAAGTAAGATGGAGACCTGAGCAGTAGAATCTAAGAAGGGGTGAAGAGCAAGGACGTGGCAAAGTACTATAAAGGAGAATTTTGTGATTTGACTAATCTGGGGCGAGAAAGAGAGTTTGGAATCTAAGAGAATACCTAGGTATCTAAAGGACGGTTGAAGAGGTATAGAGGTACTAGCCAGGGAAGGGGCCCATAGAGGGCACATCAAAATTACCTGTTATCCAAGCTGCAGAAGATTTTTTTAGGATTAAGCTTAAGAGAATTGGAATGCAGCCAGGAGGCAACAGTTTAATTTATGTGAGAGAGATTAGGATGAAGAGAGTTAATATGGGCTATGAGAAGAATGTCATCTGCATATAAATAAAAAGAAATCCCAAAGATTGGATAAGTGTTGCAAGTGGACTTAAATAAACATCGAAGAGCAAGAGAGAGAGTACTGATCCTTGGGCAACTCAGCAAGATAGCAGGCAGGAGTCTTTATTATTAATACCATTGGATACTGCAAATGAATGATTTGATAGGAAAGATATGAACCAGGCCAGCACAGTCCTTTGAAAGCTAATGCTGTAAAGACAAGATAAGGGAATATTGTGGCTAAGAAAATCAAAAGCGACTGAGAGATCCAATGAAATGATTTGTCCATAGTTGAGGGCAGAATGTATTTCACTAAGAATAGATGTGATAATTGTTTCAGTGCTGTGGTGAAATCCAGACTGATGTGGGTGTAGAGTGTAGTCATGTTCAAGATGGTCTACATGGTGGCAGGATCAAGTGCTCTCTCAGTTTCATAGGAAGTGTAAGCTTGATACTGGCCAATAATTGGCTGGATCACAAGGATCAGATTGGAGGCCTTTCAAGGATGGCCGAACCAGAGCTTTTTTCCACGCACTGGGGACCTGGCCTATAGCAAGGTTTGTAGAGATGATAGAATAAGGAAAAGGGAGTAGACCTAAGGAGGGTTCCTGCAACCAAGATAAGGAGATGGGATCCAGCAGGCAGGTGGGTTTTTTTTTTCTTTTTATTGTGGAGACCAGTTTCAGCACTTTGGATAGCGAAAGAGGGGAAATGTCAGACCCAGATGTGTGTCAAATTAAATAAAGTCAAAGTAGGAGAGGAGGATGGGACAAATTCTGGGGTTGCAGGGCACCCTTGTCAAATAGAACTGATCTTTTTACTATTTTGCTACTCATCTTGTCAAGCTCATATTACCCCTCTTCTCAAGTCACTTCATTGGCTCCCTATCCATTTCCACATCCAGTTCAAACTTGTCCTGCTGACCTATAAATGCAATCACTTTGCAGCTCCTCACTACCTTTCCTCTCTTATCTCTCCCTACACCTCTCCTCGGGAACTCCGCTCTTCTGGCAAATCATTTCTATCTGTGTCCTTCTATTGCTAAGTCTAGACTTCGCTCCTTTCACCTTGCTGCTCCTTATACCTGGAACAAACTACCTGAGTCTATACGCCAGGAGCCTTCTCTGACCCTTTTCAAATCCAGGCTGAAAATTCACCTCTTTGCTGCTGCTTTCAGATCTTGACTCATCTGATCTCCTTTGTGTTTCCTTCTCATTCCCCCTAGATGTATCCCATGTCTACATCTACTGTGTTGTCCGTCTTGACTAGATTGTAAGCTGTGATGAGGAGGGACCGTCTTTTACATGTGTCTGTGCAGTGCTGCGTATATCTTGTAGCACTGTACAAATGTTCAGTAGTAGCAGCAGTAGTTGTAAAATGGGCAGCAAGAGCATCCTGGGATGGACCAGAATGGGATTCAAGTTGAGGAGAGGTAGAGAGGGAGGATAGTGTATTAGTAATAAAAAAGATAGTCTTAGGTGAGTGGGAAGATTATTTAATCAGGATAGAATAATATTCTTTCTTGGCAAAGAGAACTTGGGCTCGATCAGTTTGAAGAGAGCCAATGACAGGGGATTTTTAGACTTCCACCAGGATCTTTCTGCAGTCCTGACCTGCTTCTTAAGAACATGCAGGCCTGTGTGATACCAGGGAAATGATTTTTGTGGTAGGTATGACAGGGTTTCCTAGGTGCAAGGTCATCCAATATAGTTGATAGGATGGTGGACCAGAGGCCAGCTTGTGTATCTAGTGGAAGGATAGAAAACTGTGACGGGAAAAGAGAGTCTGCTGTAAGAAAAACAGAGTGTGCTGTCGGCGTAATGAACCAATGGTAGCGGACCTGATTTAAGTTGGCACCACGGGAAATGTTGGTGTTTTTGGTATTTCAAGATTTAAACAGATGAGATAATGGTTGGACTAGAGAAGTGGGCATGAGGAGATATGCAAAGGGTGTATGGAAACCTCAGAGTGGGTAATAATGAAATCTAGAATGTGACCCGCGAAATGGGTAGAACAAGAGATGTGTTGCAAAAATCCATGGCTGCAATCCTCCTGGTCAAGGAAAAAGGTTGAAGCAGAGCAGCTTATATTCTGGAGATGAGCACATAGCTGCGAGGATTGTGTCGACAAGAGTGTTTCACTCTGTTCTCACTATATCCCTGTGAGAATAACAGAAATTAATTAAAAGCTGGAGCTTTACATATATATCCCATTTTATAATCATGGAGATTGATATTCCACCTCAATGGTCAGCATTTTTAAATGATGGTCACCATGGTTACAAAACCAAAACAATCTAGATATTTAAGGACGCTCTCTGGATAGTGGCTAGAGCTGAATACATGGGTTCAGCAGTGACTGGTACCATCAAGCGGATAGTAGTAATATTCAGCCTGCTAACAACACACTAACTGTATATAGTTATGTCATATACACATGACGCTGTACATGGTTAATCATGTCACTGACCTACACCTCCCCCTCCCCTGTTTAAGCGTTTGTTGTACACTGGTTAAATGTCCTATATATACTGTTGAGTTGCATTGTAAACTGCCTTGATTGAAGGATAAGGCAGTCTAAAAATATGGTTAACTAAATAAATAAATAGCCTTTTTCTGTCCTATCTTTATCCAGATAATTATAATTAGCGGACTCAATATCACCGCTAACTGGATAGCTGTGAACTCCGCTCTAGCTCCTCCCATGGATCGCCCTGACATTATCCAGGAAAGACAAACACAAATTTTCAGCCTGTCCTAACCATAACCAGAAGACGCTCTCTTGAAATCTCATGTGTGCTGGCCACCTGCATGTGTAAACAGCAGCTTTCTGAAATCACCATTTACATATGTAGCCAACCTGTAAGCGTAAATGCCGCTATGTAACTCATGTAGCTGTTTCTGACATATCTCCAATACATTCTGAAAAGTCCACATGTAACTGGATGCCTGAGAGTAAGTCATAAGCAGAGTCATTCTAACCTTCCTGAAGAAATACATTAAATAGACTCCGATCCATCTACAAATACGTCTACAAATTTAAAGCATTTTACTGTCCATGCCAAAGTTCCATCACCTTTTCTTGCCACGTTGTGAAAAATTAAACTAGTTTTGGTCTACTTCATAATTTTTATTGTAAAACAGATTCTTACCGCCTTTGAAATAGAAAAAACGACTTTTCTTTGTGCACAGACTCTGCAAGAAATCTCTCTTGGTTTGATAAGCCAAATGATATACTTTTGTTGCAGAGATATTAATGCAGCTTTCGTGCTATGATCATGTCCTACTGTTTGTCTTTGCTCATTCTATAGCAGGAGCTGACAATGGTAAAGGCCCTGTGGCTTTTCCATTTAATTAAATGAAAACCCTGCGTTTCCACACTGTTGGACAGCGGAACTGTTACCCGGCCCCCACTGAATGGAAAACCTTCAAAACTCAGTGTTAAAATGAATAATATAATTATTAGAGCAGAAGAAACAAAAACTGTATATGTTAGAACAGACTTTTAATTTACGTTCACTATCTTGTGGTCACAGAATCACAGAAAACAAATTGACTTTTCTCAAAATAGAGCTGGCAGAAACCTAATCAAGTCTTTGCCCTGGACCTTATTTTATAGTTCTCATTTCACTTGAAGCCCTGCTTGTTCCTCATTAATAGGCATAAAGGTTCTAATTTCTCCACAAACAGCTCAAGCAAATCAGTCCAAAATTTGTGAAAATGCATGAAATCAATGCTTTTGATTATAGACCTAAAATAACCTGCTTGGACTGTTCTAACTGTATTTATTAAATATCACAGAAGGCACGGGGAAATTAATCTTTTATGACAAACAGACCCAAAGGACTCAATTCATAACTACCAGATTGCACCACTTCCCTTAGCTGGAAAACCACCCATCTCCATTATGCTTTTCAGCTTAAGAGTTAGCTAACACCAATAAGCCTGCGTGCCAAAAAAGGTTCACGTGGAACATCCTGGCAAGCCTCTACATACAAGAGTTATTTCTGGAAAAGGCCCTGCATATTAAAAAGTCTTTTCCCCATATCTACCTATGGAGAACTTTTTTTTTTAATAACACCCATAGCGTTAAATGTTGATTTTATTTGAAAACTAAGCACAGGTGTGGAAAGCCAAGACTTCATTTTCACAGACTTACTTTCAGCATTATACAACACTTCAAAGGATAAAATGAACATACGCCTATCTGCTGACTGCAAATAGATATGCAAAGAAAGGAAGAATCAACAACGGGTACAGATAACATTCAGCAGGTAGACAAATACTTTTCAGTCTACGAGGTGTAAAAAATGAGCTACTTACTCAAATACTTGAACTTCATAACAAAAACACTATTTAACAAGGAAACATTTGTGTTTTACTTTAAGATGGCTCTTAACGGTTATCTGATGAATGTTTAGCTCATCCAACAGCATATTTACAATGTCTTATTCACCAAATTCTGCAGTAACTACTGCATGGTAGATGGCTAGAAGGTCATTGGGAGCCAATTGTGGAGCACAATACTGAGTAATTCTGGCAAACAGACAAGCTTGGACGATGCTGGAATACTATCATGAATATTTTCTCATTCAGTTAGTACTTAGAAAAACTACAGTAATGAATATTTTCTTTCCTTGTGATTATTGTATTTCTGATTTAAAAAAAAGAATGTTTTTGACAATTTCACTTAACTCTGTTTAACATATAAGAAATGAAATATCTTTGGCAGAAATGCGAGCTAGCAAATAAGAGCAACAGATGGAAAAATAAAAGATATAAAAAGAAAGAAGCTGACTTTTTTTTGTTCTCTCTGTCCTAGACACAATGTAGAACTTATAGCTCGCCTATCCTAACAGTTTCTAGGTGGCTCACAACAGTACACACGTAACATAACAGCACAAACAAATAATAACGAAATATAATGACTTAAAAACAGCACTAAAAAATAGATTACAATTTCTTCCGAAATATAAGATATTCAGATCTTGACAAACAGAAAGAGTAAAGAATTCCAATATTTCAGGCCAGCAACTGAGAAAATTCTTTTTATTGTCCTTTGGGAAATGGTGATCCCCTGTTTCAACAAACTTTGCTCATTTAAGCGCAAATTTCTCCCAGAAACTCAGAACCACAGTGGAAATTGTAAATGCCTGCAGCTTCGCTGATACAACATCCTAAAAAGCATGCAAGTAATTTAATGTCAAATGTCCTGACCTCTGAAACAGCTGAATCTGGACCCAACCATCCTAGGCAACTACTGCCCCATTTACAACTTGCTGTTTCTTGCTAAACTAGTTGAAAAAAAAACATCCTTAAACAGGTCTTACATTTCTGGGAGGCTAACAACTCTTTCCATCTGCGGCAATCAGGCTTTCGGCCACAACACAGCACAGAGATCTTACTCTTAGCTATCATAAATGAGATAGCAATCCACTTAGATAATATGCACGATGTACTTGTAATCCAACTAGACTTAAGCGCAGATTTGATGTCATTGATCACAATCTCCTACTTGACTGAATAAAAGATTCAGGCGTAATGCATGTGGCACTAAACTGGTTTTGCTCATACCTAGCCAACCGTACATTCCAGGTTTCCATTGAAGGTCATTGACCCTCCTCTCTTCCACAATCTTATGGTGTTCCTTAGGGCTCCTGCTCTCTTCAACTTATTCCTGTCTCCCCTGGCTCTGTATATCCAAGATCTTAACATTAGCTCCTACTTTTTTGCTGATGATATTCAACTTATCATAACACATAACCACTGGGAATCTGCCCTCCAATTAGAATTTGAAACCAAACTCCGATCAATAGCAGAATGTCTCTCCTCACATAAAATGGTTCTCAACCCTGATAAAACCGAGGCACTTTGAATCTCCCATGGCGAAAACCCACCTCCTTTTCTTCCATGAATTTCTTCCACCCCAATAAAAATTAAACCCCCTCTTCACTCCCTTGAAGTGCTGCTGGACGACCATTCAGCCTTCGGCTATTGTGTTCCCTGATTCAAGAGCACAATATTCGCTACCAGATCTATGCTGATGATATTATGATCTATGCACCATTCTTCACAATTAATCCAGACTACAGAACATTATCCGATTGCTTTGGGGCAATAGCACAGTGGTTAAGTCTTCACAATCTTGCCATTAATTACAATAAGACAGAGGTTCTCCATGTAACTGGAGAAGCATCCTTCAACCTACCACAAACAGTCAGATTGGCACACAAAGAGCTACAAGTCAAAAGTGAGGTCATATATCTGGGAAATATCATTGAACAAGAATTAAACCTACAGTCAAAGATTAAAAACCCTGCTAGGTTTAGCATACTTCAAGCTAAGGACACTAAAGAATCTATACCCCCTGCTAAAATTGGAGAACATCTGAATGGTATGCCAAGCAATAATAACCCCTCTTCTAGATTATAGCAACATCATTTATTATGGATTAAATAAGCATGCACTATACCTGCTTCAACTAGCCCAGAACACTGCAGCCCGGATCATCTTTGGCGCACCACGGTACTCCCACATCATCCCCATACTAAGATTTATTTAGACAGTTTTGTATACCACCTTATCCTTCAATCAAAGTGGTCACAACACAATTGGGGGATACATTTAACATGAGGGGATATGAGACACATACACTAATACTTACAGGGAACATGGGCAATGGAGGGTTAAGTGGCTTGCCCAAGACCACAAGGAGCACCTGTGGGACTAGAACCCCCAGTCCTTCCCATTCTCACCAGAATTAAATACAAGGTGCTACTCACCACATTTAAAGTGATTCACAAGCAATCAGCAGAATGCCTATAGCCCCTAATCACACAGAACAGAAGCAACAGGTTAAGAAGGCACAGTACTCATAATCTCCTCAATATACCACTCCAAAGAATAAAAAGCAGTCAGGCGACATGCAACTGTGCCTTCACGCTCTACACCCCAGCCATCTGGAACTCCCTACCAACAGAGCTAAGGGCCATACACGTGCTAGCAGATTTCTAAAAAAGGCTAAAGACTCACCTTTTTCTGGAAACCTCTGGCTTAAACCCATATCAGGAGTAAGACCTCCCCTACCCCCTCATGTTTGACAAATCACCACAACAAGATGTCAGACCTCAGAATAGCTACCACACTCAGCTTCTACACAAAACACTTGCCGGACTCCAACAGTTCTTCACTCTCAGTATATAAATAATGTAAATCTACTTGTAAATAAATCCCCAGAAGACCAGTAATAATCTACCTGTAAATGAGTTTGTAACTAAGCTGTTTCAGTTCTGGCGTCTTTTACAAATATACAGTATGAGTATAGTTACATTAGTTTTATGTAAGACTTACCATGTACCCAAAGCGTTGTTCGGTTATTCAGAGTTTATTGTAAACTGCCTTGACTCTTAGAATGGCGGTATTAAAAAAAAATCGTTAAATAAATAAATAAATAGAATGGACCCTGCAATATTTTTGGCGCAACTTTGCTAACAACGAGGAGAAGTTGTTTTGGGAGATTTTCATTAGATGGTAGAAGGGCCAAAAGGGCACTAAGAGAGGACAAGGATAAAAAAGGGCACTAAGAAAGGACAAGGCCATAGCAGAGAGACTGAATGAATTCTTTACTTCGGTCTTTACTGAAGATGATGTAGTAACTTACCAATGCCAGAAATGATATTTAAAGATGATATATCAGAGGAACTGAAATAGGCAGTGTACTATTGTGGATCGGGAACTGGTTAAAAGATAGAAAGCAGAGGGTAGGGCTAAATGGCCAATTTTCCCAATGGAAAAAGGTTAATAGTGGAGTACCCCAGGGATCTGTACTGGGTCCGCTACTTTTTGACATATTCATAAATGACCTGGAAAAGGGAATAACTAGTGAGTTTATCAAATTTGCAGACGACACAAATCTGTTTAAAGTTGTTAAAACCCAAGAGGACTGTGCAAAACAGCAGGAGGATCTGGATAAATAGGAAGACTGGGCATCCAAATGGCAGGTGAAATTTAATGTGGACAAGTGCAAAGTTATGCACCTAGGAAAGAACAACCCACACTATGGTTACACAATGCAAGGTTCCACATTGGGAACCACCACCCAGGAAAAAGATTTAGGAGTCATCGTGGATAACATGTTAAAACCCTCCGCCCAGTGTGCAGCGGCGGCCAAGAAAGCAAATAGAATGCTAGGTATCATAAGGAAAGGAATGGAAAATAAAACAAAAGATATTATAATGTCTCTGTATCGTTCCATGGTACGACCGCACCTTGAATATTGTGTGCAATTCTGGTCACTGTATCTTAAAAAGGATATAGCGTTATTAGAAAAAGTACAGAAAAGAGCCACCAAAATGGTAAAGGGGATGGAAGGCTACTCCTATGAAGAGAGGCTACAAAGGTTGGGGCTCTTCAGCCTGGAAAAGAGACGGCTGAGGGGAGATATGATAGAGGTCTATAAATTAATGAATGGAGTGGAACGGGTAAACGTAGATCGATTGTTTACGCTATCAGAATACAGAAAGACTAGGGGACATGTAATGAAGCTACAGGGTAATCTATTTAAGACAAATAAGAGAAAATATTTTTCCACTCAACGTGTAATCAAACTCTGGAATTTGTTACCGGAGGATGTGGTAAGAGCTGTTAGTGTAGCTGGGTTTAAAAAAAGGTTTGGACAAGTTCCTGGAGGAAAGGTCCATAAACCATTATTAAAAAGGGACCCAGGATATCAATGCTTGACTCAATACAAGCATTGTGGAACCTGTGTCTCTTGGGGATACTGCTAGGTATGTATGACCTAGATTGGCCACTGTTGGAAACCGGATACTGGGCTTGATGGACCTTGGTCTGACCCAGTATGGCATATCTTATGTTCTTATGAAACAAACTGGGAAGATGTAATACAGCAATTTGATAAACTAAAGAGTAGCAAATCACTTGGATTGGATGGTATACACCTCAGGGAGCTGAAAGAACTCATACATGAAATCTCAGATCTACTATTAGAAATTTGTAAACTTTCATTAAAATCATCTAACTTACCTGAAGATTGAAGAGAAACCAAAGTAACATCAGTTTTTAAAGGGGGTTCCAGGGGTGATCCAGGAAACTACAGACAGGTGAGCCTGATAAGCGCCATGTAAAATGATATAAACCATTATAAAGAAAAAAATCACCATCGTGGTTTAATGGGACAAAGCCAACATGGAATTAGCCAAGGGAAGTCTTGTCTCACTAATCTGTTATATCTTTTGAAGATGTGGATAAACAGGTAGATAAAAGTGAGCCAAGTGATATGATGTATCTGGATTTTCATAAAGCCTCTGATAAGGTCCCTCATGAGGGAAATAAAGAATCATGGGATAGGTGGCAGTGAACTGTTGTGGACTGGGAACCGATTAAAAGGTAGAAAAACAGAAAGTAGGGCTAAATGGCCAATTTTCTCAATGGAGAAAGGTGAATAGTAGAGTACCCCAGAGATCTGTGCGGGCCCGTTGCATTTTACATATTCATAAATGACCTGAAAATGGTAATGAGTGAGATGATCAAATTTGCAGATGACATAAAATTATTCAAAGTTGTTAAATCACAAGAGGATGGTGAAAAAAGAATAGTTACTCACCAGTAACAGGTGTTCTCTGGGACAGCAGTACTCAGTCTTCACATATGGGTGACGTCGGCACCAACGGAGCCCGTGTGGAAGCATCTCCCCGGCTTTCAAAGAAAGCCTTTGGGAAATGCACTACACATGCGTGGCCCACTTCCCGCCCAAAGGTGCCATCTTCCCTCAGTCAAATGACATAGCTAAGATGGCAAAAATAAAAGATAGAAACATAGAAACATGATGACAGAAAAAGACCACAAGGCCCATCTAGTCTGTCCTTCCATAACAACTACAACAGTCCACTTTTTACCTTTAGAGATCCTCTGTGTTGGTCCCATGCTTTTTTGAATTCAGTTACTGTCCTCATCTCTACCACCTCCACTGGGAGACTATTCCACGGATCCACTACTCTTTCCGTAAAGAAATATTTCCGCATATCACTCCTGAATCTATCTCCCTTCACCCTCATCCCATGTCCCCTCGTAGCAGAACTTGCTTTCAATTGAAAGAGGCTCTCTCCCTGAACATTTATGCCACGGAGGTATTTAAACATCTCAATCATATCACCTCTATCCCGCCTTTCCTCTAAGGTGTACATATTAAGATCCTTAAGTCTGTCCTCATATGCTTTATAATGAAGCCCATTAATCATTTTAGTAGCAACCCTCTGCACCGACTCCATCCTGTTCACATCCTTTTGAAGGTGCGGTCTCCAGAATTGCACACCATACTCCAAATGAGGTCGCACCAAAGACTTATACAGAGGCATTATCACCTCCTTTTTTCTGCTAGCCATTCCTCTCCGTATGCACCCAAGCAGTCTTCTAGCTTTTGCTGTCGCCTTTTCTACCTGTTTAGCTACTTTAAGATCATCAGACACAACCACGCCTAGGTCCTGCTCTTCTTTAGTGGACAAAAGTACTTCACCTCCTATACTGTATTGCTCCCTTGGATTGCTGCAGCCCAAATGCATGACCTTACATTTTTTAACATTAAATCCCAGCTGCCAAATTCTAGACCATTCTTCAAGCTTAGCTAGATCCCTCCTCATGTTATCTACACCTTCCTGGGTGTCTACTCTATTGCAGATTTTGGTATCATCCGCAAAGAGGCAAACCTTACCCGACAGCCCTTCCGCTATATCACTAACAAAGATGTTAAAAAGAATCGGACCAAGGACAGATCCCTGGGGCACACCACTGGTAACATCCTTCTCCTCAGAGTGAGCTCCATTTACTTGTACTCTTTGTCGCCTCCCACCCAACCAATTTCTAACCCAAGCAGTAACTTTAGGGTCCATCCCTAGGGTGCTCAGTTTGTTTATAAGTCGCCTGTGAGGAACAGTGTCAAAGGCTTTACTGAAATCTAAATACACCACATCTAGAGCTCTCCCTTGGTCCAAACTCCCTGGTCACCCAGTCAAAGAAATCAATCAGATTTGTCTGACAAGACCTGCCTCTGGTGAATCCATGCTGCCTCGGATCCTGTAATCCGCCGGACTCCAAAAACCTCACTATTTTCTCTTTCAGCAGCGTTTCCAATAATTTACTCACCACCGAAGTTAAACTAACCGGCCTGTAGTTTTCAACCACATCCTTACTTCCGCTTTTGTGTAAAGGCACCACATGAGCCTCTCTCCAGTCCTTTGGCACCACTCCCGACTCCAACGAGGCATTGAAAAGGTCAGTCAGTGGAGTTGCTAGAACGTCCCCAAGTTCCCTCAGTATTCTAGGGTGTATCCCATCCGGTCCCATTGCTTTGTCTACTTTAAGTTGAGCTAGATTCTCACGAACACAGTCTTCTGAAAATTGTTCAAGATGTCCCTCGCTTCTGTTCTTATTTGTGGGTGTTTTCTGAGGTCCTGCTCCTGGTTCTTCATCTGTGAACACAGAACAAAAATATTTGTTAAGCAATTTCGCTTTATCCTTATCAGCTTCTACATATTCCCCCCCTGTACCCTTGAGTCTGACAATACCACTTTTGCCCTTCCTCTTCTCACTAATATATCTGAAAAATGTCTTATCCCCCCATTTTATTGCATTGGCTATTTCCTCCTCCTTTTGAATCTTTGCCTTCTTGACTACTTTGCTAGCTTCTCTAAGATGTTAAAGAAGAAACTCCATGGGGAGGAGGGAGGGTTGTGAGGACTGACTCCTGCTATCCCTAGAGAACACCTGTTACAGATGAGTAACTACGTTTTCTCTGGGAACAAGCAGGAAGTCAGTCCTCACATGTGGGACTCCCCAGCTACAGGCTACCGAAACCCATAGAAAATGCCACGGCGACCTGGAAAGGTGAACTGTGATCAGCAGCAGTTGAATCCCAAAAGAGAGACTCTCCCAAGACCCAAATGTCCAGTGAGAACCAGCACTCTGGTAGCCTGAACACAGAAGAGTCGGAGGGCAGGAGTTATCTACCGAAAAGATTACAGAGTATGGCCTGGCCAAAGGTGCTGTCCCATTGGGACTCCCTCTCCAGGCAGTAGTGAGCTGCAAAAGTATGGACTGAAGACAAGGTGGCAGCCCAGCAATTTTCTGTCATGGGGACAGAACGCAGATTGGCCACGGAAGTAGCCATGGCCCTGACACAGCATGCCGTGACTCTCTGGCCCAGTGGGATCCCCACCTGCTTGCAGGAAAGGGTAATGCAGTCTGCCACCCAAGTGGACAGAGTTCGCTTAGTCATTGGGGAGCCCCAGATGGCTGGGGTCATAGAATATGAAAAGCTTTTGAGCTTTTCGGTGGCCCTAAGTCTGTTGCAGGTAGAAGGACAGGACTCTCTTGCAATCCAGAGAACGGTCTCCGCCCTACCAGCGTTAGGCCTGAGAAAGGAGGAGGGGAGCACCACCTCCTGTTTGAGATGGAATGGAGACACCACCTTCACAGAAACGGAGTGTGTGCAAAGCACCACCCTGTTCTTTTAGAATCTCATGAAAGGAGGCTCTGCCATCAGAGCCTGAAGCTTGCTGACTCTGCGAGCTGATGTGAGTGCTACCAGGAAGGCAACTTTCCAGGAGAGGTACCGCAGGTGGCCAGAGACTCAAACAGAGGCTTGGTAAGCTGCAAGAGCACAACATTAAGGATCTACTCTGCCACTGGGGGACAGATGAGGGGTTTGAACAACATGAGGTCCCATAGGAAATGAGACACAAGGGGCTGAACCGAGAGGGATTTCCCCTCGACAGAGTGGTGATGCACTGCAATGGCCCGCCTGGGGCAAGTATTGGAGTACCACATGCACTGAGCAGGAGAATGAGTTCATCCGCTTTTCTATGCCCCACAATGAGAAAGGGTGCCACTTACAGGCATATGCCTTTCTCGTGGAGGCCTTACGAGAGATGTGGAGAATCTCTTTCACGTCTTGTGGGAGACTGAAGGGGGCTAATGCTAACCTTTCAGCAGCCAAGCCGTGAGCAAGAGGGGTCCCAGGTTGGGATGCAGGAGACAGTGCTGCTCAGCCCAGGGGAATCAGCAGTACCGTCGATAGGGAGAGGAGCAGTGGGAACTAGGACTGTCTGGGCCACCAAGAGGCTATCAGCACTAGTGACGCTCTGTCGCGCTGAGCCTTGACCAGGGTCTTAGCTATCAGTGACACTGGAGGGAAAGAGTACAGAAGGCCTTCTGTCAATGGTATGAGGAATGCATCCACTGTGATCTGAGACGGGTGCAGTCAACGGGAGCAGAAACGGGGCAACTGGACGTTGTCCGGACTGGCGAACAGGTCCATCACTGGGGCACTCCAGAGCCAGAACAGACGCAAGGCTACCGCCGGGTCCAGGTGCCACTCATGCGGCTGGAGTATTCTGCTCAGTTTGTCCACTAAATACCAAAAATAACAAAACTCTATGAAAATATAATCATAAATCAAAAATAGAGTAGAAAATTAGAGTAAAATATTATCTGAGCACAATTCATATGTTGGAAGACTAGCCTTGAGGGAAACCCCCCTCTCGTGGCTTTCCTTCCCTTTTAGTCAATATTTTTGGCTCCTGATTACAGAACCATTTTTTGTGAGAAAAAAAGTACACCTCTTCGTGCCTCTACACATCACCAATACTTTTCAAAAAAAAAGTTTGTGTGGAACTGAGTATTGAAATTTCTTTTTTGAAAAGTATTGGTGATGTGTAGAGGTGTGCTTTTTTCTCACAAAAAATGATTCTGTAAGCAAGAGCCAAAAATATTGATTAAAAAGGAAGGAAAGCCACGAGAGGGGGTTTCCCTCAAGGCTAGTCTTCCAACATATGAATTGTGCTCAGATAATATTTTACTCTAATTTTCTGCTCAGTTTGTCCACTAAGGCATTGTCCTGGCCTGGGAGATAGACCGCACTTAGGAGCATCCCTCTGTGTATAGCATAGGAACAGAGAGCTACTGCCTCCTGGCAGAGGAGGTACAGCCCTGTCCCCCCTTGTTTGTTCATGTAGAACATCACAACCTGATTGTCGATCTGGATCAGCACTGTGTGGTGCTGTAGTTGGTGGTGGAAGGCTCTGAGGGCCAGGAATATTGCCCTGCCTTCCAGCAGGTTGATCTGCATTCGGATTCTCTCCGGGATCAGCAGCCTTGTGTCTGGAGGCACTTCCCCAGCCCATTAGAGAGACATCCGTAGTGAGGACCTTCTGGGGGGTGGGTACCTAGAAGGGCATCATGGCCTGAAGGTGACATGGGTTCTCCACCATCCGAGGGAGCCTTCTAACTGGTAGGTCACCTGCACTCTCTCCTTGAGCCTGCCTATGGCTTGGGTCCACTGAGAGTGGAGGCACCAGTGGGCTGCTCTCATGTGCAGGCGTCCATGTGTCCCAGCAGACAGAAGCTGGGCGAGTAGTGTCCTGCAGTGCTGCACCTCTGTGGCTAATTCTTTGAGGCGTTCTGACCTCTCCTGAGGGAGGAAGGCTTTTGCCTGAAGGGTATCTACCTGCGCCCTTATGAACTCCGGGTGCTGAGCTGGAGTGAGGTGGGACCTGGAGTAGTTTATGACACATGCCAGGTGCTGCAGGGCATTTATGGTGCGTTTGGTGGTGCACTGTGCCTCTGTAGCTGTGTCCCCTCTTATGAGCCAGTTATCCAAATAAGGGAACACAAGGCCCCTTGAAGCCTGAGGTGGGCTGCGACCACCACAAGGCACTTTGTGAAGACCCTTGGAGATGAGACCAGTCCAAAGAACAGCACCCTGTACTGGTAGTGCAGTCCCCCCACCACGAACCAAAGGTATTTTCTGTGGCTGGGGTGAATGAGGATGTGAGAGTAAGCATCCTTTAGGTCTAAGAAGCAAAGCCAATCTCCCTACTGGAGGAATGGCAGCAGTGTTCCAAGGAAGAGCATCTTGAACTTCTCCCTGACCTGAAACTTGTTGAGCTCTTGCAGGTCCAGGATGGGCTTGAGGCCCCCAGTCCTCTTGGAGATGAGGAAATACCTGGAGTAGAAGCCGGTGTCCCAGAGAGGTTGTAGCACTGACTCCACTGCTTTGTCCTGGAGTAGTCCTGCTAGATCAGTGAGGAGCAGGGTTTGGTGGAGAAGAGGCCTGGTGGGTTCTCCTGGGAAGTACGAGGATGGTGGCCAATGCAGGTGAAGGAGGTGACCCTCCTTGACCACTTGTAGCACCCAGGTATCGGTGGTGATGGATGTCCACCTGCGTGCAAACAGGGCTAGGCACCCCCATGTGGGCAGCACAGGACCTCCTGTGGGAGTGGAGGTCACACCCAGGCAGTCAAAAGCCTCCCTCCAGGCTGGGCCTGAGCCGGTGCCAGGGCTTCGGGGCTTTCTGTTTTCTGAGACCATGTCCCTGGCTCTGCTAAGGAGCTGAGAAGCCCTGGAGGTGCAGAGTACTACCAAAGCCCTCTTTCTTCCTTGGAAAGAAGGGCTTTTTCCCCCAGAGGTTTTCTTCTAGGGTTGCACTGAGGTCTTCATTGAGAGCCTGGTTCTTGTGACATACTCGGTCTCGATTTCCACTGCTTTTCTCTGCCATGGGCTTCCCGAATAGGTTTTCACCTATGCAGGGGACATTGATTAGTTTGTCCTGTACCTATTGCTCCAAGTCGGATGACTGCAGCCATGCTTGGCGTCATGCTCCAATACCGGCGGCAGTCACCCTAGTCGATGACTCAAAGCCATCATAGGCTGCTTGGGACAGAAACTTTGAGCATTCCTTTACCGCCATGCTTAGGGTCTTGAACCTCTGTAGGGATTCGCCAGTGAGGCCTACTGAGAATCTCCCGAGCTCCTTTGACAGTTCCCCTCAGGTACAAGCTGATGTAGAGCTGGTAGGACTGGATTCAGCATGTTAGCAATGAGCCCTGAAAGGCTTTCCGGCCGAGGGTGTCGACAGTTCAGGCCCCCCTGCCAGGTGGCACTGATGAATGGGTTTTTTGGCTCTTAAGCCTGCGCATGGCCTACTCCATGACCATGGAGTTGTTGGGAAGCTTGGTCTTTTGAAATCAAGGGCTTTGGCATACCCAATACATGGCTTTGAGGCACCTGCTAATGATTGGTACCAATGCCAGTGTTTCCCACATGCGTAAGAGGAGGCAATCGAGGACCAGGGACACTGGGACTATAAGAGCTTTCTTTGGGGTTGCCTCATATTGAAGAATCTCCAATTCCTCGGTTCGCGAGTCCTGTTTGGCAATATCCCTCATGAAATTGAGGAATGCCATGTCCTCGGGAGGGAAATGGCAGCGGGTTGCTAGGGGAGACGGGTCTGAGGGCACATCATGGTAGTGCCTCGTGTCTAGGGACTCTTTGTCCTCGGTCTCCCATTTGGACTCGAAGTCCAAGTACGAGTCCAATGCTGCATGATTACTTTGGTCAAGGACCGCTCTTTGCGGTGCATGACCTCCGGAGGGATCATCGGTCCCAGCCATGGGTGCTTGCTGGGGAAGACTAGTGTCCCGACGAATGGGACCGGGACATCTACCGGGCTGGGGGCTCTCTCGAGGCCGATGGCACTCGAGGACTGGTTTGATGTCCAGGGAACTCCTTGATGTCGAGGGTCCCATCATCGGGGCGGATGAACCGGATGAGCCGGATATAAACGTCTGCTTCATGGCCACTAGGGCAGATATAGCATAGTTACTCACCTGTAACAGGTGATCTCCGGGAACAGCAGGAATTTAGTCCTCACATATGGGTATCGTCGGTACCGACGGAGCCTGTGTGGGAACGCTCCCCAGCGTCCAATTAGAAAGCTTTTGGGAGCATCCCACAGCGCCTGTGTGCTGCCTACCCGCCTTTCCCAACTGCTTCTCTCCAGTTGAGTTTTAAAGCTGAGACAAAGAGAGAGAGAGGGAAAGGAAAGAGATAAATAGAGAGATACAACTCCTAAGGGAGGTGGGTGGGTTGTGAGGACTAAATTCCTGCTGTTCCCGGAGATCACCTGTTACAGGTGAGTAACTATGCTATCTCCAGGAACAAGCAGGAATGTAGTCATCACATATGGGGACTCCCTAGCTTTAGGTGCCAGGGAGAGACCCCAGAAGTAGTGTGTCCCTGAACAGGGCTCCACTTCCCTCCATGGATCTCTGGCATCCTACCAGGGATGGCGGGTAGGAGTTGATTAGGTATGGAACAGGTGTTGGAGAACAGCCTGACCAAACAAGGCATCCCGGCGGGAGTCCCTGTCCAAGCAGTAATGGGCTGTGAAGGTTTCAACCGAGGCCCAAGTGGCTGCTCGACAGATGTCGTCGATAGACACAGAGTGCAGATGAGCCATTGAGGCTGCCATGGCTCTCACACTGTGAGCTGTGACATGGCTCTCCAGAGAAAGGTTCTTACTCTGATAGGCGATGGAAATACACTGAGCAATCCAGTTAGACAGTGTTCTCTTGGAGACTGGAAGTCCCAAATGAGAAGGATCAAAAGCAACAAAGAGTTGAGAGGACTTTCTATGTAGCTGTGTTCTTTGTAAGAAAAAGGCTAAAGCTCTTTTACAGTCCAAGGTATGAAGATTCCTCTCTGCATTTGATGAATGAGGCCTTGGAAAAAACACAGGTAGGTAGACCGCTTGGTTCAGATGAGAAGGCGAGACCACCTTTGGCATAAAGTGTGGATGAGTCCTAAGGACTACCTTGTCATGATGGAACCTTGTATAAGGTGGATCAGCTACTAGCGCTTGCAACTCACTAATGCAGCGTGCTGATGTTATTGCAATGAGAAATATAACCTTCCAAGAAAGGAATTTCAAGGAGGTAGTAGCTAAAGGTTCGAAAGGTGGCTTCATGAGCTGCCCAAGAACCAGGTTTAACTCCCATGCCACCGGTGATGGCCTAATGGGAGGCTTAGTTAAAAGAAGGCCTCTCATAAATCTCGCTATAAGAGGATGAGAGGAAATAGGCTGTCCATTTAGAGGCTTAAAGGAAGCTGCAATAGCACTCAAATGGACTCTTACTGAATTAGTCTTAAGAACTGCATTGGATAAATGAAGGAGATACTCCAGCAATGATTCCAGAGGTATCGCAAGGGGGTTAAGACCCTTTTGCGAACACCATATGGTAAACCTTTTCCACTTGAAAGCATAAGAGCGTCTTGTGGAAGGTTTCCTGGAAGCAAAAAGAATATCTTTTACTTGCTGAGGGATATTAAGATCATGGTGATCTAGGCCTTCAGCAACCAAGCCCTGAGATGCAGAGACTGGGGATTGGGATGCCATAACATTCCGTCCTCCTGAGATAGGAGATCTGGAGCAGACCCTAACTCCAGGGAGGGAGCCTGAGAGAGATGTAGAAGCAGAGGGTACCACACTTGCCGTGGCCAATGTGGAGCTATGAGAATCATATGGCCTCTGACTCTCTGAAGCTTGAACAGGGTTTTGGGAATTAGGGGAATGGGTGGAAAGGCATACAGGAAGTCTTGACCCCAGTAAAGGAGGAAAGCATCCGTGGCCTGAGCCCCCTGAGCCAGAATTCTGGAACAGAACCGGGGAAGTCTGGCATTCCACGGACTTGCAAAGAGGTCTATGTCCGGGGTTCCCCAAAATTGAAATATCCTGGCCACCTGGTCTGCATGCAGAGACCACTTGTGTGGAAGCAGAACTCGACTGAGTCTGTCTGACCAAGAGTTTTGAATGCCTGGAAGATACACTGCCAGAAGATGAATCTGATGCTCTCTGGCGAGGGCCCATAGTCGCAAAGCTTCGTTGCAAAGCGACAGAGAGCCTGTTCACCCCTGCTTGTTCACATAGAACATGGCTACTTGATTGTCCGTATGAATGAGGACTGTCTTGTAGCTGAGCAGGGTGTGGAACACTCGCAGAGCAAGAAAGATTGCTCTGAGCTCCAAGAGATTGATATGTAGATAACTCTCCTGTGGAGACCAGGTGCCCTGGGTGGAGAGGTCTTGCAGATGAGCTCCCAAACCCATTGGAGAAGCATCTGTTGTGAGAGTTGCTTGGGGTAAGGGTTGTTGAAAAGGGGACCCCAGCAACAGGTTTTGAGTGGACTTCCACCACTGGAGGGACAAAATAAGGCGACTTGTGTTTGCTATTTTGTCTGACAGGCATCCTGATGCCTGGGTCCATTGGGTGGATAAAGTCCACTGAGCTGCCCTCATATGGAGGCGAGCAAAGGGAACCACATGCACAGTAGATTCCATGTGGCCTAGTAGTTGTAACATTTCTCGAGCAGTTAGATGAGGCTTTAGCACTGCTTGAAAAGCTAACTGCACCAGGCGAAGGCAACGGGCCTGGGGGAGATAGGCCCTTGCCTTTGTGGTATCCAGCAAAGCTCCTATGAACTCTAAAGATTGAGTGGGAGTTAGACTGGATTTTGGGATGTTTATTACCAGCCCTAAATACTGAAGGATACGCACTGTGCAGGATAGAGAAGTCCTGGCCTCTGACTCTGTTGGGGCTCGAATGAGCCAGTCGTCTAAGTAGGGGAAGACGAATATCCCTAGAGTGTAAAGAAATGCTGCTACAACAGTCATGCATTTTGTGAACACCCTTGGTGCTGAGGCCAGGCCAAAAGGAAGCACCCTCTATTGGTAGTGCTTTCCCTGAAAAAGGAACCGAAGGAACCTTCTGTGAGTTTGATGGATGAGAACATGGGTGTACGCATCCTTGAGATCTAGAGAACAAAGCCAATCCTGACTCTGAAGGTATGGCAGCAGAGATCAGAGAGAAATCATTTTGAATTTCTTCTTGACAAGGAATTTGTTCAATTCTCTGAGGTCTAAGATAGGTCTGTAACCCCCTGTTTTCTTTGGGATAAGGAAATAAGGGGAATAGAACCCTATACCCTGCTGATGAAGGGGTACTTCTTCTATTGCCCCTTGGGCAAGAAGGATAGCGACCTCCTCACCTAACAGGTTGATGAGAGAGGTCGGAAAATTGAACTGCTTTACTATTGTGTGAGGGGCATGCTTGAAAAATGAAGCTTGTACCCCTCCTTTATGATGGAGAGTGTCCAATGCTCTGCTGTTATTTGTCCCCATCTGGGGGCAAAATGACATACCCTTCCTGGAATGGTGGAAGGTTCTGGTCCCCCGAGAACCAGGAAGGCTAAGTTCTCTAGATGAGAATCAAAGGCCCTGTGGAGGCTGAGTCTGCTGGGCCGGTTGAGGCCTAGCAGCCTTTGCTTTCTTCTGTTTGGGTGGCTGCTGACCTTTCCTGGCAAGCTGACCTGCAGAACGTCCCTGCTGAACACAAGCAGGATAAAATCTTTTCTTTTTAGAAAAGAATGGTTTCTTGAACAATTTCTTTCTAGCAGGATCAGCAGTGGACTCGGATAATCTATCCAAGGTGGAATTTTCAGCATCCATTTCATTGGCCTTTTCCTGCCAATCTTTACCAAACAGGTTCTCACCAGTACAAGGGATATTTCCCTTTGTCTTGTACCCAGAGCTCTAGATCAGATGCCTGGAGCCAAGCAATTCTACGTGCACCTATGGCAGTAGCTGAGGTTCTGCTTATGCACTCAAAGCAGTCAAAGGCTGCACGGTTGGAAAATTTAGAAACATCTTGGGCATGTTTGACCAAAGTGAGAAAATCCTGTCTTTTATCCTCAGGAAGAAAAGCACTTAAAGCCTCTAAATCATCTGTGACCTCCTTCAGGAATATTCCCATGTAGAGACTATAGGAACTGATCCTGGCAGAAAGCATGGAAGCTTGGAAGACCTGACGTCCAAAAGCATCCAGGGTTCTGCACTCACGTCCTGGAGGATTAGAGGCATGCCTTTTTGCACTCTTGATCCTTCTCATAGCTGACTCCACTACAATAGAGTGGTGAGGAAGCTGAGTCTTATGGAACCCAGGACAAGGAGGGACTCGATACATAGTATCCAGTCTACGAGAATGAGGAGAGGTGGTAAGAGGTGTTTCCCACATCCTTAACATAAGATCATATGAAATCTCATGAATGGGCAAGGTAGCTGCCTCCTTAGGAGTTTTGGGATATTGTAGTATTTCCAACTCCTTGGCCCTTGGCTCTGTTTCAGGGGCCACAGTAATGGACAGGCCCCGAGCCACCTCCCTGATAAAATCTTGGAAGGAAATATCCTCTGGAGAAGACATCCTGCGTTTAGGGGAGGAGGGCTCCTCTGGGAGAAGCATCGCTGCATCGACAGAACTGTCAGAATCCTCAGATTCTTCTGAGGACTCGAAGTATCGTCTGTCCGGATGCTCTTGAAGAGCCCGATACCTGTGCCGACCAAAGTCGGTACCGGGAGTAACCGGTACCGGGGTATCGGTACCGGAGGTCATCGGATGACTGGGTACCGGCAAAGCAGACACCGATGCTGATGCTATCGGTACCGGTACCGATACCGAGGCCGGTACCGGTGGAATTGTCTGTCGCGGTCCCGAGGGCGTCAATGCCGCCAGACTGCGTTCCATAGCCAGAACTCTCTAGTCTATCGACTCTGCCAATGCCTGGATGTCGGTAATGGAGGAGACCACCGGTACCCCAGAGCAAGGCACCAGTAGTTCTGCCGAGGTCGAGGCCTCGAGAACATCCTGGAACTCCGATAATGCTTTGGAAGCCGAAGCCTCCCGCCGGGGTAATTTTGCCGGTGCAGAATCCTCGAGGGCAACGCCAGAGGCATCTCGATGCTTAGAAGGAGATCTACCCTTTGAGAACCGGCTGGATTTATGTTTAGTTACCTGAAATCCACGGGAGGAAGAAGCCGCCCTAGAAGACGTCAATGCCACCGAAGCTGCATCTGAGGGAAACAGGGTACTGAGCTTAGCAGCTCGGTTCTGCCGACCTCTTTTAGACATCATGGCGCAGGACATACAATCCGTGATGAAGTGGTCAGGACCTAAACATTTTAGACACCATTCATGGGTGTCGGTGACGGAAATGGTACCGCCACACTTGGTGCACTTTTTGAAACTTGAGACAGGTTTCTCCATGGTAAGGAAAAGTTTTTGGGCCTAAGTAAATGCGTAACCTGGGTAATGTGACGAGTGTAGGGCAGAACCCCAGTAATCACTGAATCAGTAGTACTGGAATTGGGAGGAGTGAAAAGCCAATCCCGATATAAATGGCGTGCTCTTTTATACGCCTTGGAAACCACCGGTTGAGGATACCCCCGTTGGAGCAGACGATGTTCAAGTTCCTTGGCGTGCAGTTTGAAATCCTGTAAAGTAGAGCAATTGCAACGTAATCGCAAAAATTGCTCAAAGGGTAAACCTTGTTTCAGGGACCGAGGGTGGAAGCTATTATAACAAAGCAGGGTGTTACGCTGTACCGCCTTACGGTATAAGGTTGTCATGAAGCCCTCAGGAGTCAGAGAAACCTGAACATCCAAGAATTGCAAGGAGTCAGGAGATATCTGTGCCGTAAACTGGATCCGAGCTACATGTGTGTTAAGGCGGCTTAAAAAACCATCATATGCAGGCGGTTGAGGAGCTCCGCAATTTGGACATTGTTGTGCGCCGGGTGGATAAGGGGGGTGCTACGGTGCTGCTTTCACGGGATCAATATCAGCGTCAAGTTGGGGTTCACTTGTTGGATCGCACTAATTATGTGATCCTCCCGGCGGATCCCACGAAGGGTCTACAGGAATGGATATCCTCATTAGTTGGTGCAGCATTTTTGCAGAATTGGATCACTCGTCACGAAATGGATTTTTTGATCAAGAAGCATCCAATCACACCAGTTTTTTATTTGGTGCCGAAGGTGCACAAATCGCTGACAGATCCACCAGGCCGCCCTATTGTTTCGTGCAGGGATTCCCTGCTTGAACCTCTTTCTCAGTTTTGCGACCTTTTTTTACAGCCGGCGGCATTGAAGGTTCACTCGTACCTTCGGGATACGGATGATTTTCTGGATCAATTGAAGACCTGTCAGTCTATATCTACTTATACGTTCATGGTGTCCTTGGATGTTCAGGCTCTTTATACAAATATTGCCCAGCGGGAGATACTTACTTGTCTACAGGATTATCCGCTGAATCTCAGTGACAGGATCCCGCGTTCCTTTTTGCTGGAATTGGTTTTGAGTGAGAACTTTTTCCTACATCAGGGGTTTTTTTATCAACAGATTCACGGAATAGCGATGGGGGCCACGGTGGCTCCGTCATTGGCGACTATTTATATGGCGGTTTTTGAGCAGCTTTATGTATACTCGGATCCTGCGTTTCACCTGGTTCCTTTTTGGAAGCGCTTCCTGGATGATATCTTTTTCTTATGGGAAGGCACACGTGTTGATTTAGATGATTTTTTAAGCCGCCTTAACACACATGTAGCTCGGATCCAGTTTACGGCACAGATATCTCCTGACTCCTTGCAATTCTTGGATGTTCAGGTTTCTCTGACTCCTGAGGGCTTCATGACAACCTTATACCGTAAGGCGGTACAGCGTAACACCCTGCTTTGTTATAATAGCTTCCACCCTCGGTCCCTGAAACAAGGTTTACCCTTTGGGCAATTTTTGCGATTACGTTGCAATTGCTCTACTTTACAGGATTTCAAACTGCATGCCAAGGCACTTGAACATCGTCTGCTCCAACGGGGGTATCCTCAACCGGTGGTTTCCAAGGCGTATAAAAGAGCACGCCATTTACATCGGGATTGGCTTTTCACTCCTCCCAATTCCAGTACTACTGATTCAGTGATTACTGGGGTTCTGCCCTACACTCGTCACATTACCCAGGTTACGCATTTACTACACCGTTTTTGGCCCATAGTTGGCACGCATGCTTGCTTTCGGGATCGGACCCTGCGGGTTGCATATTCCCGCACTGCCAACTTACGGGACAAGTTAGTGTCAACAGTCTCGCTTGAGGATAGACCTCCCCGGTCCCATGCAGATAGTGGCCATTATGCATGTGGTGAATGTGCTTACTGCCCCTCAACTCTGGAAGGCTCTGATTGGGTTGATGATCACACATCTCGTAAGTTTACCACCAGATGGAGTACGGACTGCTCTACCGCATTTGTGATTTATCTGATAGTGTGCCCATGCTCCCTCTACTACATTGGTCGTACGAAACGGCCGGTTAAAACTCGCCTCTCGGAGCATGCATCGCTTCTCCGGACAAAATCTCTGTCGGCTCCCATGGTGGAGCACAATTTGCTGTTGGGCCATGCTTTCACCTCGCTATGCTGGCGAGTGTTGGACTTCATTCCACCAGACCCACGAGGGGGGGATCGGGAGCAGAAGCTGCAAGAGCGGGAACAACGATGGATTTATCTCCTTGACACGGTGACCCCTAAAGGTTTAAATCTCCAAATTGACTGGCATACCATCATTTGAGTGGCTCATAACTTTCTCTTCGGGTTATCCACTTGAGGATTCCCTGTGCAGTGGGGATCCCATGTGGTACCGATGTAGATTGCTAGTGATTGGCTCACACTGCTCTTTATGTTAATATGACGTCAGACGCCGTTGACTATATAAGTACGTTACATTCCCTTCGGCCGGTAAACTGAGGATCTGCCATTTGCTGATTCATTGGACCTGAGGCAGGGTTTCTACACAAGTTGACGGAAAACCCGAAACGTGAGCCACGTCGTCTATCAGTTGATTCGGTGTTCTGGCGGTGCTTTGGCAACAGCTAAGTTCTGGACTTTAACCAGTTTTAAAGTGATTTAATAAAAGGAGTGGTCACGGCGGTGCCTATTGATTAAGTTCCGGGCACTGGGTTGACAAACTCCGACAAAAAAATATTTTGGGATTCTTAGGGAATTTCTTGTTATGTTGGGTTTCTTCTTTTTGGGTTGATATACATTAAGGGCAAATATAAAAATCAAAGTATAAGTGGTTCCCCCTCCAACTAGTCTTATCAAATAAAAAGTGCTCCCCTTATCCCTGTGCACTGTGAGCATTTGATGAGACATCTTTGCAGACAACAAAATGCCCACGCCTCTTTTTCTTCTCCAAAATGTTAGAAGTAAAATATCTTGAGGGGAAGTGAGAGTCAGCCAGTCTATCCTCATCTTTTCCTAACATGTAGGTCTCCTGTACGAAGGCGATGTCACACTGTAACCGTCTCAATTCTTTGAACAACAGCTGACGTTCACAATAAGAGTTTACTCCCCTGGCATTTAGTGTCACCACTCTATACTCTGCATGTCGCCACCAACAGACCTGCATTCTACCCTGTCAGGACCCCAGGAGCCTCCCTCCCCATCCCCCCTCTCCAGCCACCCCATCTCTCATCCCCTTCCACCGCCACAATCCTCCTGCCCAACTCCACCCTCCCTCT
This sequence comes from Ichthyophis bannanicus, assembly GCA_033557465.1. Taxonomy (NCBI): domain Eukaryota; kingdom Metazoa; phylum Chordata; class Amphibia; order Gymnophiona; family Ichthyophiidae; genus Ichthyophis; species Ichthyophis bannanicus. The sequence continues at coordinate 274,323,321 of CM066040.1, read as the reverse complement.
GGGCTCATGGAGGCATGATGTCACAACTTGCCTACCACCATTCACACTAAGTCCGCCGCTTGTATTCTCATTCTCCAAACATACTCCCCACCAACACCATGCATCTGTACTCTCTCTGAATGTTCTAATCCACCATGCCACTCATCAACCCCAAACTCACATCCTCCCCATACACACATACTCCACATCCCATTAACACCAAAACACAGTTCTCCCACCCTATCCTGCTCAGTCCCCCTGGCATGAACCCTCAGTCAGTTGGACCCTCACTGCCCCAAATTGACTTGATAGCCACTAGTCCTTTCAGTGGACACTCTCTCTGCCCATCATCATCTTCTGCTTCCGCAGTCTCCGATCACCACCAGGTACGTGGGTCTACCTCGCAGAGTTCTTTCCCTCCTGGCTACGTGGTCTCTGCTCCCTCAGAACTTGCAGGTAAATCAGTTGCATGTTGCTTGTTGCATGGCTCACAGTGCCTCCCCCAAAAACTTGACAGTCATTATGTTCCCAGATATAGTGAACTGCAGGCCCATGGGAAACAGCCAGCGGTAGCGAATGCATTCCTCTCGAAGCCTTTTTTGTGACTGCTTGATAGTCTTGCCATTTCTGTACAGTCAGCAAAGACAGGTTCCCGAAGACCTCCACATCTTGATTTTCCCAAGCTTCCTTGCTGCAGACAGAATGGCCTCCTTTGTGGCATATTCGTGCATACATGAGATTATATCGCAAGGTCTCCCTTCTCGTCAGGGTCCCAGCGCATGGTGTACCCGTTCGACTTTGAAACAAAGTTCATTCTCAATTAGGCCCCCAGCTCTTGCCACTGGCTCTGCAAAACTGCTCTGTTAATACCTTATAGTCTACTGAGTCCTCCGTCTCCGGGATTCCAGAGTCTCAAGCTTGCTCACCAGGGAGCGGTTCTCTAGCTCTTCTAGTTTAAGAGTGAGTTCTTCCTGCATCCCTCGGAGCTTCAAATCTCCTCTTTAAGGGCCTGTAATTGCGGGCATTGAGTCTCCCAGGAACCCTCAGTCTCCTCAACTATTTGGCCCAGGACAGTTAAGTCACTCCAGAGGTCCGCTATCCACGACTGTACCTCCTGATTCAGGCCGGTGATATCTTGGTGCAAGGTGGAAAACCAGCCTTTAATGTCATCTCACAGCTGCTGTATATCACTCGGCAACCCATTGGTTGTCTCCAGGGTCTCACACCACTTATCTCCCACTCCTGCGCTGCAGGCCCCATTTTAGATTTCCCCGGTGTCATGCTGGCTGCTGCTTTGAATGCATATTCCTTCAGATCCAGTGCTGCTTTTTCCTCCACCATGCCTTCAATTCCTTCTTTGGGGGGGGGATTCCTTCAGCAAAGCAACTATTATAAGAAGGTGGGTCACTTGTTTGCGGGGGAATAATTCTGCTTAGCCGAAGCCAAAGATTTAGGCAGCCATTCCACCCGTGACATCACTTCCTCTCTCAATAAGCTGCATTATATCTGGAGCAAGTGTCATCACACCACGCCCATACTATGAAATAAGAACTCATAATCAAACTGTAGAAACCTGAACACTTTAATATCTCACAATGCAGCAGCTAACTAGGGTTGCATACAGTCCTTAGGTTCATGTTTTATCTTAAAGGAGAACTTCCATATTGGGAATTCAGACAATGCTTCCTCTAATATCAACCAGCTACATGCTGTAAGTTCTTAAGAACAAATTCTTCGAAGTTTATGAAGAACACAACTGATAGGAATGAGCCAGAATGTCACAAAAGATTTAAATGTTATTTTAAAGGTGAATATCATTACATGAACAATTCTGCATGCTTTTCCAAATAAAAAAAAATAAAAGTTTAAAAATATATGCACCTGCATGTTACAATTAAACTAATTTCCCAGTGTCAAGCAGCAATTTCATTGTTTGATTTTCAAACATCCAAAAATACATAAAGCTGCTGTCATTTTCACAAGGCAGTCTCCTCCCATACCTTTGGGATTACAACTCACTCAGAACCAGGGCAGGGGTTAGGTACCATAAATTCTCAGTCATGCATAACTATCCAGGATTTTTATTACTGATTTTATATCCCAACTCAGCTCACCAGTACAGCAACAGGCCTCAGCCATGGACCATTCACCAGGGCAGGGCTGGCCCCAGAGTTGATTCAGGATATTGGCACCCTAGGCAAACCTTAAGCCTTATGCCCCCCCACGGTTGTCAGAATCTATTGTTTAGCTTTGAATGCCCTGCTCTTTGCCCTCCCCCCCCCCCCCTTGAAGATGGCCCCCCTAGGCAACTACATAGTTTGCCTGTGGTTGGGCCAGCCCTGCACCAGGTGTTCCTTCTGGAACACTGCAATCATGGGACCAGAGCTTATCACTAGGTGTCCCTTCCCCAGAGAGGCCTGAAAGCTGCCTCTGCAGCATCTCCTAGCTGAACCTGGAGGGGGAGGAGAGGTGGGGCAGGAGGGGATGGAGGACAGCATAAGGAGGTCTGAGCCATCAATCAATCCCAGGTGACTCCAGATGGCAGTGCACAGGACTACCAGCAAGCCAGTCTTGCAGTCATATTTTATCACATCTTCCGCACACAAAGTGAAGTAACTTATGAACGTTCACACCTTCTTATAAGAGCTCAGCTGGTTTTTCGATACTCAACTCAAGAGTCGTGAAGATACTTTTAAGTTACAAACTCATTACCTTTTTTTCAGTACAGTGTATTTGCTGTTTTATGGGTCACTGCAACTTAAGTGACATTTTAGATTTCTGACAGTAATTGTACAATTCATTACTTAATGCCGCAGGCAAATCTATCACCTGCCAGTTCACTGAACAGAAACTTGAAATACATAAACACATTGCTTCTTCAATATGATCTTGCTAATCAGGAAAGAATATTACTGTTGCCTACTCCTATTTTATGAAGTCTATCTGTACATGTTTTCAAATATCCTGTCTAAAATACCATTTAAGTTGTTTTTGTTAACCCTTATTACCATGCATTAGGGATATGCATTTCTTAGTGCACACTTGGTTCGTTAAGGCACCTTACAAAATAAGCAGGCCGATGCAGAAAGCCAGTGCTGAAGACGCGCTCTATCAACTTTTTACACCTATTTGCAGTGCTCCAATAGCACGTGACTTTAATGCCGGCATGCAGAAAGGCGATCATATGCAAATTACCCATGCATCAGCCATTCTTAAACCTTGCACAAATTGCACTGTTAAACTCGGAGAGCAAGCCAAACACATGTGCACAAGAAGTCAGTGCTAGTATGGCATGCTATCCCAGAACACAGGGGCACCGCCATGGCTAATTTGCATATGAGCTCTGCCAGTATGTAATGGCATCGGGGGCTTTCTCTGATGCCTGGATCATCTGAGGGGAAATGTCAAACTCCTCTCAGATGATCCAGGCATCGGAGAAAGTCCCCGATGCCATCATAATACTGCCAGGGGCAGGTGTCCCTGACAGAAAGCGAATCCCTGGTGGCCCAGCAGCCCCAATTCCCCCACCCCCTCCCAACTAAAAATAAATCTGATGGCTCAGCGGCCCTGAACCCCCCACCCAACTAAAAACAAAACTGGTGGCCCAGCGGTCCCGAACTCCCCACTCGCCCCAGTACCTATACAAACGAGCGGGAGCACTGCCCACGTGCTCCTGCTCTTATCCTGTCATCTTGAAAAAATGGCGGCATCTGGCCCCGCGCAGAGCATCCATATGGCACTGTGACCTCGCCCGGTGCATCCCAGGATGCACCACACGGGGCCAGGTTTCACCATTTTTCATGATGGCAGGACAAGAGTGGGAGCGCTTTCCTCCAGTGTCGTGGCTCTCCTGCTTCTTTGTGCTTCCTTGTGCCTGCAGGAGGTGCCTCCCTTCTGTGCTCTTTGGGGGCATTAGCCCCTGACATTATTTTTATGGCATCAGCGGCTTTCCTCGATGCCTGGATCATCTTTGACATTTCTCCTCAGATGATCCAGGCATTAGGGAAAGCACCCAATGCCATAAAAATACTGATAGGGGACATGCACTAATGTTTAAACCACCTTAAGGTCAGGTGTAGAGATATTGGCGCTAAGGCTGGTTGTGAAATGCTCTACGCGTTTCTCTGTATTGGGCGTGGCCAATATTAGCATACTATTTTATTATGTGCAACTCATTTGCCTATAATTTAAATACATTTAAAAACTAATTGGTGTTAACTGTTTGCTAATTTTTCCTTTGCTGTTCACACGTCCGTCTGTCTCTTTTCTGCAGTTGGCGGCAGCGGTAAGTGTGCTTAAAAGTGGCGTCATCTGTGCTTAAAGGCTGTGCTGGTTTTCTGCATTGGCCCGAAGGGCAACAACTTGTTTGTTGATTCTCCTGTCTATATATCCATATGAACTAATAGTGCTTCCACAATATTTAAACTATTTCATCACTAAACTATTTGACAAACCCTGACGTGGGGAGAGAAGAAAGCAAAGATTGACAACTTGTATAGGCTGCCAGCCCTGTGAGATAATCATTGATAGCAGAGCACATCATATAGAAGCTCTCTGCATGCCTTCATCTTGCTGCTCACTTCCTATAGCAATTTTCACAGCAATGCTACACTGAACTCTTCCATCTTAAAGCAAAAACGACCTACATCAGATGAGTTCCACCTCAGTGTTAAAAGTCTTATTTTACATGTTTGTACCCAAAACAGTTTGTATAACTAAGACAAGTACTGAAATATGCTGAGATGAAAGCATATTTAGCATACATCAGATAAGGCACAATTTGCCATGCTTTTTTATTGTGACACAAGCTGTGCCTGATCCGCACATTTTCTGTCCAATGACACCGCCAAGGCTCTGGCATATCATTGAGATGACACACTTGGGCTGGTTGAGAAAAGAAAGGGCAGTGATGACCTTTGCCAGCATGAATGGTGCTAAAGGGATAGTCTCAAAGGAGGCTTCCCCCAGCCATGCAAGCCAAACACCTGGGGAGAGGAAGAATACAAGTAAATTAGATAAAATCAGGAAACAAGACATAAGAAATATCTGTATTTCTAGGGAGCCATGGTCTCTGCAAAATCTCTGCGGCACAGTCATTCACAAACTCCTATCGCAGTGGGCATCTTCCACTTTCAGTTAAGATGCAAAAATCCATCTGAAGTTACAAAACATTCATCTCCAGGACCAGATTTCCCACTAGCTGGTCCTATTCTCTCCATAAAAGTACTACAGCTTGCCCCAATAAGAACACAGAAATTTATCTCAATACTGCAAAAAATAGGTTCTAATTTTCTTTCTAAAGGTATTAAATTCTAACCGAATGCCTAACAGCAGGCTAGTCTACAAAGGACAATTTGCAAGCAACATCTATGCTCTGCACTATACTTATCTCCTTACTGCTGGGATATTCAGGTACCATGATGGGGGGGAGGTGACAGGCTTTTAGTGTTATGTTAGATTTACTTTGGGGGTTTTAATTGTGCACCATCTTGAATGCCTTAGAACATATGGCAGGATACAAATATTTTAAAATACATAAATAAATAAATATTCAATAGAGCTTGTTGGCTTGACCTAAGGTCTTGACCAATAAACCACCAGTTCAATCTTCAATAAAAGACCTCACCCAATTTAGGAAGGAACTCAAAACATACCTATTCTCCAAACACTTTGAAATCCCCTACCCCCAACTCCATCCACACAGCATCCCCAGACTCACAAACACAAAGCCCTAAAATCTCACTCAACCAACCACACACAGACACCCACCACAGACACCCCAAAAAACACACAAATAATGTGCATGCAAATATGCATATTCATTAGGGATACCCTGAAAACCTGACTGGTTTGCGGCCCTCCAGGACTGGGGTTTGAGACCCCTGATTTAAACTAACATGCCACTTAATGCATTCTGCGTTATTTCCTTAACCCCCCTCAATTTCGAGAATGCATGGTGAGGAATCAAGAATGGGCAGTAGTATTTGCTGTTAGGCCTTATTTACTTTTTGTGGAGGATTTCAAATAAAGATTTATGCTTGACTTGATTAGGTTAATTTCCTCTTGAGAAAGGTATTTGACAAAATGAGATGATATGTCACGATTTGCTTCTAAATTTTGAGTTTATCTAACCTTATTACGCTCTTTTTCAAAACATGTTTGCTTTTAAGACAGTTTATAGTCCTATACATAATATCAATTTTAATTAAAGGGTAGCTGACAAATTTGGTTGTGAAGGTGGTTATATAATGGAATGCTAAAACAAGACTACTATATATAATAGGCTGTTACATTGCTCTCGTTAGGTCTCACTGGTATACGCACAGGCTGGTGGACTTTTGCCAGTGTGCAGTGCTTTTTGAACATAAGAAGTGCCATACTGGGTCAGCCCAAGGTCCACCAAGCCCAGTATCTTGTTTCCCCACAGTGGCCAATCCAAGTCACAAGTACCTAGCAGTTTCCCAAAAAAACACACAGATTCCACAATGCTTGTATTGGGGCAAGCAGTGGATTTCCAGGGTCCCCTTTAATAATGGTTAATGGACCTTTCCTCCAGGAACTTGTCCAAACATTTTTAAACCTGGCTACACTACTAACTACATCCTCTGGTAACGAATTCCAGAGTTTGATTACGTGTTGAGTGAAAAAATATTTTCTCTTATTAGTCTTAAACAGATTACACTGCAGCTTCATTGCATGTCCCCTAGTCTTTCTACTTTTTGATGGCGTAAACAATCGATCTACATTTACCCATTCCACTCCATTCATTAATTTATTGACCTCTATCATAGCTCCCCTCAGCTGTCTCTTTACCAGGTTGAAGAGCCCTATGCCTTTAAGCATCCTCATAGGGGTATGTTTGGTGGCTTTCTCTGTACCTATTCCAATTCCACTATATCCTTTTTAAGATATGGCGACCAGAACTGCACATAATATTCAAGGCGCGGTCGCACCATGGAACAATACAGAGGCGTTATAATATCCTTTGTTTTATTTTCCATTCCTTTCCTTATGATACCTAGCATTCTATTTGCTCATTGGGCGGAGGGTTTCAACGTGTTATCCACGATGACGATCCACCTTTTTCCTGGGTGGTGGTTCCTAATGTCGAACCTTGCATCGTGTAACCATAGTTTTGGTTGTTCTTTCCTAGATGCATAACTTTGCACTTGTCCACATTAAATTTCATCTGCCATTTAAACGTTCAGTCTTCCAATTTATCAAGGTCCTCTTGCAATTTCTCACAATCCTTTTGGGTTTTAACAACTTTGAATAATTTTGTGTCATCTACTTGTTATTCCCATTTCCAGGTCATTTAAAAATATGTTAAAAAGCAGCAGACCCAGCGCAGATCCCTGGGGTACTCCACTATTCACCTTTCTCCACTGGGAAAATGGTCATTTAGCCCTACCCTCTGCTTTCTATCTTTTAACCAGTTCCTGATCCACAGTAGTACACTGCCTCATATCCCATGACTTTTTAATTTTGCCAAGGGTCGAAGGCTTTCTGAAAATCCAGATAGACTATATTGATCGATTCACCTTTGTCTACCTATTTATTCACACCTTCAAAAAATATAACACATTAGTAAGACAAAACCGTCCTTAGCTACAGCCATGCTGGCTTTCTCCCAAAAAAACATGATTATCTATATGTTCAGTAATGTTGTTCTTTATAATGGTTTCTACCATTTTGCCTGGTAGTGACGTCAGTTCACAGGTCTGTAGTTTCCCGGAACACCCCTGGAACCCATTTTAAAAATTGGTGTTACATTGGACATTCGCCAATCTTTAGGTACTACAGATGACGAATAGTAGGTCTGAAATCTCATATTTAATTTCTTTGAACACCCTCAGATGTATACCATCCAGTCCAGGTGATTTGCTATTCTTTATCAAATAGTTTTAATACATTTTCCCCCGGTTTATCAATATTTCTTTCAATTCTTCCAATGCATCACCTTTAAAATACCATTTCAGTCAGGGGTAACTTCCCTACATCTTCTTCAGTAAAGGTTGTAGCAAAGAATTAATTCAGTCTCTCTGCTATGGCCTTGTCCTCTCTTAGTGCCCCTTTTACCCCTCTATCATCTAATGGTCCAACTGACTCTCTCACAGGTTTTTTGCTACGAATGTACTTGAAAACGTTTTATTAAGCGTTTTTGCTTCCACAGCAAGCTTTTTTCAAATTCTCTCTTTCCCTGCCTTATCAATTGCTTGCATCTAACTTGCCAGTATTTATGTTGTTTCCAGTTTTCATCATTTGGCTCCTTTTTCCATTTTCTGAAAGATGCTTTTTTGGCTACAACAGCCTCTCTGACCTCACCTTTAAACAATGCTGGTAGTTTTTTGGACTTCCTTCCACTTTTCTTAAAGCATGGAATATAGCTGGTCTTGGCTTCCAAGATAATATTTTTAAACAACACCCATGCTTGATGTAAATCTTTAACCTTTGCAGCTGCTCCTTTTATTTTTTTTTTAACTATTTTCCTCAGTTGATCATTGTCTCCCTTGCCATCCTTCCTCCTTTTGTTAAATCAAACACGATCATGCTATGATCACTATTGCCAAGTGGCCCCAACACCCTTATCTCTTGCACCTGATCTTGTGTTCTACTAAGGACAAGGTCCAAAATGGCTTCCCCTCTTATCGGTTCATGAAACAGCTGCTTCAAGAAGCAGTCATTTATTTCATCTAGAAACTATATCTCCCTAGCATGTCCTGCCGTGACAGTGACCCAATAGATATTGGGGTAATTGAAATCACCCATTTTTATAATTGTGATGAAACCTTTGCTAGCTTCTCTGATTTCTTTGAGCATTTCATTATCCATTTGTTCATTCTGGCCAGGTAGCACGCCCCCCCACTGCCATCGCCTTCCACTTTTTACATGGAATTTCAATCCATAGAGATTCTACAGTGTATTTTGTTTCCTGCAAAAACTTTAATCCTGTGTGACTCAATGCCCTCTCTAACATAGAGTGTGACCCCTCTACCAATTCGATCTACTCTATCATTGCTATAGAATTTGTACCCAGGTATCTCAGTGTCCCACTGGTTGTCCTCCTTCCACCAGGTCTCTGAGATACTCACTGTCTTGCCATTTAGCTGTGCTAGGGAAGTTGAGGGACAGCATCTTTAGACTGTCCTGGAATCACTGTGGCGCAGCTGGCAGGGAGCCCAGGTCTGGCCAGCTGAAGCAGAAAAGTGCTGCACTCCTGCCAGTGCATGAGGAAGTCCCACAGGATAGACAAATACCACTGCTGGGGTAATCTGATTCACATGGGCTGGAAGACATGTGTAGTGGCATAGAAAGATGGACAGTTCATCTCAGGCCATCCTTTTTAATTGGCCTTTTCAACTTGTATAAATAAAAAAAAACAGTACAAAAGAATAATCTAAATTAGCATTTTGACTTTGCCTCTTTATGCAGAGGAGGGAGGAGAAGAGGGGGAAGTGTGGCACTCGTTTAAAGCTGAATGAGGAAGTGACATTTTTATTCCTTCTTAGCTTTTTTTTAAACTACGGAAGACTTCACAAACATGCGTCTTATCCTTGTGCAGTGGCCATGCCAATGTTCTTCCTATCATTTGCACTTTAGCTTGCTGGGGTTTTAAGTGATGGCAAGTTCTTCTATAGTATATTCAGGATTACCTCACTACATGTAAGGTATAAAAACAAGAAAATCTACTGATTTAGGAAAGAAAGATAAAAAAGACATTTTTATTTATTACATTTCAGGAAACCAAGAGAAACAGAGGCTAGATGGTCTCTCTCATATCATTTTTAAGTAACATGCATTTTCGGTGCACACTGGTATATAAAAAAAAGGCTGACAGGAGTATCAGTCCTTGGAAATGAAATATGGGCAGAGATAAGCCTCTTCTTGCTCAAAGGTATAATCATTTGATCAGTCCTGGAATTTACATAAACCCTTGTGTACAAAACTCAAAATGCCCATCTTTTGCTGTAAGAACCCTCAAAGGCTCAAAAGCAAAATGCCAAATGTAATTTTCAACCTGCTTTTTTTGCTTCTTTAAGATAATATTTGAGGACGACGTGCAGACATGCAATACCCAGTACCAAATACCTGAAACGAGGGAAATTAATCACATGGCTGATGAACATTTCCAAGTCCAATGTTGTGAGAGTTATTCATTATTTATTTATTTATAGCCTGTCTCTCTTAATCAACTTTATGTGGCAAATGCTCGCCATGTCCTGTGCTGATAAAAAAAAAAAGAGGAATATGAAAAAAAAATCCCAACAGTTTAACTAAGTGCTATTAGCTCTTTGGGGGAAGTCAGTGATTCAGTTGGTACACTGGGGGCATTACACTTTGCCTCCCCACCCAAAAAAGGCATACCTACGTTACTTTTTCAAGCTTTGCTGGTCAGAAAAGATTTTGGATATAAAACAAGTCCAACCATATTTAAAGTAAAAAAACAATTATTTTGCATTTTTAAGTGATTTTCACATACAAATAGAAGTCAGATTACTACTTTGTCTCTCTTTCTTTACTAGACAGTCTTGTCTCTAAGGTCAGTGTTTAAATATTCAGAGATTCCTGGTAGCTACTGAAGAATGAGAGAGTACACAAGTGACAGCCCATTTTCTGAGTACAAACGTGTCCACTCCTTTCAGGATGCCACGACTGCCTATAATCCACTGTATATTAATTAAGTGGAGGAGTAGCCTAATGGTTAGAGCACTGGCTTAAGAACCAAGAGACCAGGGTTTGATTCCCACTAGCACGCCACTTAACCCTCCATTGCTCAGAAAAATCCAAGTTATCAATGTCCCTGTTTAATGTATATTACCAAGTTTAAGTTACAATGTAAACCACTTTGATTGAAATAATAAAGTGGTATAAAAAAAGCCTGTTAAATAAATAAATCTGATAACTACTCTTCTCCAGTAAGATGTGAGCCCTATGATGACTGCAGTGGCCTGTCCAAATGGCCACCTTGTTTCCATTCTGTACTATACATTGTGTAAACAAGAGTGCATGGCATCCTAGTAAGAGTGCAGTGTATAATGAGAGTTGTAAGAAAAATTGTGAAGGGAATGGACCATTCAGATAAGGCAATGAGGGGAAAAGAAGCTATACAAAGGAAAAGTGACCAATCTTACTATTTTTATTCTTTCCAACCCGACAGATATTGGAATGAATTTATATATAAGAGAATGTGTCTGAGAGCAAAATAACTCTCCAAAATGTTAATGGTATGGGACACACAAACACACACACACATACATATGTTTATTTAACTTGATATACCGCCTTTCAAACAACAATCAAGGCGGTTTACAATTAAAAATGAAAAAGTTGGCCACTGGCCCAGAAAAGGAAAGGAAGTTACAATCTCATATTAGGACAGCCAGAAGATAAAGAGCCAAGAACAGACAGACACGGTGGACAAAACATCACCAGAGGAGAGAGAGGAGTACCGGGATAGACACAGCTATGTGGGAGTAACTTGACTTAAACAAACAGAAAGAGGACAGCACAACATAACGGACAGAAGACAGTAACATAAATACATGTTATATATGAGAGTATTGTCGGGGCAGGAGTGCTATCAGGTGGGGAGGGGGAGGTCGAAAGCAGTGGCAAAGAGGGCTTTAAATATCTTGTGGTTCTCTTCCAATCTAAGATTGAGGGGTAGAGAGTTCCAGTGCGCAGGACCAGCAAAGAAGAAAGCAGAATTGCGAGTGGCTTGAAGATGGGTGCGTGCCGGGGACGGGAGGTGTAGCCGATTAATGTGTACAGACCGAAGGGATCGACTAGGAGTGTGGAGCTGAATGAGATCAAATAGATACTGAGGAACATGGGTATAAATGATCTGATGGAGCAACGTAAGAAGCTTATACTGAATGCGGTAAATCAGAGGAAGCCAGTGGAGATTTATAAAGAGAGGGGTGACATGGTCCCAATGTGCAGAATGGGAGACAATACGTGCTGCAGTGTTCTGTACTCTCTGCAACCTGCGCAAGTGAAATTGGGGAACACCAAGGAGAGTGGAATTGCAAAAGTCGAGTCGTGAAATTACCAGAGACATCATAAGAGTGGTAAGAGCCTGAGGGGTTAAGAAAGGACGAATGGCGCGTATCTGCTGAAGAAAAAAAAAAAGTCTTAACAACGTGAGAAACATGGTCCTGGAAAGAGAGATTAGAGTCCAAGATTACGCCTAGATAATGAAAAGAAGACACCAGTGGAATAAAGGAACCCGAAAAAGAAGGAGCGATCAGAGGAGAGGGATGTCCATGTGTAAACCAGATTGCGAGTGTTTTGGAAATGTTTAAGTGGAGACAATTATTGACGAGCCAGTCAGCTACTGCAGAAAGACAAGAATCGAGGGGAGAAAGATCTGGGCAGAGTGAGGAAGTGTGGTGTATGAGAATGATATCGTCAGCGTAACAGAAAGCAGAAATACCAAACCTTTGAACCAGTAGTGCAAGTGGGGCCATAAAGATATTGAACAGGAGTGGGGCCAAGACAGAGCCCTGGGGGGCACCACAGTGTAGGGGGAGAGGATCAGAGGGGGTGTCCAAAGAAGAGGAGGGAAGGACACTATAGGATCGAGCGAAGAGATAAGAGTGAAACCACCTAAAAAACGTGCTGTGAATGCTGCCTTCCCGAAGACAAGACAGAAGGAGGGAGTGATCTAGAAGATCGAAGGCAGCAGAAAGATCCAAAGATATGGATTGGAAATAATTCCATGAGGTATGCACCATATGTTCACCCATCAAGCACCCCTATACTGATGCCACAGTCTTATTCCTGCTGGATTGGCTTTTAGTGATTCTGATATGTCTTATTTCCTCTGTTGCAAATTTTACTATGAAACTTAGGCCCTCGTTCTGTTACGCGGGTTGCGGGGCTGCATGTCCCGCTGGGACGTGCAGCCCCACAATCTACCTAGAGCCTATTCCCCAACCGACTCTCCCTGTACGTTCTGAGCTTCAGGACGGGGAGATCCAGCAGGGGGCAGGCAGACCGGCAGGATGTACAGGGTTGGGCCTTATGGGATATGCAGCTTAAACTACCTCCAAGGAGGTATAAACTCTACATTTCGGAAGATCGGGCTAGAGGAGCCACGCATGAAGCCAGGGCCAGGCATGGCGGGGATCTCCGTCACCCAATCCAGGCTGCAGGAGGCCAGTTGTGGGTCAGGCGACAAGGATTTGGGGGTCCGGGAATGTGGGGGACTGGGGCACCTGTGGGGAGGATGTCCCCGCAGGCAGGAGGGGCATGCTGGGCCGTCCTCGGGCCCGATTCTGGCTCCCATGGGAACGTTTTGTTTCCGTGGATCAGAATCTGGTCTTAATGGCTCTGTCTTCAATGGGGACATCCGGACGGCCTGGATGTCCACCTCCCAGAATGGGGCTCCATGTGTCTGAAACATAGCTTTTTTTAATGGTTGCTATGTATAGTGACGTGCAATTACTGAACTGTACAATGGTTGCTATGTGTGTTGCCTCCTAGTGATGGTGGCGCACAGCAATCCTTGTTTCCTCGGGACAGAAAAACCCATGGTTAAAACTGTAAAAACTATCCTTTGAAATCTGTTATAGATCATCATACTATCACCATGTTGCATAGGAGCACTATATTAATAATGGGACATTCAGGTTGTGGCAGTCACATTTTCCCCAAGTATTTTACAAAAGGCTCTGTTGAAAGTGGAACTTTTTGTAAAATATGTAAAGGGCGCTGGTATACCCACTAGTTCCATCAAAACAGTCTCAGCTCACTCAGGCTCCAGAATGGAAAAAAATCCGCTTCTCACTTTCTTCTGAGTCTGTCCTTACTTCTGAATTGCCTTACACCTGGAAGATGTTGCAGTGATTCCTCAATCCCATGTTATAAATACAGCACATTTCTCAAAGAGTTTGTTACCAGCTAAATTTTTTTGCTTCAGAAATCCAAAGGCAGCTTTTTATCTCAGTATATACCCAGAAAGCACAGTTACTTACCTGTAACAGGTGATCTCTGGGAACAGCAGGAATAAATCTTCACATATGGGTATCGTCGGTACCGACGGAGCCTGCGCGGGAACGCCCCCCAGCGTCCAATAAGAAAGCTTTTGGGAGCATCCCACAGCGCCTGCGTGCTGCCTTTCCGCCTTTCCCAACCGCCTCTCTCCAGTTCGAGTTTTAAAGCTGAGGCAAAGAGAGAGAGAGGGAAGGAAAGATAGATAGAGAGATACAACTCCTAGGGGAGGTGGGTGGGTTGTGAAGACTTATTCCTGCTGTTCCCAGAGATCACCTGTTACAGGTAAGTAACTGTGCTATCTCCAGGAACAAGCAGGAATGAGTCTTCACATATGGGGACTCCCTAGCTGCAGATGCCAGGGAGAGACCCCACAGTTGTGTGTCCTTGAAAAGGGCTCCACCTCCCCCCATGGATCTCTGGCATCCAACCAGGGTAGGTGGGTAGGAGTTGATTAGGAATGGAACAGGTGTTTGAGAACAGCCTGACCAAACGAGGCATCCCGGCGGGAGTCCTTGTCCAAACAGTAATGGGCTGTGAAGGTATGAACCGAGGCCCAGGTGGCCGCTCGACAGATTTGGTCGATGGACACAGAATTTAGGTGAGCCATTGAGGCTGCCATGGCCCTCACATTGTGAGCTGTGACATGGCCTTCCAGAGAAAGGTTCCTACTTTGGTAGGCGAAAGAAATACACTGAGCAATCCAGTTGGACAGTGTTCTCTTAGAAACTGGAAGTCCTAAATGGGAAGGATCAAAAGCAACAAAGAGTTGAGAAGACTTTCTATGTTGCTGTGTTCTTTGTAAGTAAAAGGCGAGAGCTCTTTTACAATCCTAAGTATGAAGATTCCTCTCTGCACTTGATGCATGAGGTCCTGGAAAAAAGACAGGTAAGTATACCTCCTGGTTCAGATGAAAAGGCGAGACCACTTTGGGCATAAAGTGTGGATTGGTCCTGAGGACTACCTTATCATGATAGAACCTTGTATAAGGAGGATTAGCCACCAAGGCTTGCAACTCACTGATGCGACGTGCTGAGGTGACTGCAATGTGAAAGATAACCTTCCAAGAAAGAAATTTCAAGGAGGTGGTGGCTAAAGGTTCAAAGGGTGGCTTTATAAGCTGGCCAAGAACCAGATTTAAGTCCCATGCCACTGGAGGTGGTTTAATGGGAGGTTTAGTTAAAAGAAGGCCTCTCATGAATCTTGCTATAAGAGGATGAGAGGAAACAGGCTGTCCATTGAGAGGCTTGAGGGACGCTGCAATAGCACTCAAATGGACTCTTACCGAATTCGTTTTGAGGCCTGCATGGGAAAGATGCAGAAGATACTCTAGTAAAGAATTCAAAGGTATTGCAAGAGGGTTAAGACCCTTCTCTGAACACCAAATGGTAAATCTTTTCCATTTGAAAGCATAGGAACGTCTAGTGGAAGGCTTTCTAGAAGCATGAATAATATCTCTGACTTGCTGAGAGAGATGGAAAACCTGAAGGTCTAGGCCTTCAGCAACCAGGCCCTCAGATGGAGAGAGACTGGGGGTTTGGGTGCCACAACGTTCCGTCTTCCTGGGAGAGAAGATCTGGAGCAGAGCCCAACTCCAGGGACGGAGCTTGAGAGAGATGCAGAAGTAGAGGGTACCACACTTGGCGTGGCCAATGTGGTGCTATGAGGATCATAGAACCTCGGTCTCTCTGAAGCTTGAACAGTGTTTTGGAAATTAGGGGAATGGGTGGAAAGGCATAAAGGAAGTCTTGACCCCAGTGAAGGAGGAAGGCATCCTTGGCCTGAACTCCCTGACACGGAATCCTGGAACAGAACCGGGGAAGTTTGGCATTCCACGGACCTACAAATAGGTCTATGTCCGGGGTTCCCCAAATTCGAAAAATCCTGGCTACTTGGTCCCTGTGGAGGGACCATTCGTGTGGAAGCAGAACTCGACTGAGTCTGTCTGCCCAAGAGTTTTGAACGCCTGGAAGATTTATTACCATAAGATGAATCTGATGCTCTCTGGCGGAGGCCCACAGTCGCAAAGCTTCGTTGCAAAGCGACAGAGAGTCAGTCCCTCCCTGCTTGTTTACATAGAACATGGCTACTTGATTGTCCGTGTGGATGAAGACTGTCCTGTAGCTGAGCAGGGAGTGGAACACTCTGAGAGCTAAGAAAATTGCTCTGAGTTCCTAGAGATTTATGTGTAGTTAAGTCTCCTGTGGAGACCAGATGCCCTGGGTGGAGAGATCTTGCAGATGAGCTCCCCAACCCATTGGAGAGGCATCTGTTGTAAGGGTTGCTTGGGGAAGTGACTGTTGAAAAGGGGACCCCCAAATAACATCAAGGAATTCCCTCCACTCTTACACAGAACTATCGCGGACGTGTGCACCCCAGTGAATACAGGTCTCAGACTTACACCGGCCACGCTTAGATATTAGCCCAAGCAGTGCGCCTAATCGCATCAACGACCCAAAAGTATTCACTGTTTTTTTCAAAATTTTTTACTTATTCCACACATCAGACTTTTCTGTGATATTAACTTTTTCTCAATTTCAATGCTTTATAGATAAAAGATTGTGCTTAGCTTAGCTCTATCATCGCTGGTATTGGTTCCCCGACGCCACCAAGTGGGTACCTCATTGCGTTTCGAATACTTCTTCAGGGGGAGTGAATTTAAACAGCACGATCTATAAAACAACGAGGAAGTTTTAAATAGAACAATCACACCTGCATTATCGACATCTCAAAAATGTAATTGAAGAAGTAGATCGTATTTCTTACCTTATAACTTTCGGCCAGTCAATACACACTTGTTTGTTTGATCATTCTAAACTCGGACCTTCTCACAGTGCAAAAGATGCCGCGCATGTGTATATCTGGTTCCCTTGCCGGTTTAAAGGGGCATGACGTCAGCAGGGCATCCAATCGGTTGTCAGTAAAAGCAGGAACCGCCTGCCAATTGGGCCGCCCACAATGCGGTGATTAATTATATGCAAGCCCGCCATTCAATAAAATTATTAAGACCCGTGTCCCCCACCGTTCCCAATCGGAAAATCCATTTCTGTTCCTGGATCGTCAATGTTTGAGTACGGGACTTGCCGTTCCTTCCTGTCAATACATGTTCAATGGCAAAACAGCGCAAATCTTGAAACTTATGACACTTCTCCATACAGTGAGCCACTATTGGAGCTTCCACGAGTTTACATTTTAGCCTGCTGCGGTGCTCTCCAATCCTAATTTTGAGTTGTCGTTCAGTTTTTCCAATGTATAAAAGGCCACATGGGCACTTAAGGGCATATACCACGTAATCAGTGGTGCAAGTTGTAGATTGTCTCAGCCGGTACCACCTCCCACGATATTCAAACTGTGTCAGCTCATCTGTCACAGCACAGATGTTGCAGTTTCCACATGATCTATGTCCCTCCGGCCCCAATGAATTGTGGGCTTTGTGGGCGGCCCAATTGGCAGGCGGTTCCTGCTTTTACTGACAACCGATTGGAGGCCCTGCTGACGTCATGCCCCTTTAAACCGGCAAGGGAACCAGCTATAGACATGCGCGGCGTCTTTTGCACTGTGAGAAGGTCCGAGTTTAGAATGATCAAACAAACAAGTGTGTATTGACTGGCCGAAAGTTATAAGGTGAGAAATACGATCTACTTCTTCAATTACATTTTTGAGATGTCGATAATGCGGGTGTGATTGTTCTATTCAAAACTTCCTCGTTGTTTTATGGATCGTGCTGTTTAAATTCACTCCCCCTGAAGAAGTATTCGAAACGCAATGAGGTACCCACTTGGTGGCGTCGGGGAACCAATACCAGCGATGATAGAGCTAAGCTAAGCACAATCTTTTATCTATAAAGCATTGAAATTGAGAAAAAGTTAATATCACAGAAAAGTCTGATGTGTGGAATAAGTAAAAAATTTTGAAAAAACCAGTGAATACTTTTGGATCATTGATGCGATTAGGCGCACTGCTTGGGCTAATATCTAAGCGTGGCCGGTGTAAGTCTGAGACCTGTATTCACTGGGGTACACACGTCCGCGATAGTTCTGTGTAAGAGTGGAGGGAATTCCTTGATGTTATTTGGCAGTAGCTACCCTCTGAAAATTGACCCCAATTGTAGTGTTGAGTCACGAAAAGGGGACCCCAGCAACCCCAGGTTTTGAGAGGACTTCCACCACTGGAGAGACCAAAAAAGGCGACTGGAGTTTGCTATTTTGTCTGACAGGCAACCTGATGCCTGAGTCCATTGGGTGGACAAAGTCCATTGATCTGCCCTCATGTGAAGGCGAGCATATGGAACCACATGCACAGTGGATGCCATGTGGCCTAAAGGTTGTAGCATTTCTTGAGCAATTAAAAGGGGCTTTAACTGTATTTGGGAGGCTAACTGCACCAAGCGTAGGCAACGGGCCTGAGGAAGATAGGCCCTTGCAGTTATGGTATCCAACCAAGCCCCTATAAACTCGAGGGACTGAGTAGGGGTGAGACTGGATTTTGGGATGTTTATTACTAGTCCCAAATACTGAAGGACACGCATTGTGCAGGTTAGACAAGTCTTGGCCTCTGCTTGAGATAGAGCTCGAATGAGCCAGTCGTCCAGATATGGGAAGACGAATATTCCTAGAGTGCGTAGAAATGCAGCTACTACTGCCATGCATTTCGTGAACACCATTGGTGCAAAGGCCAGACCAAAAGGAAGCACCCTGTATTGGTAGTGCTTTCCTTGAAAAAGGAACCGAAGGAACCTTCTGTGAGTTGGGTGGATGAGGACATGGGTGTACGCATCCTTGAGATCTAGAGAACAAAGCCAGTCCTAACTCTGAAAGTATGGAAGCAGAGCACCGAGAGAAATCATCTTGAATTTCTCCTTGAATAGAAATTTGTTCAATTCTCTGAGATCTAAGATGGGTCTGTAGCCCCCTGTTTTCTTTGGAATAAGAAAATAAGGGGAGTAGAACCCTGTGCCTTGTTGAAGAAGAGGTACTTCTTCTATTGCCCCTTGGGCAAGAAAGATGGCAATCTCCTGACCTAGAAGGTTGAGGAGAGATGTTGGAGAATTGAACTGTTTCACCATGGTGTGGGGGGGAAGGCTTAAGAAATGAAGCTTGTACCCTTCCCTTATGTTGGAGAGTGTCCATTGCTCTGCTGTGATTTGCTCCCATCTGGGAGCAAAGTAAGTCAACCTTCCTGGGATGGTAAGGGGCCCTGGTCCTTCCAGAGCTAGAAAGGCTAAGTTCTCTAGTAGCGAGTTAAAGGCCCTGAGGAGGCTGAGGCTGCTGGGCCGTGGAAGGTCTAGCTGCCTTGGACTTGGCCTGTTTAGGTGGTTGCTGACGCTTTGCAGCAAAACGACCTGCAGAAGATGCCTGCTGACCATAAGCAGGATAGTATCTTCCTTTTTTGGAAAAAGATGTCTTTTTAAACAATCTTTTCTTAACAGGAGCAGAGGTAGACTTTGAAAGTCGATCCAAAGCAGAGTTTTCAGCATCCATCTGAGTGGCCTTTGCTTGCCAATCCTTATCAAAAAGGTTTTCACCTGTACAAGGGAGATTTCCCAATTGATCTAGGACCCAGAGCTCCAAATCAGAAGCTTGTAGCCAAGCAATTCTGCGTGCCCCTATGGCAATAGCCGAAGCTCTGCTTACACACTCAAAAGAGTCAAAGGCTGCACGGTTGGAAAATTTGGAGACATCTTGGGCATGTTTGAGCCAAGTGAGAAACTCCTCTCTTTTATCCTCTGAAATGAAAGGGGTTAAAGTCTGCAGATGATCTGTGACTTCTTTTAGAAACGTTCCTATATAGAGACTATAGGAATTGATCCTAGCAGCTAGCATAGCAGCTTGGAAAACCCTTCGGCCAAAAGCATCCAGGGTCCTGCATTCACACCCTGGAGGATTAGATGAGTGTCTTTTTGCACTCTTTATCTTCTTCATGGCAGACTCTACCACAATAGAGTGGTGAGGAAGCTGAGTCTTGTGGAAGCCAGGACAAGGAGGAACACGATACATGGTGTCTAACCTGCGAGAATGAGGAGAGGTGGTGAGAGGTGTCTCCCACATCCTCAACATGAGATCATAAAGAATCTCATGAACAGGTAAAGTTGCTGCCTCCTTAGGAGCTTTAGGATATTGTAAAATATCCAACTCCTTGGCTCTGTGTTCTGACTCAGGGGCCACTGTGATAGAGAGGCCCCTAGCCACTTCCCTAACAAAGTCTTGAAAAGACAAGTCTACTGGAGGAGACATTCTTCGTTTAGGTGAAGAAGACTCCTGAGGAAGAAGTATCGATGCTTCTACAGAACCCTCAGACTCATCAGAGTCCTCAGAGGAATCGAAGTATCGCCTGTCTGGATGCTCCTGTAAAGCCCGATAACCGTATCGAGTGGGATCGACATCGGGAGTAATCGGTACCAGTTCGGTACCGATGGTCATCATAGGACAGGGTACCGTTGCAGTCGACACCGAAGCCGATGTCGATGCAATCGGTACTGGTACCGAGAGCAATGCCGGTACCGGAGCCGGTACCAGCAACGGGGATTGTTGCGGTACCGGAGGCGTCGCAGCCTGTATGAAAGCCGTTAAGGTGTGCAGCATAGTCAGAATTTTCTGATCCATCGACGCCACCAGAGTCTGGATGTCGGTACCAGTGGGAGCTACCGGTACCCCAGAACACGGCAACAGGTGATCTGTCGAGGCCGAGCCATCGATGTCAACCTGTGACCCCATAGATAATGCTTTGGAAGCCGGAGCTTCCCGCCGGGGTAATTTTGCCGGTGCGGAATCCTCGAGGGCAAGCCCGGAGGCATCTCGATGCTTGGAGGGAGATCTGCCCTTCGAGGACCAGCCAGATTTATGCTTGGTTACCTGAGATCCATGGGAAGAAGAGGAGGCCCTGGAAGACGTCGATGCTACCGAAGCTGCATCAGAGGGAAACAGGGTACTGAGCTTGGCTGCTCGGTTCTGCCGACCTCTCTTAGACATCATGGTACAGGACATACAATCCGTGATGGAATGGTCAGGTCCCAAACACTTTAGACACCAGTCATGGGTGTCAGTGACAGAAATAGTACCTCCACATTTTGTGCATTTTTTAAACCCAGAAGCGGGCTTCTCCATGAGGAAAATATTTTTAGGCCTAGGGCCCAAAAACTGAAAATGCACAGTAGAAATAAAGCGTTTTTTTTTTTTGAAAGAAAGAAAAGAAAGACCGGCGGTACCGGTCCGACGTCGAAGAAGGCAGACGCGACACAAAAGAATAAAGAAAAAAATAAAGAACTTCTTCTGCGGTGACAGGAACACGACCTGCTGGCTCCGCAGAAAAGAAGAACTGGAGAGAGGTGGTTGGGAAAGGCGGGAAGGCAGCACGCAGGCGCTGTGGGATGCTCCCAAAAGCTTTCTTATTGGACGCTGGGGAGCGTTCCCGCGCAGGCTCCGTCGGTACCAACGATACCCATATGTGAAGACTCATTCCTGCTTGTTCCTGGAGATTGCCTTTTATTCAGTCTCTTCTCAGTGTTTGAGAGTGCTTGCAGCTGAATATTAATATGCTACAGTATTTATTTATTTAGACAGGTTTGTATACCACCTCATCCTACAATCAAAGTGGTCACATCACAGTTGGAGGGTTACATTTAACATGAGGGTACTTAACAACATTATACTTTCCAATAGATCTACAAGTTGAGAGTGATTTCTTTTAGCTCCCTCTGCATTTGGTGCAGTTTTCCTGAAATCTTTTACATAGCACTTCGAGTTGCAAAGAATGAGAGCTTTTATTAGTTGGCAAATTTAATTCATTTAAATTGTACCTATAAGAGTTAACATTTGCAATTCTGAGCAGCACATTTACTACAACAATTACTTATTATTTGCATAACACTACTTTTTTACTAGGCATATGCAGTGTTTTACACATACACATAAGAGAGTCTCTGCTCCAAAGAGTTTACAATCTGTTTAACCACTAGGGAGGAGTGACCTAGTGGTTAGGACACAGTACCTCAGGCCAAAGGGCTGGGGGTTCAAGTCCCACTTGGGGAAAGCAATCTCAGGCTGGAGGGACAGGGGTTTCTAGTCCTACAGGCACTCCTTGTGGCCTTGGGCAAGCCACTTAACTCTCTGTTGCCTCAGGTACACATAGATTGTGAGCCCTTTGGGGACAAGGGAGTGTATCCAGTACCTGTTTGTAGTGATTACATAATGTAAACCGCTTTGATTGAAGGATAAGGCAGTATAGGAAACTGGTTAAGAATAAATAAATTCTTTTCAGGGAAATAATTAAAACACACATGGCTGTAGAAAGGAGAATAGGCGTCAGGATCAAAAAGTAGCTTCGAAGAGATGAGTTTTTAGCCTGGATTTGAATAACATCAGAGATGCAGTCTGACACACTGGACTCAGGTAGTCTATTCCAGGCATATGGAGCAGAAAACTGAACTGAATGGAGCCTGGAGATGGACATAGTTGATGAACCCGCTCAAATATTTAACATAACAGATTATAACCTTCTGCACCACATTCATGCCTATGATCCCCTTGTGCAGGCTCTGTGGGAAATTTTAATCCTGATGATATCCTCTCCCTTCTGGCCCTTCTCTCTCCCTCTCGCTTAGAAGGGCTGTGATCCTCTTTCCTATGAGATCATGGCGTTCCTTTCCTCTCTGGTTTCTTCTAGACTATTTTTATTGTAAACTGCTTTGCTATCTTTTTGAAGGGAGGTATAGCAAATTTTAATAAACATAAACATCAGAGTCTGGTATGGATTATTGAGGTTAGCAGCTTTTCTCTGCTAAGGAAAGATCGAACCCTTCAATCAGAACAAGGTCATAATTTCTAAACCCACCAAAAAAGATGAGTAGAGCAGTTTCTATATTTCATGGCTTCTTAGTCATGCTCAAGACTGTTTGGTGCTTCTATCTCCTTTAGTGATTTTCTTATAATTCTGCTGCACATTTTTACATCTTCATAGATATATGAGCTTGCATGTAATTACATCTCATTCTTTGTGCTTCATGGAATTATCTCTGGACAGTGTTTGGTTTTGGCTAAATACCACGTTGATCTCATTGATGAAATTTAATGTGGACAAGTGCAAGGTTATGCACCTAGGGAAGAACAACCCAAACTATGGTTACACGATGCAAGGTTCCACATTAGGAACCACCACCCAGGAAAAAGATTTAGGCATCATTGTGGATACCATGTTAAAACCCTCGGCCCAGTGTGCACCTGCGGCCAAGAGAGCAAATAGAATGCTAGGTATGATAAGGAAAGGAATGGAAAATAAAACAAAAGATATTATAATGCCTCTATATCGTTCCATGGTGAGACCGCACCTTGAATACTGTGTGCAATTCTGGTCGCCGTATCTTAAAAAGGATATAGCGATTTTAGAAAAGGTTCAGAGAAGAGCCACCAAAATGGTAAAGGGGATGGAAGGATACTCCTATGAAGAAAGGCTAAAAAGGTTAGGGCTCTTTAACCTGGAAAAGAGACAGCTGAGGGGAGATATGATAGAAGTCTATAAATTAATGAACGGAGTGGAACGGGTAAACGTAGATCGATTGTTTACGTTATCAGAATATAGAAAGACTAGGGGACATGCAATGAAGCTACAGGGTAAACTATTTAAGACTAATAAAAGAAAATATTTTTTCACTCAACGTGTAATCAAACTCTGGAATTTGTTACCGGAGGATGTAGTAAAGGCTGTTAGTGTAGCTGGGTTTAAAAAAGGTTTGGACAAGTTCCTGGAGGAAAGGTCCATAAACCGTTATTAAGAAGTGACCGAAGATATCAATGCTTGACCCAGTACAAGCATTGTGGAACTTGTGTCTCTTGGGGAAACTGCTAGGTACATATGACCTAGATTGGCCACTGTTGGAAACAGAATACTGGGCTTGATGGACCTTGGTCTGACCCAGTATGGCATATCTTATGTTCTTATTGTCATGACTGAGTAAAGCACTGCAGTGAACACCAGGTACCTTTGGCCTTGTTCACCTATAACAGTCCCATTTCCCTTTGGGCTGAACTCTCCAGTACTGAAAGGCTGCCAAGACATAAAGCAGGAGCCCGAGTTGTTCCTCCACAGAATAAGCGCAGGCTTTGGTCACCAGATGGTAGGATGTTGGAGAAGTATAGGAGCAAGACATGAATGAGGACAAGCCTCTTTCCAGGAACTAGCTAGACCCAACCTTGCATGGCTTTGGAGAACAGACAAGATCAGATAGATTCAAGGAAAAGAGGCTGTAGGTAAGAAAGATAATAACCCAAGATAAAGTATAACATATCCAGAAACTTTCACAAAAGACCTATCCAATGGCGAGGTAGAATGGAAGTTCCCAGGTCTAAATAGATACAGAGACCCAATCAGAGAAGATACATTCTCAGGGAAACAATTATGCCAGGATGCATCATCTGAGGTCCAACTGGAGCAAGCCACATCACCAAGAATAAAAAGCAGAATAAAACGCAAGAAAAAGTTGAGGTTCACTTCCTATGTGAGGAAAGCATCCTAGGAAGCAGGTACAAGACCTGCTCAAGGATGTTTTCAAACTTTTACTCACATGAAGTTGTTTACTCATCCTCTATTCCAATTTAGTAATCTATGGTTTTGGTATCTTCGAACTGGTTTCTCTGTGTTTAGAACACTTTTCTCTCTTGGCCCTCTCTATCTCTGACATCTATGGATTGTGAACTCTAGCAGACATCTTAGATTTGAAAATCCTCATCTATATGAATCTGCTGAGACCATTTGTTATTAGAGAAAATAGAGCACACATATCTGTAATGAAGCAGATATCATGATCTTGAAAGTGAGGGGCATTCTAAAAACCCACATAAAGTGGGTTTATTTAGTTTTCCCAATACCAAGAGAGCTTCTGAGGCACTTTTTTTTTTAAAAGACATCAGATACTTTTATTCAGCGAGGTTGGCTACTTCCTGCCAGAAATATTTCCTAAATCACAAATTAGTTTAAGTTGACCCTGATGTGACAGCAAAAATTGGGCACATTATACTGAAATGCTACCAGTGAACAATGATGCATTTTACCTGAAGCAGCTTCCTGTCGTTAAATTTAAATCTATAACAGTGCACAGGAATTAGACAAAGAAGACTTTTTCTTTTCTGGCTTGAAAATCAAGTTCCTTTCCATA
Organism: Ichthyophis bannanicus; assembly: GCA_033557465.1. Taxonomy (NCBI): domain Eukaryota; kingdom Metazoa; phylum Chordata; class Amphibia; order Gymnophiona; family Ichthyophiidae; genus Ichthyophis; species Ichthyophis bannanicus. The sequence goes on along the minus strand of CM066040.1, from coordinate 274,298,201 downwards.
TCACACAGCATTTAAGATATTATTTTACTGACTGGAAATTACAAACCTTTTTATTTCATTTATACTGATTAATGAAATAGTATGGACACCACTGTTTAAAATGTATTTAATTCTAAATAGAATCTTCTCTGAATTTATTTTTAAAGTGAATGAGTCCTAAGATATTGTTTCTTAAAATTATTCTTTATGCTCTGCGACATGCGAACAATTAATGGGACATTAACATTTTAACACATCTAATGCTGTTCTTGTTGTGTGAAAGTAATAGCTCACTAGATCTGTTTATTATAATCAAAACACCTGAAAATTTGGTGAAGTAGATGCCTTTTAACATGACAGTACAGGAAGAGAAAATATGTGGGATTTCCAAGATACATAATACAAAGCCTCAGATGATTGATAGGTGATGAAAATATTAGTTTTCACTACCAACAAATACAATACCTGCCACGAGACAGTAAAGATAGCTCAGTCTAAAATATTTAGACATAAGCCTCTTGAATGTACACAATCAACATTTAAAATACTACACACGATAATCCTATTTGGTAGAGAAAGTTTGAAATGTAAAGCATAATTAAATCCCTGTTCTGGTAAACTTGGAAACAAAAACTTGTTCAGTATACCTCTGACACTGATAGCCTTCTAAGTATTTTCATGATTATAAAATGTATAGAGTCTGAATTTAATGTGCTGAAAAGAAAAGTTAACCACCAATAATGGCAACAGGATAATCAGCCATTTAAGTGGAGGACATCAAGCAATGGCATCGATGAGGAAGATTTCCTAGAAAGTTCTGGAAATGAATAGAATGTGGCTTTTCATAAGCATTCAGAGGACATCCCAGCCAGTTGCAATCACGTGGGGCATCCTCAGTCCTATATACAAGCTGAAGAAACCATCTTCAAAGGGTGAATGTGTGATTGTTCTATCCACAGGGGGCATCTATTACCAGTATGCAACTTTTTTTTTCTCAAGCAGGATGAAATCAGCTAAGGTCTGCCTTTTAACAAAGAAAAGCGAAAGAACAATAAGCAAGTTACCAACAGGCAAAGAACATATTCTCATGGTTAAAACCCCATTTCTTTTTTTCACTTTTGATATATTAAAGACAGAAAACAAAAAGTAGTAATGGGCCAATTCCTTGAAAGCTTCGTGACACAAGAGTGAACAAGCCTATTTTTCCTTGCTTCCTTAAAGCCTAGTTACTCACCTACAACAGGTGTTTTCCGGGGACATCAAGAATCATTCTTCACATATGCATGATTTTGATGCCGATGGAGCCCGTATGGAACCATCTCTCCAGCTTTCAAAAAAAGTCTTTGGGAGATGCACCACGCATGTGTAGTCCCCTTCACGCCCAAGGGTGTTATCTTGTCTCAGTCAAATGACATAGCTACGACGACCAAGGAAAAAACTAAAATACGGTAAAGAAGCAGCTCCAAGGGGAGGAGGGAAGGTTGTGAGGACTAACTCCTGCTGTCCCCGGAGAACACCTGCCATAGCTGTGCAACTACGTTTTTTCCAGGAACAAGCAGGAAGTCAGTCTTCACATATGGGACTCCCCAGCTACAGGCTACTAAGAATCTGTAAAAATGCCACAGCAACCTGCAAAGGGTAAGCCATGATCAGCAGCGGTTGAGTCCCCACTGACAGACTTTTGCAAGTCCCAAGTATCCAGCAGAGAACCAGCACTCCAGTAGTCTGAACACAGAAGGGTCAGAGGGCAAGAGTTGCCTACACCATGAAGAGATTACGGAGTATGGCCTGGCCAAAGGCACTGTCCCGTTGGGACTCCCTCTCCAGGCAGTAATGAGCTGCAAAGGTATGAACTAAAGACCAGGCAGCAGTCCGGCAGATTTCCTTCACAGGGATGGAAATCAGATTTGCCACGGAAGTAGCCATGGTTCTGACACAGTGCGCCATGACCTTCTGGTCCAGTGAGATCCCTGCCTGCTTGTAGGCAAGGATAATGCAGTCTGCCACCCAAGCAGATAGAGTTCGCTTAGTCACTAGGAGCCCCAGATGGCTGGGGTCATAGGATATGAAAAGCTGAGGTGCTTTGTGATGGCCCTGAGTCTGTTGCAGATAGAAGGACTTGGCCCTTTTACAATCAAAGTATGGCGAACAGTCTCTGCCCTATCAGCATGAGGCCTCAGTATTTATGTGGAATGGGGACACAGCCTTTGGCAGAAACTTGGGGTGTGTGCGGAGCACCATCCTGTTCTTGTAGAACATCGTGTAGGGGGGCTCTGCCATCAGAGCCTGGAGCTCGCTGACTGCTAGCTGATGTGAGTGCTACAAGGAAGACAACCATCCAAGAGAGGTATCACAAGAGGCAAGTAACCAGAGACTCAAACAGAGGCTTAGTGAGCTGTGAAAGCACCACACTGAGAACCCACTCCGCCGCTGGAGGGCAGACGGGGGGTTTGGATTACATGAGGCCATGCAGGAATCAAGACACAAGGGGCTGAGCCGAGAGGGACTTTCCCTCAACGGGATGGTGATGCGCTGCGATGGCGCTCATGTGTACTCTGACCAAATTGGACTTTAGTCCCACCTGGGACAGGCAGAGCAGATAGTGGAGTACCACTTGTACCGAGTAGGAGAATGGGTTTGCCCATCTCTCTGTGCACCAAACCGAGAATCGGCACCACTTGAAGGCATACGCCCTTCTTGTGGTGGCCTTACGAGAGGCCAGAAGAACCTCTTCCATGTCCCATGGGAGGCTGAAGGGAGCTAACGCTGTGAGTGACAGGGACCCCAGGTTGGGGTGTAGGGGAGTGCTCTGGGGCTCGGCCCAGGGGAATCAGCAATGCCGCCGATAGGGAGAGGAGCAATGGGAACCAGGGCTGCCTGGGCCACTGAGATGCTATCAGCATTATTGATGCTCTGTCGCGCTGGGCATTGAATAGGGCCTTGGTAACCAGCGGTATCAGTGAGAAGGCATACAGAAGGCCTTCTGTCCACTGGATGAGGAATGCATTTGCTGCCCCCCAGGACGGGTGTGGCTGGCGAGAGCAGAATTGGGGCAACTGTGTGTTGTCCGGACTGGTGAATAGGTCCATCGAGGGGACGCCCCAGAGACGAAACAGTCGGGAGGCTACTACTGGATCCAGATGCTACTCTTCTGGCTGAAGGACTCTAGTCAGTTTGTCCACCAGGGCATTGTTCTGGCCCGGGAGGTAAACCACTATTAGGAGCATTCCCCTGCATGCCACATATGTGCAGAGGGCCACTGCCTCCTGACAAAGGGGGTACGATCCTGTTACCTCTTGTTTGTTCACACAGAACATTGCAACCTGGTTGTTGGTCTTGATCAGCACCAGATGGTGCTGCAGCTGGAGGCAGAAGGCTTGGAGAGCCAGGAATATCGCCTCTAGCAGGTTGATTTGCAACCAGGATTCCTCCTGCGACCAGATGCCTTGTGTTTGGAGGCCCACACAATGCGCTTCCCAGCCCAGAAAAGAGGCATCTGTGGTGAGGACTCTCTGGGGGTTGAGTGCCTGGAAGGGCATCCTGGTCTGAAGATGACATGGACCCCAGCTGATGGGTCACTTTCACTCTGTCCCTGAGCCTGCCTGTCGCTTGTGTACACTGAGAGCAGAGGCACCACAGGGGTGCCCTCATGTGCAGGCGGGCATATGGGGTCACGTGAACCGTGGAGGCCATGTATATCAACAGGCAGAGTAGGAGTCGGGCAGGTAGCATCTGGTGCAAGTGCACCTCTGCGGCTAGCTCCCTGAGGTGTTCTGACCTCTCCTGAAGTGTATCTAGTTGTGCCCCTATGAACTCTAGGCACTGGGTCAAAGCGAAGTGGGACTTGAGGTAGTTTATGATGAGGTGCTGCTGGGCATTTATGGTGTGCCCGGTGGTGTATTGTGCCTCTGCAGCTGTGTCCCCCTTTATGTGCCAGACGTCCAGATAAGGGAAGACTAAGGCCCCTTGAAGCTGGAGGTGGGCTGTGACCACTGTGTGGCACTTTGTGAAGATGCTTGGTGACGAGGCCAGACCAAAGGGCAGCACAATTTATTGTAGTACTGTCTCCCCACTATGAACCGGAGATATTTTCTGTGGTTGGAATGGATTAGGATGTGCGTGTAGGCTTCCTTTAGCTCTAAGGAGCATAGACAGTCTCCCTGCTGGAGGAATGGCAGCAGTGACCCAAGGGAGAGCATCTTGAACTTCTTCTTGACCAGAAACCTGTTGAATTCTCTCAGGTCCAGGACTGGCCTGAGGCCCCCTGTCCTCTTGGGGACAAGGAAATACCTGGAGTAGCAGCCTGTGCCCCAGAGATGTTTCGGCACTGGTTTCACTGCCTTGTCCTGGATTAGGCTGCTAGATCGGCGAGAGGCAGAGTCTGGTGAAGGAGCAGTCTGGTGGGTTCTCCTGGGAAGTACGAGGGTGGAGCCTGCTACAGGTGGAGGAGGTAGCCTTCTCTGATCATTTGTAACACCTAGGCATCTGTGGTGTTGGCAGTCCACCTGTGGGCAAACAGGGCTAGGCACCTCCTGTGGGCTGCTGAGGACCCCTGGGGGGGGGGGGAAAGGTCATGCCTAGGCAATCAAAAGCTCCCCCCAGGCTGGGCTGGGGTCAGCATCTGGGACTTTAGGGCCTTTTGCTTTCGGGGACCATGTCTCTAGCCTTTCTGTTGCTGGCCCTGTTGAGGGGCCAAGAAGGCCTAGAAATGTGGTGTCCTGCCAAAGTCCCCTTCTTCCTCGGGAAAAAGGGCTTCTTCCCCAGGGCTTTCTTCCACGGATATACCAAGGTCTTCTTCGAGAGCCTGGTTCTCATCAGGAACTCAAGTTGTTATCTCAGCACCCTAGTCTGCCATGTGCTTTCCGAATAGATTCTCTCCTATGCAGGGGACATCAATCAGCTTGTCCTGGACTCACTGCTCTAGGTCAGACGACTGCAGCCATGCTTAGTGTCATGCCCCAATGCCTGTGGCGGCCACCTTCATTGAAGATTCAAAGCCATTGTAGGCTGCTTGAGACAAAAACTTTAAGCACTCTTTAACCACAGAGGTCAGGGTTTTAAAACTCTGTAGGGCTTCCCCATGGAGGCCTGCCGAAAATTCCCTGAGCTCCTTCAACAGTTCCTTCAGATACATGCCAATATAGAGTTGATAGGACTGGATCCAGCAAGTTAGCATCAAACCCTGAAAGGCCTGCCAGTTGAGGTGTTGAGGGTTCGAGCCTCCCTGCCAAGTGGCACTGACAAATGAGTTTTTTGGTTTTTGAGCTGGCACATGGCCGACTCCACAGCCATCAAGTTGTGGGGAAGTCAGGTCTTTTGGAACCCAGGGCTTCGGCATACCCGGTACATGGCAACGAGGTGCCTACCAACAATTAGTACCAACGCTGGTGTTTCCCACATCCGGAGTAGTAGGCGGTCAAGGATCAAGGGCATCGGTACCACAAGGGTCTCCTTAGGGGGTGCCTTGTATTGGAGTATCTCCAATTCCTCGGTGCCCGGGTCCTCCTTGGCCTCATTCTCAATAGTTAGAGGAAGGCGACGTCCTCGGGTGGGGAACAGTGTCAGGGCATCAGGGGAGATGGATACGAGGGCACGTCTCTGTGTGGCCTCGTGTCTGGGAAGTCTTTGTCCTCGGCCTCCCATTCAGAATCGAAGTCCGAGTATGAGCCCGATGCCATGCAGTCGCTTCGGTCGAGGTCCACTCCAGGCAGTCTATGACTTCTGGAGGATCTGCGATCTGAGCCACAGGCACTCGCCATGGAGGATCGGTGCCCCAAGGAATGAGACCGGTACCTTGTCTGGTGCCGGGGCGCTCTCAAGGCTGGTGGCGCTAGAGGACTGGCTCGACATCTGGGGAAGCCTTCGATGGTGAGAGTCCCATTGTTGGGGTGGATGAACCAGATGAGCTGGACATAAATGCCTGTTGCATGACTACGAGGGCAGATATACTGCTCTCCAAGGCCGCCATCCTAGTCTCCATACCAGTTGAATCTGCAGCCTTCGATGCGAGCACTGAGGGCTTCGGGCCCGATGTCGGTACTGTTGAAGAAGAGACCTCGATAAGGATGGCCTTGGAGGCCTGAGGCCAGTTGGCAGGTGTAGATGACCCCTTGCGGGGCAGCTTGGAAGGCTGCAGCCACGCCGACTCCTTGGACTCACAGCTGGGACTGTAGGGCCTGGGGTGGGATTTTCCCTTCTTGCTGGACCCATCCTCTGAGGTGGTCTTTGAGAGTTTCTTCTTCTTGCACTCCATCTCCAGGGATTTCCATTCGGAGGAACTGCAGCCGCGGGACTCCGAAGAGGCTCAGAATTCGCATGGCACTGAAGTATCAGAAGGGGTCCTGGAGCATGGTGTCACCAGAGACTCTGGCGCGGAGTCAGACTTCGGGAAAATGTTTTCCTGCTGCTGCTGCTGCTGATGGCTCTTTAGGGCCTTTGAGGTCATGGTTCTGTAGAGTTTGCAGTCGGAGACATTATGCTCCAGGCCGAGGCACTGGAGGCAGCAGTCATGCGGGTCGGTAAGAGACATTTTGCCACATCGGTCGCACTTCTTGAAATTACTGGAGGCCATTGGAAAAAGGTGGTCCCCACCGCCTGGCAGGAACCAGAGGCCTTCTGCTGAAAAAGAGCGCAAACACCAGTCATGGGACACCTCTATGAAAAAAGAGAAAAACAAATGAACGAACCCAAGGAGTGACGTCGAGGTGAGCTGGCTCAGGGGCAGTAAGGAACCGGTACACAAACTGGACAAAACTTAACAAAAATCACGCTTTTTCTGGGGGAACTAGACAACGTCCGAAGGGCTCTGCAGAAAAAAGGAGACTGAGGCAAGATGGCACCCTTGGGCGGGAAAGGGACCAAACATGCGCGGTGCATCTTCCAAAGGCTTTCTTTGAAAGCTTGGGGAGATGCTTCCGCGTGGGCTCTGTTGGCATCGACGTCACCCATATGTGAGGACTGACTTCCTTCTTGTTCCTGGAGAAGACGACATTGATCACTTGACTGACTGTATTAGGATAACTGATCTCTATAGGCTTTTAGGACGCATAGTCTTAGCACTTGAATAACAGCCCGATATTCAGCAACAGTGTCCAGACAGGAGTTGCCACTGAATATCTAGGCTGAACAGTCAACACTTACCCGGTTAGTGGACTTTTCAGTTGACACTTATCCAGACTGCAACTTAGGACAGCCTTTCATGCGGCTTAAGTTGCTTGGATAAGTGCATACTGAAAATCTCACTAACTGAATAAAGTCTTGAAGGACTGCTGAGACAGCAGCTGCTACTACTCCAGGGAAGGAATCTGTACCTGTAAGTATTTACCTGCTGAGAAATCTTCAAGGTCTTGGGGAAAAGGGAATTCTTTGGGCATAAGCTGATAAAACCTGTATCTACTTTAAAATTCTGTGTTTTATTAAGTCTGTTAGGGCATTGTGTAACAAGCTAACTTTCAGTTAAAGCAAAGTCAGTTAGGGTATCACTTAAATAGAGAAAGTTGAGTAGGGTAGTTATTCTTTGAGTATACAGAGATAAATTGTTGGCTAAAAGAAAATTTTTACAAAGCACCCTTCCAGTTAGGAAGCAAAAGAACTGTGAAATTATTTAAATAAGTGTTAAAGCTAAGTGACAGATCAAAGAAGAAACTTGAAAGGCTCCCTCTGTCAAACCAAAAACAGTGTGAATCACCAAGGAAATTGTTAAAAGAGATTGCCTTAGAAGCACAAATACAAGTAGGTCATCCAGAGCTCAGTGATTTTCATTCTTGAAGGACTGCTGAGAGAGCAGCTGCTACTACCAAATTATGGTTGCATGATGCAAGCTTCCACATTTGGCACCACCAACCAGGAAAAGGATTTAGGCATCACTGTGAATAATACATTGAAATCTTCTACAGAGAAGAGCCACCAAAATGGTAAAGGGGATGGAAGGACACTCCTATGAAGAAAGGTTTAAAGGTTAGGCCTCTTCAACTTGGAAAAAAGATGGCTGAGGGGAGATATGATAGAGGTCTATAAAATAATGAATAGAGTGTAACAAGTAAACATAGATCAGTTGTTTATTACTTCAAAAATTAGAAAGACTAGGGGGCATGTAATGAATCTACAATGTAGCTCATTTAAGATTAATAGGAGAAAATAGTTTTTCACAACACATAATCAAATTCTGGAATTTATTACCAGAGCAAGTAGTAAAATCTGTTGGTGTAGTTGGGTTTAAAAAAGGTTTGGACAAGTTCCTGGAGGAAAACTCTATAAACCATTATTAAAGAGGACCAGGGAAAACCATTGCTTATCCCACGATAAGCAATTTGGAATCTGTGTACCTTTTTGGAAACCTGCCAGGTACTTGTGACCTGGAGTGGCCACTGTTGGACACAGGATACCAGGCTTGAAGGACCTTGGTCTGACTCAGTATGGCATATTTATGTTTTTACTACTGCTGGGAAGGAATTTGCACCTGTAAGTATTTACCTGCTGGGAAATTTTCAAAATTTTGGCAAAAAGGAAAATCTTTAGTTATAAGCTGATAAAGCATAGTTACTCACCTGTAACAGGTGATCTCCGGGAACAGCAGGAATTTAGTCCTCACATATGGGTATCGTCGGTACCGACAGAGCCTGCACGGGAACGCTCCCCAGCGTCCAATCAGAAAGCTTTTGGGAGCATCCCACAGCGCCTGCTTGCTGCCTTCCCACCTTTCCCAACTGCCTCTCTCCAGTTGAGTTTTAAAGCTGAGACAAAGAGAGAGAGAGGGAAAGAGATAGATAGAGAGATACAACTCCTAGGGGAGGTGGGTGGGTTGTGAGGACTAAATTCCTGCTGTTTCCGGAGATCACCTGTTACAGGTGAGTAACTATGCTATATCCAGGAACAAGCAGGAATGTAGTCATCACATATGGGGACTCCCTATCTTTAGGTGCCAGGGAGAGACCCTAGAAGTTGTGTGTCCCTGAGAAGGGCTCCACTTCCCCCTATGGATCTCTGGCATCTTACAAGGGATGGCGGGTAGGAGTTGATTAGGTATGGAACAGGTGTTTGAGAACAGCCTGACCAAACAAGGCATCCCGGCAGGAGTCCTTGTCCAAGCAGTAATGGGCTGTGAAGGTATGAACCGAGGCCCAAGTGGCTGCTCGACAGATGTCGTCAATAGACACAGAGTTTAGATGAGCCATTGAGGCTGCCATGGCTCTCACATTGTGAGCTGTGACATGGCCCTCCAGAGAAAGGTTCTTACTCTGATAGGCAAAAGAAATACACTGAGCAATCCAGTTAGATAGTGTTCTTTTGGAAACTGGAAGTCCCAAATGAGAAGAATCAAAAGCAACAAAGAGTTGAGAGGACTTTCGATGTTGTTGTGTTCTTTGTAAGTAAAAAGCTAGAGCTCTTTTACAGTCCAAAGTATGAAGATTCCTCTCTGCATTTGATGCATGAGGTCCTGGAAAAAAGATAGGTAGGTAGACCTCTTGGTTGAGGTGAAAAGGCGAGACCACTTTAGGCATAAAGTGTGGATGAGTCCTAAGGACTACCTTGTCATGATGGAACCTTGTATAAGGTGGATTAGCTACTAGTGCTTGCAATTCACTAATGCGGCGTGCTGATGTGATTGCAATGAGAAAGATAACATTCCAAGAAAGAAATTTCAAGGAGGTGGTAGCCAAAGGTTCAAAAGGTGGCTTCATGAGCTGACCAAGAACCAGGTTCAAGTCCCATGCCACTGGAGGCGGTCTAATGGGAGGCTTAGTTAGAAGGAGGCATCTCATAAATCTTGCTATAAGAGGATGAGAGGAAATAGGTTGTCCATTTAGAGGCTTAAGGGAAGCTGAAATAGCACTCAAATGGACTCTTACTGAATTTGTTTTAAGGCCTGCATTAGACAAATGGAGGAGATACTCCAACAAAGATTCCAGAGGAATCGCAAGGGGGTTAAGACCCTTTTCAGAACACCAAATAGTAAACCACTTCCACTTGAAAGCATAAGAAAGTCTAGTGGAAGGTTTTCTGGAAGCATAAAGAACATCTTTCACTTGCTGAGAAAGATGAAGATCTTGGAGATCTAGGCCTTCAGCAACCAAGCCCTGAGATGCAGAGACTGGGGATTGGGATGCCATAACATTCCGTCCTCCTGAGATAGGAGATCTGGAGCAGACCCTATCTCCAGGGAGGGAGCTTGAGAGAGATGTAGAAGCAGAGGGTACCACACTTGCCGTGGCCAATGTGGTGCTATGAGAATCATGTGGCCTCTGTCTCTCTGAAGCTTGAAGAGGGTTTTGGGAATTAGGGGAATGGGTGGAAAGGCATACAGAAAGTCTTGACCCCAGTGAAGGAGGAAAGCATCCTTTGCCTGAGCTCCCTGAGCCGGAGTTCGGGAACAGAACCGGGGGAGTTTGGCATTCCACGGACTTGCAAAGAGGTCTATGTCTGGGGTTCCCCAAAGTTGAAAAATCTTGGCCACTTGGTCTGCATGCAGAGACCACTCATGTGGAAGGAGAACTCGACTGAGTCTGTCTGCCCAAGAGTCTTGAACGCCTGGAAGATACACTGCCAGAAGATTAATCTGATGCTCTCTGGCGAGGGCCCACAGTCTCAAAGCTTCGTTGCAAAGTGACAGAGAGCCTGTTCCCCCCTGCTTGTTCACATAGAACATGGCTACTTGATTGTCCGTGTGAATAAGGACTGTCTTGTAGCTGAGCAGGGTGTGGAACACTCACAGAGCAAGGAAGATTGCTCTGAGCTCCAAGAGATTGATATGTAGACAACTCTCCTGTGGAGACCAGGTGCCTTGGGTGGAGAGGTCTTGCAGATGAGCTCCCCAACCCAGTGGAGAAGCATCTGTTGTAAGAGTTGCTTGGGGCAGGTGTTGCTGAAAGGGGGACCCCAACAACAGGTTTTGAGTGGACTTCCACCACTGGAGAGACAAAATGAGGCGACTTGTGTTTGCTATTTTGTCTGACAGGCAACCTGATGCCTGGGTCCATTGGGTGGATAAAGTCCACTGAGCTGCCCTCATGTGAAGGCGACCATATGGTACCACATGCACGGTGGATGCCATGTGGCCTAGTAGCTGTAACATTTCTCGAGCAGTTAAAAAGGGCCTTAGTACCGCTTGAGAAGCCAATTGCACCAAGCGAAGGCAACGGGCCTGGGGAAGATAGGCCCTTGCCCTTGTGGTATCCAGCAAGGCTCTTATGAACTCTAGAGACTGAGTAGGAGTTAGACTGGATTTTGGGATGTTTATTACCAGTCTTAAATACTGAAGGATACGCATTGTGCAGGATAGAGAAGTCTTGCCCTCTGTCTGTGTTGGAGCTCGAATGAGCCAGTCGTCCAGGTAAGGGAAAACGAATATTCCCAGAGTGCGTAGAAATGCTGCTACTACAGCCATGCATTTCGTGAACACCCTTGGTGCAGAGGCCAGACCAAAAGGAAGCTCCCTGTATTGGTAGTGCTTTCCTTGAAACAGGAACCGAAGGAACCTTCTGTGGGTTGGATGGATGAGAACATGGGTGTACGCATCCTTGAGATCTAGAGAACAAAGCCAATCCTGACTCTGAAGGTATGGAAGCAGAGCTCCGAGAGAAATCATTTTTAATTTCTCCTTGACAAGGAATTTGTTCAATTCTCTGAGATCTAAGATAGGTCTGTATCCCCCTGTTTTCTTTGGAATAAGAAAATAAGGGGAATAGAACCCTGTGCCCTGTTGATGAAGAGGCACTTCTTCTATTGCCCCTTGGGCAAGAAGGATGGTAACCTCCTGACCTAACAGGTCGATGAGAGAGGTCGGAGAATTGAACTGCTTCACTATTGTAGGAGGGGGCATGCTTGAAAAATGAAGTTTGTACCCCTCTTTTATGATGGAGAGTGTCCAATGCTCTGCTGTTATTTGCCCCCATCTGGGAGCAAAATGACATAACCTTCCTGGAATGGTGAACGGTTCTGGTCCTTCCAGAGCCAGAAAGGCTAAGTTCTCTAGCTGAAAGTCAAAGTCCCTGAGGAGGCTGAGGCTGCTGGGCCGGTTGAGGCCTAGCAGCCTTTGCTTTCTTCTGTTTGGGTGGTTGCTGACGTTTGGTTGAAAACTGACCTGCAGAAGATGCCTGCTGACCATAAACAGGATAAAATCTTTTCTTTTTAGAAAAAGGTGTTTTCTTGAACAACTTTTTCCTAACAGGATCAGCAGTAGACTTGGATAGTCTATCCAAAGTGGAATTTTCAGCATCCATTTCATTGGCTTTTTCTTGCCAATCTTTACCAAACAGGTTCTTACCAGTACAAGGGATATTTCCCAATTTATCTTATACCCAGAGCTCTAAATCAGATGCTTGGAGCAAAGCAATTCTACGTGCACCTATGGCAATAGCCAAGGTTCTGCTTATACATTCAAAGCAGTCGAAGGCTGCACGGTTGGAGAATTTAGAGACATCTTGGGCATGTTTGAGCCAAGTGAGAAACTCCTGCCTTTTATCCTCAGAGACAGGGCCGGATTTACCTATACGCCATGTACGCCATGGCGTAGGGCCCACAGCCGGCAGGGGCCCACAAAAAAAGAACAAGTTTTAATTTTTTTTTAATACAATTTTAAAAAAAACCTGCTGGCTGCCGCCGCGGGGCCCCCTCTGCTGCCGCGGCAGCACCGACTGACCCGCGGGGGCCCCCTCTACAAGCTGAAGCCGTCGGTTCGTTCCTCCCTCCCTCCCTCCCTCCGTGCAGGGTGCAGGCAGAGAGAGACGCGAAAGGAGAGTGTCTCCTCGCGTCTCTGTTATGCCCGCAGGGGCTGATGGGAAATTTCCCATCAGCCCCTGCGGGCTTAACAGAGACGCGAGGAGACACTCTCCCTTCGCACCTCTCACAGCGTGCACGGAGGGAGGGAGGGAGGGCTCGACGAACCGACGGAGTCAGCTTGCAGAGGGGGCCCCCGCGGGTCAGTCGGTGCTGCCGCGGCAGCAGAGGGGGCCCCGCGGCGGCAGCCAGCAGGTTTTTTTTTTAAATTAAATTTTACTTTAGGCCGACGGGGGGGGGGGGGGGGGGACGGGTAATGGGCGAGGGGGGGGTGGTAGGACTGGTAATGGGCTATTGGGGGGGCTGGGGCTGGAAATGGGCTGGGGAGGGTTAAGGCTAGAGGTGGGCTGATGGGGTTAGGACTGGTAATGGACTGTGGGCTGTTGGGGGGGCTTAGAACTGGCAATGGGCTTTGGGGGGGTTAAGACTGGTAATGGGCTGTGGGCTGATGGGGGCTGTCTGGTAATGGGCTATGGGGGGGGCTAGGACTGGAAATGGGCTGGGGGTTAAGACTGGAGGTGGGCTGATGGGGTTAGGACTGGTAATGGGCTGTTGGGGGGGTTTAGAACTGGTAATGGGCTTTGGGGGGATTAAGACTGGTAATGGGCTGTGGGCTGATGGGGGTTGTCTGGTAATGGGCTATGGGGGGGCTAGGACTGGAAATGGGCTGGGGGGTTAAAACTGGAGGTGGGCTGATGGGGTTAGGACTGGTAATGGGCTGTGGGCTGATGGGGGGGGTAGGACTGGCAATGGGCTATGGGGGGCTGACTGGAAATGGGTTGATGGGGTTAGGACTGGAAGTGGGCTGATGGGGGGTTAGGACTGGTAATGGGTTATAGGGGGGGGCTTAAACTGAAAATGGGGTGATGGGGAGTTAGGACTGTAAGTGGGTTGATGGGGGGCTAGGACTGGTATTGGGTTGGGGGGTTGCTAGGACTGGAAATGGGCTGATGGGTGGCTAGGACTGGAAATGGGCTGATGCAGGGACTAGAAGGGAATGGATGCTGGGTGAGGCTGGAACTAGAAGGGAGCTGATGTTGGGGGAGGATTAGAATGGGATGGGGCTGGAAGAGTAAAATGGAGAAGGGAAAAATATTTTGTGTGGGAGGGATAAAAAATCTACAATTGGCCGGGTATTGGGAGAGTAAGTGGGGATTGAGGATGGAGGGGTAAAATTTGAGTGGATGAAATAGGAATGAGGAAAGAGCAAAAGGAGAAAGATTAGTATGTTAAAGCAGATGTAGAGAGAGAATGGAAAAAAATCTAGAAGAGAGAAGAAAGGACAAATGGACAGCAGACGATGGAGAGTTAGCAGAAGACACGAAGAAACCAGAAGAAAGTGGCTGGAGCAATTGCAGCTGAAAAAAATGCACAAAAGGTAGAAAAATATCTCTTTATTTTGAATTTATTAATTGGAATATGTCAGCTCTGGTAAATGTGCATCATTAACGTCTGCGCTTTGTTTAGTACAAGAGCAAATTAATGTATAGTTTTATTTCTACAGTGTTGTACATTCCAAGTTTGGCTTTTGGGATTCCCAGTTTAATTATTGTCTTCCTGTTTCTAAATTGTGATTACTTGTTTGGTGATGGTCTATGTTCTGCATGTGTAACTGAGCTGAGGTGTTCTGTTTATATAATTCCTATTTGACATTGCCACTTGTTCTCTTTCCCCAGTAGGTCATGTATTGTTGTTCTCTGAAATGTATTGGTTTAATATTTGCAGTGTTGCCTTTTGATTGGTAGAGTATGGTGCTTTGTGAGTCCTGGTAGTGCTGTTAGGATACGGCGGGTTTACTATGGGTTCTAAATGGGCAGTGTTTGTAGTAGTTCCTAATGTGTCTGGCAGTTGGCACTGGATTATAGTAATGTAGAAATCTTTTAGTCTTTCTTTATCCATACACTCATTAAGAGGCACGTTTACTAAAAGTTAGTATATGGTAACATTATGCAAATATTTATGCAAATGAGGCCCCTTATGCAAATGAGGCCCCGCACCCCCCTTGGGCCGCCCCTGCTGGGGGCCCACAATTTTTTTTGGCGTAGGGCCTCACTCAAGGTAAATCCGGCCCTGCTCAGAGATGAAAAGACTTAAAGTTTGTAGATGATCAGTAACTTCCTTTAGGAACATTCCCATGTAGAGACTATAGGAACTGATTCTTGCAGCAAGCATGGAAGCTTGAAAGACTCTACGTCCAAAAGCATCCAGAGTTCTGCATTCACGTCCTGGAGGATTAGAGGCATGTCTTTTTGAACTTCTAATCCTTCTCATAGCAGATTCCACCACAATAGAGTGGTGAGGAAGCTGAGTTTTATGGAAGCCAGGACAAGGAGGGACACGATACCTAGTATCTAACCTATGAGAATGAGGAGAGCTGGTAAGAAGTGTTTCCCACATCCTCAACATGAGATCATATAGAATCTCATGAATGGGTAGGGTAGCTGCCTCCTTAGGAGTTTTGGGATATTGTAAAATATCCAACTCCTTGGCCCTTGGCTCTGTCTCAGGGGCCACAGTGATGGACAGGCCCCGAGCCACCTCTCTGATGAAGTCTTGGAAAGACATGTCCTCTGGAGGAGACATCCTGCGTTTAGGGGAGGAGGACTCCTGTGGAAGAAGCATCGCTGCATCAACAGAACTTTCAGAGTCTTCAGATTCTTCTGAGGAATCGAAGTATCGTCTGTCCGGATGCTCCTGCAGAGCCCAATACCCGTACCGAGCAAGATCGGTATCGGGAATAACCGGTACCGGGGAATCGGTACTGGAGGGCATCGGAGGACAGGGTACCGGCATAGCAGACACCGATGCCGATGCTATCAGTACCGATACCGATACCAATGCCGGTGCCAAAGCCGGTACCAGTGGAGTTGTCTGTCGCGGTACCAAGGGTGTCGATGCCACAAGGAAAGCCGCTAGACTGTGTTCTATGGACAGAATTCTCTGGTCCATAGACGCTGCCAAAGCCTGGAAGTCGGTACCGGTGGGAACCGCCGGTACCCCAGAGCATGGCAACAGGAGATCTGTCGAGGCCGAGCCATCAAGAACATCCTGGAACCCTGATGATGATGCTTTGGAAGCCGAAGCCTCCCGCCGGGGTAATTTTGCCGGTGCAGAATCCTCGAGGGCAACGCCAGAGGAATCTCGATGCTTAGAAGGAGATCTACCCTTTGAGGACCGGCTGGATTTATATTCAGTTACCTGAGATCCACGGGAAGAAGCAGCAGCCCTGGAAGACGTCGATGCCACTGAAGCCGCATCTGAGGGAAACAGGGTACTGAGCTTAGCAGCTCGGTTCTGTCGACCTCTTTTAGACATCATAGCACAGGACACACAATCTGTGATGGAGTGGTCAGGACCTAAACATTTTAAACACCATTCATGGGTGTCGGTGATGGAAATGGTACCGCCACATTTTGTGCACTTTTTAAAACCTGAGGCAGGTTTTTCCATGTTAAAGAAAGGTTTTGGGCCTACGGCCCAAAAAGGCGGGTGCACCTGAAGAACAGATATATGTATATATTTTTAAAAATAGAAAAGAAAGACCGGCGGTACCGGTAGAGCGTCGGAGAAGGCAGACGCGACCACAAAAAGAAATAAAGAAATTCTTCTGCGGTGACAGGAACACAACCTGCTGGCTCCGCGGAAAAAGAAGAACTGGAGAGAGGCAGTTGGGAAAGGCAGGAAGGCAGCACGCAGGCGCTGTGGGATGCTCCCAAAAGCTTTCTGATTGGATGCTGGGGAGCGTTCCCGCGCAGGCTTCGTCGGTACCGACGATACCCATATGTGATGACTACATTCCTGCTTGTTCCTGGAGATAATCTGTTATCTACTTTAAAATTCCGTGTTTTGTTAATTCAGTTAGGGCATAGTGTAATAAGCTTTCAGTTTGTATTTACTTCCTATTCACTCCATCTGATTCCCATCCACCCCAGGTACAATCTTTGTTTTTTTGGGGTTGTTTTAACTTTATTTTGCAAGCTTTCCTTTACAACAGAATAATAAAAATAGTACTTGACTGCAACAATCATTACAGTTCGCAATTTGCCTAATAACAATCAATCAGGAAGAAAAATATACAACTTAACAGAAGGGCAAAATAACATTAAGACAAGACTGCTAAATGGTTACAAGAAACATGTGAATTAACATATACTGAGCAACAACAGGCATGGGTAGCAACAAGATAATCCTCCACTAGTTTCCAGATTGTTTATTTTCAGTGAGGGGTCCTCAGGAGCCACCTTTGAATTTGCAAACCAAGCAGAGTGTTCCACCAAAAAGCGTAGCTACTCACCTATAACAAGTGTTCTCCAGGGACAGCAGGAATCAGTCCTCAAATATGGGTGATGTCAGCACCAACGGAACCCTCGTGCGGAGCAATTACCCAGCTTTCAAAGAAAGCCCTTAAGAACATAAGAATATAAGAAATGCCATACTGGGTCAGACCAAGGTCCATCAAGCCCAGTATCCTGTTTCCAACAGTGGCCAATCTAGGTCATACCTACCTAGCAGTTTCCCCAAACGACACAGGTTCCACAGTGCTTGTATTGGGTCAAGCACTGATATCCTGGGTCCCTTCTTAATAATGGTTTATGGACCTTTCCTCCAGGAACTTGTCCAAAGGTATCTTAGATTGTGCCTGATTTTTAGTGGGTCCTTCTTCCTTTGAAAATTTTGGTTATTTACATATCTGCTATTTCACTACCTTGATGTAAATATGCTTCTCCATTAAAACTTCAGTTAAAATGTGCATACCTCAAAAGGTGGGCGGTTTTCAAGCAGCCCACTTCTGTAGGTAAAATATTTTGCCTGCATAAATGGCTTGGAATATTGCTGTGTTGGGGGTCCTTTTACTAAAAGCACACTAAGCAGTTACCGCGTGTTTTAGCATGTGGCAAATGTTAGTGTGGGATCGCAGTAACTGCTACTGTGTGGACATGAAGGTTACCATATGCTCATTTCCGTGGTAAGTGTACATGTTTTTCTATACCACTTTTTCATTGGAATCAAAGCAGTTAATAAAGAACAAGATTTACATGGAACTTGGTTAACATGAGCTAACTATTCTCGGATCCTTTCTCTTCTTTTTTGATTGAGGATTACCTCGACCAGTGTTTGTGCCTTTTCACCCGGGGGTCGTCGACCCTGGCCGGGTACTCCCCAACATGTCTCCTGGTGGGTTCAAAAAATGTGACCGCTGCAGTCAAACCATATCAGTCACAGACACCCATGACTGCTGCATACGCTGCCTGGAACCGGACCATGACAGCACCTCCTGTGACCTGTGCCAGGCCATGATGCCTAAGACCAATAAAAAGAGGTCAGAGTTGCAGGAGAAGCTGTTCCCCAGGATTGCATCACGCATGTGCGGTCCCCTTCCCACCCAAGGGTACCATCTTGCTCAGTCTAATGACATAGCTAAAAAGACGGCAAAAAGAAGAAAAGCAATAATAGGACTGCAACTCCAGGGGAGGAGGGAGGGTTGTGAGGACTGATTCCTGCTGTCCCTGGAGAACACCTGTTACAGGTGAGTAATAACGCTTTCTCCAGGAACAAGCAGGAAGTCAGTCCTCACATATGGGACTCCCTAGCTATAGGCTACCGAGAACCCAATGCTGAAAAATGGCTCCCTCTACAAGAGCCGCAGCAGCTGTGATAGGAATCCAGCAGACACACACCACCCCTGGTAGCCTGACCCCAGAAGGCCAGAGAGTAGGAGTTGCCTAAACCTCAAATAAGTTCCGGAGTACCGCCTGGCCGAAAGCACTGTCTCGGCAGGACTCTCCCTCCAAGCAGTAATGGGCTGCAAAGGTCTGGCTTGAAGAACAGGTGGCGGCCGTGCAGATGTCTGCCAGTGGAAGAGAGCGGAAGTAAGCCACTAAGGCGGCCTTAGCCCTGACACGGTAGGCCGTGACTCTACCCTGCAAAGGGAGCTCGGACGCCCTGTACGCCAAGGCGATGCAGTCTGCCACCCAAGTGGACAACGTATGCTTGGAGACCGGAAGCCCCAGATTACTGGGGTCAAAAGAGACGAAGAGCTGAAGAGCCCTTCGATGTCCCCTCGTACGCTCCAAGTAGAAGGCCACTGCCCTCTTACAGTCAAGGGTATGCAGGACCGCCTCTGCCCAGCTGGTATGCGGTCTGGGAAAGAATGTCGGAAGAACCACCTCCTGGTTGAGGTGGAAAGGAGAGACTACCTTCGGGAGGAACGTAGTTTTATTTATTTATTTATTTATTTTATTTAGCTGCATTTATATCCCGCTTTTCACCGGGTCAAAGCGGTTGGGGGATACATTTAACACGAGGGGATATGAGACACATACACTAATACTTACAGGGAACATGGGCAGTGGAGGGTTAAGTGGCTTGCCAAGACCACAAGGAGCACCTGTGGGACTAGAAACCCCAGTCCTTCCGGCCCAAGGTTGCTGTCCTCTAGTGGGATTTGAACCACCGACCTTCCGGCCTGTAGTACCTTGCCCCAACCACTAGGCCACTCCTCCCCTTGGTTTTACAGGACTAGGGTGGTTCGCAGAACCACCCTAGTCCTGTAAAACCGTATGTACGGTCTTTCTGAAACCAAAGCCTGCAGCTCACTCACTCACCTTGCCGACGTGAGTGCCACCATGAAGAGAACCTTCCAGGAGAGGAAGCGCAGATGGCAAGTAGACATCGGCTCAAACGGTGGGAGAGTAAGTTTTTGCAAGACCACATTCAGATCCCACTCGGTCGCTGGAGGGCGAACCGGGGGTTTTAGCAGAAATAGACCTCTAAGGAATCTGGATGTCCCTCCACTGGTAAGTGATGTGCTGACAACGCACTCAGGTGGACCCTTACAGTATTAGACTTGAGGCTCAAGTCAGAGAGGTGCAGCAGGTACTACAACATCACAGGCACAAGACAAAAGAAAGGGTTTTCATTGTGCTGGTTACACCACACCTCAAATCTCTGCCATTTGAAGGCATAGGTTTTTCTGGTGGACTGCCTCCTGGAGTCCAGTAGCATGTCTTCTACATTCTTAGGTAGGAGGAGAGGGCCCAGCACTACCCTTTCAGCAGCCATGCCATCAGGTATAGGGAACTGAGGTTGGGATGTAAGAGAGAGCCCTGTTCCTGGGATAGGAGGTCGGGCTTTGTCCCCAGCGGGAGTGGGGTCTCCACTGCCAGCTGGAGGAGAAGCATGAACCAAGGTTGTCTTGGCCATCTGGGGGCTACCAGGATGACCGAGGCCTTGTCCAGCAGGATTTTGAACAGAGTTCGGGCCACCAGAGGCATGGGAGGAAATGCATACAGGAGGCCCACAGACCAGGAGATCAGAAAAGCATCGGCAGCCATCCTTTGGGGATGTGGCTGTCTGGAGCAAAGGTTAGGCAACTGATGATTCTGCGGGCTGGTGAAGAGATCTATGGACGGATGTCCCCAGCAGAGGAAGATCTGCTGGGCCACTTTCGGATTCAGTTGCCATTCGTGAGGTTGAAGAATTCTGCTTAGTTTGTCTGCTAGGTCATTCTCTTGACCTGGCAGGTAAACCGCCTTGAGAGAAATACCCTGTCTGATGGCAAAAGAGCAGAGGTCCAGTGCCTCCTGACACAGGACCCGGGACCCTGTCCCTCCCTGCTTGTTCACGTAGAACATAGCCACCTGATTGTCTGTCTGTACAAGCACAGATTGATGTGAGAGAACATGGCAGAAGGCTTGCAGAGCTAGGCGTATTGTCCGGAGCTCCAAGAGATTGATCTGTTGTGTCCTCTCTTGGGGAGACCACAACCCCTGAGTGCAGGAGTCCTGACAATGGACTCCCCAACCCAGCAGGGACGCATCTGTCGTCAAGACTCTTGAAGACACCGGAGGTTGGAAAGGCACTCCTTCAAGCAGGTTGGGCAGGTGAAGCCACCAGATCAGCGACTTTAGCAGTCGTTTGGACACCCTTATCCTGTCTCGAAGTCAACCTGTAGCCTGTGTCCACTGATCCCAGAGGCACCACTGAGCTGTTCTCATGTGGAGCTAGGAGTTTGGGGTCACCTGCACTGTGGAAGCCATGTGACCCAAAAGACGCAGGAAATGCCTTGCTGATATTTGAGACCTGTGATGTATCTGGCGCACTAGCTCCAGAAGCCTTTGTGCCCTGTCCAGTGGCAGGTAAGCCCTTGCCTGCAGGGTGTCTAGTCTCGCCCCTATGAACTCTAAGTTCTGTGTGGGAAGCAAGATGGACTTTGCCTGATTTATGACAAAGCCTAGATGTTGCAGTATGTTGATAGTGCGAGTTGTGGCCTGTTGGGCCTCCTGAGGCGACAGGGCCCTGATGAGCCAGTCGTCCAGGTATGGGAAGACAAAAATTCCCTGGTTTCTGAAAAATCCCGCCACCGCCGCCAGGCATTTGGTAAACACTCTGGGGGTGGAGGCCAGGCCAAATGGAAGTACTCTGTACTGAAAATGGTTTCCTCCCACGAAAAATCTGAGATATTGTCTGTGTTCTGAATGTATGAGGATGTGTGTGTAGGCATCTGTAATCTTCTGGAAAATGTAATCTTTCGCCGCCCTTTACTTTTGGTTATGCTCCGTTTGGTCCTGGGTTCATTTCACAGAGACAGTAGGGTAAGCAGCACAAATAAGACAACCAAAACTGGTGTGGCTTGGAAAAAGAGTTTTATATAGAAATAGGCCTATTACATAGGTACAGAACAGAGTTATATAGTTGTTGTTACAGAGCTGCTTCAGTGTGCCTCAATGAATCTGTGTGTGTGTGTGTGCATGTGTGAACTGTAAGAGAGAATAGGAAGAGAGAGAGAGAAGGGTGGGGGGAAGTGTGTGTCAGAGTCTCATAGTAAGAAGAATATATATATAGAGAGAGAAGTGAGTGTCAGAGCCTCATGTCCCTCATGTTCGATGAATAAGAAAGAGCAGAAGGCAGGGTGGGGGGTAAGGTGTGTCCGATGAAAATAGGAAGAGAGCAATATTTTTGTGTTTCTCTGTATTTATTTATTTATTTATTATTTATTTATTACAGGCTCTTATATACCGCTCTATTCAGAATCAGCGCGGTTCACAATATAACAACATACCATAACAACAAACTGTTAGGTTTTACAGAGAACAAGGTCAGAGAACTTGGATAAAACATGGGACATCATTACTGCAAGTATTTACAAGAGTATTTACAAGTATACATAACAGGATTTGTTCTTAGTTTGGGTAGTGATTAAGATTGGTTAGTTGGTCAAGTAATATTGGGGGAAGAGGTGGGATTTGAGTGCCTTTCTGAAAAGGGATAGATCAGTGATAGCACGAATCTCTGGGGGTAGAGCGTTCCAGTACTTAGGGGCATAGAATCTGAAAGCCCTGTTAGATGTCACTGATAGGCATTTTGTCGCTGCTTTAGGGATGATTAGAGTATTTGTTGATATCGTTCTCCTGGATCTGTTGGGTGGGACGGCCTGAATGAGGTCTATTAGAGAGGAGGAGGTGATGCTTTTAGTGGCCTTGAAAGTTAGTAGTAATGTTTTGAACAATATTCTGCCATGTATGGGGAGCCAGTGGAGTTGCTCTAGGATGGGTGTTACATGGTCCCTTCTTGATGCTCCGTAGAGGACTCTAGCAGCGGTATTCATGGCGAGTTGCAAAGGGTTTAATGTGGAGTGTGGGAGGCCTTGGAGAATGGCATTGGCATAGTCAAGGTGTGGTAAGGTTAAGGCTTGAAATATAGTTCTGAAGTCATCAGGATCAAGCAGGAGGCGAAGATGTCGAAGAGTCCGGATCTTGAGGTAGATTGCTCTGACTACGTTGGTTATGTGTAGTTTCAGATCCATGCGTTGGTCAAAAGTGACTCCAAGGTAGCGAATGGAAGGTTTTGATTGGAGCTCAGCTTCTTTCACCTTTATATGGGATGGGGGGGTGAAAAGTGGGTCCCTGGTGATGAAGAGAACCTCGGTCTTTTTGTGTTGAATTCGGAGGTTCTGGGATTGAAGCCATTCGGATACTGCATCCAAACATTTAGCTAGCGGGGAAAGGTCCATATGAACTGTGGAGAAAGGCATATATAGGAGGATATCATCTGCGTATATCAAGCATTCAACCTTGAAGGACCTGATGATATTGCAAACCGGTTGTATGTATATATTGAAAAAGAGTGAGGATAGGGATGATCCTTGTGGTACGCCTTGCTTTTGGTGGTAAGGTGTGGATGTTGCGGTCCCTGAGGTAACGTACTGCCATCTCTGATCAAGGTATGACTTGCACCACTCCAGGGCAGTGTTATTGATGCCTTTTTCTTTTAGTCGCCCTATTAACAGATCGTGATGTACAGAGTCAAAAGCCGCAGCAATGTCTAAGAAGATGAGAGCAAAGCCTTGGCGGATGTTATCAATGCCTGTGATGATGTTGTTGCAGAGAGTGGTAAGGAGGGTTTCAACCCCGTGGAACTCTCTGAAGCCATGTTGGCAGTGGTCCAGAGGGGAGACGGTGTCAATGTGGTCCTGTAACTGTCTTTGAGCTTCCTTTTCAATTATTTTCGCTAGTAGGGGTATGCTAGCTATGGGTCTATAAGATTCAACCTTTTGTGGGTCGAGTTTGTGGTTTTTCAAGAGGGGTCTTATGGATGTTCTCTTGAGGGCTGGTGGGAAGGAGCCGGTTGTAAAGGATAAGTTCATCATTTTAGTGATGATGGGGCTGAGATCATGGCGTAGTTCCTTTATCCAGTGGGCTGGGCAAGGGTCAGTTTGTGCAGTAGTCGTGTTAAGAGCAGCGATGGTGTCTTCAACATGTTTTCTGGATGGTGTGGAGAACATGGATAGGTTTGATATGCATATGGTGACTTGAGAGGAGATTGTTGCAATGTTGTTGGTTTGAAGCAACTTGGATTGCAGGAAATCGGCGAATGCTTGGGGATGGATGGGTTCAGGATGTTTTGGTGAAGGTTCTTTAGATAAGGTTTTGACTAAGTTGAAAAGATCGCGTGGTTTATTTAGTGATCTTTTCAGCGTATCGGTATGGAATTGTTTCATCTTGGCCATGACTGACTCCCTGTGCACAGATAGATGTGCTTTATAGGCTGCTTGGTCTTCTGAGGAGTGTGAGCGACGCCATCGTTTCTCCAGTTTTCTTAGGTGTGTGAGGGAGGCTCGTAGGTCAGGGGAGAACCAAGGAGAAGATTTTCTTTTCTTTGGGTTGTTACCCTGGACTGGTTGCAGTGCAATGGTACTGATAGTGCTGTTCCAGGATGTGATCAGATTTTCCAGATTGAGAGAGGTGTCATGTAGGAGAGGGAGGGTTTCCATAACTATATGTTCTTTGTTGAGGGTTTTGAATTTCCGAGATGTTACTCTTGTCGAGTCAATGGAGTTTTTGTTTCTGTGTGGTGACTGTTTGCCATTGATGAGGATGGGGAAGGTGATTAAATTATGGTCTGACCAAGGTACTGGGGTTACAGAGTTGTCAAGTCTATTGTTGGAGTCGAGAGCTGTAAGAGGGGCAAAGATCATGTCAAGGATGTTTCCTCTCTCGTGCGTGGGGGTGTCGACAATTTGCTTGTATCCCAGTTCGTTGATTGCTTCAAGGAGGGCTGAGGCGTGGCTGGGATGTAGTGTTGGGAGATTGAGGTCTCCTAATATCCAGTTGGGAATGTTGGGCTTGCGTGAGTTAGCTGCTAGGTCTAGAATGTAAGGCAGGTCGTCCGTGGAGGGTGAGGGCGCTCTGTAAATTAAATTGATGAGGCATTGTTCATTTGTGATGGTTAATACGTCCATGCTGTTTGAGCTTGTGGAGTCCACGGTGTGGAAATTTAGGTCATTCTTGGTAAGTATGAGAATGCCTCCTCCTCTCTTGCTCTCTCTATGTTGGGAATGGGCAGAGAAGTTGGGGGGTATGAGTTGGTTAAGGATTACATTATCCGCGTCAGATAACCAGGTTTCGGTTATCATGAGGACATCTAGATTATGAGAAGAAATTGTGTCAGTGATGACTGGCCATTTCTTGCGGATAGACCGTGCATTTATGAGAGCACAGTTTAAGTAAAAGGGTTGAGGGGGTTCCTCTTGCTTATTTTTCTTTGGTTGTTGAAGGGCTATATGTATCAGGTGAGAGTGGCGTGTGGGGGTCTCTATTCTTGAGTTGGGATAGGGAGATTCTGCCCTTCTTTTTCCATGACTCAGAAGTATTGGAATTTGGTGAGCCGTGTGATATAAGGCAAGGGCTTCGTTGAGCCAGCTTGTGAGAAGGAAGAGGCAGATCGCCAGGGTATTAAATGGTAGAGCCATTGGGGGTTTTGTTGAAGTGGATGAGGTAACTTTCTGTGAGGGATTCTGTGATTCTGGTGATTCTGTGATTCTGGTGCTTTCTGTGAGGCTACTGACCACAGTAATAATTGAAACAACAGTGAAAATTGAATGGTACTGGCAAAAGTAAAACTGAATGCAACAATGATAATTGAATGGTACTGGCGACAGTAAAATTAACTACAACAATGATAAATGGATCCTACTGGCAGCAGTAATAATTTAAGGTAACAGTGCTAATTGAATGGTACTGGCGACAGTAAAATTGAATGCAACAATGCTAGATGGGTCTTACTGGCAACAGTAATAATGGGTCTTAGTGGCAACAGTAATAATGGATCTTACTGGCAACAGTAATAATGTTAGATGAAACTTACTGGCAACAGTAATAATGGAAAGTAACAGTGATAGTTGAATGGTACAGGCAACGGTAAAATTGAATGCAACAATGATAAATGTATACTATTGGTAGGAGTATAAGTGAAGGCAATAGTAATAATACAATATAATAATTATTATGGTATGTTACTGAAAACAGTACTAGTATTTTCCTATATAGTGTAGCCGTTGGTATTGGTGAGCCTAGTCAACATTACAAGGTTGAGTAGGAGATGGAAAAAGAAAAAGAAGAGAAATTATGCTGTATAGTACTATCGATCAGTGTCTGTGAGAAAAAAAGTCAGTTGAGTCGGATATGCAGCATGTATACTTGCTGTGGTTGAGGTTATGCGGTTGAGGTTTGGTGGCTGGTCTCCAGGCAGGCTGCTAGGGAAGGTGTCCTGGCTCCTTGGTTGGGCTGCAGAAGGTGGTCGAGTTAATGTCGGAGCAGAAGAAAAGAAATAGAGCTACAGGCTTGTTTCACGGTCCACGCCTAAGGGCCACGCCAAAGGGCCCTCTGGCGAGGCCCTCAGGCGCGGGCCCGCCAGACGCGGGCGCGCCTGATCGGCGCGGTTTTTAACAGCCGCCATGTGCTCCGATTGGGCAGCTCCCAGGAGGGGGATGGTGGTTTCCTCGGTGCTCCGGCCCGCTCTATCCCCTCAGGGAGAGCGCTGGAAGAGGGCCGGAGTGCTGCAAAAGGGCCGTGCGCCCGATCGGCGCGGTTTTTAACAGCCGCCGTGTGCTCCGATTGGGCAGCTCCCAGGAGGGGGATGGTGGTTTCCTCGGTGCTCCGGCCCGCTCTATCCCCTCAGGGAGAGCGCTGGAAGAGGGCCGGAGTGCTGCAAAAGTGAAAATCTTCTCCAGCACCTTTATAGTGAAAATCTTCTCCAGCACCTCCCTCTGTCATAATTTGGTTTGTTCAAGGTCTGCTATCACTTGATTAGCAAGGAGGGGCTGCAGACCAATCTCATCAGGCCCGGAGACTGACATCACCAGGGGGTCAGAGCTAATCTCATCTTGTAAACTACCCTCATTAAGTTTGGAGACTTACATCACCAGAGTAACAAAGCAGCTTGAAATCCAAGGTCTGGGAACAAGCCATGACGCCTATGCTAGGCATAATGTCATGCTGATGTATGCTGACAGCATCCTTCAGATCTAAGGAGCAGAGCCAAGCTCCCTGGTGGAGGTATGGCAGCAAAATTTCAAGAGAGAGCATCTTGAACTTCTCCTTTACCAGGAACTTGTTTAAGTTTCGCAGGTCGAGGATGGGCCTGAGGCCTCCTGTTCTCTTTGGTATCAGGAAACACCTGGAATAGAAGCACTGGCCTTGCAGGGGGTGGGGCACTGGTTCTATCGCCTGATCCTTTAAGAGATCGGCTAACTCCTGCAGAAGGAGGTTTCTGTGCAGAGGAGATCGTAAAGGCTCTCCTGGAAAATAGGATGGAGGCACCTGGCTGAAGTGAAGCAAGTATCCCTTCTGGACTATATGCAAGACCCAGGTGTCTATGGTGACTGCTGGCCACCTGTAGGCGTACAGGGTCAGTCTCCCTCCTGTGCTCAGTTCCACCCCTGGCTGGAAAGAGACCACACTGTGGCTGTCAAAAAACCTCACCTGGCTGGGAAGGAGGCTGAGGCTTGGGGGTCTTCTGCTTACACGGGCCATGCCCCTGTCCCTTGGCCTGCTGCCCATGTTGGGGAGCTGGGGAGTCCTGGTGAGTGGGGTAGTTGCAGTAAGCAGTACCCTTCTTTGGGAAAAAGGGCTTTTTACCTAAGCCCTTTTTCTTAGAAGGGGCAGAGGTCTTTTTGGATAGCCTTGTCCGAGTCAAGTACTCGGACTCTATTTGCGCAGCCTTCTCAGTCATGGGTTTGCCGAACAGGTTCTCACCTTGGCAGAGGACATCGACCAACTTGTCCTGTACCCATAACTCTAGGTCGAAGGACATCAGCCAAGCCTGGAGTCGAGCACCGATGCCGGCTGTGGCTACTCGGGCTGAAGCCTCAAAGCCATCATAGGCTGCTCGAGACATAAACTTCGAGCACTCTCGAATCCCCGTGGACAAGGCCTTGAATCTCTGCAAGGGTTCCTCGGAGAGGCCAGCTGAGAACCCGGCAATCTCCTTTGGCAGGTCTCGTAAGTACATGCCCATGTACAGCTGGTAGGTTTGGACACAGCATGATAGCATCGAGCCCTGGAAGCACTTTCTGCCGAGGCTTCCCTTCCAGGAGACACCGCGGAGTGTGTTTTTTGGCTCTTGAGCCTTTGCATGGTCGATTTCACAACCATGGAGTTGTGCGGCAGCTGTGCCTTTTGGAACCCAGGGCTCTTGCGGACTCGATAAATGGAATCAACCCGTCTGCTCAGCACCGGCATGGAGGCCAGGGTTTCCCACATACAGAATAACAGCCGTTCCAACATCGGAGGAACTGGTACAGTAAAGGCTTCCCTCGATGGAAAATCATACTGGAGGGCATCGAGCTCTTCGGCTCAAGGCTCCTCCTCGGCGTCTGCCGGGAAGGCCAAGGCCTTGGCCATGTCCCGTACGAACATCAAGAACCTGGTATCCTCCGGGGGAGACCTTCTCCGAGGTTCAGACTCCGGCGAGTCTGATGGGACACACCAGGTCCGGTGGGTGCCTGGGAAGTCTTTGCCCTCCAAGCCGAGTCCGCCAAGGAGGAATCGACGGGCTCTGGCCACGAGGGCTTCGATCTCGACCACCCTGACACCGATGCCACCGGCATCGATGATCTTAGTCCTGAACGGGAGGTCGAGGGAGACCTTGGCCGAGTATCGACTCGAGCTCGAAGGGCCTCGAGGATCAGCTCAGCCTTCGGGGTCGACTTAGACATCGAGGTCCCGGTAGTCGGGGCAGACAGACCGGGAAGACCGGCCATCAGTGCCCGCTGCTGCTCCATGAAGGCAGACACGCTGCGCTCCAAGGCCGACTCCAGAAGGCTCCACAGACTCCGGCTCGGGCCCCGACGGTGTCAGGCTCGACACCGGTTCTCCCAGAGGATAGTCTTTGAGGACAACAGTGTTTACCTTCCTCGGCGTCTCCGGCTTCGTGCGAGGTACCTTGGCAGGCCGCTCCGACTCCGAGAACTCGGGGCAGCAGTCAGGACTCCGAGACCTGGCCCGCGAGGAACCAGGTCTATCAGAGGCATATAACGACGCTGCACTCACGAGTTTTTTCTTCCTCCGATGTTCCCTGGAGGGAGATCCCCTTTCAGAAGACCCACGATGATGCTCGGAGTCCGACAACTCCCGAGACGTCGTGGCTTCTGATGAGGTCCGTACCCGAGTGGAGGTGGACTCTGAGAA
This sequence comes from Ichthyophis bannanicus, assembly GCA_033557465.1. Taxonomy (NCBI): domain Eukaryota; kingdom Metazoa; phylum Chordata; class Amphibia; order Gymnophiona; family Ichthyophiidae; genus Ichthyophis; species Ichthyophis bannanicus. The sequence goes on along the minus strand of CM066040.1, from coordinate 274,269,480 downwards.
AATCCTCTCACACTGCACTGCTGACTTCTAAGAGCTTTAGAAGACATCTTGCCGAATGGGCCACAGGCCACTGGGTCATGGTCGGCCCCGAGGCATCGGAGACAGCAGTCATGTGTGTCGGTGAGGGACATTAACTTTTTACACCGATCACAGCCATCGGGGGAAAAAGGGCCCCTGCGAGGTCAAACTATCGGGCTGCCAGTGAAAAATAAAAAGAGTGCGAACGCTAGTCACTAAGGACAAAAAATGAAAAATAGAGACTGGATTCGATACCGATGTACCGAACCGAGGCGGGAAGGGGAACTGGCGTCGAACCGGGTCAAAGAGAAGAATCTTCTGTGAAGTTTGACACACTTTTTCCGCGAGGGAATTCGGACCACGTCCGTTGGGCTCCATGGAAAAAGGGAGACTGAGCAAGATGGCACTCTTGGGCAGGAAGGGAACCGCACATGTGTGATGCAATCCCAAGGGCTTTCTTTGAAAGCTGGGGAATTGCTCTGCACGAGGGCTCTGTCGGCACCAACGTCACCCATATGTGAGGACTGACTTCCTGCTTGTTCTTGGAGAATAAGAGATTTATGAATGCAACATTCTTCCAATTCCTTAACATTGTTTGCACTGCCAATGACAGCAGAATATTTAGTAAGTTTTTCCCATATTTGTCCAGGCCATTTGATACCACAAGGGATATAAATAGGATTAACTTTAAAGACAGGTCAAAATCCAGCTTGACATACTGTACATCTAAACATCTGACCAGAAGCTTCTCAAGCTTGTGCATTTGTAGAGAATATGCACCAATGTCCCAACAGACCTGGAGCAATGCCAGCACAAGTTGGGACTCACTAGACTTGCTCTCTGCATCCTATGGGGGATCCATACTGTGCAATGAGGAAGAAATAAAAGGAATGACAGAGCCCACTAGACCGTGCTGGGCATATAGTAAAGTTCCAAAAAGCAGACCAGTTAATTTCATCTATAAATAGGCCAGCATCATTTCCCATATACAATGCAGGCCTAGTAGTGAATATTGCCTTAAGGATTTTAAAAGCATGTAGAAGCCAGTAACAGAATGACCCTTAGCGAGCACCTGTTGATATTAGTGGGCCAAATCAGAAGTCGGAGAGAGTTTCTCCACCAATATTTCACTGTGACATAAAGATTGAGTTAGTTGGTGTAGCTTGGATGCTAGACCTGTGTTAATTGGAATTTATTCCTTAAATGAAGAGTTGAGATAATCCTGTTATTTTCAGTCAGCTGCCCCAATGACCAGATGCCATGATTCTGCTACACCTTCCAAAAACGTTTTGCTTTTTTATCCGGATTTTAGGGTTGTACCAAAGGGACATCCTGAGGAAGTTCCAACATGGGTAGTCACACTTATCTAATGCTTTTAAAAGCTTTGATAAAATCCAGAAGCAGAAGTGCATCAGACCAGTGCTTGGGATCCATGGTGGGTAAAAATGATAAACGGAAATGGGCATATCATCTTCTTCTCAATTTTCATCCATGAAGCCATTGAGATAGATGCTGGGTCACTTGTAATCCAGGCTGCACCATATCGAGGCAAGGGTGCAAGATGGTACTTGTAAAAATTTGGAAACCCCAGTTCAACTTGCCTCATTATGATAACATAGCTCAAGATGGCAACAAAAAGAAAAGCAACTCCACGGGGAAGAGAATGGGTTGTGAGTTACGGGTGAGTAACAGCCAAACCATCAGGGCCAGGGACCCCAGTTTGGGATGCAGGAGAGAGCCTGCTTTCTGCGAGAGCAGGTCTGGACCATTCTCCAGGCGGACTGGGGGCATCTGAGACAGGCTGAGGAACCACGGCTGCCAGGGCCACCAGGGTGCTATGAGGATCAGGGTGGCACAGTTGAGCTGGACCTTGAAGAGGGTCTTGGTAATAAGTGGTAAGGGAGGGAAGACATAAAGGAGTCCTTCTGACCATGGAATGAGAAATGCATCGGCTGCCACCTGGGAGGAGTGCAGCAGTCTAGAGCAGAATTGGGTCAGCTGAGTATTGGCCAGGCTGGCAAAGAGATCCAGCACAGGCAGGTCCCATCGGTGGAGCAGTCAGTTGATCACCCACGGGTCAAGCCACCACTCATGGGGTTGGAGAACCCAGCTCAGGCGGTCTGCCAGAACATTGCCCTGTCCAGGAAGGTACATCACCCTGAGGAGCCATCCTGCTGGCTTGGTTCCACAGGTGGTGCTTGAAAGCCAGGAGGGAGTGGGTACTGCTCAGAGCTTCAGGAGGTTGATCTGTTGAAGGCTCTTTGATGCTGACCACAGGCTCTGAGTACAGAGGATGCTGCAATGGGCCCCTTAGCTCAACATGGAGGCATCCGTGGTGAGAACCCTCTGAGGAGTTAGGACCTGAAAAGGTATTCCTGCCTGCAGGTTCAATGGCTATTGCAACCAGTCGAGGGACTCGGCAAGGTGACAGTCACCCTGTTCTATGGGCACCTCGCCGCCTGGGACCACTGGGAGCTGAGGGCCTATGGGCTGCATGTGGAGATGGGCGTTGGTCGTGACATGCACTGTCGAGACCATGTGCTCCAGAAGGCACAACATGAGCTGGGTGGAGGCCAAGGGACAGCCCTGAATCTCCTTTGCGAGAGCTTGCAGGTGCTGGGTCCTGTCAAGGGGGAGAAAGGCTCGGGCCTGGACTGTGTCTGGCAATGCCCCTATGAACTCCAGGTTTTGGGGAGATTGCAGGTGGGACTTGGGGTAGTTGATGACAAACCCCAGGTGCTCCAGGGTGAGAATGGTGCAGCATGCTGCCCACTGCACCTCTACAGTAGTGCCGGCCCTGACCAGCCAGTCATCTAGGTAGGAAAAGACGAATATCCCCTGTAGCCACAGGTGAGCGGTGACCACCAATAGTCACTTGGTGAACACCCTTGGAGCCAAGGCTAGGCTGAAGGGCAGAACCCCCTTTTGGTAGTGGCTTCCTCCAACAATAAACCGGAGGTACTGCCAGTGTCTCAGGTGGATGGGAGTATGCGTCTTTGAGTTCCAAAGAGCATAGCCAATCACCCTGGTGAAGGTAAGGCAACAATGTTTCAAGGGAGAGCATCTTGAAGTTCTCCTTCACAAGGAACTTGTTGAGAATTCGCAGATTCAGAATAGGGTGAAAGCCGCCAGTCATCTTTGGAACTAAGGGCCAGGAGTAAAACCCCTGGTCCCTGGGACCCTTTCCACCGCCTTGTCAGCCAGAAGCCCAGCGAGCTCTCACTGGAGCAAGTTTCTGTGAAGGGGAATCATTGGGAGTTCACCTGAAAAGAACGGGGACAGCATCTGGTGGAAATAGAAGAGGTAACCCTCCTCCACCATCCGGAGAACCCAGTTGTCGGTGATGATGCTTGGCCATCAGCTGGCAAAGTATACAAGATGCCCCCCTGTGTGCTGTGGGACTAGACCTTCTGGAGGAGGAGAGGCTATACCCAAGGAGTCAAAAGCCCCCCCTCCCTCCGGGTTGTGGATGGGGCACTGCCTGGTGCTTGGGGGCCTTAGGCTTACATGGGCTATGCCCCTGTCCCTTAGCCTGTTGACCCTGTTGGGGAGCTGGGAAGGCCGAGTACTGGGAGTAATTTCCTCTTCTTCGGGTAAAGGGACTTTTTCCCTGAAGCCTTCCGTTGGGAAGGATCAGCTGTTTTCTTGAAGAACCTAGTCCTGTGTAGAAACGCTGACTCCAGCTCGGCGGCTTTATCAGTCATGGATTTGCTGAAGAGATTCTCTCCCTGGCATGGGACATAACCAACTTGTCCTGTACCCGTTGCTCCAAGTTGGAGGACTGTAGCCAAGTCTGGTGGCAGGCACTAATGCCCATCATAGGCTGCTTGAGTGATAAATTTGGAGCAATCCTTGACCGTCGAGGTCAGGGTCTGAAACTGCTGCAGAGGTTCTTCTGCCCGCCCAGCCGAGAACCCAGCAGGTCTTGCAAATACATGCCTATACAGAGCTAGTAAGCCTGGATCCAGCCAATGAGCACTGAGCCCTGGCAGCACTTCCTGCCCAAAGCATCCATGGAGTGGGCCTCCCTGCTGGGAGGCACCGAGGAGTGCGCCTTTTGGCTTTTAATCCCAGATATGGCCGACTCCACCACCATGGAGTTATGGGGTAGCTGTGTTTTCTGGAACCTGGGGCTTTAGCGAACTCAGTACATGGCATTGAGCTACCTGCTCACAATCGGCACCAAGGCTGGGGTCTCCTACATTGGAAGAAAAGCCATTCCAGAATGGGGGAATCAGCACAGTGAGTGCCTCATTCAGAAAAGCATCGTACTGGAAGATCTTAAGGTCCTCTGCCCGAGGCTCCTCATTGGACTCTGTGGTAAAGGTCAAGGCCTTTGCCATGTCCTAGACAAACTTCAGAAAGAAGAGGTCCATGGGAGGGGACCTGTGCCAGTCCTCCGGGAAGGAAGGGTCCGAGGGGACATCCCGATGCAGGTAGGTGTTGGGGGACTCATCGTTGGTCTCCCAGTCCAACTCCAAGTAGGAGGAGACTCTGCAGGTTCTGCAGGCCTTGTGGCTATGCTGGATGACCAATGCCACAAGGCCCCTGGAGCCCTGCGGTCAGAACCAGAGGCACTGGCCAAGGAAGTCCTCCGCCCTGACTGGGACCGAGAACAGGGCCTGTATTCGCCTTGAGGCCAGTGGTGCTCAAGGTTTGGTTCCATGATCTCTGGAGATGCCCTTGTGGTGGAAGGGCTGGTGGTCGGGACTGAAGACTTGGAGAAACCAAGTACTGGTTCATGCTGCTGGACCAAGAAGGCTGCTTCGGCTGGACAAGGCTGGAACCTGATGCAGGGGCAATGTTTTATACCCCGAAACGTGTCACGTCGTTCATGATGCTAGCTGATTAGTCTTTACAGCCTGTTTCCAAGTATGGCGTTTTTGATGCGGGAGTTTGATACCGCCGACATTTTCAGATAAGTATACTTTTAAACACTTGTATAAAGCATTTTTATGACATATTTGATTAAAAGGATTGGCTACAGTGGTTTGGGGTAATTCCCTTTCCCCTTGCTGTGTTAGCTGCTCCGACAAAAAAAAAAAAAAAAAAGATTGATTGCTTCACAATTATGGTTTAATATTGAATCTCGGGTTATGTTTTTGTGATTTATTCACCGGGGTTTGGGTATATTTAATTTCTTCTGGACCAAGAAGGTAGCAATTCTGTGCTCAAAGTCCGCCATCCTGACCATGGACTTACCCACTGCTCCAGCGTCATCTCTCGACGATGTCACCGACAATGTCTGACTCTTAGGGGGATGGCCCTTAGAAGAGGATTTCCTGTCCAATGCCCCACAAACTCAGGTCTCAGAACAGGCACGGTTGTCACGGGAAGTTTTTCCAAAAATGGACTCTCGCTGCATAGCACGGTTCTTCCATCCTTTGTTCATCATCTGCTGACAGAGTCCACAGGAGGAATCATTATGGTAGGCACAGAGAAAACGAAGACAGCAGTTATGCGGGTCAGTGCGGGACATAGTGCCCCACAGCGGTTGCACTGCTTGAACCCACTGACTGAGGACATAACAAGCAAGATGGTGCCCATGAGATCAAACTCAAGTGTCTCTGCTAGGGAGGGAGCAAGGAATTCCCACGCACCGAGAAAAAGACCCCAAAGAGCAAAAGACCCAAGAAAAATGTGGTACAGAGGCGGCAGTGGACCCGGGAAAGCGAGAAGGCACCGGTACGCATACCAGTGGAGGAGTGGAGGAGTAGCCTAGAGGTTAGGGCAAGGTACTTCAGGCCGGAAGGTCGGGGGTTCAAATCCCACTAGACAGCAACCTTGGGCTGGAAGGACTGGGGTTTCTAGTCCCACAGGTGCTCCTTGTGGTCTTGGGCAAGCCACTTAACCCTCCATAGCCCATGTTCCCTGTAAAATAGTTATCTCCAAGTTATAATGCCCTGTTCAATGTAATTTCAGTTTGTTCAATGTAAACCGCACTGATGCAGAATAGCGCGGTATATAAGAGAATGTAAATAAATAAATAAGGAAAAAATGAAAAAGAGCAAAATAAAGAAAAAAATTCAACCTTTTCCGGGGTGCAGATGAATGTCTGATGTGCTCCGCGGAGAAAAGGAGACTGAAGCAAGATGGCACCTTTGGGTGGGAAGGCAACCATGCATGTGCAGTAACCTCTCCCAAAGGCTTTCTTTGAAAGCTGGGGAGAGATTACTGCGCAGGCTCTGTCGGTGCAGACCTCACCCATATGTGAGAACAAACTTTCTGCTTATTCCCTGAGAAAAATCTTTTAAGGCATAGTTCAAGTAACAAGCTTAGCTTGTAAACAACCCGTGAGAGGATCATCATCTTTCAAGTTTCTCCCCAGCAGGATAGGGTTCAGTGGGGACTAATACTGCAATACGTCTTTCAACATGGACAATTTGTCCCTCATGTTTAATGAAATTGTATGCTTGAGGTCTTTACTAAAGATGACACCTAAATTCTTAATTTTCAGTGGGGCCCATATGAGGTTAACATCCCCTATGTCAGTTTGCGTGGTGGTCATTCATAGGCATAATTTCTGTTTTCCCCCAGTTTTCTTTATATCCTAAAAAGGAAGAAAATTCCTTTATCAGTCCTAGCAGAGCTGGAATTGAAATCTTGGGATTGGAGAGGAATAGCAGTACATCAGCATAAGCAGCTAATTCATATATGTAAGATTAATGTCCAATGCCATAAATATTTGGCACATTGCTGACAGCGATCAGCAGGGGCTCCAAAGCCAGACTGAACAGCAGTGGGGTGAGTGGGCACCCCTGTCTAGTGCCTTGAGTAAACAAAATAAGTTCTGAGCATTCCCCATTCATGACAATTCTGGTTTTAGGGTATGTATACAGGATCTTTACCAAGCGAGTAAAGTCCTGGCCACACCCAAATCATTCAAGAACCTGGAACATACATGACCATTCCACATCGGCATCAAGCGATATAACAATTACAGGGGCTTTTTTTTTTTACACTGAGCATCTATTATAAGGTCCCAGATATACCCCCCGCTCATTCCACTTAAACCGGCTCATCCTTCCCCCTCCTTCTGCTGCCCACTTACAATCTACTCGTTCTTCAGCTTTCTTCTTTATAGGTCCCGCACTATGGAATTCCCTCCCCTCTGCTATCCGATTAGAGTCTTCCCATTCAGCATTTAAACAGCAGCTAAAAACCCACCTCTTTTCCCTAGCCTTTGACCTCCCCACTTCTCCCCCCTCTCTATAGCCTTACTCCTCTCTCCCTACCCTCTCTTGCCCTTTCTGTCTCTCTTTTTTTTTTAAATATGTAACTTCCTTTTCCTTTACTGGCTTTGTGCCCTATTTTTAATGGATTTTATGCATTGTAAACCGCTCTGCTTTTATTGTGAAGGGCGGTCAATCAAGTTTTATTAAACATAAACATAAACATGAAAAATGTATGCATTGTCACCAATATATCTACCTTGCATAAAACAGACTTGGACTCTATAGATAAGATCATCCAGTAACCCTCCTAATCGGATTGTCAGGACCTTGGCCAGGATTTTACAATCTAAATTTAAGAACAATATGAGAAAGTAGCTCGCTGCCAAGGTAGGATCTCTATCATACTTGAGTATAACGTGCTTCAGCAAGATTAGAGAAAGTAATTGGGTTTACATATAGGTTATGAAACAGCTACTGAAGTTTCAGCGCAAGTATAGCAGAAAGCTGAGTGTAAAATTAAACAGTGAAACAATATGGGCTCAGCACCTTACTATAGGGCAGGGAATGCATGGCTGAACAAACCTCAATAGGTGCACCAAACCACACCCTATAAGCTTCAGGCAACTGTGGGTGATTAAGCCTTGCTAGAAAGTCCAGGTATGATTCCTTCGCACCATTATCAGAAGAATGGAACAGGTCTTTAGAGTAGGAAAGCAGAAGGCCAGATATATCTTTCATTTTAGTTAATACCTGCCCCCATTCATCACATAGGAATGCTATATGCTACCGCTGTTTCTTAGCTTTTAGAAGCTGTGTCAAAAGACAGCCATATTTGTTATCATCCATTCTTTGTCTGAAGACTTCCTGCCTGGCTTGTCTGCTCATCAGTTTGTTATAGTCATACTTTTTTTTGCAATGGACATCTGAGAGTTTTACAGTTATTTGAATGGGCATGCTGCTGCTCGAGACCAGAAATCTGAAATTCCAACTGCTAGATTGTGTCTAGATTCTTCCTCTTTGGCCAAAAACATAAAATTTATGATTTCACCATGCAAAGTAATTTTGAAAGCCTTCCATATACTATGATATTCTAAAGTGTCCCCTTCATTCCTAGCAAAAGATATCTGCAAAAACCTACATCTTTTCCAAGAAGTTAGGTTCCTTTCGGAGGATTATTAAGTTTATGTTACCAAATGGGCCTTGGTACAGGTCCACTAGGCAAGATTAGCTCCAAGACAACTGCAGCGTGGTCTGAAATAAGTATTGGCTGTATATCCTGGATGCTCCCAGATTCCTGGACACTCTGGAAGCCCCGCCTTGTGTTTCTTCTGCTACCCCTCCTTGAGTTGCCATCTTGAAAACAGAAGCTCAACGACCTGGGAAATATAGGTTATATTTAAAAAGTCTGCTGCAGAAGTATGAAGGAAAGAGACAGAGTAACTACAGAAATGAGACTATCGAACATTTTCTGACGTTCACTGTCAGACAGTTCTGCTCTCTCTCTCTCTCTCTGTCAATGGGCCAGAGAGAAAGGAGGTGGCACAAAGAGCAACCAAAAATAGATTTAAGGTTTGAGAAGGTTTCATGAGAGTGGAATTGTTTGTAATTGATTTCTCTGGCCCCAAAAGCATGAAGGCGAGTTCACCATGTATACCGCTCTGATGACATGAAGAGCAGTATAGCAAGATTTAAAACAAACAAACCATAAAACACAAGCTAATGGGAGGAAAGTCTGTCCAGAAGACCAAGGAAGAAGCATCAAAGGCTATGTCTCTCCAGGGCTTCTAGAAGGGAAGAGCTATTGGGTCATTGAGAAGGACATTGCTTTCTCATGCTTGGAGTGGGTTCCAGGGGGACCCAGTTAAAGCCATGCTTCAAAGGGTTACTTTCCCTAATCTATGGGAGACGGATGCTTGTCTTGAAGGCTGGATATATCACCAGATACTGAGATACCAGTGCAAGTGGGAGAAGGAACAAGAGACTGAAAGGAACTAATGGAAATCCCAGCTCTTCCTGCACCTGTTTCTAAGTAACATAAGGAAATGTCTGTCCCTGCTTCTTGTCTACTGGAACTCTGAATAACATTTTTCTGATTTTGTATTATTTTACCACTTCTAGCTTTCCATCAGTAAAACAACCTATTTTTGTTTCGGAAGAACCAGCTTTTGGTTGACTATGTTTCCTTTTTGATACTACTACTACTACTATTAATCATTTCTATAGCACTATAGGCACTTTACATATAATTCATGTAAAAGACAGTCCCACTCAACAGAATTTACAAGCCATTTGAGGCAAACAGAACAAACAAGGAACTAGGGCATTTGATTATAAGGAAACTATTAAAAAATGCAAGGGCATTAAGTAGGAGAAAAAGGGGTCAGGATCCAAAAGTAGCATTGAACAGGTGGATTTTTAGCCTGGATTTGAGCAGGATTAGAAATGGAGCCTGACACAATGACTCAGAAATGCAGGCGTATAGCGCAGCAAGATGGAAGGAATGGAGTCTGGATTTAGCAGTGGAGAAGAGCTCAAATAAAAGCAAGCCAGTAATGTGATCCCTTTTGGGTCTAAAAGCTATGTTTTTTTCTATGTTTCTATAAGGATGCTTGGGTGCATACGGAGAGGAATGACTAGCAGAAAAAAGGAGGTGATGGTGCCTCTGTCTAAGTCTTTGGTGTGGCCTCATTTGGAGTATTGTGTCCAATTCTGGCGACCGCACCTTCAAAAGGATATAAACAGGATAGAGTCAGTACAGAGGGTGGCTACTAAAATGGTTAGTGGTCTTCATTATAAAGCGTATGTGGACAGACTTAAGGATCTTAATATGTACACATTAGATGAAAGGCGGGATAGAGGTGATATGATTGAGACGTTTAAATACCTCCGTGGCATAAATGAACAGGAGGAGAGCCTCTTTCGATTGAAAGTAAGTTCTGCTATGAAGGGACAAGGGATGAGGGTGAAAGGGGATAGATTCAGGAGTGATATATGGAAATATTTCTTTACGGAAAGAGTGGTGGATCCGTGGAATAGTCTCCCAGTGGAGGTGGTAGAGATGAGGACAGTATCTGAATTCAAACAAGCATGGGACAAACACAGAGGATCTCTAAAGGAAAAAAAGGGGACTGTTGCAGTTATTTATATGGAAGGACAGACTAGATAGGCCATGTGGTCTTTTTCTGTCATAATTTTTCTATGTTTCCATGTTCCCCTCTATTGGAGAATCCAGAACCGCAGTCAGTTTTTCCTCTATTCAGTAACATGCTAAGGTGGATCTTACCATTAATAGGAAGTGCCCGGGGAGAGGGGGTTTACACAGAAAACAGTATGGGAGTAAACAAACAAATAGCAAACTATATTCTTTGCTCAAATGTAAATTTTCCCCTTAAATAAAAGGTAAACAACACTATTTTGTAAATTATATATGAAACGTATATGCAACAATTATTGGGCTTTGTGAAACTGATTCTTGAGAGTAAAATCAAATGCAGAAAATCATACCAGCTTGAAACAGGATCTAAAACAAGGCCATAGAGTAACAAGACCAATTTAATATTTGCAAGCCCATCCTTTTATGGATAAACTTTAAACCAGGAAGTTGAGGATTTCTATTCTAATAATGCTACATAAGGATGGCAAATTTATAAAAGAACTAAATACAGAGAACATCTAATAAAACCATTAGGAAAAGGACATAATCATCTAGAGGAGGGCACACCATCTCAAAAAAACAAAATCTTTCCCTAAAACACAAATGGAGTGAACATTACAAAAATCAGAAAGATAGGCACTAACTTAAATCCTACTGTTACTCGGGAGGCAGACACGCTGGAGCAGCTATGCAATAGTTAATTCTTGTACAGTAATAAACTCTGACAGCCTAAAGGAAAGGAATGCATTAGTGAGATATCATCTGATGAGCCCTGTCATTACAAGGCAGCTCCACCCACTATAAGCTTGTCAAAAAGTGTTACTGTAATCCATTGAGAAGTCCCTTCCTCAGGCAAGAGGAGGAAAAATGTTTAGGATAGGTTCATAACAGGTGTGCTGGATTGTAAAGCCAGGGTTTAATTATGAATGTCTCCTCATTAGTTTCAAATGTGACAAATTCAGGCTTTTTTCCTAGTCTTTCATGCTATACTAAACTTATCAGTCAACAGTCAAGTCAAGAGCCAACAAAGAGACTAAGGACATGGCTTTTTAACACTGTGCACGCCCCAAAGCAAACAGGCAGAGAGACTAAATGACAGCAAATTTAACTGGTTTTTCCTGAGTCAATTCTCATCCCTTGGTTGGACAAATATTTATCTTACTAGAGTGCATTAATGTTCTTGTTAAGTACTGTATTTAAAACAGGCATGTCTTTTGCACACATTTGCATTTCAATTAAATAATTAGTTTTAAATGAGGAAAGAACTTGAGAGCAGGTCAAGGAGAAATCTAGCAGTATGACGACGTAGGAATTTCAGAATCCTGGAAATATTTCTCCCTTTATATAAAAAAAAAAATAGGCTGGCGGAGGGAACAGAGTTCCATTTTCAGCTCAAGCCGTGCTTGCGCCAGATCCAGCTCTGGTTGAGAGATACTGTAGAAGCCCAAATGACCAGGAGGAAACGGTTGAGTCCAAAAAAAAAAAGGAAGAGACGTTTATTACCAAATATGGTATTCACTGTACAGATTCACAAGCTTGATGGAACTTCAAAAGTATTCAATATTCAGAGATAATTGTAAGTATAAGAGCAGTACAGACTCCAAAGAGGAGATGATCTAAAAGCTATATTGGTCCTGCAGAAAACCAAAGGCTTTTATTTATTTTAAAACTTTATTTTTCGATTCACAATAACAGGACCATTACAATAAAAATTACTACAAATAATCAACTTCCAATACCACCAACAGAACAGAACATAGCATAACTATATTTAAAAAAGAGCAGAGGTCAAGCCCAGCATAGGATCAGATGCTAGCTATGTAGAGATGCAAAGATCTCCAAATTCTTTCTAACTTACCAATGCAATTTGTTGAAACAGAAACGGCACCTTCAAACTTCCTCATGATACCAACTGCGTGCCACCAGAAGGTAACATTTAGTAAGGATGTATCCTTCCAACAATGCAGTATGTGCTGATTGGCAATTGATATCATTATGTCAAACAAAGACTTGTCATATTTAGCAAGGGCATCATGCATACACAGAGATCTGAATACAACAACTTGCAGTGTCAAATCAGAATTCAGCTTAAACATCTCTCATATGAATCTCCAAACCCCTTGCCAGAAAGGTTTAATACAAGCCCAGGAAGTATAGAGCCATTCTGCTCTATACTTCCTGGGCCCCGCTCTCTGGAACTCATTACCACCAACACTCCACACTGAACTCTCCTACCCCAGATTTGAAGCAATGCTCAAAATCCACCTCTTCCATCTCACCTTTGATCTTCCCCCCACCCTGCCTTGCTTACTCCCTCCATACCTACCTGATGCTACTCCTTTCTTCTAATGTATAGCATCCTGACTACTCCTTTCATCTACCCTCCTCTCCCCCTCCCTTGTTCTCTTCCTCTTTCCTGTCTACCAATGCAGTTCTTTTCTTTTTCAATACTTCCAGCCACTTTGCTTTTGTAAACCACCCTGACGGTGTTGCTTGGGTGATATATCAAACGCTGAAATAAAGAATAATGTACCAACCACGGACGAGCAGTGCCAACACATGTTTGAATCTTGTAGCCATCCCTATGCATACGCAGAGGAGTCCATACAGTATGATGTGCAATGAAATATGACAACTGCGCTAGACTGCTCGACATGGTTAGTCTCATAGCATGGCACCAAAAAAATTCCATCTGATCGTGTTGTGGGGAATATCAACATTAAACTCCCACGTCCTACAAAGACCTGTCAATGAAGTGTTATTATAAGACATAATCATTTTATAAAAAATAAGAAGTTAATCTCCCTTTAGCTTTCACTTGAGAGCATACATCATAGAGATCAGAATTGGGACAAGACCCCCATTCTCCCATGACGAACCCCGTGCCAAGCCCCGAACCAGACCGTTCAGTTTGGCAGCCTGCGATACTGATAGTCCAAACAGCTGAATCAGATCTTCTTAACAAACAAAATTCCTACCACAAGGAGCTGACCTACACTAACTCCAAAGAATTTTCCTACCCTTAATTCTCACTAGCTTATTGTATCAGAGTGAAGAAGCAGCAGAGACTGGGTACAGTACCTTACAAACTGGTTCCATTACCTTCACTGCTTTAATAGTGCTGTTGATTAGAGGCAGATTGAACTTAAGAGTCTGGAAAATCTATTGTGGGTAGAGCAGATAGCTTAAAGGGGGAAACAAAACCTTTTCCCAGTTCGATCCAGGTGGACTCATCTAAGATCTACTCTGCTCCATAACTTATTAGTGATGTGTAATGATACGTCTTAAAATCTGGAAGCTAACCCCTCCTTTATTTCTTCTTAATTTCAACTATGCAAGAACTATATGATGCCTCTTGCCCTTCCATAGAAAATTAGTGAGAACCTTAGAGTGGAGGAGTGGCCTAGTGGTTGGGGCAAGGTACTTCAGGCCGGAAGTTCAAATCCCACTAGAGGACAGCAACCTTGGGCCAGAAGGACTGGATTTTCTAGTCCCACAGGTGCTCCTTGTGGTCTTGGGCAAGCCACTTAACCCTCCATGTCCCATGTTCCCTGTAAAATAGTTATCTCCAAGTTATAATGCCCTGTTCAATGTAATTTCAGTTTGTTCAATGTAAACCGCACTGATGCAGAATAGCGCGGTATATAAGAGAATATAAATTTAAAAAAAAATAAACCTTATCTAGTTGAGCATAGAAATGCTGTTTGCAAAGTCCAGGCATCATTCCCAATTTATAAATTATGCTAGGAAGTACCATCATCTTAATGGTGTCCAACCTTTCCTACCAAGACATCCGAAGAGGAGATCAGTGTTGCAGTGAACCCTTCAGATCAGCTAGAATAGTGCTAGTGTTGCACGCAATTGTTTCCGCAGATGATGAAGTAAAATGCATTCCTAGATATTTTATACCCTGAGGCACTCACTGAAAAGGAAATTTATTTATTTTTTTAAAGATATGCCACACTGGCTGAGACCAAAGATTCATTAAGCTCAGAATCCCATTTCCAAAAGTGGTCAATCCAGGTCACAAGTACCTGTTAGGATCCCAAAAGGCAGACAGATTCCATGCTGCTTATTCCAGGGGTAAGTAGTAGATTTCCCTAGTCCCGTTTAATAATGGCTTATGGACTTTTCCTCCAGGAACTTGTCCAAACCTCTTTGAAACCCAACTACACTAACAGCTTTTACTACCATCTTCCAGAAACAAATTCCAGAATTTGATTTTGCATTGAGTGAAAAAATAATTTCTCCAATTAGTCTTAAATGTGCTACATTGTAGCTTCATTGTGTCCCCTAGTCTTTCAAACAACCGATCTACGTTTACCTATTCCACTCAACTATAGACCTCTATATCTCCCATTAGCTGTTTTTTCCAAGCTTTGTTGGTTGTGATACCTTTTAATAGACCAACAAAAAAAATGTTGAAGTACATGAACTTTGGAGACATCAGAGGCCTCCCCATGGCTGGATTTATTCCCCAAGTGCTCCTAGGCAATAAGGGGAGGAAAGAACTTTCCTGCTATCCACCTCTTCAGAACTTTCCCCCTGCCATTGGAAGAGGGGTAGGAAAGAAGAGGTGCTCCGATCCCCGCCATCCTGCCATCTACTGGGAGGGGGGGGCAGTAGGAAAGAGATGCTGTGCTCCCCCCCGCCCCCAGCAGCAGCAAATTGATTTTAATGATTCAACGCTGGGCCTGCAAGCCCTCATGCTCTGGAAGGCCCTAAATTGCAAGGCCCCCTCCTCTCACAGATATATGGGAGGAGCTGGTAGGACATTGCAGGTGCTGTTCAAAACACAAGGGCTTGCATGTGCAACGCTGAATCTTTAAAATGCATTTGCTGCTGCTGTCACTGCTCCAGGACTGGGCTGTTGAAAGAGACAGCAGTGCTGTCCTAGACTGAGGCATGGCAGCGATAGTAGTGCTCCAACATCTATCAAAATGTTGGAGCTGGAGGTAGTTGCTTACGTTGCCTATGCCTAAATCTGGTCCTGGGACGACGAGTCCTTTAAAAGGTATCACAACTTACAAAGACTTAGAAAGGAAGAATGTGAATAGGTGAAAACTAAAGTGATGTGATTGTGCAAAAAAGATCAGTTTCTCAAAAGTATGCCACAAAAGCAAACCTGTTCATTCAAGTATAATGGCCTGGGTCTCTATTGCACAAAACGTTCGCCAATAGTTATCTATAGATATTTCTGAAAGTGCATTGGTTCTTTATGGATTTAGACACCATGGGGGTAATTTCACAAGGGTATTTCAAGCCTATTTTATAAAGTAGGCTCACGTACTGTACAGAACTTTACTGTATTAAGTGTATAAGTGATCAAAAGCGCACATACATTCTAATATGTGTGTACATTTACACCCCACCCCTGTGCACACCCACATGGACCTAATGTGTGCAACTGACCAACTAAAGTGTACATATAAAGGCCCATCCACATGCGTAAGTCATTGAAAATACATGATTTATACACATCGACAGTATGTAAGTTTGCCTGGCTCCTTATAAAATTAACTATTTGAGTAAAAAGAACCACACTTGGCAGGGGATACCTTTTTGTTCACAGGAAGGTCATGATGTACTTTTCAACTCAAAATATCCCGTCTTCTCCGAGGTAGAGGCTTCAGACAGACTCAGTCAGTCTCTCTCTGAAAAATATACTGGTGCTCTTTTTTACTCTACAGCTCTAAAGCTCAAGGAGAGTCGTGTAAACTAGGACTAGAAAGGGGGACTGTTACTTCAGGAGAGAAATCTGCAACTGTGAGTATATACTTCTGGTAATTTTCTAAAAAGAATTCTTTGTATTAAAGCTACTTAATCTGTGAACCCACTGTTTTTTGTTGGATCAGTTAGGGCCTAGTAGCAGCAATTAAAATTTGAATTTAAAACACAGAGGAGAACTTTCTGGTTACATTTCATACCCAGCAGAGAGCTTGTAGTTTAAATTTAATAGTCACTCAGGGCCAAGTAACAGCAAAGAACTTTTAGTTTAAATTTAACACACAGAAGAGAGCTTTCTGGTTACATTTGGAACCCAGCAGAGAGCTTGTAGTTTAAATTTCATAAGAAGTTAGAGCCTAACAGCAGCTAAGAGCTATAATTTAAATCAAATCAGAATTTAGCTTACCTCAGCAGCACAAGACAGGGTACTGTGTAGCAGCCCTCTTTTAATAAGTGTTATTTCCCTCCCTCCCTCCCCACACCCACCCACCTTCTCATGTTCTCTGTTTTCACTGTTCATGAAACCTGTTTAATGTATACCCAGTTTATTGTCCTGTTCATTGTAAGCACTGATCAATTTTTGAGATGTGTAGTTTTATGTTCATTGTAAACCGCACTGATGTCAAATAGCGCGGTATAAAAGAAACTGTAAATAAATAAATAATAATCATAGCTTTATAAGTACTTACACATCTTAAAAGACAGGAGGTGCTTTCAGGTGAAGCTCATTACCCAAATCAGTCATACACTAAGGACCTGAGATTAATTAAGCTTCAGGTGAACAATGTATATTAAACGTATTAGGTACAGTTTTATTGATATAAATACCCATAGCAACCCCTAGTAAGTAAGAACTTAAAGATCTAGACACAAACTTAAAACTAAGATGCAGACAGCAGTCCAGCAGCGGGATGGGGGCTTTCCAGTCTTTTGCATTGAGTGTCACATGTATGATTTTCTCCCAGTTGGTGAGAGGTCTTATGTGTGCACTAGGTGCAAGGAGCTCTTTGCTCTCAGGGAACAAGTCCGTTCTCTAGAGGCTAAAGTAGCAGACTTGGAAAACATAAGACAGACAGAGAGGTACATAGACGAGACCTACAGGGATATAGTCCTGAAGTCCCACCTCCACTCTGGCAGCACCCCTGTTGCCATGGAGGAGAGAGGTCACGTGACAGGAGAGCATCACCCTGGTGTGGCAGGAAGTGATCCTGTAACTAGGACCTGTACTGCAGGTGATGTAAAACCCTCTCGCACTGAGGAAGTTTCTCCAGGGCCATGTGCCCATGAGGGAAGGGTTAGGACAGCCGTTATAGTTGGTGATTCGATCATTAGGCATGTAGATAGCTGGGTGGCTGGTGGACATGAGGATCGCCAGGTAACATGCCTGCCTGGTGCGAAGGTAGCGGACCTCACGCGCCACCTAGATAAGGTCTTAGATAGTGCTGGGGAGGAGTCTGCTGTCTTGGTACATGTTGGTACCAATGACATAGGAAAATGTGGTAGGGAGGTTCTGGAAGCAAAATTTAGGCTTTTAGGTAGGAAGTTGAAATCCAGAACTTCCATGGTAGCATTCTCCGAAATGCTTCCTGTTCCAAGCGCAGGACCCAAAAGGCAGGCAGAGCTCCGGAGTCTCAATGCGTGGATGAGACAACGGTGCAGAGATGAGGGTTTTGGATTTGTTAGGAACTGGGGAACATTCTGGGGAAAGGAGGGGCTCTTCTGAAGGGATGGGCTTCACCTTAACCGGGATGGAGCCAGGCTGCTGGCATTAACCTTTAAAAAGGAGATAGAGCAGCTTTTAAACTAGATATTAGGGGAAAGCCGACAGTCACCCAAGAGCGGATGGTTCGGAAGAATGTATCCTTGAAGGATACTACCAAAAGCAGAGAGGTTCCACAAAAGAGTAAAGTAGCCCAAATGCCCTCAAATATGGAGCAGACAGAGCTTAAAGATCCCAATTTACCCATGTCTAACAATAGCCAAATTAACATGAATAAAATACATTCTCTAAAATGCTTGTATGCAAATGCTAGAAGTCTAAAGAATAAGATTGGAGAGTTAGAATATATAGCACTAAATGAAAGGTTAGATATGATTGGAATATCAGAGACATGGTGGAAGGAGGACAACCAGTGGGACACTGTGATACCTGGGTACAAACTACATCATAATGATAGAGCTGATCAAATTGGTGGAGGGGTTGCGCTCTATGTTAGAGAGGGCATTGACTCAGAAAGGATTAAAGTTTTGCAGGAAACAAAATCTGCTGTAGAATCTATATGGATTGAAATTCCATATAAAAGGGGGAAGGCAATGGCAGTGGGGGTGTACTATCGAGCACCTGGCCAGAATGACCAAATGGATGATGAAATGCTCAAAGAAATCAAGGAAGCTAATAAAAGTTACAGCGCAGTAATAATAATGGGTGATTTCAATTACCCCGGTATCGACTGGGTCAGTGTCACGTCAGGACATGCTAGGCAGATAAAGTTCCTAGATGAAATAAATGACTGCTTCTTGGAGCAGCTAGTTCATGAACCAACCAGAGGGGAAGCCATATTAGACCTAGTCCTTAGTGGAACACCAGATCTAGTGCAAGAGATAAGGGTGTTGGGGCCACTTGGCAATAGTGATCATAGCATAATCGCCTTTGATTTAATTAGTGGAGGAGGGATAGTAAGGAAACCCACAGTACTACCTTTTAACTTTCGAAAGGGAGACTATGATAAAATGAGGAAAACAGTTAAGAAAAAATTAAAAGGAGCAGTTGCAAAGGTTAAAGACGTACATCAAGCTTGGGTGTTGTTGAAAAATACTATCTTGGAAGCCCAGACCAGCTGTATTCCACGCTTTCAGAAAAGTGGAAGGAAGTCCAAAAAACTGCCAGCATGGTTTAAAGGTGAGGTCAGAGAGGCTGTTTTTGCCAAAAAAGCATCTTTCAGGAAATGGAAAAAAGAGCCAAACGACGAAACCTGGAAACAGCACAAGCACTGGCAAGTCAAATGCAAGGCATTGATAAGGCAGGCACAGAGAGAATTTGAGAAGAAGCTTGCTGCGGAAGCAAAAACGCGAAATAAAGACCTTTTCAAGTACATTCGTAGCAAAAAACCTGTGAGAGAGTCAGTTGGTCCATTAGATGATAAAGGGGCTAAAGGAGCACTAAGAGGCGACAAGGCGATAGCGGAGAGACTGAATGAATTCTTTGCTTCGGTCTTTACTGAGGAAGATGTAGGGATGTTACCCATGACTGAAGTGGTATTTTAAAGGTGCGGAAGAATTGAAGGAAATATCGATACATCGGGAAGATGGTTTTAAATTTATGTTTTATTTATTTTTACTCATCGTCTTTTGTATTGTCATGCTTTTCTTTCTTTCCTATCATTTTTGGCGTTCTTTTCCGTAGTTTTGCAGTGCTGCCTTTTTTATATTGTTTGTACACCGCTTAAATGTTTTTAACGCAAGCGGTCTATCAAGTACGAAATAAAGTTAAAGTTAAAGTTAAAGTTTACAACTATTAGATAAACTGAAGAGTAGCAAATCACCTGGGCCGGATGGTATACATCCAAGGGTGTTGAAAGAACTGAAATATGAGATTGCAGACCTGCTATCAGTAATCTGTGAACTATCATTAAAATCATCTCTAATACCTGAAGATTGGAGGATCGCCAATGTAACAATTTTTAAAAAGGGTTCCAGGGGTGATCCGGGAAATTACAGACCGGTGAGCCTGACGTCAGTACCGGGAGAAATGGTAGAAACCATCATAAAGAATAAAATTACTCAGCATGTAGATAGTCACAACCTAATGGGAGACAGCCAACATGGCTTTAGACCAGGAAGATCTTGTCTTACTAATCTGTTATGTTTTTTTGAAGGAGTGAATAAACAGGTGGACAAAGGTGAGTCGGTTGATATTGTGTATCTGGACTTTCAGAAAGCCTTTGACAAGGTCCCTCATCAAAGACTTTTGGCAAAACTAAAGAGTCATGGGATAGGAGGCAGTGTACTATTGTGGATCAGGAACTGGTTAAAAGATAGAAAGCAGAGGGTAGGGCTGGGTCCGCTGCTTTTTGACATATTCATAAATGACCTGGAAAGTGGAATAACAAGTGAGGTTATCAAATTTGCAGATGACACAAAACTATTTAAAGTTGTTAAAACCCAAGAGGATTTGTAAAAATTGCAAGAGGATCTTGACAAATTGGAAGACTGGGCATCAAAATGGCAGATGAAATTTAATGTGGACAAGTGCAAGGTTATGCACCTAGGGAAGAACAACCCAAACTATGGTTACATGATGCAAGGTTCCACATTAGGAACCACCACCCAGGAAAAAGATTTAGGCGTCATTGTGGATACCATGTTAAAACCCTCGGCCCAGTGTGCAGCGGCGGCCAAGAGAGCAAATAGAATGCTAGGTATGATAAGGAAAGGAATGGAAAATAAAACAAAAGATATTATAATGCCTCTATATCGTTCCATGGTGAGACCGCACCTTGAATATTGTGTGCAATTCTGGTCGCCGTATCTTAAAAAGGATATAGCGATTTTAGAAAAGGTTCAGAGAAGAGCCACCAAAATGGTAAAGGGGATGGAAGGATACTCCTATGAAGAAAGGCTAAAAAGGTTAGGGCTCTTTAACCTGGAAAAGAGACGGCTGAGGGGAGATATGATAGAAGTCTATAAATTAATGAACGGAGTGGAACGGGTAAACGTAGATCGATTGTTTACGTTATCAGAATATAGAAAGACTAGGGGACATGCAATGAAGCTACAGGGTAAACTATTTAAGACTAATAAAAGAAAATATTTTTTCACTCAACGTGTAATCAAACTCTGGAATTTGTTACCAGAGGATGTAGTAAAGGCTGTTAGTATAGCTGGGTTTAAAAAAGGTTTGGACAAGTTCCTGGAGGAAAGGTCCATAAACCATTATTAAGAAGTGACCGAAGATATCAATGCTTGACCCAGTACAAGCATTGTGGAACTTGTGTCTCTTGGGGAAACTGCTAGGTACATATGACCTAGATTGGCCACTGTTGGAAACAGAATACTGGGCTTGATGGACCTTGGTCTGACCCAGTATGGCATATCTTATGTTCTTATGGGACTTCTTACTTTTCTCATGGCCAGCTTTATATAGTGAACTCAGGAGTTGGAAGCAGCAAAAAAAAATAAAATTGTATTTGTTCACTCCTAAAACATTGTATATCCTTTATGCTTTTCAACAAAAATAAGATCTGACATATAAAATTTACAAAGCTTATTTGATGTTGGTTGACTATTTTCTACTGACTGAGGATACTGAATTTCCCAAGCAACATTGGGTAACTCAGTTAGTAAAAATATATTAACACGAAATATGTGACTGTTTAAAAACGTACTTAAAAAGTTCTTATGTGGAAATTCTAATTTAGTGGTTACGCTTGTATCTGTAAAAATTGAAGCTCTGCTAAAATGGCATACGGTGCAAGTTTTTGATGGATACTAAGCACAAATTTCCAATTGTGTTTTAGCGAAGTCTAGTTTTCCAAATGGAAGCGAACAAACCTAGGTGGGGTAAATGGCCTTTAGAAGATGACTTCATCTTTCATGCCCATTGTATCACTTGTTCTGTTCCATTTGTGAAAAGTAATGTTTATTTTTTGAAGAAAGCAAAGTAGGGACCTACCAAAATATCTTGCCAAATGGCACCTATTTTTCATTAGTGAATATTCCCATTGTTAACTGCAGGATGCATGCCCAGATTGTTACAAAGAAAGCTCTTTTTAGAATACCTTGACCTGGAATAAAGAGATACTAATTTTTTTTCCCTTCTGCCACAAAAGAGCTTTTTGTTTACCTTCTTGTGGGTTTTACTGACTTACTGTAGCTATTATAAAAGCAGTAACAGAAACCAACATCTGAATCTTGTTCTCTTTTGTCAAGTTTCGAAAGAACTTCTATTTGGCTACATTTTGATCTTCAACAGAAAAGAAATGAGCTGATAGTCATACACAAAACATTGTCCAGGACAAGATTTCTAAGAAAGTTACATATGTTAGGAAGAGAACCACAGAAATAAATATTTCTCTTATGCCAGCATCTTGCGAAAAGCAGCCAATCACGTGCAGTGTTTAGTCCTTTGATTTGGAATCTTTGTCTTTTTAAGTGTAGCAGCTGCTCAGGTTTGCCCTGTGTCATGCTGAATATACACTCCCGTGGATGCAAAGAGGATGCATGCTGGAAAATGTATCTCGGCCTTTCCATAAGGAGCCTATGCTGCAATTTTAAAAGACCAAAGCTATGGTTATGACAGGAGTTCTTAGCTCTGATCCTTGACGTCTAGTTTTCAGGGTAACCAAGCTATGTAATTTAACTTTGTTCATTAATAATACCCTTATCTGATACCGATCAAAATCGGTAGTTGAGGCTGGCGGTGCCGGACCTCTGTACCGGAAACGGATTCGAGGGCCGGAATGGGCGGTAGCATGGTAAGCGGCGAAAAAGTTGATGCAGGTTGTGTTGGTACCGGAGCCGGTACCGGTGCCTGGGGGATCGGGGGATCGGCTGTAAAGGCTTTACCGGTACGGAGGCCGCCAGTAAGGCCGCTAAGCTACACTCAATAGCCAGGATACGTTGATCCATGGAACTTGCCGATGCTTGGGTATCGGCACCGGAATTGTGGGCCACAATCTCTGAGCATGGCACCAGGAGCTCTCCAGAGGTGGAGGCCTTGGGAGAATCCTGGGACCCTACTAAGCCTTTGGAGGCAAGGTCTTCCCGCTGGGGTTGTTTGGCTGGACTGTCCCCCTCCAAGGAAACCCCCGAGGCATCTCGATGCTTAGAAGGAGACCTACCCTTGGAGGGCCGGCCAGTCTTTGAAGAAGACCTAGGTTTCGATACCTGAAATGTTTGGGAGGAAGATGAAGCTCTCAATGACATCGATGCTAAAGATACTGCATCGGAGGCAAAGAGGGTGCCTAGTTGTGCAGCTCGGTTTTGTAGGCCTCTCTTCGTCATCTTCCTGCAAAGATGGTAGATGATCCGGACCTAAGCATGTTAGGCAAAAGTCGTGGGTGTCTGTGGCCGAAATGGTACTGCCACATTTTGAACAGTTTTTAAAACTACTGGATGGTTTTTCCATTTTGTCTATGACAACAAGTGAGGCCTAGGCCTATGATGGCGTCGATGCGTCAGAAGGAAGAAAAAAATTCCTTCCCACACAGATTTTTTTTTTTAAGACAGACAGAAGAAAAGAAAGTACCGACAGGGGTCGGTATTTTCGTCAATGGGAAGGCAGACGCGACCACAAAAAAAAGAAAAAATTTTTTTCTGCAGTGACAGGAATTGCTTCTTGTCAGCTCCGTGGAAAACGAAGAACTGAGGAGGGAGAGCTGGAAAGGTGGGAAAGGCAGCTATGCAGGCGCAGTGGGATGCTCTCAAAAGCTTTCCTATTGGACACTGGGGAGCATTTCCGCACGGGCTCTATCGGTATCGATGTTACCCACGCAGACTACATTCCTGCTTGTTTCTGGAGATCATATCTACATGCTTGTTTCCTAGCTGTATTGTTTCCTCTTTTGGTTTATTTATTTATTTAACAGTTTTTATATACCGTCTTTCATAAATTCAAGACGGTTTACAAGTAACAAAACGTAACATGGCACTGCTGTTTTACATGAACAGAACTTAGTTAAATTGAACTCTTACAAAGAATGACCATTAGGTAACTAGTTACATATTTACATTATTCCTTTATCACAATCACTCTAGGCAAGAATTTCTCAGTGGAAGGAATCTCTGGAACAAAGCATCATTTTTTTTTTTTTATTTATTATAAGATTTAGATCATGCCTTTCTCAGAAGTTTAAAGCAAATTATCAGGTGCAGTATTTTCTAAATTTGTACCTGAGGCAATGGAGTGTTAAATGACATGCCCAAGATCACAAGAGGACACAGTATAATTTGAACTCTGGCTTCCCATTAAGCTACTCCTCCACTCCTTGATAAGAGGTTGGAGAGAAGACAACTCAGAAGTAAGGTAAAGAAGCATTTCTTTGTAGAAAAATGTGGATGAATGGACTAGCCATCTAATGCAGCTAAGGGAAGCTAAAACAGTATTCAACCTCTAAAAAGCATAGGACGAGTTCGGAGGACCCTTTTTAAAGAAGCAGAGTGGGTAAAGGCAGATATCAAGTCGGGTGTGTAGTGCAGCATGAGAAAGAGGAATGAGCAGACTTTAAATGCCATGTTTATTGTGTATGTTTCTGCCCTAATATACACCACTGCACATGATTTTATGTTTTCTTAGAATAAAAGTAGTACACGTTGTAGAGGCATTTCACATTAAAGTAAATGTGCCTATTAGCTTCTTTAGGTCCATGCAAGTGTCTCACACACATACAGCATGAACATGTATTATCTATGCCGTTATTACTACTAATCATCATTTGTATAAACTATAACACGTACGCAGAGCTGTATATTTAGATGCAAGACACAGTCGCTGCTCATCAGAACTTACAATCGAATCAGCCAGTGTGCACTTTCCTAACTTGTTATAACTACACATATGGTTTTTAATTATATCCTTTCCTATCCATTCTTCCGCTATCCAGAAAGGCCTTAAAGATGTAGGAGGCAGGATGTTCAGGTATGGTTTATAGTTTATTAAGAGCTTGATAGATTGCTCTAATAAAGTAATCAGAGTGGTTTATAAAATAAAATAAAATACTAAACATAAATCATAACACTTAACATAAAGAAAAGAAAATTCTGTCATTAAAACACAGGACAGTCAATAGCAGAGACTGCACACACAAGAGGATATTCGGGAGAAATGCCATTGAAAGACAGGAAAGTGGGTAAGGGTTCAAACAAGAGGATAGTTTTCAAGCTGGGGCCATCGCCCAAACTCCCCCACCCAACAGTGATTAAAAAAATAAAGTTCAAATAGAAATCTCTTGAGATCAGATTTGTTCACCGGTGAGCCTTACTTTGGTGGTGGGAAAAGTAATGGAGACGCTCCTGAAAGAGCGAATAGTGAACTTTCTCAAAACCAACAGGTTGCAAGATCCGAGGCAACATGGTTTTACTGAAGGACGGTCTTGCTAAACAAATCTGATTGAGTTCTTTGACTGGGTGACCAAGGAACTAGATCAGGGGCATGCGATGGATGTCATCTACCTGGATTTCAGCAAAGCCTTTGATACTGTTCCTCATAGGAGGCTTGTCAATAAACTCAGTAGCTTGGGGATGGGTCCCAAGATGGTAAACTGTATTAGAAATTGGTTGACTGACAGACGACAGAAGGTGATGGTACATGGAGCTCACTCAGATGAAAGGAAGGTGATTAGCGGGGTGCCCCAGGGTTCGGTCCTGGGCCCGGCACTGTTCAATGTATTTGTGAGTTATATTGCTGAAGGACTGAATGGAAAGTCTGTCTTTTTGCAGATGACACAAAAATTTGCAACAGAGTGGATTCCCCTGAGGGAGTGGATAACATGAGGAAAGATCTACAAAAGCTGGAAGAATGGTCTAATGCTTGGCAATTATGATTTAATGCGAAAAAGTGCAGTGTCATGCACTTAGGTAGCAGAAATCCAAGGGAAATGTACGCGATAGGGGGCGAGAGGTTGGTGTGCATGGTTCAGGAGAAAGACCTTGGTGTGATTATCTCTGATGACCTCAAGGTGGCAAAACAGTATGACAAGGCGGTGGCAAAAGCCAGGAGGATGTTGGGCTGCATACAAAGAGGGATCACCAGCAGAAAGGAGGAGGTACTTATGCCACTGTACAGGTCGCTGGTGAGGCCTCACTTGGAATACTGTGTTCCGTTTTGGAGACCATATCTTGCAAAAGATGTAAAAAGACTGGAAACTGTTCAGAGGAAGGTGACCAAATTGATTTGGATCCTGCGTAAGAAAGCTTATAAGAAGAGACTTGAAGACCTAACTATGTACACTTTGGAGGAGAGGAGGGTAGGGGAGATATGATTCAGACCTTTAAATACTTAAAGAGGAACGATGAACAAACAAACCTATTCCAAAGACGGGGAAGCTGCAAAACTAGAGGGCATAACATGAAACTGCCAGGTGGAAAATTGAAAGGCAATGTCAGGAAATATATTTTTTCACTGAAAGGGTGGTAGATGCTTGGAATGCTCTCCCGATGGAAGTGGTGGGGGCAAACACGGTGACGGAATTCAAAACAGCATGGGACAAGCACAGCTGATCCCTTTAAAGAAACAGGATAAAAACAAAATAAACTGAACCATCTAACTTCTCAACAAATAGGGGTGTCCTACATGGAGTGGTGGGTCCACCCCTAAACAAAGACATGGGGAGGGGTGGCCTGCACAGAGCGACAGGTGCACCTACTCTTGCCGTATTGCTGGGCAGACTGGATGGACCATGCTGGTCTTTATCTGCCGTCATTTACTATGTTACTATGTTACTATCTCAAAATCTTGACCACAGTCTTTGTACGTAGGAGCAAAACGCAGATGAGAATGGAGGTTATTCCATAATGTCAAGAAGCAACACTAAAGAACACTGAATTGATTTGTAACATGCTTTTGATGGTGGTGGAATGGAGATACGATTACTGTGAGTCAAGTGGAGTGCTCGGGTAGGAGTATAGAGATAGACCACTTGGATCGCCCCTCCCAGGCTCATGCCCACCTAGAACAGACCCAGCTTTTTTCTTTTTAGGACCGTCCCTCTGGAACTCACTTCCCGCTTTCCTCTGCCAAGAACAGTCATACCCCAAATTCAAGTCTCTTCTTAAGACTCATCTTTCTATGTTGCCTATGACCTCCCCCCTTGATCCCTCCTAATCTTCCCTCTCTCTGTCTGACCCCCCTCCTTCTCTCTTCTTTCTCCTATCTCTGGTGTGACTGTATGCTCTCCTGTTAAACAATGCAGTTCTTTTCCGTTTCCGGCCTCGGCCATTGCTGTATTTTGCTTTACTGTAAACCACTCTGATGGTTCTGAAGGTGCAGTAAATCAAGCATTCCAATAAAGATAAAGATAATGAAAGAGAGAGAAACAGGGGCTTCATTTTGTAGTCCTTTAAGTGTGAGGATCAAGATCTTAGAATTCAAATAACACTCATGCCGGTGCTGATGGCTCTCTGGACTATTCTGTGGCCTTGTAAATAGAAATGGGAGGAAAGGGGATTCTGTGTGTAAACTAAAAAGGGAATCTTGCATGCCTGTGCTCCTTATCTGGCAGCTTGATACCTAGAAGTAATACCACAAGACTACCACGAGGAGTAAGAGGTGCCATTTTGAACATGGGACCTGACCGAGCAGGATTGACTTAGGATAGTTCCTGCTCCCTGCAAAGGAACCAGAGTAGATGTAACACCATTCATAAAAGAAGATGTTAGTGAAGAGCTTGCAAAACTGAAAGTGGACAAGACCATGGGACTGGATCAGATACATCCCGGGATACTTTAGGAGCTAAAGGAGGTTTTAGCAGGACCTTTAAAAGATATGATTAATAGATCCCTGGAGACTGGGGAGGTACTGTGTGATTGGAGAAGGGCTGAAATGGTCCCTCTTCAGAAATGTGGCAACAGAGACGTGGCAAACTACGGGCCAGTAAGCCTTACCTTGGTAATAGGAAAAATATAATGGAGACGCTGCTGAAAGAAAGGATATCGTTTTTTCTGGAAGCCAACAGGTTATCTTTATCTTTATTACAATACTTTTTATACAGCATCTTCAGAACCATCAGAGTGGTTTACAATTCATCAAAACAAGATCAGAGAGAGGAAAGGAACTACATCGAAGTCATAGGACAGAAGAGGTTGTGAGATCCGAGGCAACATGGATTTACTAAGGAAGATACTGCAAAATAAATATGATTGATTTCTTTGACTGGGTGACTAGAGAACTAGATCAAGGGCATGCAGCGAATGGTCTATTCGATTTCAGCAAAGCCTTTGATACAGTTCCTCATAGGAGGTTTTAGAATAAACTGAGCAGCTGAGGATGGATCCCAAGGTGGTGAACTGGATCAAGAATAGGTTGACTGACAGTCTACAGAGGGTAGTGGTGAATGGAACTTACTTTGAAGAAAGGAGGGTGAACGGTAGAGTTCCTTACGGAATGGTCCTAGGGCTGCTATTGTTCAATGTCTCTGTGAGTGATATTGCCAAAGGGTTAAAAGATTTGCTTTTTTGCAGATGATACAAAGATTTGTAACAAAGTAGACACTTTGGAGAGAGTAGACAGCATGAGAAAAGATCTACAAAAATTAGAAGAATGGTCAAATGCTTGACAATTGACATTTAATGCCAAGAAATGCAGAATGATGCACTTGGGATGCAGAAACTCAAAGGAATTGTACATGATAGGGGACGAGAGGCTGGTGAATACGGGACCAAGAGAGGAACCTCGGGGTTATAGCATCTGAGGATCTCAAGATGGCGAAGCAGTGTGACAAGGTGAGAAGGATGTTAGGCTGTATACAGAAAGGAATAACCAGTAGGAAAGAAGAGGTATTAGTGCCCCTGTACAGGTCATTGGTAAGTCTCACTTGGAGTATTGTGCTCAGTTCTGTAGACTGTACCTTACAAAGGATATAAAAAGACTTGAAATGGTTCAGAGGAAGGTGACCAAGATGATTTGTGATCTGCATCAGAAGAAATAGGAGAAAAAAAGACTGGACGATCTCAATATGTATACCCTAGAATACAGGAGAGAGAGGACATTTAAATACTTGAAGGGTATTAAAGAACAAACTTACCTTTTTCAAAGACAGAGAAGCTGTAGAACTAGAGGACATGAAATGAGGTTACAAGCAGGTAAATTTAAAAGAAATATCAGGAAAAACCTTTTCACGGAAAGGGTAGTGAATGCTTGGAATGCCCTCCCAAAGGAAGTGATGGGAGCAGAAAGAGTGACAGAATTCAGAAAGGCATTGGACAGACACACAGGATCACTACATAGCAAGAGGATGGAATTAAAACAAACATAAATAACTTCTAAATAAAAAGGGTATCCTGCCTGGAACAGCATGAACAACTCTGGCACCTTATTGGGCAGACTAGATGGACCATACAGAGTAGTTACTCACCTGTAACAGGTGTTCTCCAGGAGCAGCAGGAATCAGTCCTCACATATGGGTGACGTTGGCGCCGATGGAGCCCTCGTGCAGAGCATTTCCCCAGCTTTCAAAGAAAGCCTTTGGGAATTGCAGCTTGCATGCGCGGTCTCCTTCCCGCCCAAGGGTGCCATCTTGCTCGGTCTGATGACATAGCTAAAAGACAGCAAAAAAATTAGCAAAATAAATCATATGACTGCAACTCCAAGGGGAGGAGGGAGGGTTGTGAGGACTGATTCCTGCTGCTCCTGGAGAACACCAGTTACAGGTGAGTAACTACTCTTTCTCCAGGACCAAACAGGAAGTCAGTCCTCACATATGGGACTCCTCAGCTTAAGGCTACTGGAGACCTCAAGCGGAAAAATGAGCTCCCGCTAGCTCGTCAGTACGTAAGGAAGGAATCTTCTCTGAGAACGCCCCCGACCGGTAGCCCAATACCAGGGCTGGAGGGTAGGAGTTGCCTAAACCCCAAAGAGATTATGGAGTACTGCCTGTCCGAAAGCACTGTCCCTTCAGGACTCCCTCTCAAGGCAGTAATGGGCCGCAAAAGTCTGGCTTGAAGACCAAGTTGCGGCCCGGCAAATGTCTGCCAACGGAACAGAGCGGAGATGAGCCACTGATGCAGCCTTCACCCTGACACGATGAGCCGTGACTCGACCCTCCAACGAGAGGCCGGCTGCCCCATAAGCCCAGGCGATACAGTCAGCAACCCATATGGACAAAGTACGCTTGAAGACAGGTAACCCCAACTTATTGGGGTCAAAAGAAACGAAGAGATGAACAGCCCTTCGATGCTCCCGCGTACGGTCAAGGTAGAAGGACAACGCCCTCCTACAGTCCAGGGTATGCAGGACCATCTCAGCCCGGTTGGCATGCGGCCTGGGAAAGAAGGTTGGAAGAACCACTTCCCGATTGAGGTGAAAAGGGGAGACAACCTTAGGGAGAAACCTTGGGTGAGTCCGTAAGACTACCCTATTCCTGTAGAACCTAGTGTAAGGAGGATCAGACACTAGTGCCTGAAGTTCACTCACTCGCCTAGCAGAGGTAAGAGCTACCAGAAACAAGGTTTTCCAGGAGAGAAAACGGAGAGGGCAGGTAGCCATAGGTTCAAATGGCGGACAAGTAATCTGCTCTAAGACCACATTCAGATCCCACTCAGGGGCTGGTGGACGCAAAGGAGGCTTAAGCAGGAGGAGGCCTCTGAGAAAATGAGCCAGCAAAGGGTGGTCGGCAATGTTCCCTCTAATTTTCTGTAGGCTGTGTGCACATAAAATATCAGCTGTGCAGCTTTTGAAGGAAGGTTAAATTTTTGTGCGCCACATAACGACACTCGGAGTTTTAAACTTTAAAATTTGACTACACATCAGAATACAGTATGTACACCACATTGATTACACTAGAAAACATTGTAGAACTTGTGAAAAACGTAAATACATAACAACTTTTAAATTTTAAGACGTATGTGTTGTTTTCTATCAGAATCAGAACCGTAATTTTTGTGCGCTCTGCTGTAAAGTATGTGCGCTCGCTCGGCGAGGTGTGTGCGCGCGCGCGCGCGCACACGCGCACAGCTTAGAGGGAACAGTGGTGGTCGGAAAGAGGCCTCCCGTCCACCGGCGAGTGGTGCGCTGAGAGAGCACTGAGGTGAACCCTGACAGAGTTGGACTTAAGGCCTAGATTGGAGAGGTAAAGCAAATATTGCAATACTACCGCTACCAAGCAAGAGAAGGGATCCTCGCTGTAATGAGCACACCAAGCGGAGAATCTACGCCACTTAAGAGCGTAGGATTTCCTGGTGGATTGCCGTCTAGAGGCTAAGACGACATCTTCCACCTCACGAGGCAGTAGTAGGGGAGCCAGGACTACCCTTTCAGCAGCCAGGCCATCAGATGAAGGGACTGGAGGTTGGGGTGCAAGAGAGACCCCTGATCCTGAGACAAGAGATCGTGCTGAAACCCCAGAGGAAGAGGGTTGTCCACCGCCAGCTGCAGCAGAAGCGGGAACCACGGTTGCCTCAGCCACCTGGGGGCTATCAGGATCATTGAGGCCCCGTCCCGGAGGACTTTGAACAGTGTTCTGGACACTAGTGGCGTGGGAGGAAACGCATACAGCAGGCCTGTGGACCACGAGATCAGAAACGCATCCGCTGCTACTCTGAGAGGATGCGGTAGTCTGGAGCAGAAAATCGGGAGTTGCCGGTTCAGAGGACTGGCGAAAAGATCCAGGGTGGGGAGGCCCCACCAGAGAAAGATCTGCCAACGGGTTCAATCTCCATTCGTGTGGTTGCAGGATCCTGCTCAGTCTGTCCGCCAGGTAATTTTCTTGACCTGGGAGGTAGTCAGCCTTGAGGAGGATTCCGTGATTGAGAGCCCAAGAGCACAGCCGTTGTGCCTCCTGACATAGAAGGAAGAAGCCTGTGCCCCCTTGTTTGTTCA
The DNA here is from genome assembly GCA_033557465.1 of Ichthyophis bannanicus. Lineage (NCBI taxonomy): Eukaryota > Metazoa > Chordata > Amphibia > Gymnophiona > Ichthyophiidae > Ichthyophis > Ichthyophis bannanicus. The sequence goes on along the minus strand of CM066040.1, from coordinate 274,237,877 downwards.
CGTAGAACATGGCAACTTGATTGTCTGTCTGGACTAGTACAGATTGGTGAGAGGCGCGATAAGAACATAAGAACATAAGACATGCCATACTGGGTCAGACCGAGGTCCATCAAGCCCAGTATCCTGTTTCCAACAGTGGCCAATCTAGGTTATACGTACCTAGCAATATCCCCAAAAGACACAGGTTCCACAATGCTTGTACTGGGTTAAGCATTGATATCCTGGGTCCCTTTTTAATAGTGGTTTATGGACCTTTCCTCCAGGAACTTGTCCAAACCTTTTTTAAACCCAGCTATACTAACAGCCCTTACTACATCCTCCGGTAACAGATTCCAGAGTTTGATTACACGTTGAGTGAAAAAATATTTTCTCTTATTTGTCTTAAATAGTTTACCCTGTAGCTTCATTACATGTCCCCTAGTCTTTCTATACTCTGATAGCGTAAACAATTGATCCACGTTTATCCGTTCCACTCCCTTCATTAATTTATAGACCTCTATCATATCTCCCCTCAGCCGTCTCTTCTCCAGGCTAAAGAGCCCTAACCTTCTTAGTCTCTCTTCATAGGAGTAGCCTTCCATCCCCTTCACCAATTTGGTGGCTCTTCTCTGTACTTTTTCTAATAACGCTATGTCCTTTTTAAGATACGGTGACCAGAATTGCACACAATATTCAAGGTGCGGTCGTACCATGGAGCGATACAGAGGCATTATAATATCCTTTGTTTTGTTCTCCATCCCTTTCCTTATGATACCTAGCATTCTATTTGCTTTCTTGGCCGCCGCTGCACACTGGGCGGAGGGTTTTAACATGTTATCCACAATGACTCCTAAATCTTTTTCCTGGGTGGTGGTTTCTAATGTGGAGCCTTGCATCGTGTAACTATAGTGTGGGTTGTTCTTTCCTAGGTGCATAACTTTGCACTTGTCCACATTAAATTTCATCTGCCATTTGGATGCCCAGTCTTCCAATTTATCCAGATCCTCCTGCAGTTTTCCACAATCCTCTTGGGTTTTAACAACTTTAAACAGTTTTGTGTCATCTGCAAATTTGATAACCTCACTAGTTATTCCCTTTTCCAGGTCATTTATGAATTTATTTAGCAAGCAATTTATTTAGCAAGCATTTGTAGCCCGCTCCTTCCAGCAGCGGACCCAGTACAGATCCCTGGGGTACTCCACTATTCACCTTTTTCCATTGGGAATATTGGCCATTTAGCCCTACCCTCTGCTTTCTATCTTTTAACCAGTTCCCGATCCACAATAGTACACTGCCTCCTATCCCATGACTTTTTAGCTTCGCCAAAAGTCTCTGATGGGGGACTTTGTCAAAAGCTTTCTGAAAGTCCAGATACACTATATCAACCGACTCACCTTTGTCTACCTGTTTATGCACACCTTCAAAAAAACATATCAGATTAGATTAGAGATGGGAGAGGGCTCTCAGAGCGAGGCGTATCGCCCGGAGCTCCAGGAAGTTTATCTGTTGAGCAGCCTCCCAAGGGGTCCAGAGACCCTGAGTACATGTCCCTTGGCAATGTGCTCCCCAACCTAGAAGAGAAGCATCTGTCGTCAGCACTTGAGAATGAGGAGGGGATTGAAAACCCACTCCGAGTACCAGATTCGGAAGATGAAGCCACCATTGGAGAGAGGAGACTAGCAGGTCGGATATTCTTACTGAGTCCGCTAGGCTCCCTGTGGCCTGATGCCACTGAGTGCGAAGGCTCCACTGAGCAGGCCGCATGTGCAGGCGGGCATTGGGGGTGACATGAACCGTGGAAGCCATATGGCCGAGTAGTCTTAGGAATTGCCTGGCAGAGACCAGGGAATTGCTGTGAAACTGCCTGGCCAGATCCATTAGTCTGTGGGCTCTGTCCAGTGGCAGAAAAGCTTTCGCCTGAAGAGTATCTAGCCTTGCTCCTATGAATTCTAAGTTCTGGGACAGGAGCAAAGTGGACTTTGCGAAGTTTATGAGAAACCCCAAGTGCTGAAGCAGAGCCACAGTGCGAAGGGTGGCTTGATTGGCCTCCTGGGAAGACTGGCCCCTTATGAGCCATTCGTCCAGGTACGGAAACACAAAAAGACCTTGAAGCCTTAGGTAGGCCGCCACCACTGCCAGGCACTTGGTGAACACCCTGGGAGCGGAGGTCAGGCCAAAGGGTAGTACTCTGTACTGATAGTGGTTTCCTCCCACAACAAATCTGAGATATTGTCTGTGGTCTGGATGAATAAGGATGTGAGTATAAGCATCCTTTAGATCTAAGGAGCATAGCCAATCTCCCTGCTGGAGGTAGGGCAGCAGGATTCCAAGGGTAAGCTTCTTGAACTTTTACCTCTCCAGGAACTTGTTGAGGTTGCGCAAGTCTAGGATGGGTCTGAGGCCTCCTGTTCGTTTTGATACCAGAAAGTACCTGGAATAAAAGCCGTGACCTCTCAGGTGGTGGGGCACCGGTTCCACAGCCTGTTCCTTTAGTAGACTTGCTAACTCCTGAAGGAGTAGGTCCCTGTGCAGAGGGAGTCTGGGAGGCTCCCCTGGAAAATAGGAGGGAGGTATCTGGTGAAAATGGAGAAGATAGCCCTTTTGGACTATATGAAGCACCCAGGTATCTGATGTGACGGCTGACCACCTGTGGGCAAAGTAGGCCAGCCGGCCTCCTGTGCTGAGAGAAGCCAGTTGAGGAGAAGAGGCTATGCTTTCTGAGTCAAAAACCCCCACCCTGCTGAGCAGGGGCCAGTGTTGGTGGCTTGGTGGCCTTCTGCCTATGGGGCCCATGACCCTGCCCCTTGGCCTGCTGACCCTGTTGGGGAGCTGCAGAGGCCTGATAATGAGGGTATTGTTTATAGGCAGATGACTTCCTCGGGTAAAAGGTCTTTTTTCCCTGAGCCCTTCTTCTTCTGAGAAGGGGCAGAGGACAGCCTAGTCCTGGTCAGAGTCTCGGTCTCGGGTTCTGCATCCTTTTCAGCCATGGGCTTGCCAAAGAGGTTTTCACCTCGGTAGGGGACATCGACCAACTTGTCCTGTACCCATGGCTCGAGGTCGGATGACTGTAGCCAAGCCTGTTGGCAGGCACCGATGCCGGCCCCGGCTACTCGGGCAGAAGCCTCGAAGCCATCGTAGGCTGCTCGAGAGATAAACTTAGAGCACTCTCGAATACTGGTGGACAAGGCCTGGAACCTCTGCAAAGGTTCCTCGGAGAGACCAGCAAAGAACCCGGCAATCTCCTTTGCCAGGTCTCGGAGATACATGCCCATGTAGAGCAGGGAGACCGTGGCCGAGGATCAACTCGAGCCCGCATGGACTCGAGGATCGGCTCAGCCTCCGGGGTCGACTTGGACACAGCAAGCAAGCATAGAGCCCTGGAAGCACTTCTTACCGAGGGCATCCAGGTTCCGGGCCTCCCGGCCGGGAGGCACCAAGGAGTGCATCTTCTGACTTTTCAGTCGATGCATGGCTGATTCCACAACCATGGAGTGGTGCGGTAATTGTGCCTTTTGGAACCCGGGGCTCTTGCGGACTCGATAGATGGAATCGACCCACTTGCTTAACACCGGCGTCGAGGCCGGGGTCTCCCACATGCGGAAGAGCAGCCGCTCCAGCATCGGAGGAACCGGTACAGTAAAGGCCTCCTTCGGGGGAGACCCCACCAAAAAACAGCAAACCGCCACGTGGGCAACTAAGAACCAGTCAGGAGACGTGGCAGGGAGTCCTAAAATTGCCTTTATTGTTCCACGGATCAGGTGTGCCTAACCCAACACAGGCCGTGTTTCGTACACCACTTCCTCAGGGGTTAAGGGCTCACTAAAAAACATTCATATACATGTTAAATAAAACCACAACAAATAAAACGTATATAATAATACATTAGACAAAAAGAAAGTTAATAAAATACAATCCATCATAACAAATAAAACAATAAATACATAAATAATTATAATGTGATAAACCATTGGTAAAATACATATGTTGCAATAAATAACACAGGTACACTACCAAAAAACTGCCTCCAGTTTTGCAACTGATTCCTATAGATTTTGGGGTGCTGAATCCAGGAAAAATAGCCAAAATGTTCCATCACGTCACGTTTTCTTGCAAAATTAGATTCTTACATATAAGGAATGTTCACATAATTTCTTTTTAGCCGACTGCAGTTTATTTTCTTGGCCCAAAATAGAGGTTGTAATGGTTAACTAACTAGCCCTCATGATATTTTAGAGTGTTTTGTATTCATTTTATACATTAACAGGACAATTGGGAGGCGGGGGGCTAAATCCAGTACTCGCGCTGGCGCATGTTCTTTGTTCGCCTCGCCTCGTTCGCTCGCTCAAACACGGTGGTTGCGACATGAACGTTCCTGTCAAATTTCAGTTTCTTGCAAGTTCATTATTACCTTTTGTTTGCTCAGTCGTAATCCAGCTTTATTCCGAAGTGGTTCACTACAGTTGTAGTTTGCAGTGCTGTGTATTTGTGATGGCTCACAGAGCCAGAGGTTGCGTCAACTCTCCGGATAGTTTTTGTTTTATTTGTGGGGAATATACCGTGAAAAAGCGGCAGAGGAACATTTCTGCATTTATTAAAAAAGTATATTTCGCCTATTTCGGTTTGAAGTTAGGCGATCAAGACAAACCGTGGGCTCTCACAAAGTGTGCAAGACATGTGAGGAAGATCTACGCTTATGGATGAATGGTAAAAAACAAGCATTTCGTTTCGGAATACCTATGATGTGGCGTGAACAAAGAGACCACAGCAGTGACTGCTATTTTTGCTCTTGCATTGTGAAGGGATACAACTTAAAAAATAAGAACGTAATAAGTTACCCCAACCTTCCCTCAGCAATTAGGCCTATGCCTCATAGCAACGAAGTACCTGTGCCTGAACCACCAAAATCTTTGGATCATATTTGTGTGGACGGTTCTGATCATGATGCGACTCATCAGATGGCTTTTCCCGATGAGTCCAGTACTTCCGAGTTTGAAACTGAACCAGATCCGAAACCTGAACTTTCTCTCAAGCTGAATTGAATGATTTAGTCCGGGATTTAGGACTCCCAAAAGATGCTGCCCAACTGCTAGGTTCTCGCTTAAACAGAAAAATCTATTGTCACCAGGAACAACTTTTTATTGGTACCGCAACCGCGAGACACAATTTTTGAAGTATTTCAGCAAAGAGGAAGATTTGGTATTTTGCAACGATATATACGGAGTGATGGAAAAGTTAAACTCAAGTATGATCCTGCTGAATGGCGGCTGTTCATTGATTCGTCAAAAGACAGCATACAAGGTGTTCTTCATAATGGCAACACATTCTCTTCATTTTCTATTGCTCACTCTTTTATTATCCAAGAAAAATACGATAATTTGGCCATTATTCTTCAGAAGATTCGTTATGATGAGCATAGTGGATGATTTGTGGAGACTTTAAAATTCTATCCATGCTATTAGGGCAGCAATCCGGTTTCACCAAATATTCCTGCTTCCTTTGCTTGTGGGATAGCCGGGCCCGCGACCTACACTGGGGGAAAAAAGACTGGCCAATTCGGGAGTATTTGAGACCCGGTGAGAAAAATGTTCTTCATGAGAGCTTGGTACCTCGTGATAAAATTCTATTACCACCTCATTAAGTTGGGTCTCATTAAGCAATTCATCAAGTCCCTTCCAAAAGTTGGTGAGTGCTTTCGGTACCTTTGCTCAAAGTTCCCCCGACTTTCTGAAGCAAAGCTAAAGGAAGGAGTGTTTGTTGGCCCTGATATAAGGAAACTCATTCAGATGGAGCATTCGCTGAAACGATGTCTGAGAAGGAAAAAGAAGCCTGGGATTCCTTCAAGGATGTTGATTAATAAAGAACGGATAACAATAACAAATGCATCAATATAAAAAGGCTGAATCTAAAGATACCTATACTCTAAAACCAATAAAAATACAAGACAATAAAAACACAGGTAAAATTACGAGAAAAAGGAAGAGAGAGATGAGGAGGACCAGAAGGATGTGCCATGGGCACTGACCATTATATGAGAGTAAAAAAACTTCTTCATAACACGCTTAAAAGAAAAACAAAAGAAAAAGGGGAGTAAAAAAGATTAGGAGTGAATCAGTGAAGGGCATGAAGAAACCATAAAGGCATCTAGGAGAACTACTATAAAAAATAATTACAAAATCTAAAACGCTCATAAAAATGTAAATCAAAAACCTACCACTGTAACCATACAGTTTACATAACATCACGAGCTAGAGGCAGGTGGTTTCCACGTTCCTGCCAATCAAAGAGAGTTTCATATTGGCTGGTTACAGTGGTAGGTTTTTCTTTTAAGCGTGTTATGAAGAAGTTTTTTTACTCTCATATAATGGTCAGTGCCCATGGCACATCCTTCTGGTCCTCCTCATCTCTCTCTTCCTTTTTCTCGTAATTTTACCTGTGTTTTTATTGTCTTGTATTTTTATTGGTTTTAGAGTATAGGAATCTTTAGATTCAGCCTTTTTATATTGATGCATTTGTTATTGTTATCCGTTCTTTATTAATTATTTATTGCAACATATGTATTTTACCAATGGTTTATCACATTATAATTATTTATGTATTTATTGTTTTATTTGTTATGATGGATTGTATTTTATTAACTTTCTTTTTGTCTAATGTATTATTATATACGTTTTATTTGTTGTGGTTTTATTTAACATGTATATGAATGTTTTTTAGTGAGCCCTTAACCCCTGAGGAAGTGGTGTACGAAACACGGCCTGTGTTGGGTTTGGCACACCTGATCCGTGGAACAATAAAGGCAATTTTAGAACTCCCTGCCACGTCTCCTGACTGGTTCTCCTTCGGGGGAGAGTCATACTGGAGGGCCTTGAGCTCCTCAGCTCGAGGCTCCTCCTCGGGATCCGCGGGGAAGGCCAAGGCCTTGGCCATATCCCGCACGAAGTCCGAGAACCGGGTATCCTCCGGTGGGGATCGTCTCCGAGGTTCGGACTCCGGCGAGTCCGATGGGACACACCGAGTCCGATAGGTGTCGGGTGACTCTTCGTCCTCCGTCTCCCAGCCCGACTCCTCGGAGGAGTTGTCGAGCGGCTCCGGTCGGGCGGGCACCGATGCCCTCTGCCCCGACGCCGAGGGTACCGGCGTCGATGACCTCGGTCCCGAACGGGAGGCCGAGGGAGACCGTGGCCGAGGATCGATTCGAGCCCGCATGGACTCGAGGATCGGCTCAGCCTCCGGGGTCGACTTGGACGTCGATGTCCCGGTGGTCGGGGCAGATGCACCGGTGAGACTGGCGATCAATGCCAGCTGCTGTTCCATCAAGGCAGCAAGGCTGCTCTCCAAGGCCGTCAACCTGAGTCCGAGCTCAGGAGAACCAGCAGCCCCTGACTCGGGCCCCAACGGTGTCGGGCCCGACGTCGGCTCCCTCGGAGGAGAGTCCACGAGGACCACAGCACTCACGTGTCTAGGAGACTCCATCTCGAGACGAGGTTGCTTGGCAGGCCTCTCCGACTCCGAAGACCCAGGACGGCTATCGGGGCTATGCGACCTGGCTCTCGAGGAACCAGGAGCGTCCACCGACGACACCCTCGCGGGTTTCTTCTTCCTGCGGTGTTCCCACGAAGGAGACCCCCGCTAAGAGGAACCTCAACGCTGCTCGGGGCCGGAGTCCCGAGACGTCGAGGCCTCTGACGAGGTCCGGGCCCGTCCGGACGCGGAGTCAGAGAAGATCCTATCCCTTTGGTGCTGCCGACTCCTCCACGCCTTCGAGGACATTTTGCCACACGGAACGCAAATCATCGGGTCATGATCGGGTCCGAGGCAGCGGAGGCAGCAGTCGTGTGTGTCGGTAAGAGACATAAGTTTCTTACACCGATCACACTTTTTAAACCCGCTGGCAGCCATCGGGGGAAAAAGGGCCCCTGCGAGGTCAAAAGACAGGGCTGCCAGTGAAAAAAGAAAAAATGGCGCGAACGCTAGTCACGAAGGACAAAAACCGAAAAAGGAGAGAGTGGGCTCGATACCGGCGTATCGGGCCCAGGCGGGAAAAGGATCCGGCGTCGAACCGAAGAAGAACAAAAAATAGGGAAATCAACTTTTTCCTCAGCAAAAAACGAACTACGTCCTTCGGGCTCCGCGGAAAAAAGAAGACTGAGCAAGATGGCACCCTTGGGCGGGAAGGGGACCACGCATGCATGCTGCAATTCCCAAAGGCTTTCTTTGAAAGCTGGGGAAATGCTCCGCACGAGGGCTCCGTCGGCGCCGACGTCACCCATATGTGAGGACTGACTTCCTGCTTGGTCCTGGAGAATGGCCTTTATCTACCAGTTGCTCTTCAAAAGTTATAGACCCACTTTTAGTTCATTCCTTTGCTTTGGGAGGGAGGAAAAAGGACAGTGCTCCCTCTCACCCTTCCAAACTATGCGCCTGATGCATTTGCTCAGTACAGCTGATCAAAAACTGTGCAGATTTCATCTGCATGGACAAAGTGTTACATTACAGGGGCGCACAATATTCACAAAGTAGGCAAGTGGGGAAAGAATGCAGAGCATGGCTCCTGAAATTCTTTCCAAGCCTTTTGTACATGTGTATGCTAATGCTTGTATCCATCTGTTTGTATCTGCATTGCCTGTGTGTGTGTGTGTGCGTGTGTGTAAGGGCAGTTTGTGGTGTGGTGTTGTAGCTGAAGGGGGGTTTAGGAGTGGGACAGTTGGGGGGGTAGTTTTTGGGGGTAGAGCAGTTGCAATTGATTATTCTTTAGGGAGGACTGTATGCAGAATTGTGTGTGGGGATATCTTTAGGGGTGTTGCATTTTGTGGGAGGTGGGGAAGATGTAGGGGGATAGTTTTTGGGGGAGAGATCAGTTTGTGTGGTGGTGGGGCAGTTGTGGTGGGATAGAATTTTGGGGGGAACTGTATTATGGTAGTTGGGCGGTTGTGGGGTGGCAGTTTATGGGGTTGGAGCAATTGCAGAAGGCTAGGGGTGGAGCACTTTGCAGGGAGGTGGAACATTGCAGTGGGATAGTTTTTGCAAGTGGGACAGTTTTTAGGTGAATAGATTTTAGGGGTGAGGATAGTTTGTGAGATGGTAGGGCATTTGTAGATGGGTAAATTTTGGGAGTGGGGCAGTATGCGGGGGTAGAGCAGTTATGGGGAATATTTTTTTGGGGTGGGGTGGTTTGTGGGGTAGTGTGGCAGTTGTGGGAGTACTTTTTGGGGGTAGTTTATGAAGGAGTATGGCAGTTGTGGAGGTAGAGTTTTGGGGTGGGACAGTTGTAGATGGGTAGTTTTTGGAATGGGACAGTTGTGGAGGAGTATTTTTTGGGATTGAAACAATTTACTCGGAGATGAGGCTGTTTTGGGATAGTTTTTGAGGCTGGAGCAGATTGTGGGGTGGTGGCACAGTAAAGCAGAGTAATTTTAAGTTGTGGGGGCTGGATGTGAAATGGTGGGGCAGTTGCGATAGGTTAGTTTTGGGTTGTGAGGGCAGTAGCGAACAGAGAGAGGGAGTTTGAAAGGAGCAATTCCCTAAGTGCTATGTTCACTGTATGTAAATTCCTATGCTACAGAATTTGGAACTCTTCCCATAGAGATATCTTGAGCCATTATTTTAGGAGGCTTATTTCTCAGTACTGTTTGACCCATTTTCAAAATTGATGTGTCTATTTATAAATTTTTTCACATGCTAAGTTTCATCCTATTCCATTAAATTTTCAGAGACATTTTGTCCCAGGCATTCTTGACCCCTTTTGTATAATTCTTTGATAAAATAAACCAAAATAAGAATATAAGGCGATGCATTTTTATTGGACTAATACCTATTTTTTTTAAACTAGGCTTTGGTTAAAACCTTACTCCTCAGGTCATGGTTAGAAAAAATAAAAACCGAAATGCTCAGTCATGATGCAATGCAGTTCCCTTCTGTACTAGCAGCAATCTGTGCTCTCAGCTGACTCAGGAGCCTTTCCAAATTTGGCTTTATGTACTGGTCTTCCATGAACGATGCATAGCACGATATCACATTAGTAAGAATGGTTTGCACCGTTCACTTGTATGATCCCTGAACTTATTAGCATTCCCATCAAGTCTCATGTTTTAAACTAACTTTTTAGGAAAATACTTTTATTAATCAAAACCCATTTACACCACACTTCCATCATGCAGTTAAATGCAATCAAGAATTCAATTATATTGCTTTGCTGGTTTCTTGTAACCCTCATTTTAAAATCTACCAAGAATTAACGGCATTAAAGTCAATTTCTCTGCCAATGAGCATTGGCAAATTAAGAAAAAGATGAAGCGAGAAAAATGCAATGCAATTAATGTGACCTCGCATTATCACACAACATAATCAGCACTAATAAAATACAAGACTTAAGAATGTTTTTAGTTTGTCAATTAATGCTCATGCCAGGATGTGATAATCTTCAACGGTAACACACCTATTATTGCAAATTCCTATGTAAGTACTTCATTACTTCAAAATGTCACTGTCAGTTTATACAGAGTAGCAAATAAACATACTCCTTGTGTCTTTAATAATTAACAGACTAGAATTGTCTCTGAAAACTTTAAACTATCCTGTACCAATTATATTTGGCCAGAGAAAATACAGATGTTTGCCGTTGTGGATAACTGACCGTTTGAAATACATATAAGATAGTTACATCTTCATGTCACTAGTTATATACATTCTTTTATTTATTCAGTACAAAATGTCAAAGAAGCCTTTTGAGCAGGACTTCCCAAAATTGTTATGGAGAGCCCACAGCCATTTGGGTTTTCAGGATATGCAAAATGAAAATGCATGAGATAAATTTGCATATGCCGAGTCTCTAGTCCAGACAAATTGCTCATGCATATTGATTATGGAGACTCAAAACCGAACACAATTTAGAATAGCTATCTAGAGAGTCGCCATGAGTCGACTCCGACTCAACGGCACTTAACAACAACAACAACAACAACATTGATTATGGATATCCTGAAAAATCCAACTGCTGTGCCTGGGACATGTTTGGAAAGGTATGTTCAAGAGAAACACTGCTGCTTGCACCCTGCTGTTAGCTCTTTATACTGTATGACAGTGAGGATATAGCATAGTTATTCACCTGTAAAAGGTGATCTCCGGGAACAGCAGGAATAAGTCTTCACATATGGGTATCGTCGGTACCGACAGAGCCTGCACGGGAACGCTCCCCAGGGTCCAATAGGAAAGCTTTTGGGAGCATCCCACAGCACCTGCGTGCTGCCTTCCCGCCTTTCCAACTCTCCCTCTTCAGTTGAATTTATAGCTGAGACCAAAGGAGAGAGTAGACAAAGAGAGAGAAAGATAGATAGAGACAACTCCTAGGGAAGGTGGGTGGGGTGTGAAGACTTATTTCTGCTGTTTCCGGAGATCACCTGTTACAGGTGAGTAACTACGCTTTCTCCAGGAACAAGCAGGAATGTTGTCTTCACATATGGGGGACTCCCCAGCTGAGAGATGCTAGGGGGATGACTCCAGCAAGCTGCAAACCCCAGGTGAGATGGGACATGCTTCCTCCCATGGATCTCTGACATCGAAACCCGGGATGGCAGGTAGGAGTTGTACTAAGTCTGAAAGAGATGCTGGAGCACAGCCTGACTAAACGAGTCATCCCGATGGGAGTCCTTGTCTAAGCAGTAGAGGGCTGTAAAGGTGTGTACCAAAGCCAAAGTGGCTTCTCTACAGATGTCATCAATGGACACAGAACGAAGATTAGCCATTGCGGCTGCCATTGCTCTCACATTGTGAGCTGTGACATGGCCTTCGAGAGAAAGTCCCTTACTCTCATATGCAAAGGATATTCAATTTGTAATCCACCTAGAGAGAGTTCTTTAAGAAACTGGAAGTCCCAAATGACTAGAATCAAAAGCAACAAAATTTTGAGAAGATTTTCTATGTTGCTTAGTTCTTTGAAGTTAAAAAGCTAAGGCTCTTTTACAATCTAAGGTATGAAGATTTCTTTCTGCATTAGAGGCATGAGGCCTAGGGAAGAATTCAGGAAGGTAAACCGCTTGGTTTAAATTAAAAGGCGAAACCACCTTTGGCATAAAGTGAGGATGAGTCCTAAGAACTACCTCATCATGGTGAAATCTTGTATAAGGAGGATCTGCCACTAAAGCCTGTAACTCACTGATGCGTCTTGCAGAAGTGAGGGCAACTAGGAAGATGACCTTACAAGAAACAAACTTTAGAGCTGTAGTGGCTAAAGGTTCAAAGGGCGGTTTCATGAGCTGCCCGAGAACAAGATTCAGATCCCATGCCACCGGCGGTGGTTTAATGGGAGGTTTTGTTAAAAGTAAACTTCTCATAAATCTCGCTACGAGTGGATGAGAGGAAATAGGTTGTCCATCCAGAGGTTCGCAAAAAGCAGCAATGACACTAAGGTGGACCCTTACTGAATTGGTCTTAAGGCCAGAATCTGATAGATGGAGTAGGTACTCCAGAAGCGATTTGACAGGCACTGTATGGGGGTTAAGTTCCCTTTGAGAACACCATACAGAGAATCTCTTCCACTTAAAGGCGTAGGATCGCCTTGTGGAAGGCTTCCTGGAAGCCACAAGGATATCCTTTACCTGTTGAGAAAGGTTGATATCCGGGAATCCTAGGCTTTCAGTAACCAGGCCCTGAGGTGCAGGGAATGGGGATTCGGGTGCAATAGAGTCCCATTCTCCTGGGAAAGAAGATCTGGAGCACATCCCAACTCCAGAGGTGTGGCTTGAGAGAGACGCAGAAGCAGAGGATACCATATCTGCCGTGGCCAACGTGGAGCTATGAGCATCATATGACCTCTGTCTCTCTGAAGTTTGAACAAGGTTTTGGGAATGAGAGGAATGGGTGGGAAGGCATAGAGGAAGTTCCGACCCCAATGGAGGAGGAAAGCATCCCTTGCCTGACAGTTTTGAGCCGGAATTCTGGAACAGAATCGGGGAAGATTGGCATTCTGTGGACTTGCAAAGAGGTCTATATCTGGTGTTCCCCAGATTCGAAACACTTGAGCAAGCTGGTCTGAGTGCAGAGACCATTCGTGTGGCAGCAGTATTCGACTGAGTTTGTCTGCCCAAAGATTTTGAATGCCCGGAAGATATACCATTAGGAGGTGGATTTGAAGCTCTTTAGTGAGGGCCCACAGTCGCAAAGCTTCGTTGCATAATGACAGAGAGCCTGTTCCGCCCTGCTTCTTCACATAGAACATGGCTACTTGATTGTCGGTCTGGACCAGAACTGTCTTGTAGCTGAGATGGACCTGAAAAACTCGGACAGCATGGAAAATGGCTCTGAGCTCTAGGAGGTTTATGTGAAGACAAGCATCCTGTGGGGTCCAGAGACCCTGAGTTGATAGATCGTGCAAGTGAGCACCCAAACCCAACTTGGACACATCTGTTGTTAGGGTGGTTTAGCATAGAGGCTGCTGGAAAAGAGAACCCACGAGAAGGTTTTCCAGTGACTGCCACCATTGTAGGGACAAAATGAGATGTGTGGAGTTTCTGATTTTGTCCGTTAGCCGACCTGAGGCCTGTGTCCACTGAGAGGATAGGGTTCACTGGGCTGCTTGCATATGAAGGCGAGCATAGGGAACCACATGGACCGTGGATGCCATATGCCCCAGAAGCTGAAGCATGTCCCGAGCAATCAGGAAGACCTTCATAGCTGCTTGGGAGGCCAGCTGTACTATACAAAGACACCATGGCTGTGGCAGGAAAGCCCTTGACTGCCTTGTGTCTAGATGAGCCCCTATGAATTCTAGAGACAGAAGGGGTGAGATGAGATTTTGGGAGGTTTATGACCAATCCCAAGTATCAAAGGATTCGCATGGTGCGAGAAAGAGCAAAGCTGATTTCTGGAGCTGTTGATGCTCAAATAAGCCAGTCGTCTAAGTACGGGAAGATGAATATTCCTAGAGTTCTCAGGAATGCTGCTATTACTGCCATGCATTTTGTGAAGACAATTGGGGCAGAAGCCAGACCGAAGGGAAGAACCCTGTATTGGAAGTGTCTTCCCTGGAAAAGGAATCAAAGGAATTTCCTGTGATCTGCATGGATGAGAATATGCATATATGCATCCTTTAGATCTAGAGAACATAGCCAGTCCTGACTCTGAAAGTATGGCAGGAGTGTTCCGAGGGAGATCATTTTGAATTTTTCCCGGAACAGATACTTGTTTAATTCTCTGAGGTCTAGTATAGGCCTGTGTCCCCCTGTTTTCTTTGGTATGAGAAAGTAGGGGGGAGTAGAATCCCATACCCTGTTGGGGTATGGGTACCTCTTCTATTGCTCCTTGAGCACGAAGTGATGCGACCTCCTGACCCAAGAGATTAGTGGCAGGGACCTGAGAATTCAACTGTCTTACCATTGTAGGAGGGGGCATACTGTGAAAATGAAGTCTGTACCCCTCCCGTACAATGGACAGAATCCAGTTTTCTGATGTTATTTGTTGCCATCTTCTGGCAAAATTACATAACCTGCCCAGGACGGTAAGGGGTTCTGGACCTTTTAGGGGCAGAAAAACTAAGTTCTCTAGGAAGAAGTCAAAGCCCCTGAGGAGGCTGAGTCTGTTGAGCCAGTTGAGCTCTACGAACTTGTGGCTTCCTCTGCTGTCTGTTCTGTTGTTGTCTCCTTTGGGGAACATGAACTAGACAGTGAGTGTGATGGGTGTAAGATGGGTAAAATTTATTTTTCTTGTTGAAAAAGGGTTTCTTGACTGACTTTTTGTTTGCTGGGTTGGCTGTAGACTTTGATAGTCTGTTCAAGATAGTATTTTCAGATTCAATCTGATTAGCCTTGTCTTGCCAATCCTTGCCAAAGAGATTTTCTCCTGTGCAAGGAATATTTCACAGTTTATCTTGCACCCATTGTTCTAAGTCTGATGCCTGAAGCTAGGCAATACGATGTGCACCGATGGAAATAAAAGATGTTCTGCTAATGCATTCAAAGCAAACAAAGATTGCATGGTTTACAAATTTTGAGACATCCTGGGCATGTTTGACGAGAGTAAGGAATTCCCCCCTTTTTTCCTCAGGGCGAAGAGGGCTCATGAGCTCCAAGTCACCTGTAACTTCTTTGAGGAACATTCCCATATAGAGAATGTAGGAGCTAATCCTGGCTGCCAACATGGAGGATTGGAAACATTGATGCCCAAAGGTATCGAGCGTCCTCGAGTCACAGCCTGGAGGATTGGAAGAATGTGTTTTAGCACTCTTAATCCTACGCATCGCCGATTTCACTATCATTGAATAATGTGGTAACTGAGTCTTTTGAAAGTCAGGACAGCTTGGAACTCGGTATATCATATCGAGTCGTCGAGAGTGTGGAGACACCGTCAAAGGAGTTCCCCACATACTTAGCATAAGATCATGCAAGATGGAGATGGACCCTCCGGAAGGATAGCTCTAGTACCGGCAGTCATCAGAGTCATCGGAATCGGATGATTCGAAGTATCTCTGCGCTGGGTGTTCTTGCAATGCACGGTACCGGTATCGCTTGAAGTCGGTATCGGGGTGTCTCGGTACCGATCCGTCGATACCTGAGATACCTGACTCAAGGCTCGGCATGGGGGGGAAGCATACCCGCCGAGGCACTCGGTACCGATACCTATGGAACCATCTGCAGGATCTTAGCGGTACCGAAGCTGCTAAGAGGGCCGCTAGACTGCGTTCGATAGCGAGGATTCTGTGATCCATCGCTCCTGCCGATGCCTGGGTATCGGTACCGGTGGAAGCGGCTACGATCCCAGAACATGACACCAGTAGTTCTGCAGAGGTAGAAGCCTCTGGAACATTCTGGAGCCCCGTTAATGCTTTGGAGACCGAGGCCTCCCGCCGGGGCTGTTTTGCCGGTGAACTTTCCTCGAGAGCAACGCCAGTGGCATCTTGATACTTGGAAGGAGATCTACCCTTTGAGGACCGGCCAGTCTTAGAAGACTTAAGTTTAGTTAACTGAGATCCGTGGGAGGATGATGAAGCCCTGGAAGATGTTGATGCAATTGACATCGTATCTGCGGCAAAGAGGGTACCGAGTTTTGCAGCTCTATTCTGCAGGCCCCTCTTGGTCATCTTTCTGCAGGAGAGATACTCTGATGGAGAATGGTCAGGACCTAAACACTTAAGACACCATTCATGGGTGTCAGTGACAGAAATGATACTGCCAGATTTAGAACATTTCTTGAAACCACTAGCTGGTTTCTCCATGTTTGAAGAAAGATGGGTCTAATGCCCTTAATGGCGACTAGCCCCGAGAGGGGAAAGGCCCCTGAAAGAAAACTAGGTTTTTTGTTTTGTTTTTTTTAAAAGAAGAAAAGAGAACCGGCAGTACCGGTAGGCATCGAAGGAAGGCAGATGCGACCACAAAAAACAAAAGAATAAGGATAAATATTTCTGCGGTGACAGGGTATGCGTCCTGTCGGCTCCGCGGAAAATGAAAAACTGAAGAGGGAGAGTTGGAAAGGCGGGAAGGCAGCATGCAGGCACTGTGGGATGCTCCCAAAAGCTTTCCTATTGGATGCTGGGGAGCGTTCCCACGCAGGCTCCGTCGGTACCGACGATACCCATATGTGAAGACAACATTCCTGCTTGTTCCTGGAGATACAGCCCATTCAGTTTCTTTAGGGGACAATTTCTCCAAGTGGATTAGTTCTGCATATACCATGACAGTCATGAACCTCGCTCCTAAGCCAGGGTACGTGAAGTCTCTCAATCTCTCAAATTTACTGTTCATGTTCACTGAACCACTTGCGTCGTGCCAAAGAGAGCCTCCTTCTGGAGTTCATAAGATGTAACATGTATAGGCAATTTGTCAAGGTATGCTTGGAAATTCCTTGTTCTTCTGAGGCAGGTGCTGATGTCTTTAAGTTACAGCTTTATATTTAATGACAGTAAATGAAATCAGAAAAGGCATATATGTGGGGGTAATTTTATTACAGGTCGCCTACGTGCAAAGGCCACCTAGGATCCTCTTTTATGAAAACATACAGGCAGCTACGTGTCTTTATAAAACATTAGGGGAAAGCCAGCAGAAATCACAGCTAGATGGAAGCCATCGATCCTGCTTAGGAGCTGGCATAAATGCTAGTGTGCAAAGCACTTGTGAATTTTATAAAATATACCTGTAAATTGCAACATCGCCATCGCTCCGCTCTTGAACGTGCAGAGACTACTTTACACTTGAGACCTTTTATATATGTATATTGGCATATACATGTGAAAAATCATTTATAACCTCCTATATGATAATATCATACTACAAGCTATCATGTTATAAGAACAATGATCCAGCTAGAAGAGCAGAACAACTTTGCAAAGCCCATGCATGATCATTTTAAAAAACAAACATTTAAGGGATAGCATTAGGATTTGCATAATAGGCAAAGAGAAATGCTTGAAAAGAATGATTTTTTTGGCATTCTAATGTTATTTTGTTTTTACAACATATATTTAATCGAATTATCAATTCATTCTAACATAAGGACAGATTAGTTTCTAATAGAGCATTATCCACACAGCCTGTTATTTTTGTCTCACTTTAATAATGCTTTCCATTTTAAAAGCTTTTAGATTTTTTAAATTGTTTGACAGAGATATTGGTGGATGCCTGCCAAATCTGGGGTTTGAGGAGAAGGGCGGCAGGACTCCAAAGATGCCAACTTTTCTTAATGCTCAGAGCCAGCCTGTAAGCCTCTGCCTCTTTAAGGAAGGGAATAACCATTCCAACGTATCCCCTAAAAGTATATAGGGGCCATCATGGCCCAATACCTAGTGGTAAATCTGGTTTTCGTTAAAATTGGAAGGGGTTAAAGCTCTGGAGTGCTACTTCATTATGACTGATGACTTTTTACAATTTTTGTGTTGGCAGACCTTAACAAAATGGCTGATATCCACTGGTTGAAGGCTATGAATATCAATTTTCATAGTCTAGGCCAGTGGTTCCCATACCTGTTCTGGAGGACCCACAGATAGTTGGATTTTTAGAACATCTACAAGGAATATTTATGAGAAATTTTCATGCAATGACGACAGGTTATGCAAATCTATTTCATGAATTGTGAATATACTGAAGACCCAAATATCTGGGAGTCCCCTAGGACAGGTTTGAGAACTACTGGTCTAGGCAACAAAATTCCAGACCTGCAAGCCCGGTGGAAGAGACAGGCCTAGATATTGTAGCTATCAGAGAAGACAAGGTTCCATAAGTCCCACAAACTGAATATGGCCATATTGGGCTATACTTTCTTCAGAAAAAAATGACTGCAGAAAACATACATAAGGTAGCAAATTTTTATGTAAAAAATAATTATTAAAGCAACTGAACTGCAGGGAGTATGGGAGGAAGCGGCAATGCTATGAGTTATCCATGGAGAGAGGAAAAGGCATTTCCATCTACAGATCTCTGAGCCAGATACTGCGCAGATGGTACAGTGAAAAACAAAAGGAAGTAATGAAGGGGGAGGTGGGATGGTGGGAGATTTTAACCTTTCAGATGTGGATTGGAGTTTTCCATCCATGGAACTGGTAAGAATTTGAGAAATTCTGGATTGCTTTCAAGTCACTTACCTTACAAAAATGGTAATGGAACCTAAAAAGGAAAAGCAATACTTATGAATTGAGAAAGCATTATTAATGTCCAGGAAGGTGGCCAACTGAGAACCAGTGATCAGACAATATTGTTTGATTCAACAGCCAATGCAGACAAAGTCAAAACACAAAAGAAAGTCCTTGATTTTAGAAATGCCAGACTTCATAAAATGGGAAAGTACTTTAAGGAGGAGCTGGCAGGGAGGAAGAACGTAGCTGAAGTGGAAGAACGATGAGCTAAACTAAATAGAGCTATAAAATACAGCAACAAATCCTTAAGTTAAGGAAATAAATAAGAGGGGAAAAAAGAGATTGCTGTGATTTTCAAAGAAGACAGCTGAAAAGCTAAGGGCATAAATAATTCAATATGTATAAGGGATCTCAGAAAGAGGAGTAGAAGGAAGAAGAATATCCGGGAAAGCTGAAAGAGAGGAAAGTTATCAGGTGCAAGTGGAGGAAAAGACTTTAAGAAGCGAAGCAATAAGTCTTTTCTCAGGTAGTATGATGGAAAGAGGAAAAGCAGACACACTGGTGTCTCTAGATAGAAATAATTAGAGAATAAAATATATATGGCTGAATCAACATTTTTGTGCATCAGGCCCTTGTCCATAGAACATTTTGCTACCTCTCCTGGAAGCAGCACAGGGCTTCGCCATGCTGCATCAGCTCCTGTACTGCCCTATGTGACTGTCTCCACCCCAGAAGTGATGCAACCGCATGCAACGCAGTCGCGTTTCTGCTCCTTGGGGCGATGACTGGGGCGTCGGGCGTCTACACCCGTCTCTCTCTCCTTCTGGCCAATCCTCCACATACTGCCGAGGTACTCCCTTCCCTTTGCTATCCCCTGCCATACGCTCTGCCTGGCTTCTCTGGCCTCTGCTTTCCGCTGTACCCCTCCTGGCCGTTGTTGCAATGACTGCTATTCCGGTCCTCTGGGGCCACCGCCCACCCTCTCTTTATCCCCACCTCTCTGGGCAGGCTTCTCGTATTCCAGCTAATCTTTTGCCCAGCTTGTCCACCCAGTCCACTACTCCTGCCTCTGCCCAACCCTCAGTGTCTTCCCTGCTTGTCCTCTCCCTTGCCTTGCTTAACTGCTGCTCCTCTGTGCTAAGACACATTTTGTTCACGACCTGACCACCCAGCACTCTTTGGATGTCCTCTTCCTCAAGAAATCCTGGCTCCGCAAGGGGGAGGACGCTCTTCTACACCACTGTCTCCCCCCTCGATATTCTGCCCTCCACACCGCACGCCACAATCGTAGCGGTGGGGGCGTGGTAGTTATTCATTGTTCTGCCCTTCCACTTTCAATGGTTACCCCTCATCCCCACTACCCTGAGTCCCTCCTCCTTCGCTTCGGCTCTACACCACCTGTCTATTTTCTTCTTCTGTACGCTCCTCCTTCACTCTATCCTGACCTCTGGGATGCTCTCCTGCTTTCCCTCTCTGAGGTGTCTCTTCTATCCTCACACTTTATTGTCCTCGGTGACTTTAATACCCACTTTGATTCCCCCAGTCATCAAAGGGACAAGGCCCTCCTATCTCTCCTTGATGATTTATCTTTCTGTCAGCATGTTTCCCGTTCTACACATATCACAGGACACACTCTGGATCTTATCCTCACTTATCCTCACCCCATCCTCCTCCCCTTTTGTCCCTTCTTGTATCTCCCCTCTCTCACTCCCCTGGTCTGACCACCTGTGTCTCCTTTTTTCCCTCTCCCTCCCTTCCCTGCAGTCTCTGTCCATCAGTTGCGGCCCCCCCCCCAAAGACTCAAACGCCGCATTACTTCACATACCCTCAGGGCCGGCCCGTCCATTGAGCAAGAATGTTTTTTGCACAGGGCCCCACGTTTCAGGGGGCCCCGCGCAAAGAACATTCTGCTTTTTTTTTTTTAAATTACATTTTAAAAAAAAACCTGTCTCTGGCTGCTGCCGCTGCCGCCGCTGCCGCCGCTGCCGCATCCGTCGCAGCAGCAGCAGAATGGAGTGTCCCGCGGGGCCCCCTCTCCTCGTTGAGCCCTCTGCAAGGGCTTTCAGATTCGCGAAGGGAGAGTGCTCCCTCGCGTCTCTGTAAAGCCCGCAGGGGCTAATGGGAAATTTCCCATCAGCCCCTCGCGTCTAAAGGGGCAGATGGGAAATTTCCCATTAGCCCCTGCGGGCTTTACAGAGACGCGAGGGAGCACTCTCCCTTCGCGAATCTGAAAGCCCTTGCAGAGGGCTCAACGAGGAGAGGGGGCCCCGCGGGACACTCCATTCTGCCGCTGCTGCGACGGACGCGGCAGCGGCAGCGGCAGCAGCTAGAGCCAGGTTGTTTTTTTTTTTAATTTGCCAGAAGGGAAGGGAAGGGAAAGGAAGGGGGGGGGTTAAGACTGGTAATGGGCTGGGGGGCTGATGGAGGCTGTCTGGAAATGTGCTGGGGGGGGGGGGTTAGGACTGGAAATGGGCTGGGGGGGTTTAAGACTGTAAATGTGATAGGGGGGGGTTAGGACTGGAAATGGGCTAGGGGGGGTTAGGACTGCTAATGGGCTGGGGCTGATGGAGGCTGACTGGAAATGGGGTGAGGGGGGGTTAGGACTGGAAATGGGCTGGGGGGGTTAGGACTGGAAATGGGCTGGGGGGTTAGGACTGGAAATGGACTAGGGGGGGTTAAGACTGCTAATGGGCTGGGGCTGATGGAGGCTGACTGGAAATGGGGTGGGGGGGGTTTAGGACTGGAAATGGGCTGGGTGGGTGAGGACTGGAAATGGGCTAGGGGGGTTAAGCCTGGTAATGGGCTGGGGGTTGATGGAGGCTGACTGGAAATGGGGTGATGGGGGGTTAGGACTGGAAATGGGCTGGGGTGGGTGGTTAAGACTGGTAATGGGCTGTGGGCTGATGGGGGCTGACTGGAAATAGGGTGATGGGGGCTTAGGACTGCTAATGGGCTATGGGGGCGCTAGGACAGGAAATGGGCTGATGGGGAGGGGTTAGGACTTGAGGTGGGCTGATGTGGTTAGGACTGGTAATGGGCTGTGGGCTGATGGGGGGGTTAGGACTGGCAATGGGCTATGGGGGGCTGACTGGAAATGGGCTGATGGGGTTAAGACTGGAAGTGGGCTGATGGGGGGGTTAGGACTGGTAATGGGTTATAGGGGGGGCTTAAACTGAAAATGGGTTGATGGGGGGCTAGGACTGGTAATGGGTTGGGGGATTGCTATGACTGGAAATGGACTGAGTGGACGGGGAGGCTTGAACTGCAAATAGCTGATGGGGAGGGAGCTTGGAATGGAAATGGGCTGTGAGGGAAGGGAGCTAGGACTGAAAATGGGCTGATGGAGCAACTAGGATAGGACTGGAAATGGGCTGTTGGGGGGAGCTAAGATTGGAAATGGGCTGTGGTGGGGGCTTGAATTGAAATGGACTCATGGAGGGGCTAGAACTGGAAGTAGGCTCATGGGGGGGCTTGGACTGGAATTGGGCTGAGTGGAGGGGAGCTAGGATTTGACATGGGCTGATGGTGGGGCTAGGAAATGACTAGAAATGGGCTGATGGGGGGCTAGGATTGGAAATGAGCTGATGAAGGGACTCAGACTGAAAATGGATGGGGGAGCTAGGACTGGAAATGGGTGGATGGGGGGCTAGGACTGGAAATGGGCTGATGCAGGGACTAGAAGGGAATGGATGCTGGGTGAGACTGGAACTAGAAGGGAGCTGATGTTGGGGGAGGATTAGAATGGGATGGGGCTGGGAGAGTAAAATGGAGAGGGGAAAAATTTTGTGTGTGGGAGGGATGAAAAATCTACAATTGGCCGGGTATTGGGAGAGTAAGTGGGGATTGAGGATGGAGGGGTAAAATTTGTGTGGATGAAATAAGAATGAGGAAAGAGCAAAAGGAGAAAGATTAGTATGTTAAAGCAGATGTAGAGAGAGAGGATGGAAAGAAAACTAGAAGAGAGAAGAAAGGACAAATGGACAGCAGACGATGGAGAGTTAGCAGAAAACATGAAGAAACCAGAAGAAAGTGGCTGGAGCAATTGCAACTGAAAAAAAATGCACAAAAGGTAGAAAGATATCTCTTTATTTTGAATTTATTAACTGGAATATGAAAGCTCTGGGAAATGTGCATCATTAACGTCTGCGCTTTGTTTGGTACAAGAGGAAATTGATTTATAGTTTTATTTCTACAGTGTTGTTGTACATTCCAAGTTTGGCTTTTGGGGTTCCCAGTTTAATTATTGCCTTCCTGTTTCTAAATTGCGATTCCTTGTTTGGTGATGGTCTATGTTCTGCATGTGTAACTGAGCTGAGGTATTCTGTTTATGTAATTCCTATTTGACATTGCCACTTGTTCTCTTTCCCCAGTATTCTCTGAAATGTATTGGTTTAATATTTGCATGTTTCCTTTTGATAGGTAGGGTCTGGTGCTTTGTGAGTCCTGGTAATGCTGTCAGGATACAGCGGGTTTGCTATGGGTTCTAAATGGGCAGCGTTTGTAGTAGTTCCTAATGTGCCTGGCGGTTGGCACTGGATTATAGTAATGTAGAAATCTTTTAGTCTTTCTTTATCCATACACTCATTAAGAGACATGTTTACTAAAAGATAGTGAATGGTAACATTATGCAAATATTTATGCAAATAAGACCACTAATGCAAATGAGGCCCCGCACCGAGTCTCCGCACATGGCCCCGCACCCCCCTTGGGCCGCCCCTGCATACCCTGCAACAGTTTCCCCCAGCTGACTCTGACTTTCCCGCTGATTTCTCTGACCTCCTGTTAAACAGACAAGTAGACATCTGGACCTTCACCATTTCTGCTACCTTGGTCAATTAGCACCCTGCGTCTCATTCCGCTGCCACTCTCCTCTTCTCATCACCCCTGGTATCACCCCGGTCTTTACCTTCAGTGAGCACACCTCTGCCATGCAGAGCGGGCCTGGCACAAACACCCTAATCCCGAGTCTCTGGCCTCCTTCCGTCACTGCCAGCACCGTTACTGTTCCATGATTACCACAGCTAAGCAGTCCTACTACACAGATCTCATCACCTCCTCTTCCTACTCCTCCAGACAGCTTTACCAGGTCCTACGTTCCCTCTCAGCACCTACTACGTCTCCTGTATCCTCCACTCCCCCCCCCCCCCCACTGCTCCCGACCCAGCCTGCCTTGCCTCCTTTTTCTCTGGGAAAATCCAATCCCTTGGCGCCTCCTTCCCCTCGTGTCCACCCCCCCTTTCCTCCCCCTTCCCTCCCTTCTTCCAAGACCTTCTACCTGGCACATCTTTCGTCCCATCATGCTGACTGAGCCCACCAAGGCCATTACCTCCTCCCGCAAGAGTACAAGCTTCCTGGCTCCTGGACCCTTCCCTTACACTGCTATCCTATATTCTTCACATGTTCAATACTAGTCTTTCCTCTGGCCATTTTCCTGTTGCCTGGAAACATGCCCTCATTTGACCCTTGCTGAAGAAACCATCCCTCGACCCCTCCATCCCTGCCAGTTGGCGTACCATCTCCAATCTCCCTTTCCTCACCAAAGTCCTGGAGAAGCTTGTCTTTTCACAACTTTGCGCTCATCTCGATTCCACCCTCTCCCTTCACCCCTGTCAGTCTGGCTTCCGCTCCGGTCATAGTAACAAGACCATTCTCCTCTCCTTCCTGAATGAAGTTCACCAATCCCATGACCGTGGTGACCTTTCCCTTGCGGTTTCCTTGGACCTGTCCTCTGCTTTTGATTTAGTCGACCACCACACCCTCCTCGCTCATCTCTCAGACCTTGGGATCCACGTCACTGTTCACCTTTCGTTCCGCTCCTTTCTTTTATCCCGCACCTTTACCGTCAGGACTGGTTCTGCCACTTCATCCCCCTCCCCTCTTCAATGTGGTGTCCTCCAAGGTTCAGTCCTTGCCCCCTTCTCTTCAGTATTTTCCTTGCACCACTTGCCCTGATTATACAGAAGTTTGGAATCTCTGGGTATTACTATGCTGACAATATCCTCCTCCTTCACCATACTAGCTCCCTCATCCCTGACCTCACAACCCTGAATGCTTGCCTTACTCAAGTCGCCTCTTGGCTCAGGACCAATTTCCTTCACATTAATCCCTCTAAGTCTGCTGCTCTCTGGTTTTCACTCGGTGTTCCCTCACCCACTGTCTCTCCCCTTCTCTCCTCTACCCCAATTCCCCTTGTTCCTATGCTCTGGTATTTGGGTGTCACTCTTGACTCCTCACTCACTTTCCACCAACATATTTCCCTACTTACCCGCCGCTCCTTCCTCGCCCTTCGCCAGATTCGGGCCATTCGACCCTATCTCCCTCAACCCTCCGTTGTCACCCTCGTTCTGTCCCTTGTCATTTCCAGGGTCGACTACTGCAACTCCATTTTAGCAGACCTTCCTCAGCATCAGCTCCGTCGGCTACAACTTGTCCAAAATACAGCTGCACGTTTTCTCACCCACTCCTCTTCATCTGATCACATCAACCCCCCTCCTGCTTATTGGTCTCCATTGGCTTCCGGTTAAGTTCAGGTTTGTTTACAAGGTACTCCTATTACACACAAGGTTTTCCATACCGGCACTCCTCAATACCTGGCTGACCTCATCCACCTCCAGCCCTCTCCTCGCTTCCTCTGCTCTGCCCTCGGCAATTGTCTGTTCCCCCCATCTCCCACCCAGGCCCACCTAGAGTTCACCCATCACTGCACCTTCTTTCTCCTGGCCCCCACCCTCTGGAATTCACTCCCACACACCTTCCATACGGAACTGCCTTTCCCTCTATTCAAGAGTATGCTTAAAACCCATCTCTTCAACCAGGCCTTTGACCTTCCTGACCTTTAGTCTGCCTTCCTCCCCCCGCCACCTCTAATCTCTCCCTTCCCCCCTACCTCCTTTTATGTTTGGAGCTCTATATCTTTTTTCTCTCTTTCTTTGTCTCCCTGTCTGTCGCTTTCCTATTTGAATATTGGCGTTCCTTTCTTTCTTTGTTTTCAACTGCAGCTTGTTTTAATTGTACACTGTCCTGACACCTGTGCCTGGGCGGTATATCAAGCGAAAAAAAATAGATAAAGATCATTGCCACTGGTGCCATGGCAAAGCATCTGAAAACCTGGGACGAACTCTCAGATTGATGGTACCCTGAGAACAGAGCTTCTCAACCCAGTTCTCAGGACACACTTGGCATGCAGATCTCTATCATGCCTATTCATTGTGGTTATCCTAAAAACCTGACTGGCTAAGTATGTCCCAAGGACTGGGTTGAGAACCCCTGCCTTAGAGTTTTCTCCAGTCACAGAGATCAGATTGGATCACTTGATTCTTCTTCTTCCCACATAGGCTGACGCTTCCATCTCCCTCTTATCTATCCTATGAGTTTTACATTTTCCAATCTTACTGCCTCCAGTCCATAACCTCCCTTAATCTAATCTAACCTGTTCCTAAGCTCATCTCTTGCTAGATTTGCCTCCATCCTAAGATACAGATCTTGATAGACAGTATGAGGTGATCTAAAAAACTCAAGGAACAATTAACCGCTTGGTAGCTAAACTTCAACATTAAAAATTTCAGTTATTAATTTGGGGTGCAGAAATACAAGGGAGCAGTACATGATGGGGCAGGTGAGATGCTGATGTTCACCAAGCAGGAAAGGGGCTGATTACATCTTATGATTTCAGAGTAACCAAACAGTATGACAAGATGGTGGCCAGAGATAAAAGGATGCTAGGGTACATAGGGAAAGGCATAACATAAAAAAAAATATGAAGAGATTATGCAATTTGCAGATCATAAGCAAGATCTCACATAAACTATTGTGCTTCCTTCTGGAAGATGCAGCTCTGAAAGGATACAGACAGATTGGAAGCAGGCTACCAAGATGGTGTGGGGTCTGCACCAAAACCCCTAGGAGAGGAGACTAAGAAACCTTAATATGTGTACTATACAGCAATGTTTCTTCAGCCACTCCTGCTAGCCACTCTGGTTTTCAGGATATCCATAACAAATACACATGAGATAGATTTCAATATGCTGAAGGCAGCTTAAGCAAATCTCCATATGCATATTCATTGTAGAATCTTGAAAACTAAACTGCTGAGGGACTAGTTCAGGAAGGGGTTTGAGAAACACTGCCGTACAGAAGAGAAAAAGGGAAGATTTGATAGGTATTAATTCACAAAGGTAAACCTTTTATTCACTGGAAAGGAATTCTGGAGCAAGAGGTCATGAGGTGGATCCAAGTGATTAAACTCGGGAGTAACATAAGGAAATATTTTTTCATAGAAAGAGAGGTGGATGCCAGCATAGTAACAGATCTCAGGAAGGCCTGTGATAAGCACAAAGGACACTTAGTGGCAGAAAGGTCAAGAGACACAGGAAGCATCACAGACACAGGCTATGGGGCTAACTGGGTACAATTTGAGAACAAGAATGAAAAGAATAAGGATGATAGCTGGGTTTGTTCAATAGGCAACTAGTTAGGAGGTCAGCTAGGTCTTTCTAGCAAGCAGTGTAGAAATCATAAATAAATGGACTTGAGACCACGTGAAGCATGAGAGAGTGAAGAGGTGTCTTTGCTCGCTCTGGGGCTGCCTCAAGCGTTAACCTTAAAATTATCGCTACCCGAAGAGTGAAACGATACTAACTGGTACCGCAGAATACAAGCAGAAGAGCTGTCACTGCGGTGGTAAAAACTGGGATGGATATTATACCGATAACAGCTAAAAAAGACCGGGAAAGAAGTCTCAGGCCGGGGGCCTCTGCAGCCACGATATCGCAGCTGGCCTCTCCCGGAACTGACAGTGCAGAATCTGCAACAGAGGAAGTGGCAAAGGAGGTTGTCAAGCTATTAGACCCCAAGTTTGACCAGGTATTGAAAAAACTGGAGGTTGTGGGCGAATCACTGGTCGAGTTTGGCAGACAAGTGGAAGAATTAGAACATCGTGTGGCGACCATAGAAGACGAGGAGGGGCATCAAGCTCGGGAGACCTCAGCACAGCGGAAGCAGATTGAGGCCTTGCAATTGAAGGTTGTGGATTTAGAGAACAGGTCGCGCTGAAACAACCTGAGAATAGTATGGGTGCCAGAAACAACAACGGATTTAATGTTAATACCTATGATCGAAGAGTGGCTGCCAAAGGAATTGGGACTGGAGATCTTAGTTGGAAAAATGACAGTGGAGCGTGTGCATCGTATTGGAATGAGATCCGAGACACGGCATAGGCCAAGAGTAGTAACTGCACGTATTCTTAATTTTCAACATAAAACACAACTGCTCCAAGCGTATCGGAGAAAAGGAGATTTGAAATTGGACAACCAGAAGCTCCTTATTTTTCAAGATTACTCTGCAGCAGTGGTGGCAAAGAGGAAGGAGTTTTTGCCTGTTTGTGCTGCCCTGTTCAAAAAGAAGCTGCGTTTCACCTTGGTGTTCCCGGCAGTCTTGGCGAGTCACCAGTCAGGGACATGATCATGTCTTCGAGACTGCATTGGCGGCAAAAAGATTTTTGGATGAGTTGGAAGGAGAGCGATCTGAGGCAGAAATTGCAACCTGTGATAAGGAAGCTTATCATAGCTCAGGTAGGAGCTATAGAAAAGATGATGTGACTCTGAACAAGCAACCTGTCAGTTCTGGTAGAAGCAAGAAAACAGAGTTTTCATATAAAAGACTACCAGTCCCAGAATGCACCAGGTTTCCAGCAGCCATGAGAGGGGCTGAAGTGAGAAAATGTGTGTGCAATCAAGAGAGCTATGAGGTAATCCCTAAGCACTCATCTCAAAGGGCAGGGCCTGATTCAACACAGGTGCGCTGTGTTAGGGAGCAGCACACATTAGGAAAGAATAAGAATAGAGCTTATTCTTCAGATAACAGCCTCAAGAACAGCTTCAGCAAAAGCTTCAGGAAGAGATAACAGACACAGAAAGAGCTTGAGGGAGAGCTTCAGCAACGGCTACAAGCCCCAGTATCACCTGGAGAAGCAGAAGCCAAGCCAAGCGGATAGAGAGAGAAGGAAACTCTCTGGAAGGAAGAGAAGAAGGGCCATTGGAAGGTCTGGGAGATTCCAAGGCAGTACCCATACTGGGAGGTATTCCAAGTGCCAGCAGAGTCCATTAGACTGGATTAAGCCAGAGGAATGGATTGGCAGAGATAGGAATCACCAGTGGCTACCTGGAAGAGAGAAGACTGCACGTGGAAGGGACTTTCAGACCAAGGCCAGAAGGTATGTGAGAGGAGATCCAGTGTCCAGGGATCAAGATTGGAAGGCTGGACATCAGAATCGGATTACATACTGGCCAGGCTATACACAGAGGAATTATGATGGCAGGAGAGGCTCAGGTATGAACACTGATCCAGACCCTATCTATAATAGAGAATGGCAGCAAGGGAATAAGCATTCTCATGATAGTGCCTTAATGAAAGACTCGTCTGTGCCAATGTATGATAGTGACCCTATGCTGATTGATGAAGGGGGAGATACAGCAGATGAAAGTACAGTTTACATGGACTGTTCTCTATCTAATTGCTATTGCTAGCTTTCTGTGAGCAAACACATCAGCCATCACAAAGAAACCTAACTTTGTTCTTTATTTCCACTGCAAACAGCTCTTAAAGCAGGATTTGGGTTCACACAGTAGCAGCCAGCCAGCTAAAGGCTTACAGCTGGTCAATTGATAGTAATTAAAGCTGCACCTGATTGTGTGTGTGAGCAAGGGAGAATCACTGCTGAGATCTGCGTGGAAAATAAGCAGAAGTTAACCTAACCAGCAAAGTTTATTCTTTTCTTTGTGCCTTTGTATTTGGTAATTATTTGCTAAGAAAACATTAGCTAATTGCCTGACAAGCTGAAGGTTGTTTTCTGGTTTACTTTGTGACTTTTTGTTATCCATTTAAACACTGCAAGCAAGTAACCTCATTTATATTGCTAACAAGCATACTTGTGCTGGGTGAATTAAACCCCATCAATAAAAGAAGTATTTTTTTGACCTTACCACTTGGTATCACAACTTAATTATTGTCATCAGCTGTGTTTGGGAGTGAATGAACTACAATACCCACAATACCTTGCAAGAATCATATGAATATATGCATCGTCAAGATTGTGTAAGTTCTCACCCTAGGCAGCCGTCTGACAAATGGCGTAGTTTTTCGGATTGCTCTTGCACCAAGAGGATTTACTTGTTGTGGATTACAAATAAAAGTCAAGTTTAAAGCTGTAAGAAGATTCTTTCCCTCATCTGCACTTTGGAAGAAAAGTGGTTGTTCCAGGAAGCTGTCCCAGATGAAAAGACCCTGTGAAAAGCTGGATTCATCACTGAGACAAGGTAATATGTACCTGGGCATGTCTAGTGGTGGATGTGTGTAAGCACAGGGGGTAATTGAAAAAAAAAAAAAGTTGAAAAAAAAAAAAAACACACCTGGTTGGAAGGTGCTGCACTTCGGTTTTTTTTTTTTCTCTTTTCTTGCAGGGGTCAAGATGGATCCGAGGGAGATGGCTCAGTGGATGGCAGCCCAATTTTGCAAGCAGCAGGAGCTATCACAGCAGGCCCAGGACACTGCTATGAAGGCCTTAATGGAACAGCAGAAACCAGTGCTTGATCTGGTGCAAGCTCTAGTACAGCTGCAGAGCCAAAGTGGAACAGATGCAAGACCAGCAGTTAGTACTGGTACACCACATGTGGACAGTGTGGGACTCAATCAAGGGATTGGGGCATTTAATTTTGGGAAATTAACTCCAGATGATAATGTTGATGATTTTCTAGAGTCTTTTGAAAGAGTGGCACAGGCTTTAGCATGGCCAGAGACCCAGTGGGCAGTAAGGCTGGCAGCCTCATTAACTGGTGAGGCACTAGCAGCTTACAGAGCAATGCCAGCAGCCCAGGCTTTGATTTATAAGGATGTAAAGGCAGCTATTAGAGATCGCCTAGGGTTGTCTATTTCAGAGTATAGGCGAATGTTTAGAGCTGTTACATTGAAAGTGGGTGAGACACCCAGGGCTCTGAGTCAGAGAATTAGAAGTTTAGCTGTAAAATGGTTGGAGCCTGAGCAAAAGACGGTAGAAATGTTATTAGATATTATAATGCTGGAACAATTTATGCTTGGGGTACCTAAGATTTGAATGTTTTTCTTATACAGCAAAATTGCCAAAATCTTGGAGAGGCAACCATGCTAGCAGAGAGATTCTTGGAAGCCACGCAGGCTTGCCATAGAATGGGTGGCCCTCTAAAGATGGATGCTGAGGCTAAATGTGCTGTATCAGAAAAGAGAATAATTAGGAATGTTTCTAAAAATGAATGTACTGTATCAAACCAGATGACACAGTGGAATAGAAAGAAATGTTTCAAGTGTGGGAAATTGGGACATTTAGAGAAGAGATGCCAGACACACACTAGTTTAATGGGTCTGGATTTAAAACAGCCCAAGGAAGGATTTCTTTTGATGGTTGATGTGCAGGGAATTACCACAAATGCATTATTAGACTCTGGGGCAGACCAGAGTATGATGTCAAAAAGGCTTTGGAAGAGGATAGAGGCCCAAGAAAGATTTGTGCCTAGAACCCCTGAAAGCCAAGTTCACATCAGATGCATTCATGGTGCTGCAACATCATATCCCACCTATAGGCTAAAGGTTAAGTGCCTAGGGAAACAAGAGGAAGTCCTATTAGCAGTGGTGCCTAGGCTACCCTTTGATTTGGTTCTAGGAAGAGACTGGCCAAGATTTAAGCAGGGTCTAGTGGAAGGACTAGGAAAGAAGGAGGGAGAAGGTTTAATGGTAGTAGCTCCCGGGCCTTTATTTGGAAGTCCTCAGAC
Source organism: Ichthyophis bannanicus (assembly GCA_033557465.1). NCBI lineage: Eukaryota > Metazoa > Chordata > Amphibia > Gymnophiona > Ichthyophiidae > Ichthyophis > Ichthyophis bannanicus. Next base: position 274,206,548 of record CM066040.1, on the reverse strand, counting down.
CCCAGCTAAAAAGATGGTTAAGCGTCCAGAAGACCAAGCTACCCCAAAGCAGATATTCGTCCTAAAGTACCATAAGGTCTCTGAGAAGGCCCAAGCTCCTAAGCGGGCAACCCCTCAGTCTGCTGGGTTTGACCTATGCAGCATAGAGAATGTGACTGTACCTAGCCAAGGGAGAGCCCTGGTTGACACCGGTCTCCAAGTGGAAATACCAATTGGATGTTATGGGAGAGTAGCCCCAAGGTCCGGATTAGCCCTTAAATATTTCATCGATGTGGTGTGCGGGAGTAATTGATCCCGATTACAGGGGCAATATTAAAAGTTCTGTTGTTTAACTTTGGACAGAATGAGTATCATGTGAAGACCGGGGACAAAATTGCCCAATTGATCTGTGAGAGGCTGGGTTTTCCACCTGTGGAGGAGGTCACATCCCTAGAGAATTCTGAACGTGGAGCCAAAGGTTTTGGTTCTACTGATGTCAAAGGGGTTAAAAGCTTAGCTGCCACCTGTGCCCGAGAGAGGGAGGTGAGTGAAGAGGAAGATTTGGGACCCCAGGTATCTGATTGTAAAGAAAAATCAGAGCCCAAAATAGGTGAGGACCTGACAATGGTACAACAGGAAGAAATTAGGAAGTTGCTTAAGGACTTCCCAGATGTGTTGACACCCATACCTGGGGAGACCCATTTGGTGGCCCATGAAATAATAACTCCACCTGGGAAATTGGTTCGTCAAAGGCCATACCGCTTGCCTGAAGCCAAAAGACAGGAGGTAGTGGCACAAGTCCATGAGATGTTGGACATGGGGGTAATAGAGGAGTCAAAGAGTCCCTGGAATAGCCCCATAGTCCTGGTGCCGAAGCCTGATGGATCCTTAAGATTTTGTATTGACTTCCGGCAGGTAAACGCCATATCAGTTTTTGATGCATATCCAATGCCAAGAATTGAGGAGCTGTTAGACCAGCTGGGACAGGCTCAATACTTAACCACCCTTGATATGACAAAAGGATATTGGCAAATCCCGCTTACCAGGGAGTCGAAGCCGAAGACTGCGTTCAGCACCCCCGTTGGCCTTTTCCAGTTCAAGAGGATGCCTTTCGGACTGCATGGAGCAGCGGCTACCTGCCAAAGGTTAGTGGAACAGGTACTTCGACCCCACCAAAGTTATGCTTTTGCATACATGGATGATGTCATAATCCATAGTAACACCTGGGCGGAGCATTTGAAGAGGATCAGGGCAGTCTTGTGCTCTATGAAGCAAGCGGGAATCACTTTAAACCCGAAGAAGTGTGCCTTTGCAAATAGGGAGGTAAAATACCTAGGCCACCTAGTGGGAAGAGGAAAAATTAAACCTCTATTACAGCAAAATAGATAGCATCAGGAATTTCCTCCTCCAACAACCAAGAAACAACTAAGAAGTTTCTTAGGAGACTTATTGGATACTACCGCCGCCGGTTTATACCGCAATTCGCAGAGGAAAAGTGCCATTTTCACGGATATGCCTGCGAAAGAATTGTCCAAACCAGATAAAGTGGACACCAGAAGCTGAAAAAGCGTTTTCAGTATTAAAAGAAAAATTGTGTACAGGACCGGTACTGAAAGGAGTAGACTTCAAGAAACCCTTTCTGGTTCAAACCGATGCATCGGATGTAGGGCTAGGAGCGGTCCTATCCCAGTGCCATGATGGAGAGGAGCATCCTGTGATGTACCTGAGCAGGAAGTTGTCACTGGCTGAACAAAAGTATTCCACGATAGAAAAAGAGTGTTTGGCTATCAAGTGGTCAGTGGAGGCGTTAAGGTTTTACCTTACAGGGAGAAAGTTCCAGTTGGTCACGGACCATGCCCCACTTAAGTGGTTGCAGCAAATGAAGAACCACAATGCCAGGTTGACACGCTGGTACATGGCCTTACAGGCGTTTGATTTTCAGGTTGAACATCGTGCCGGGAAGTTACACAAGAATGGCGGATGCCACTTTCCCGTATTACGGACTGTAGAGAAGAAGTTTCACCAGTAGAACCAGTCCGTAATAACTTAAGCAGGGGGGTATGTGATAAGGAAGCTTATCATAGCTCAGGTAGGAGCTATAGAAAAGATGATGTGACTCTGAACAAGCAACCTGTCAGTTCTGGTAGAAGCAAGAAAACAGAGTTTTCATATAAAAGACTACCAGTCCCAGAATGCACCAGGTTTCCAGCAGCCATGAGAGGGGCTGAAGTGAGAAAATGTGTGTGCAATCAAGAGAGCTATGAGGTAATCCCTAAGCACTCATCTCAAAGGGCAGGGCCTGATTCAACACAGGTGCGCTGTGTTAGGGAGCAGCACACATTAGGAAAGAATAAGAATAGAGCTTATTCTTCAGATAACAGCTTCAAGAACAGCTTCAGCAAAAGCTTCAGGAAGAGATAACAGACACAGAAAGAGCTTGAGGGAGAGCTTCAGCAACGGCTACAAGCCCCAGTATCACCTGGAGAAGCAGAAGCCAAGCCAAGCGGATAGAGAGAGAAGGAAACTCTCTGGAAGGAAGAGAAGAAGGGCCATTGGAAGGTCTGGGAGATTCCAAGGCAGTACCCATACTGGGAGGTATTCCAAGTGCCAGCAGAGTCCATTAGACTGGATTAAGCCAGAGGAATGGATTGGCAGAGATAGGAATCACCAGTGGCTACCTGGAAGAGAGAAGACTGCACGTGGAAGGGACTTTCAGACCAAGGCCAGAAGGTATGTGAGAGGAGATCCAGTGTCCAGGGATCAAGATTGGAAGGCTGGACATCAGAATCGGATTACATACTGGCCAGGCTATACACAGAGGAATTATGATGGCAGGAGAGGCTCAGGTATGAACACTGATCCAGACCCTATCTATAATAGAGAATGGCAGCAAGGGAATAAGCATTCTCATGATAGTGCCTTAATGAAAGACTCGTCTGTGCCAATGTATGATAGTGACCCTATGCTGATTGATGAAGGGGGAGATACAGCAGATGAAAGTACAGTTTACATGGACTGTTCTCTATCTAATTGCTATTGCTAGCTTTCTGTGAGCAAACACATCAGCCATCACAAAGAAACCTAACTTTGTTCTTTATTTCCACTGCAAACAGCTCTTAAAGCAGGATTTGGGTTCACACAGTAGCAGCCAGCCAGCTAAAGGCTTACAGCTGGTCAATTGATAGTAATTAAAGCTGCACCTGATTGTGTGTGTGAGCAAGGGAGAATCACTGCTGAGATCTGCGTGGAAAATAAGCAGAAGTTAACCTAACCAGCAAAGTTTATTCTTTTCTTTGTGCCTTTGTATTTGGTAATTATTTGCTAAGAAAACATTAGCTAATTGCCTGACAAGCTGAAGGTTGTTTTCTGGTTTACTTTGTGACTTTTTGTTATCCATTTAAACTCTGCAAGCAAGTAACCTCATTTATATTGCTAACAAGCATACTTGTGCTGGGTGAATTAAACCCCATCAATAAAAGAAGTATTTTTTTGACCTTACCACTTGGTATCACAACTTAATTATTGTCATCAGCTGTGTTTGGGAGTGAATGAACTACAATACCCACAATACCTTGCAAGAATCATATGAATATATGCATCGTCAAGATTGTGTAAGTTCTCACCCTAGGCAGCCGTCTGACAAACCTCATGAAGGATTGTGTTACAAAACTGGAAGACATGGAGAACTGACGCCTCTTTTAAAAAAGTTATGGTGAAGATGGAGGCCAATATGGCTGATACTGGGATGTGTAGAGGCCTTTACGGCTTCGATTATGGGTGGGATGGTAATTGGGAAATGTTAATTTGTTTATCTGTACAGCTGAATGCAGTGACAGCGTTACCTTAGTGAGAATAGTTAGGTGGAAGAATCAATGGGAAAATGGAAAGAATGGAGGGGATAGCGCTAAGAGGGTGAGGCAGCCCTGCCGCGTCTAAGAGGGTGAAGACCCCAGTAGAGGGAACTGGGGATAGATATCAAGACGAGCTATGGGGAGGAGGGGGAGGGGAGGGGGAAGGTGAGAATGGGGTATGAATGGGAAATCGAGAAGTGGTTATTTGATGAATGGTCTAGGGAGGGGAAGAGTCACACTGATTTGCAGTTGAATAGTATAAAGGGTACTCATCGTAAACTGCGATAACAATATCAAGTAGTTTGGTGTATTTCACTCTGTCTTAAAGATCCTGGGGTTGAGGCTGGGCAACCTTGGGAGGAGGATAGGTTAATTCTTTGGGAAATAAGAATCAAAGTTGGGCAGAAGTATGCATGATATACGCTTTGTAACATGGAATGTGGGAGGGGGGTAAGCACTCCTATTAAGCATACAAAAATCTTACAAGCCCTGAAAAGGGGAAAGGCCCAGGTGGCGTTTTTACAAGAGACACACTTGAATTCAAGAGAACATGGAAAATTGCAGAAGGACTGGGTGGGGCAGGTGTATGCAGCTTCCTCGGGGGGCGGGGAGGAAAAGGGGGGTAGCTATTCTATTTAGAAAAGGCTTACAATTGGAAATATTGAATGAGGAAATGGATCCCCAGGGTAGATTTGTGTTTATGCATGTCAAGCTGCAGGGGGAGGAAGTGATATTGGGAAATATTTATGCGCCAAACATCTACGACCATCAATTTTTTAAGGATATTTTAAAAAGGGTGGGGAGGGTCCCGAAAATACCGGTTATATTTTGGCAGGAGATTTTAACTGTCCTCATGATCCGGAAATGTCGCAGTTGAGGCTCAGAGGTGGGTGGAGTAGGAAAGGAGTCAGCTCTCTCTGTAGAATGGGGGAGTTGATAGATACATGGATAATGTTGCATGAGGGTGAAAGAGATTACACGCATCTGTCACAGGCTCACCAGTCATGGTCCCGAATTGATTACATCTTGGCCTCAAAAAATTGGTTTGGGAAAGTACTGCAAGTGGAGATTGAACCAATGGTAATCTCTGATCATGCGAGGGTCCGGATGGACTAGAGAGGGAAGCGGGGTTTTAGTAAAGAGTAGTTACTCACCTGTAACAGGTGTTCTCCAGGAGCAGCAGGAATCAGTCCTCACATATGGGTGACGTCGGCGCCGATGGAGCCCTCGCGGAGCAATTTCCCCAGCTTTCAAAGAAAGCCTTTGGGAATTGCAGCGCGCATATGCGGTCCCCTTCCCGCCCAAGGGTGCCATCTTGCTCAGTCTGATGACATAGCTAAAAGACAGCAAAAAATTAGCAAAATAAATCATATGACTGCAACTCCAAGGGGAGGAGGGAGGGTTGTGAGGACTGATTCCTGCTGCTCCTGGAGAACACCTGTTACAGGTGAGTAACTACTCTTTCTCCAGGACCAAGCAGGAAGTCAGTCCTCACATATGGGACTCCCTAGCTTAAGGCTACCGGAGACCTCAAGCGGAAAAATGAGCTCCCTCTAGCTCAGTAGCACAGAAGGAAGGAATCTTCTCTGAAAACGCCCCTGACCGGTAGCCCAACATCAGGGCCGGAGAGTAGGAGTTACCTAAACCTCAAAGAGATTATGGAGGACTGCCTGACCGAAAGCACTGTCCCTGCGGGACTCCCTCTCCAGGCAGTAATGGGCCGCAAAAGTCTGTCTTGAAGACCAAGTAGCGGCCCGGCAGATGTCTGCCAACGGAACAGAGCGGAGATGAGCCACTGACGCAGCCTTCGCCCTAACACGATGAGCCGTGACACGACCCTCCAACGAGAGGCCGGCTGCCCCATAAGCCCAAGCGATACAGTCAGCAACCCATGTGGACAAAGTACGCTTGGAGACAGGTAGCCCCAACCTATTGGGGTCAAAAGAAACGAAGAGCTGAACAGCCCTCCTATGCTCCCGCGTACGGTCAAGGTAGAAGGACAAGGCCCTCCTACAGTCCAGGGTATGCAGGACCATCTCAGCCCGGCTGGAGTGCGGCCTGGGAAAGAAGGTGGGAAGAACCACCTCTTGGCTGAGATGAAAAGGAGAAACCACTTTAGGAAGAAACTTACGGTGAGTCCGTAAGACTACCCTATTCCTGTAGAACCTAGTGTAAGGAGGATCAGACAATAGGGCCTGCAGTTCACTAACGCGCCTAGCAGAGGTAAGGGCTACCAAAAACAAGGTTTTCCAGGAAAGAAAACGAAGAGGGCAGGTAGCCATAGGTTCAAAGGGCGGACAGGTAATCCGCTGGAAGACCACATTCAGATCCCACTCAGGGGCTGGTGGGCGCAAAGGAGGCTTAAGGAGAAGGAGGCCTCGGAGAAAACGAGCCACCAAAGGTTGGTTGGAAAGAGGCCTGCCATCCACCGGTGCGTGATGTGCAGAGAGAGCACTGAGGTGGACTTTGACAGAGTTGGACTTAAGGCCCAGATTGGAGAGGTAAAGCAAATATTGCAAGACCACTGCCACCAAGCAGGAGAAGGAATTCTCAGACTGCTGAGCACACCACACGGAGAACCTACGCCACTTAAGAGCGTAGGACTTCCAGGTGGAGGGCCGCCTGGAGGCCAAGATGACCTCTTCCACCTCACGAGGCAGCAAGAGGGGAGCAAGGACTACCCTTTCAGCAGCCAGGCCATCAGATGAAGGGACCGGAGGTTGGGGTGTAGGAGAGTCCCGTGATCCTGTGACAGGAGATTGGGTTGAAACCCCAGAGGAAGAGGAGTGTCCACCGCCAGCTGCATTAGAAGCGGGAACCAGGGTTGTCTCGGCCACCGGGGAGCTACTAGGATCATCGAGGCTCTGTCTCTGAGAACTTTGAAGAGCATCCGAGACACCAGTGGCATGGGAGGAAAGGCATACAAGAGGCCTGTGGACCATGGAATCAGGAAAGCATCCGCCGCCACTCTGAGAGGATGCGGTTGTCGAGAGCAGAATTTGGGAAGCTGCCGGTTCAGGGGACTGGCAAACAGATCCATGGTGGGGAGGCCCCACTTGAGAAAGATCTGCTGAACCACCAAGAGATCCAATCTCCATTCGTGAGGTTGGAGGATCCTGCTCAGCCTGTCTGCCAGGTAATTTTCTTGACCTGGGAGATAGACAGCTTTGAGCAGGATGCCGTGAAGGATGGCCAAAGAGCACAGTCTCCGTGCCTCCTGACAGAGAAGGAAGGAGCCTGTACCTCCTTGTTTGTTCATGTAGAACATTGCAACTTGATTGTCTGTCTGGACCAGCACAGACTGGTGAGATGTGAGGTGGGAGAAGGCCCGCAGAGCAAGGCGGATGGCTCTGAGCTCCAGGAAGTTTATCTGCTGAGCAGACTCCAAAGGAGTCCAGAGGCCTTGAGTACATGTCCCTTGGCAATGTGCTCCCCAACCTAGGAGAGAAGCATCGGTTGTCAGCACCTGAGAAGGCGGAGGAGATTGAAAATCCACTCCCAGCACCAGGTTTGGTAGATGAAGCCACCACCGCAGAGAAGAGACCAGCAGGTTGGATACCTGTACTGAGTCCGCCAGGCTCCCCGTGGCCTGATGCCATTGAGTGCGAAGGCACCATTGAGCAGTTCGCATGTTGAGGCGGGCATTGGGGGTTACATGGACCGTGGAAGCCATATGGCCGAGCAGTCTCAGAAATTGCCTGGCAGAGACCAGGGAATTGCTGCGAAAGTGGCTGGCTAGATCCATGAGCCTGTGTGCCCTGTCTAGAGGCAGGAAGGCCCACGCCTGAAGTGTGTTCAACCTTGCGCCGATGAATTCGAGATTTTGAGAGGGGAGCGAAGTGGACTTTGCGAAGTTTATGACAAATCCTAAGTGCTGGAGCAGAGTCACAGTGCGATGAGTGGCCTCTTGGGAAGACTGGGCCCTGATGAGCCAGTCATCCAGGTATGGAAATACAAAGAGGCCTTGAAGTCTTAGATAGGCCGCCACCACTACTAGGCATTTGGTGAACACCCTGGGGGCGGAGGATAGGCCAAAGGGCAGTACTCTGTACTGGTAATGACTGCCTCCCACAACAAACCTGAGATATTGTCTGTGGTCTGGATGAATAAGAATGTGAGTATACGCATCCTTTAGATCTAAAGAGCATAGCCAGTCTCCCTGCTGGAGGTAGGACAGCAGGATTCCAAGGGTAAGCATCTTGAACTTGTCCCTGGCCAGGAACTTGTTGAGGTTTCGCAAGTCCAGGAGGGGTCTGAGGCCTCCTGTTCGTTTTGGTATCAGAAAGTACCTGGAATAAAAGCCTTGACCTCTCAGGTGGTGGGGCACCGGTTCCACAGCCTGTTCCTGAAGAAGACTTGCCAACTCCTGAAGGAGTAAGTCCCTGTGCAGAGGGAGTCTTGGAGGCTCCCCTGGAAAGTAGGAGGGAGGTACCTGGTAAAAGTGAAGAAGATAGCCTTTTTGAACTATGTGAAGCACCCAGGTATCTGATGTGATGGCTGAACACCTGTGGGCAAAGTGGACCAGCCGGCCTCCTGTGCTGAGAGAAACCAGCGGAGGGGAAGAGGCTATGCTGATGGAGTCAAAAACCCCCACCCTGCTGAGCAGGGGCAGGTGTTGTGGGCTTGGGGGCCTGCTGCCTACGGGACCCATTACCCCGTCCCTTGGCCTGCTGACCCTGTTGGGGAGCTGCTGAGGCCTGATAATGAGGGTAGTGTTTATAGGCAGCCGCCTTCCTCAGGTAAAAGGGCTTTTTCCCCAAGCCCTTCTTTTTCTGAGAAGGGGCACAGGATTTTCTGGACAGCCGAGTTCTGGTCAGAGTCTCGGTCTTGATCTGTGCAGCCTTTTCAGCCATGGGCTTGCCAAAGAGGTTTTCAACTCTGCAGGGGACATCGACCAACTTGTCCTGTACCCATGGCTCGAGGACGGATGACTGAAGCCAAGCCTGTCGGCGGGCACCGATGCCGGCTCTGGCTACTCGAGCCGATGCTTCGAAGCCATCGTAGGCTGCTCGAGAGATAAACTTCGAGCACTCTCGAATGCCAGTGGACAAGGTCTGGAACCTCTGCAAAGGTTCCTCGGAGAGACCAGCAGAGAATCCGGCAATTTCTTTTGCCAGGTCTCGGAGATACATGCCCATATAGAGCTGGTAGGTCTGGACTCGACAAGCAAGCATAGAGCCCTGGAAGCACTTCCTACCGAGGGCATCCAGGTTCCGGGCCTCCCAGCTGGGAGGCACCGAGGAGTGCATCTTCTGACTCTTGAGTCGATGCACGGCCGATTCAACCACCATGGAATGGTGCGGTAGTTGTGCCTTTTGGAACCCGGGGCTCTTGCGGACTCGATAAATGGAATCGACCCGCTTGCTTAACACCGGCGCCATCGCCGGGCTCTCCCACATGCGGAAGAGAAGTCGCTCCAGCATCGGAGGAACCGGTACAGTAAAGGCCTCCTTCGGGGGAGAGTCATACTGGAGGGCATCGAGCTCTTCGGCTCGAGGCTCCTCCTCGGGATCCGCGGGGAATGCCAAGGCCTTGGCCATATCCCGCACGAAGTCCGAGAACCGGGTGTTCTCCGGGGGGGACCGTCTCCAAGGTTCGGACTCGGGCGAGTCCGATGGGATGCACCGAGTCCGAAAAGTACCAGGGGACTCTTCGTCCTCCATTTCCCAGGCTGACTCCTCAGAGGAGGAATCGAGCGGCTCCGGTCGGGCGGGCACCGATGCCCTCCGCCCTGACGCCAAGGGTGTCGGCGTCGACGACCTCGGTCCCGAACGGGAGGCCGAGGGAGACCGCGACCGAGGATCGACTCGAGCTCGCATGGACTCGAGGATCGGCTCGGTCTCCGGGGTCGACTTGGACGTCGATGTCCCGGTGGTCGGGGCAGATGCACTGGCGAGGCCAGCGATCAATGCCCACTGCTGGTCCATGAAGGCAGCCAAACTGCTCTCCAAGGCCGTCAACCTGAGTCTGAGCTCAGGAGACCCAGTAGCCCCCGACTCGGGCCCCGACGGCGTCGGGCCCGACGTCGGCTCCTTCGGAGGTGAGTCCACGAGGACAACAGTACTCACGTGTCTAGGAGACTCCATCTCAAGACGAGGATGTTTCGAAGGCCTCTCCGACTCCGAGGACCCGGGATGGCTATCGGGGCTATTTGACCTGGCCCTCGAGGAACCAGGAGCGTCCACCGACGCCGCCCTCGCGGGTTTCTTCTTCCGATGATGTTCCCGGGCAGGAGACCCCCGCTCAGAGGAACTCCGACAATGCTCAGGACCGGAGTCCCGGGACGTCGAAGCCTCTGATGAGGTCCGGGCCCGGCCGGACGCGGAGTCAGAGAAGATTCTTTCTTTTTGTTGCTGCCGACTCCTCAACGCTTTAGAGGATATCTTGCCACACGGACCACAGATCATTGGGTCATGATCGGGTCTGAGGCAGCGGAGGCAGCAGTCGTGTGTGTCGGTAAGAGACATAAGTTTCTTACACCGATCACACTTTTTAAACCCGCTGGCAGCCATCGGGGGAAAAAGGGCCCCTGCGAGGTCAAAAGACAGGGCTGCCAGTGAAAAAAGAAAAATGGCGCGAACGCTAGTCACGAAGTACAAAAACCGAAAAAATAAAGAACGGACTCGATACCAGCGTATCGGGTCCGGGCGGGAAAAGGATCCGGCGTCGAACCGAGAAAAGAATAGTAAATAAATTCAACTTTTTCAGCGGCGATCACAAACAGCGTCTGTAGGGCTCCGCGGAATAAAGAAGACTGAGCAATATGGCACCCTTGGGCAGGAAGGGGACCGCATGCGCGCTGCAATACCCAAAGGCTTTCTTTGACAGCTGGGGAAATTGCTCCGCGAGGGCTCCGTCGGCGCCGACGTCACCCATATGTGAGGACTGACTTCCTGCTTGGTCCTGGAGAATAAGTGGTCCTTCCCAAGACATCTAAGGAAGAATGAGGAGTTTTGTAGATATTTAAGGAATCATTGAGATGAGTATGTAAAATTTAATGAAGACCAAGTAAAGACGGTGGCAGTATTTTGGGAAGCAGGGAAAGCAGTAATGAGAGGGCATATTATTGCGTTTGTGGCTAAGGAAAGGAAGAGAGTCAATGAAACCATCTTGGAATTGGAGCGAGAGCTTCAAGAGCTTAAAAGAGTCGCTGTGCAGATATCGGAAAGAAAAACCCTGGGATCGTATCTAGAGGCTCAACAGCATCTAAATAACGCGTTGCAGGAAAGAGCAGTATTCTCGATGCAGTATTATAGGCACCAATTGTTTAGATATGGAGACAGGACAGGGAAGTTACTTGCACGCATAGTAAAAGAGTGGGGAGGGACCAAAATAATAGCTAATGTTAGGGATAAAAACAGAGTAAAGCACAATGATACTCAGGAAGTCATGAAGGTCTTTAGACAATATTACCAAGAGCTGTATACTCCAGAGACAGAAGATAGAGCGCAGGAGAGAAGGTTCTTGGACCAGGTGCAGTAACCGCACTTAGCGGAGTTGGAAGTAGACAAGCTTAATAGATCTATTTCTGGAACGGAAATACAAAGAGCTATAGGGAACAGTACTCCACACGAGGCCCCAGGGCCGGATGGGTACGGGATGGAATTTTATAAAATTTTAGTGCTACAAGTCACCCCGACTTTGGCGGCTTTATATGAGGAAGTGCTAGAGATTGGAAAGTTCCCGAGGGATATGAAAACAGCTGCTATAACGGTAATTCCTAAAGCGGGGAAAAACTCAGAGGAACCCGCACCGTATTGTCCCATCTCCTTAATTAACTATGATATGAAGGTATTAGCCTCGATTCTAGCAGGGCAGCTTCAGAAAATACTGCCGAGACTGGATGGAGACCACCAGACGGGATTGGTAAAGAATAGGAAAGCCTTCTTGAATATAAGTAAGGTATTGTTGGGGATGGAAATGTGTGAATTACAAGAAACTCCGTTATTGTTGGTCAGTTTGGATGCCAAGAAGGCTTTTGACAGAGTATCTTGGCCTTATATGTTTGAAGTATTGCACAGACTTGGATTTGAGGGAGCTTTTCTAAACTGGGTCAAAGCACTCTACGCGGATCCACCGGCATGTATAACAATGGGAGGAGAATTCTCATCATCTTTCTCCCTCCAGCGAGGTACCAGACAGGGTTGTCCCTTATTCTCGCTTTTGTTTGTTTTGTAACTGGAGCCTCTGTTATTATCGCTTATTCATATGGAAAAGATGAAGGGTATAGAATGGAGGGAAGGGGGAATAAAGGTGAGTGCGTTCGCAGATGACATGCTTTTATGCTTAAGAGACCCTCAGGCATCCTTAGAGGTAGCTTTGAAGCAAATTGAGTGGTTTGGCATCTTTTCGGGGCTGCGTATTAATAGATCTAAATCCGTAGTATTGGATGTGGGTGGGAGAGCAAGGCTGAAATGGAAGGAAATCTTTCCACTTCTGTGGGCAGAGGGCCATATTCGATACTTGGGGATTCAAATTCCAGAGAAAATGTCACAGCTGTATAGTATAAATGTGGATCCAATGTTGGCATTGGTCTATAGCAACTCTAAAAAAAATGGAGGGAGTTGCCCTTATCCTTGATGGGTCATATTGCCCTGTTTAAGATGATAGAGCTCCCAAGATGGATATATCTTTTGCGTCATGTTCCAATCTGGATTGCGAGAAAAGATATCTTGGTATTGCAGTCATTTAAGTAATTCTTGTGGAGGGGCCGCAGATCTCGGATTGCCATATCGAGCTTGATGAAACCCCTGTAGGAGGGGGGGGGGTCTTGTATCATTGAGAGATTATAATTTAGTGAGTCTTTTGCGCCCCCTAAGAGATGTACTATTGGGCACTGCGGAGACACTACCTATTACATTGATAGAACAGATGTCGGGGCCTTTCCATAGATTTTTTCTGCTGCATCGGGCAAAAAGGGATCTGCCTATCACGTGGCAGGCTTCGGGTTACATGACTACTTTGAGACAAATGTGGAAGATAGTGTGTCAAAAAAAGAAAATATCTTGGAAAGGGACGGACTTTCTTCCTCTGGTAGGGAATAGCGATTTCCCGCCGGGTTATCAGTGCCTGATGACTAGGCACTGGGAGAAAGCGGGAGTGTGGTGCATAGGACACTTGAGGATGGCTTCCTCTTCGACATTGGACTCCTTTCAATCGCTATGGCAAAGGTTCCATCTAGACTCTAAAGACTTTTATTTTTACTTACAGGCAAGACACTATGTGCGGAGCGTCCAAAAGAATGTCCGTGCATTGCTAGATCCTGGAGGTATGGTGGATTTCTGTAGGGGGTTAGAAGGGAAAATAACAGTGCAAACCCTAAGGAGGGAATTACAACCGGTAGGAGAGGAGAGAGCTTTAGAGCAATTGGCAAAGAAATGACAACAAGATGGAGCATCGCGGATAACGGTGCAGATCTTAGAAGTAGCGTTTGGAGCTATTAAAAACATTCCTGAGGCAATACGACTGCGAGAAATACAATTTAAATTCCTCTGGAGAGCTTACGTACATGATGTATGGGCGGCTGGGGCTGGTGTGGTCCTGACAGATGTCTGTAAGCTATGTGCATTGGAGAAGGGAACCTTCATGCACCGATTCTGGTCCTGTGCACGTATACAAGTTTTTTGGCGGGGGGTCTGGGCTAAACTTTCAGGATGGAGATCACAGCGCTTGGTCTATACCCTGGAATGCTGTTTGTTTGGGATAGAGATAGGAACTTGGCCCGGAGGAGGGAGTCAAGGAAAATTGTTAAATAAAGGCATTGTTGTAGGCAAACAGTGCATATTACGACACTGGGTGTCAGGGGATTCCCCAGGAGTTAAAGAATGGGAATATCTCATGTTAGAGTCAATGGAAATGGAGAGAACAGATAAATTATTAGGGGTGCACAAATTGGAAATATTTGGGAATATTTGGGAGCTGTTATTGACAGAGGTCACCCCCTCTAAGTAGGGTGAAGTGGGGAGGAGTACACGTTAGTTGTTATGTTGACATGCAGTATCTTAGGACGAGAAGAAGAGGGTTTGAAGAGGGTGTGTAGGGTCTCGCATCGTAGAGACGGGTATCCAGAGTAATTGGGGGCATCAGTAAGGAGTGAATAGATGGATGGATGGATGAGGTTGGATGGTTGGGGGATTGGGTGAATGCAGGGAGGGAGGGAGTAGGAGGGGGGGAGGGAAGGGAAGGGGGAGGAGGGGGTTGGTATTAAGTATTGATAGCCCTGAGATGTAGCAAAGTTTATAACCCACTATGTATTATAGTTTGAGGTATCAGGCTTATGTGTTAGGGGGGGGGACGGGACAGAGAATGGGATATGGAAGGGGGTAGATAGTGACAGTATCAATATTAAGATAATGTGCGTTGTTTTAGTAGATTGAAAAGCAGGTTAATCATTGACAAAGTAATGCACAGTATATGTAAAATGTTTGTTACATATTGTGTTTTGGCTTCTGTTTGCTATACTCGATGTTGTAAGGAATCCTAATTGTGATGATGATGATGATAGTTTTGATGATGACTATATGGAGAATTATATTGATACTAGTTTGGATGTTGGTACGACTATGAATAACAATAATACCAATAAAAATGATTTTCCTTAAATGGACTTAAGACTGTTGAATTAATAATGAGAATGGGATCCCAACTGCCATAGATAAAAACATAATAGGACCTGATAATTTTTATTAAGTATTGTTAAATCCGCAATCACTATTAAATATACAATAAAACCACAACTTCCCAGAGACTGGACAGGTCAGTGCAGAAAGTTGGTGGAGGTGAGGAACTATCCGAAAAGGCAATTGGGATCTATGGGTTGAATGGTCAGGCAATAGCCATGCTAATGTTGGTGACAACTTAAATAATTAGACAATCTAGATAACGCTGGTTAGACACAGGAAGGGAGGGATACTAGGCATCATCTAAATAGCAGATCTCACATTCTCATTTGTCTAAGTGGCACAAAGTAGGTAAATGACAAAAACTGATTGAATAGGGAGCGATATTCTCAGAAGCAGTCATGCTCTATGACTCACAGCTGGGCTATAGCCTTAGTAGCATGGATAGTAATATGCCAATTGCTCTTTTTTTTTTAAATCTACTTTGCTGGTTCAGTCCGTATATTCCTTTCTACTACATCGTAGCTGTACACACATCAGTTATTCCTGTACTATTAACTTTTATAATTTCATGTGATATCTAGTTAGAACTATAGAGAATACAGAGAGGGCCCCTACTATATTTTCATCCTTGATGGAGCCAGCACTAAAAGACTAATTTAGGGCTCTTGCCAACAGACCTTTGGACTGTCACAGTAAAACCCACTTGCCTTTTGATGTTTTATCTTCATGAAAATTCCCAAGATGTCTGTGATCGCCTTCTACACTTACCTCATCTTTTATGTCTTCCTGCTGTTGGGCAGTGAAAATCTCCATTGCTGCCATCAGTCTCATCATTAGTTCATCCACTGTCGTGTTACCTAGCAACACAGCAAGATTGCCCATCTTTATATTAGTAAAGTTATTAAAAAGTTTAAAGTCAGTCTAGAATTAATCAGGAAGGAATTAATAACTAGTGTTAGAAAAATTTCACATTAGAATACTGATACCTAATTAGAATATTTTTAATTTGTCTTCTCATTGAAAAGTTTTAAGTTTTCAAACAGAAAACCTTAATGAGCTCAAATGAATGCTTATTCAACTGTACTTATATTTTATGTGCTAATTAATGACCATTATTTTACTTGTTTGTATTAATCTATTTAAAGGTAATCATTATTCTGTGTGTCTAAGTGACCTGAAAAGGAGGTTTGCCAATGATATTTTTCTTTTCGAGCTTAGTACAATAAGTTTAGAACATGGATTTGAATCTTCAATTTTTACTCTTCACATACTTTGTTATATGTCTATAAAAACATTTTATCGTTCATGATAACTGAACATACAAAACATAGAGCTTGAAAATTGGCACTCTTTCCTCTGGAGAAGGTGAACTGGGCTACTAGAGCTACAGCCCGATGGTCTGCAATGCCTCGGTGACAGTGCTGTGCGCATGAAAGGTCCCCCAGTCCACTCAGCAAGTCTTGTCTTTTCCTCAGGTTAGTTGGGGCTGGGGATACTGTGGAGGCTGCATGCACAGCTCCCTAGGGGGAGGAGAATGGCCATTGGTTAAGGGTGACGCCCAGTGACCGCATTCAGAGCCTATGATTGTAGAGTTGTGAAAGGCACTCTGGTACATGGCTTGACACTCCAATGACCACATTAGGTATGTTAGGGGAGGGTTGAGGACATATAAAATATGGGGAAATGCTTGTCTATTTGCAAATGAAGGCTCATGGCAGAGCCCACCCCTGGCTCTGACTAAACTGAAAATCACTCTCTCCCCCATCCCCCATAAAAAAAACAAACTCATCCTATAAGCAACTGATCTGCAAGACAGAAGACAGACTCCCAAAATAAGATTCCAGCATTCAAGAACAATGAACAGATTGAGAAATAGCTGCATTGCTGAGCAGCAACTTCTGTACCCAAGAACAGAACATTAGTGCTTTAATGTGTGTTTTATGTTTGTTGTCACTACATTGGATGTTGTGTGTTAACTATATCTTAAGAAACGTTTTGTTTATAATTTATTTTTTGTACATTGCTTTGGATGGAATTTTTGTTCTGGGAAGGTAGTTAAGAAATGTGTGACATCAAACACACAAACAAATGAATGAATAAATAAATAAATAAATATGAACAACTTCAACTTAGAGGCAAACAATTCAGTCCTGATGATCTCAAGAGTGCAAGACTGTGCAATACAGCGGTGGTCAGAGCTAGAAGAATGTCGGTGTGCATAGGACAAGCATAACTTGGAGAAAAAAACAGGAGCGATAATGCCTCTCTATGGGTCGTTGGTGAATACTGTGTTCAGTTCAGAAAGGATGGAGATCGGCTAGAACAGTAACTAAAACATGCACCAAAAGCTACATGATACTGAAGGGCCTAAATATGTATAACCCTGAAAGAGAGTATGCACAAAAGGATATGATGCAGGCATTTAAAGACCTGAAAGGTATTAATGGTGCAAAAGCAGTAAACATTTTTCAATAGAAAGGAAGCTGTAGAACTGGGGGGGGGGGGGGGGGGGGGGGGGTGTCATGCTCTGAAGCATTAAAGGGGAATATTAGGAAATATTTTTTCTTGGAAAAAGCAGTGGATATCTAGAATACCCTTCCAGAGGGGGTGATGTAGACAAAACCTGCAGTGAAATTCAGAAACGACGGGATAAACATAAAGGGTTACTACTGACAAGAGTATGGCAATGAAGCACTAGTTAACATACTGAGAATAGCTGTACAGCTCAAGACAGCAGTTGTACTTCCTAGATTGTGGTGACCTGCATGGAGCAGCAGGTACAGTAACAAACAGCAGTTACGATAGTGGATATAACCCTACATAGTGGTATGATTGCATCGGGCCTCAAAGGAGGAACTGTGGTGAGCAGCACAGAGAAGCAATTACAATGCTGAACAGCAATGTTGTGACTGCATCGGGGCTCAAAGTATCATAACACTTAACTGGGGGAATGTGAAACCCTAGGCTGAGAGTAAGTTGAGAGCTGCAGATATTCTGCCTATGCAGGCTGCCCTTCCCTCACGTTGGACCTTCAGATGCTGGTGGCCAGCAAGACTTAACCAAAGATCTAACCTGAGTAGGGTTCATATGCAAGCAGCCAAGCAAGGAGTCTTAGCAAGACCAAATGCAGAAGACAAAGTCTATCTGATGAGAATTCTACGAAGCAGGACTCCTGTACTGAGGATGTAGGCAGTGACCAAATTTTGTTACACGGAGGCTGAAGAGCCTGAAAAAAAATATATATATTGTGCAGAAACAATATGGCTGCCAGGAGGAAATCTGGATCATAGAACTTAGTAGGACTAATAGCTAATTTTGGAGGATCACAGGAGCCCCTGCTGGAAAGAGGCAAAAACTACCTATGGCGAGAGGCAAAAACTACCTATTGGGACCTTACACAAAGTATTGTAGTAAGCTATCACTGCCATATTTTGGGCAGGCTTGTGACAGTTATGAGAGGGCTGTGAGTTTGGATGGAAGACATGAGTGAGTGTGTAGGATTGCATTTGGGAATTTTATGTGAACATTTGCCAAAAGTTGATTCATTTCAGCTAGGCAGACTGGATAGGCCATTTTGGACTTGATTTTTAAATGGAATCTCTTTTTCAGTGCGATAAATCCTGCTGAAAGAGAGATTCAGCAGCAATATTCAGACAACACCACTGAGTATCTTTACAGACCGCCTCAGCACTATCTGGATAGTGGTGGGCTAGTTTAGTGGGTGGAGCTGGGTGGAAACATTAATTATCCAGAAAGTGGTTATTTTCTGCTCTGCTATCTGGATAACTTAGGAGAGCAGTTTATCCAAATATTCAGTGCCAGCTTCTATTTGGGTGCTGACCATAGGGATATGTTTACTCATAGCAGCCAGCGTTTAAATCAATGCTGAGAGCCACAGGCTTAATATCAGCCCATTTATCTTTAACTGCCATCGTTTACCATGCTGCCACCATAACTGTTCCTCTGTCTTCATACAAGTGTGATCAAAGCAT
This sequence comes from Ichthyophis bannanicus, assembly GCA_033557465.1. Taxonomy (NCBI): domain Eukaryota; kingdom Metazoa; phylum Chordata; class Amphibia; order Gymnophiona; family Ichthyophiidae; genus Ichthyophis; species Ichthyophis bannanicus. The sequence goes on along the minus strand of CM066040.1, from coordinate 274,188,104 downwards.
TCCTCAAAAACCTTCATTAGAACCTATCCATTCTACCAATTATCATTCCATCTCCTTCCTCCTTTTCATATTCAAATTGATCAAATCCATCTTTCATCTCCACTGTTTTGACTTTCTTTCATTTTAAAATGTTCTGGGTCTGTTCCAGTCTGGGTTTTGCCCTCTACGGTCCACATAAAGCCTCTAGAAACATCTTTATGGCAAGACCAAAGGGTTTTACTTGCTCCTCACCCCCCCCCCTTGCCCTATCCGCTGAATTTGACATACTTCATCACTATCTATTCTTTGACACACTGTGGAATTTCAGGACTATACTCTATCTTGGTTTCTTTTCTCTTCCATTGTATTTTTAGTGTATCCTCCAGTGGTTCTTTCTTCACTGCTATTATGCTATCAGTTTGTGTACCTCAAGACTATGTCCTGGGCCCCGCTTCTTTATTCCTCTACACTCTTCCAAGATCCAAACCTCCAAACACAGAAATTTAACCAAAATTACAGTTCCAAATCTCAGTCTACTTGTCTGACTTTACCACCTGTGAGCTGAACTGCCACCTTGCATTTAGCATGGCCAAGATGGAACTTTATATTTTTCTTCCTAAAGCATAGTTACTCACCTGTAACAGGTGTTCTCCAGGGACAGCAGGAATCAGTCCTCACATATAGGTGACATGGGCACCGACTGAGCCCACGTGGAAGCATCTCCCCAGCTTTCAAAGAAAGCCTTTGGGAGATGCCACCATGCATGCCTGGCCCCCTTCCCACCCAAGGGTGCCATCTTGCTCAGTCATATGACATAACAAAGAGAGCAAAAAACTAATTGGTATCGTTAAGGCAACTCTACGGGGAGGAGGGAGGGTTGAGAGAACTGATTCCTGCTGTCCCTGGAGAATACTTGTTACAGGTGAGTAACTACACTTTCTCCAGGAACAAGCAGGAAGTCAGTCCTCACATATGGAACTCCCTAGCTACAGGCTACCAACAACCTGAAGAAAAGAATGGTCAAGCTGTGAGTAGCAGCCGATGAGTCAGAAGGACAGATTCTGAAAGGACCCCAGTGTCCAGGGAGAACCATCACTCCAGTAGCTTAAACACAAAAGGGTCAGAGGGCCGCAGTTGCCTAAACTCTCAAAAGATTATGAAGTATGGCCTGGCCGAAGGCACTGTCCCAACGGGACTCCCTATCCAGGCAGTAGTGAGCTGGAAAGGTGTGGACTGAGGACCAGGTGGCGGCCCGGCAGATGTCTGTCATCGGGACAGAGCGCAAGTTTGCAACCGAGCCATGACTCAGCACTCCAGCGGGAGCTCAGCCTGTTCGTAAGTGAGGGAAATGCAGTCCACAACCCAGGTGGCCAGGGGTCTGCGTGGTCACCACCTCTGCCAGCCGGGGTCATAGGAGACAAAAAGATGGGAGGCTTTGCGGTGGCCCTGGGTACGCTGCAGGTAGAAAGACAAGGCCCTCTTACAGTCCATAGTATGGAGTATAGCCTCCGCGTTGCTGGCATGAGGCAATGGGAAGAAGGTGGGGAGCACCATCTCCTGACTGAGGTGGAAGGAGGAGACCACCTTTGGAAGAAATTTGGGGTGGCTCCACCACCAGAGCCTGGAGCTCACTGATCCAGCGAGTGGAGGTGAGCGCCACCAGGACGGCAACCTTCCAGGAGAGGTACCACAGGTGGCTAGGGGCTCAAAAGGCAGCACTACGTTAAGGTCCCATTCCAACGGGGGTGAGCGGGTTGGGGGCTTGGAGAACAGTAGGCCCCGCAGGAAGCGGGTGATGAGGGGCTGAGCCAAGAGAGGCTTGCGCTCAATAGGGTGGTTGTGTGCTGAAAGGGCACAGAGGTGCACACTGACTGAGCTGGACTTGAGTCCGGCATGGGAGAGGTGCAGCAGGTATTGCAGGAATAGCTGCATCATGCAGGAGAAGGGGTCTGCCCATTTCTCTAAGCACCACATGGAGAATCTCCGCTATTTGAAGGCATAAGCATGTCTTGTGGAAGACTTGTGGGAGACCAGCAGACCTCTTCCACCTCCTCCGAGGAGTTAAAGGGAGCTAAGGCTACCCATTCAGCAGCCATGCTGTTAATGCTAGAAACCCCAGGGGTGAAGGAGGAAGCCCTCCTCCTGAGTCAGCAACCCCGGTGAGTTCCCGAGAGGGACCAGGGGTTCCGTCACTAGGCAGAGCAGCCGTGAGAACCATGGCTGCTTGGGCCACCAGGCAGCTATCAGGATTAGCAATGCTCTGTCCCGAAGGACCTTGAATAGGGTCTTGGCAACCAGCAGTGTGGATGGGAAGGCGTTCAGAAGACGTGATGAGTGAGGTTGACAGGAGCAGAAACGGGTCAGCTGGGCATTGGCTGGGCTGGCGAAGAGGTCCATCTGCGGGGGGTCCCCCAGAGCCGGAATAGTCTGTGACAATGTTCCCTCTAATTTTCTGTAGGCTGTGTGCGCATAAAATATCATCTGTGTGCAGCTTTTGAAGGAAGGTTAAATTTTTGTGCGCCACATAACGACACTCGGAGTTATATATTTTAAAATTTGACCACACGTCAGAATACAGTATGCACATCACATTGATTTTAATCAAATTAAATGAAAATAGACGATTACTAAATGAAGCGGGAAATTTCTAGTAATTACAATCATAACTTTTAAATTTTAAGACATCTGTGTTGTTTTCTATCAGAATCAGAGCCATAATTTTTGTGCGCTCTGTTTTAAAGTATATGCGCTCGCTCGGCGAGGTGTGTGCGCGCGCACACGCACACAGCTTAGAGGGAACAGTGGTCTGTGAGCTACTCCAGGGTTTAGCTCCCATTCATGCGGTTGAAGGATGCTGCTTAGCTTGTCCGAGAGGACATTGTCTTGGCCCAGCAGGTAGACCGCTCTCGAGAGCATCCCCTGGCTAACTGCGTATGAGCAGAGGGCTACTGCCTCCTGGCAGAGGGTGTAAGAGCCCATGCCTTTCTGTTTGTTCACAAAGAACATCGCCACTTGGTTGTCCATCTGGATGAGCACTGGCAGGTGCTGGAGACAGTGGTGGAAGACCTTGAGCACCAGGAATATGGCCCTAAGCTTCAAGAAGTTGCTGTTGTTGGGCTTTGGCTCAGGACCAGGTGCACTGTGTGCGGAGGTTCCCACAGTGGGCTCCCCAACCCAGCAATGAAGTGTCTGTAGTGAGGACCTGCTGAGGGGTGGGGGATTGGAAAGGCATGCCTGCCCTCAGGTGTTGCATGATCTGCCACCAGTAGAGCGACTGAGGGTGGGTAACATAGACCTTGTCCCAGAGGCAGACGGTGGTCTGTGTCCACTGAGACCTGAGACACCACTGAACCGCCCTCATGTGAAGGCGGAAGTTCGGTGTGGTGTGTGCCATTGAGGCCATGTGGCCTCGCAGGCGGAGCATGCCGCATGCCGGCATGAAGCATCTGCCCTGGACCTTTGCAGCCAGGACTATGAGCCATCCATCCCTGTCACAGGGCAGGAAGGCCTTCACCTGGAGGATATCTAGGTGTGCCCCAATTGTCTCCAAGCTCTGTGTTGAGGTGAGGTGGGATGGTTTATCACGAACCCCAGGTATTGCAGGACACCAATGGTTCAGCCTGTGGCCTGAGGCACCTCGGTGGCTGTGTCCCCTCTGATAAGCCAGTTGTCTAGGTAGGGGAAGATGAAGGTTCCTTGGAGATTTAGGTAGGCTACCATGATTGCTGGGCACTTTGTGAATACTCTGGGTGCAGAGGCAAGCCCGAAGGGTAGGGCCCTGTATTGGTAGTGGTTGCCCCCTGACAATGAACCTGCGGTACTGTCTGTGCCTGGGGTGGATAAGGATGTGGGTATATGCATCCTTTAGGTCCAAGGAACATAGCCAGTCTCCCTGCTGGAGGTATGGCAGTAGGTTTCCAAGGGAGAGCATCTTGAACTTCTCCCGCACCAGGAACGTGTTTAGGTCTCTTAGGTCTAGAATGTGCCTTAAGCTTCCTGTCCTTTTGGGGATGAGGAAGTATCTTGAGTAGAATCCCCTGCCATGTTGTTGATGGGGCACTGGCTCCACAGCCATGTCTTTAAGAAGACCTGTGAGTTCCTGCAGTAGCAGGGTCTGATACACGGGAGTCCTGGGCCACTCTCCTGGGAAGAAAGGAGGGGGCGTCTGGTGCAGGTGGAGGAGGGAACCCTCTCTGACAACCTAGAGTGCCCAGGTGTTGGTGGTCAAGGTTGACCACTGGTGGACAAAGTGGACCAGACGTCACCCCCCTGTGGGCTACTGATTTCCTGGAGGGGGAGAGGCTATGCCCAGCAAGTCAAAGTCTCAGCCCGGGCAGGGCCTGGGCTGGGGTCTTTTTGCTTGCGAGGTCATTGCCCAGGTCCTTGGGGATCCTGTTGAGGGGTCTGTGGAGCCTGGTATTGTTGGTAGCTTCGGGATCTCAGGCTTTTCCTGGAGGAGGGGGGTTTCTTCCTGGGGACCTTACGCTTGGAGCCTGAGGAAGTTTTCTTTGAGAGCCGGGTGTTTGTCATGTATTTGGCCTTCGGTCCGTGGCTTTGTCTGCCATGGCCATGCCAAAGAGGTTCTCTCCCAGGCAGGAGATGTCCAGGAGCCTTTCCTGGACCCATTAATCGAGGTCGGAGGATTGGAGCCAAGCCTGTCTCCTGGTGCTGATACAGGCGCAGGCAACATGGGCCATGGCCTCAATGCCATCATAGGTGGCCCGGGAGATAAACTTCAGCAATTGGCAGCTGTTTTGGCCAGTGCCTGGAACCTCTGGCTGGGTTACCCAGAGAGGCCAGTGGAGTAGCCCTCTAGCTCCTTCATGGTATCCCAGAGGAACATTCGCATGTAGAGGAGGTATGTCTGGGCCTGGCAGACATGCATGGAGCCCTGGTAGCATTTTCTGCCGAGGGTGTCGAGGCCCTGGGACTCTCTGCCGTGAGGCATCGAGGAGTGCATCTTTTGACTTTGGAGCAGACGCATGGCTGACTCAACCACCATGGAGTTGTGAGGTAATTGGCTCGTGTGGAAGCTTGGGCTCAGGTGGACCTTATACATAAGGCTGAGCCGGTGACTAACTGTGGGTACCGTAGCTGGTTTCTCCCACATCTGGAGGAGCAGCCTCTCGAGGATCGCCAGGACTGGCACCGATAGGGACTCCTTCAGGAGGAGGGCAGGGAGTCGAATTGGAGGATCTTGAGATCCTCTGACTGAGGGTCGTCTACCGACTCGATGGTGAAGGCCAGAGTTTTGGCCATGTCCTGCACAAAGTTGAGGAAGGCCTTGTCCTCAGGCAGGAACTGATGCCGGGCCCCTGGTGAGGATAGGTCCGATGGAAGGTCTTGATGCCTCTGGGTATCATCCTCTGATTCCCAGTTGGAGTCGTCGGAGGTGGAGTCGATGATCGAATGGACCCGGGTTAGGGGTCGGAGGCTTGTAGGCCTCGGAGTTGTGTCTGGAGCCGTGGCTGGGGAGGACTGGGGTCCCATGGAAGGGACTGAATGTGACCTCCATCGGTGACTGGCCCAGACGAGGGAGCTCTGGGAGATCAACTTGATGCCGGGGGAAATCCTCGAGGTCGAGGTCCTGGTGTTTTTGGCAGATGAATCGGTGGAGCTGGACAGCGCTGCCTGCTGAGTGGCCAAGAAGGCAGACAAGCTGCACTCCAGGGCCTCCATCCTGGTCACCAGCCCAGGAGGTGCTCGGTGATGAGCACTTAGGGCGGACACCAAGGATATCGGGTCCGGCACCAGTGGAGGAGGAGAGTCCCTGGTGGGGATGGCTAGAGGGACCTGGGGCCGATCGCCGGAGTCCATCAAGTCTTTCCGGGGATTGGCCACGGCCACTCCTGTTCCAATACCTCGGTCCTCCTCTGGGGGCTCACGGATCTGGCATGGGACTTACCCATCTTCCCCGAGTTTCGTGAGGAGTCCAGTGAGGCTTTCTTCTTTTTCTTCGGGATCCAGATCAGGGACACCTGGTTAGAGTACTTGCAGTACCAACTGGTGGCAGCAGAGTCACTGCGCAATCCCGGAGTCTAGGACTGGGCCCTGGAAGGAGTTTCCAAGGCAGCGTCTGACCTGAACATCCAGTCATGCTTCTCCTGCCTGTTTTTGACTGCTTTGGGGGTCAGCCTCTTGCAGGATCCACAAGTCTCTGGGTCATGGTCAGGACCGAGACAATGGAGACAGCAGTCGTGTGTATTGGTGATAGAAAAATTACTGGAACACCGATCACACTCTTTAAAGCCGCTGGCCTTTGGGGGAAAAAGGGCCCTGGCGAGGTCAAAGATCTGAGAAACTGACAGCAGGAAAAGGGCGCAAATTACATTGGAAAGAAAAATTCATGGGCCCAAGGATGCGGTGTCGAAGCAAGCAAACTCAGGGGTGGGAAAGGGACTGGCCATGGCCGAACAAGGAGAATTAACTCTAAGAGAAAAAAAATCAACTTTTTCTGGGGAATCAGATGCACGTCTGCTAGGCTCCGCAGAAACAAGAAGACTGAGCAAGATATCACCCTTGGGTGGGAAGGGGACCACACATGCGTGGGGCATCTCCCAAAGGCTTTCTTTGAAAGCTGGGGAGATGCTTCCTCGCAGGCTCCTTCAGTGCCGTCACCCATATGTGAAGACTAACTTCCTGCTTGTTCCTGGAGAAACCCCTTTCCCTTTTTTCTTTTTCTATTAATGGAATACATATCCTTCTGGTTTCCATGACCTGTAAACTTTGGGTCATCTTTGATATTTTCTCTTCCTGTATACTTTCTTTCAAAATATTGCTAATGTGTGTCATTTCTTTGTATTTAACTTTGTTAAAATCCGTCCCTTTCTTTCTGAGCATGCTACCAAAATACTTATCCACTCTCATACCACTTTCTGCTTAGACTACTGCAACCTACTCCTCATGGGTTTCTCACCTGACCATCTTTTTCCCACTACAATCTATGCAAAATTTGAAAGCAAGACTTATCTTCCTTCCATGCTTCGACCATATAACCCCTCTTCTTAAGTCATCATTTGGCTCCCTGTACCCTTTCACATACAGTTCAAGCTTCTATTACTCATTTACAAATACATTCACTTTGCAAGCCCACATTACCTACCTTCTCTTCTCTCTTCCTGCACAAGCAGTATTCAACTCCAGTCATCAAGGGCCACAAATCGGCTAAGGTTTTAGGCAATCCACGATGAATATTCATGTTATAGAATCAGAGCTGGTGCAAGGATTGGAGGTGCCCTAGGCAGGCCCTCCATCCTACCTCCCACTTTGCCACCACTGCCATCTCTCTCCGCGGCCTGCAGCAGCTGCAATGGCTTACAAACCACAATGCTGCGCTTACTTATCCACTCCTATGCTGCATCGCAGTTTCTTTCTCTTACTATCTGCTATTTTCACCCTTCTCCAATTCAGACTTCTGGTTTATTCAAACGAGAAGTCTGTGTCAGTAGTGTGTAGGTAAGCACTGCGTTGCAGTTTGCAAGCCAATTCCATTGCTGCAGGCCCTGGAGAGGGTTGTGAGTGATGGCAATGGGCACCTCTGGAGGGCCAGTGCTACAGGAAACTGCCAAGTTTGCCTAATGGCTGCACCAGCCCTGAACAGAGTTGCATGCATGCTACCTTCACTGTATGCAAAACTCTCTCACGTATGTTCTTAAGGAACAGCCTGAAAATCTGATGTGTTTGTGGCCCTTGAGGACAGTCAATACCACTGCCCTACACACTTCTTCATGAATACCATACACTGGGTAAGTCCCTCTTATCTGTGCCCTTCTCCTCTGCTGTCAACTCAACTCTGCTCTTTCCACCTTAGTGTGCTGTCTGCTTGGAACAGACTTCCTGAGTCAGTGCACCATGCTCCTTCTCTGGCCATATTCAAATCCAGCTTAAAAAAGTACTATTTTCAGGATACGTAAGCTAGGCAAATGAATCTGATTCTTAATCTAAGTATCTCTTATGAACATTCATTGAAGCTTGTGAAAAGAGCAAAGTCACACACCCCAGGTCAGAGTGGCTACCCAACTGAAAAGTACATCAAGATTACTGTTGATGGTCAAAGAGATCTGTAAATGTGAATGATACTGGTCTTTCACTAGAACATAACTGAAAGTGGACATATATGCCAAGGCATTTGGCCTCCTGCTGCAAAATTCAACCCATGTCTATAACGGTCTGTGCGGTTCAAAGCATGAGTTTGGCCTCAAGAGGCAAGAGGAGGCGTGACTCAAAGTACTACTGTTTTTTTTACTCCTGCTGGTGACCGGAAAGATCAGCAAATAGAAGGGAGCCAAAGATCAGCTGGAAGAGAAGGGAAGGCTAACAACCAGCAGGGTAAGAGAGTTTCTAAATGCCAAGAGGGTGAGAGGGGATGAATTAGTGGAGGTTGGGGGGAATCAGTGGGGGACTGAAAGACTGTAAGAAGGAATCAATTGGGGTAGTTAGAGGAGCTTGGTGTGTGCGTGTGGAGGCGTAACAGTCCAAAGAAAATTTAAGGAGGGAGCAGTGTGAGAGATGTGAGGCAAAGGAACTTCTAATCTGGCAGGCATGCAGTGCAGGCTGAGTGAGAGGAGTTTCCATGAAGCCCATTTTTAACTCCTTTAAAACATTCCAAATTTAGTCTGGAGTTGCCTGGTACTAGAAACCATGCCCAAACTAAGGCTAAGGATATGAGGACTTAAGGACTACTAAGACCAGTTCCTTCATCAAGAGCCCAGGCTTATCTGAGATAAAGCTGCAGATTCTGTTCAAAGTGTTAAAGGAGATGAAGGTGGGATTTTTCATTTATTTATTTACATTTGTTTATTTGCCATTAAAGGGTACTCAAGGTGTGGTACATTAGATTTGTGGAAGTCGTTGTCAGAAACCTAGAGGAGCGGTTCAAAGCCCTTGCCATGTATATGGGTGAAACAGAGAGAAGGCAGTAACTTTAAGGACAGACAGGAGCAGGGACACAACACTAATCCAGTACAATTTTCCTAAAAAACCTGTTGCAACTGAGCAGTTGAAAATGTAAAGCCAGACTATATTTGACTGCTCAATTGAGCCAGTTTTTTAGGAAATTTGAACTTGATTAGTGTTACGCCCCAATGGTATACTCACAATTGCACTTCAGTGTGTCACTATCCCTGATAATGGCTTAGCCGAAACACAGCTGTATTGTGTACTTTATGGTTGTTTTTAGTGTATACTCCAATAAACTTGTTTCTTCGTAGTCATCTTGCTCTAGACTTCAGTTCTTTGTTGATCAATAGCCACTCCAGGCCCAGACATGGCAAGAGACCCAAAATTGGAGATAGAGAACATGAGACCTTCAGAAGTGCAGGATATTTAGGCTGAGGACTTAGCATCTTAGTCAAACTTTAAGCGTTATGCTTCACCCCCCCCCCCATGTCCTGTTGTCAGAATTTATTGTTTAGCTTTGAATACCCTGCTCTTTGCTACTTCCCAACCCCCAGAAAATGCCACCCTAAGCAACTGCCTAGTTTGCTTAAAGTTTGGGTTGGCTCTGACGATAAAACAATAGCTTTTGAGTTTAAAAAGTTCTACGAAAAATTATCAATCAAAAGGTCAATATACCCAAGATGACAGAAAAATATCTTTCAGCAGTGAAAATCTCCAGTTAGAGGGACTGAAACAGGAACGAATGTGTAGGCCCATAAGTGATGCTGAGGTTGAAGCAGAGATTAAATTCCTGCTTGGAGGGGAGAGAGGAAGCAGCAATGTAAGACTGTTTTCTGGGAGAATATTACCAGGTGCTTCGGGAGGGAGTTGCCAACTCTTAGCAAGACTATTTCTTTTGAATAGTGCTGATCTTCCCAAGTCTATGTATATACAGTGGTGTCTCCTAAGGAAGGCAACCCAGAAAATCAAAGTGGAAGCTACCGGCCAATAGCCTTATTAAATTTTAATATGAAAATGTTTGCTAAGGTACTGGCAAATACTGTAGATTGGAAAGGATCATGCCTCTCTAGTCCATCTGGATCAAACTGGCTTTAAGGGATGGATATGACGGGATAACATAGGAAGGCCTTTACCTTGATCCATATGGTGAACTCTTGGAAAGAGAAGGTCCTTTGCATTGCCCTGGATGTGGAAAAAACCTTCAAGAGGGTACAGTAGCAATTTTTGTTCACAGTGATAAAAGACTCTGTTCAAGAGACACTCTCTTTCTCCTTTACTCAAGTTTTTTGGAAGATTTCTCTGGCTTCAAAATTAATAGGGAGAAGTAGTAAAGTTAAATCCTTCAGATCTCCCTGAGAATTTCCCATTTCAAATGGCCTCGCAAAGGACTGCATTACCTGGGGACATATATCTCTGTGCAAATAACAGATCTTTTTTGGCTGAATTATGGTAATCTCAATATCGCTTGGATTCAGTTTTTATTCCCCCCCCTTTTTTTACCTTGCATACATTTCCATATATTGAAGTATGATTTTATTCATTTTTATGTTTTATCTTCATTTTTATATTTTAGATTTACATTTTTAATCAAATATAATTTGTCGATAATGCTGCTATTTTTATTTTTAAACGTTTAGTGCACCGATTCATTTTTGTTCATTGGTTCACCCACTATCTGGACTCACTGCTGTCATGTGCATCACCCTGTCAATCATGGCTCAATGGCGCGAAAATCCGGGTTATATAACCAAAGAGGCTGACACCCAGTTCCCCTGATGACGGTGTCTACTACACTGCTGAAGTTCGACTTTTGCAAAATTCATTGGGTAATGTACATACGGTCCATTTGGTATTTTGACACACAGCATTGCTGTTTTAAGTTAGCCATTTTTCCTTTGTGCCATTAGAATGTTCTTTATATTCCTTTATGTTTTTAGAGTCACACCCCCCCCCCCCTTATATAAGATGAATACTATGGTCGCTTGGTGGCCAATATGTAGTCAATGTTTTATTTTTACTCTTAACTTCAGCCCTTTGCCATAAGGGCTTTATAAACACGTTTATGCTTTCTATTATATTGTCCCCCTGTTCATATTTTCAGTTTGCACCACCGTAATGTATGCCCACATTTGATTCAGTTTATTTAATCTGTGATACCCTTATCGTTAGTTACTAGCTTTCATGTTGGGTAATGTATAAACGCTTCTAACCCTCCTGACTACCATGAGATGAGTTTAACTCACCTGTTCTTTTTATGTGCTCTACTCCATATGGATCTCAATTGGCTTGGTCCACCTGACATGAAGATCTGTATTCCCGCTGTGTTCTGGCTCTGTGTGTGTTTTTTGCTGCTATAATGATGTGATTATGTAATTTTATTTACTCGTCTTTCTTTTTAGTCCTGAGTTATTATCTAATAGGGGTCTTTTTCAAGACCTTCTTTGCCACATGGTGCACTACGTGAGTACCCTCTCTGTAGCTCCTGTCATTAGTTTTTTACTATCCTCTTATTTATTGACTACTTCTGGGTTTTACTATTTAGATATTTAATGTTCTTAACTATTATATTTATGCTTTTATTTATATTTTTTAAATTATTAAGTTTTCATATGTTTAATTTAATGTTTGACAATTTTTATGTATATGTTTTTATACATATTTTTATACAGCTTATTTATTATAGTATTTATGTTGTTATATTGCTGTTTTTAGTTTTTCAATTTCATGTAATTGTTTTTAGATGCACACCCCCTGATGAAGGTTTGACGCCGAAACGCGTAGTGGATTTTATTTAATAAAACCAGCACCTGGGACCATCTTTGGCCTTCGCCCATTGTGTCTTTCTTTTGAAAGAAAAATGTACATATCTGATAACTGTTTTCCCTGAATCCTGTTAAGATCAGTCCAGACGAGTGGGTTATGCTTCCCAGCCAGCAGATGGAGGGCACACTATTGGAGTTGCACTACATGCAGTATCTGATTTTTGGTGTTTCGGTTTAATTTTTGTCTGCATATTTATATTTTTAGTTGTGGCTGCTTATTCTGTACTTGGTGAGGGTCTATGTTCTAAATGTGTGACTGAGACCAGGTATTCTGTTAGCATGGGGTTTCTATATAGGGATTTGCAGTAATCTGGATTGTTCAGTTCTCCCAGTAGGTATGTGGATATTCTAGGGCCCACTACAATATTTACTGTTTGTCCTTTAGGCTCCTTGTGTGAATTTTGGAAGTTAGTGCTGGTATGGAATGGTAGATTTGTTCTATAGAAGGAAGAAGAGCTTTGGGAACTCAATGTGTGGTGCCCTAACTGTAAAAACTGGCTAAGCAATGGGCTTAAAATTAAAATGGTGATATCATTCTGGCGAGGGGATAATCTTTGTAGTATAAGCCCCAAGATCTGCTTAGTTTATACTGCAATACTGACTTAGAGATGGGGGTGCAAAAGTAAAAGTTTACGCAGGGCACCACAACCCCTTTAGCTGGCCCTGGATCCTCCTATCTGCTATCCATCCCAACAGCGTTGAAATGTGTGGGTAACAGTATTGGACACAGGGCAGCTGTTGGCTCAAGAAGACAAGGGTGTACCTAAGTTCCAAGCACACAATAGGCCTACAAGGCCTCAATCACACAGTCCATAGGACCGTGGTCTAGGCCAGAGGAGAGAGGTTTATCTGCATTGCTGCACCAGAGCAAACACTTTGCCACCTTCTGGAAGCAGACAAAGACTGGCTTCTGTCAGTGCTGCAACAGTGGATATATTAGTAATGACATCACTGAAAGTTGCTCTAGTCTGCCTCTACCTGCTGGCTGGGGAGCATAATCCATTTGCCTGAACTGGTCTAGAATGATAAGGAAGATTAACTGGACAGGTCATGTGGGGGACTATCAAGATGATTCTGCCAAACTTTTAATTTTTGTTTGTGCAGCTCCCCGTGTACGTCCCAGGTAAATGTTTTAGGAAGTAGGATAAACTTATATATTACTTCATCTGGGTGGGGAAGAGACCAAGGATTACAGAATGAGATTACTATAAAACAGGGAGAATGGGGGTGTGGGGTGGTCAAATGTGAAATTATACTATAAAGCTGCTCTGGTAAAAGCTCTAAAGTTTCACTATGGTATGCTGAAACAAGGCCATTGGGTGAAGATAGAGAGATGGATACGGCAACTATATTCACTGTTTGACAACTAGGGAGAGGGTGACAGGAAAAATTGAGATTGGCGGGGAGGGGTGCAGCCATCCCTTTATTCTGCCACTGCAAGGCTATGGATGGAGGTTAAGAAAAGGATGCAGGTATTGTATATGGAATTCCTTTCAGCGATGATTGAGGACTTTTCCCTTTGAAACCTTTCAGAGGTTCCAGAGGGGCCTCGGGGAGATTGGGAAAATTAAAATGAAGGAACTGATAGCAAGTGGCTCCTCTATTGCACTGACACTTCTAGAAGCATTGTTGAACTGCAGGGTTTCCTTTTTTCAATTATGGCATCTACAGGTCTCTAATCTTTTCAGAGGAAAATTTTAAGGGAGATTACCCAGTCAGGTTTATTACTAGGATTTGGCTATATAGTTCTTTAAATCCAGATCATAAGGCCCAGTGCCAAAAAGTTGGGATACCAGCTTTTGGAAAAGGAGTAGGCTATATATCTGCATGCTCATAATTGCTCATTTATTACAAATTATAGATAGCTGCAATTTGACATAGTCTGCAGGTTATATCTCTCCCTGGAGTGATTGTCTGTGTTGGAGGAGATGTGGAGGGAGTGTGGAAAACTCCAACAGTTTTGAGATGGTGTGCATACACAGATGTATTCACCCACGAAAGTTAAAGTACCAAAAGATATGAAGCTTTGTCTACTGGGGCTATGGAGAGTGCAGGGGGAGGGCTACCTAGGTGCTCACTGATCTTGAATTTCCTTCTAGTTGCCAAGATGGCCATTGTCTGAAAGTGGGGCCTCTGAGCCTCTCTTACTGAGTTATTGGAGTCAGGAAAGCATAGCTACTCACCTATAACAGGTGTTCCCCAGGAACAGCAGGAATCAGTCCTCACCTATGGGTGATATTGGCGCTGACGGAGCCCCCGCGGAAGCATCTCCTCAACTTTCAAAGAAAGCCTTTGGGAGATTCCACCACACATGCGTGGTATCCTTCTCGCCCAAGGGTGTCATCTTACTCAATTAGATGACATAGAGCCAACAAAAGAAGATGGCAAAAATTGTAGAGCAACTCCAAGAGGAGGAGGGAGGGTTACGAGGACAGATTCCTGCTGTCCCTTGAGAATACCTGTTAAAGGTGAGTAACTACGCTTTCTTCAGAAACAAGCAGGAAGTCAGTCCTCACATGTGGGACTCCCTAGCTACAGGCTACCGAGAACCTGTAGAAAAAACACGGCCCAGACGTGAGCAGCCACAAGCGAATCTGAGGAAAGACTCTAAGGACCCCAGTGTCCAGGGAGAACCATTGCTCCAGTAGCCTGAACAAGAAGGGTTGGAGGGTAAGAGTTGCCTAGACCCCAAACAGATTAAGGAAAATGGCCTGGCCGAAGGGACTCTCTCTCCAAGCAGTAGTGAACTGCAAAGGTGTGAACTGAGGATCAGGTGGCGGCCTGGCAGATGTCTGCCATAGGGACAGAGCATAAGCTTGCAACTGAGGTTGCCATATCCCTGATGTTGTGCACCGTAACCCGGCGCTACGACGAGAGCCCAGCCTGATCATGGGTGAAGATGATGTAGTCCGCAACCGAGGTGGATAGGATCCATTTGGTGACAGCCTCCTCTAGTCGACTGGGATCGTAGGAAACAAAAAGCTGCGAGGCTTTGCGGTGGCCTTGGGTACGTTGTAGGTAGAAGGACAGGACCCCCTTGCAATCCAGAGTATGGAGAATGGCTGCTGCCTTGTCGGCATGAGGCCATGGAAAGAAGGTGGGGAACACCACTTCTTGGTTCAGGTGGAAAGTGGATACCACCTTCGGAAGGAATTTAGGGTGGGTGCAAAGCACAACCCTATTCTTGTAGAACCTGGTGTAAGGTGGTTCGGCTACCAAGGCCTGAATCTCATTGACTCTGTTGGCAGACGTGAGCGCCACCAGGAAGACGACCTTCCAGAAGAGATAGCGCAAAAGGCAGGTAGCCAGAGGTTCAAAAGGCAGCTTGATGAGCTGCGTCAGAACCACGTTGAGGTCCCATTCTGCCGGGGGCTAGCGGATGGGGGACTTAGAGAGCAGAAGGCTCCGCATAAAGAGGTTGGCCCTCTATGGAATGATGGTGCGCTGAGAGCACTCAGGTGCATTCTGACGGAGTAAGAGAATGGGTCAACCCGTTGCTCTACACACCATACTGAGAATCTGCACCACTTGAAGGCATAGGCCCATCTCGTGGAGTTCTTTAGAGAGGCCAGAATGACATCCTCCACCTCCCTTGGGAGGTTGAAGGGTGCTAAGGCTACAGGTTCAGAGCCATGTTGTTAATGACAGGGACCCCAGGTTGGGGTGAAGAAGAGAGCCCTCCTCCTGGGTCAGTAGCCCTGGGGTGTTCCTCAGAGTGAACAGGAGCTCCGTCGAGAGGTGGAGCAACAAGGGAAAAAGGGAAACAAAGGCTGCCTGGGCCACCAGGATCATGGAAGCCTTGTCCAGCAGGACCTTGAAGAGGGTTTGGGCAATTAGTGGTGTGGGAGGGAAGGCATACAGAAGGTCCTCTGACCACGAGATGAGGAAGGTGTCCGCTGCTACCCAGGATGGATGCAGTTAGGGACAGCAGAAGAGGGGCAGTTGAGCATTGGTCGATCTGGTGAAGAGGTCCAGACTTGGAGGTCCCCAGAGTTGAAAGAGCTGCTGTGCCACCCTGGGGTCTAGTCGCCATTCTAGTGGCTGGAGGACCCTGCTCAGCCTGTCTGCTAGGGCACTGTCTTGGCCCGGAAGGTATACTGCCCCGAGGAGCATTCCCTGACTGATCGTGTACGAGCAGAGGACTACTGCCTCTTGGCAGAGGCGCTGAGAGACTGTGACCCCCTGCTTGTTCAGATAGAACATCGTGACCTGGTTGTCCATTTGGACTAGCAGCAACTGATTGTGCAGGCGGTGGTGGAAGGAATTGATCACTAGGAAAATGGCCCTGAGCTCCAGCAGGTTGGTCTATTGCTGTTTCTCTGCTAGGGACCAGTTGCCCTGCATGCACAGTTCCTCACAGTGGGTACCCCAGACCAGAAGGGATGCATCCATGGTGAGGACACTCTGGGGATTTGGGGGCTGGAACGGCATGCCATCCTACGGGTGCTGTGTGCCATACCACCAGTTGAGTGACTCTGCTAGCTGACGGGACACTAAGACCCTGTCTCAGAGCTTGCCCATGGCTTGTGTCCACTGTGAGCAGACACACCACTGAGCATGTGGAGACTGGCATTGAGAACCACATGGACTGTGGATGCCATGTGGCCTAGTAGGTGGAGCATGGACCGTGCTGACACTGCATGATGGGTTGCACCACAGTGGTCAGGGCCCTGAGGCGATCTGCCCTGTCCAAGGGAAGAAAGGCCCTGGTCAGGAGAGTGTCCAGATGAGTTCCTATAAACTCCAGGTCCTGTGTTGGATAAGGTGAGGCTTGGAATGGTTTATCACAAACCCCAAATGTTGCAGGACCCTGATGAGGTGGGCCGTGGCCTGTTACACCTCGGTGGCCGTGTCCCCCTTTATGAGCCAGTCATCCAGGTATGGGAAGACGAAGGCCACTTGGAGACAGAGATAGGCAGCCCTCACTGCCAGGCATTTGGCGAAGACTCTTGGTGCAGAGGCAAGGCCAAATGGTAGTACCCTGTACTGGTGGTACCCCCGCCAATGAACCTTAAGTACTGCCTGTGGCTGGGATGAATAAGGATATGGGTGTAAGCATCCTTTAGGTCCAAGGAGCATTGCCAATCTCCCCGCTGGAGGTAGAGCAGCACGTTCCAAGGGAGAGCATCTTGAACTTTTCCTGCACCAGGAACTTGTTCAGGTTCCTCAAGTCCAGAATGGGCCTTAGGCCTCCTGTTCTTTCTGGGACCAGAAAGTAATGGGAATAGAACCCCTTGCCCCTGAAGTGGAGGGGTACTAGTTCCATGGCTCTGTTCCTGATAAGGTCTGCGAGTTCCTGCAGTAGCAGGGCCTGGTGTAGGGGAGACTGAGGGGGCTCTCCTGGAAAGAAAGTGGGAGGCGTCCAGTCCAGGTGAAAGAGGGCCCAGGTGTCAGTGGTTATGGCCGGCCACCGATGGGCAAAGTGTATCAGACGGCCCCCTGTTGGCAGCTGCTCCCCCTCAGGAGGAGAGGCTATGCTCAGGGAGTCAAAATCCTGACCCAACCTGAGCAGGAGCTAGTGTTTGGGGCTTAGAGCCCTTAGGCTTGCATGGGCCTTGGCCTGCTCCTTTGCCCTGGTAACCCTGCTGTGAGGTCTCTGGGCCTGGTATTGGAGATAGCCTCTGTAAGGCTAGCCTTTACTGTGAAAAGGGGACCTCTTCCCTGATGGTTCTTCTTGGGAAAGGTGGAGGTCTTCCTGGAGAGCGGAGTCCTCGTGATGAACTCTGTCTCGATCTCTGCCGCCTTATCCTCTAATGGTTTGCCGAAGAGGTTTTCACTGAGACAGGGACATCAAGGAGTGTCTCCTGGATCCATTGCTCAAGTCTGATAACTGGAGCTAGACCTGGCACTGGGTAATAATGCCTGCAGTGGCCACCTTCACGTTGGACTCAAAGCTGTCATAGGTGGCTCAGGACATGTACTTCAAGCACTCCCAACGCACTTCATGAGGGTTTGGAATTGCTGGAGGTGATCTCCATTGAGACCTGCCGAGAAACTTGCAAGTTCTTTTGCTAGGTCTCGGAGATACATGCCGATATACAGCTGGGAGGCTTGGATTCAGCAACCAGCATTGTGCCCTGGTAGCATTTGCATCCAAGGGCGTCAAGGGCACAGGACTCCCTGCCTAGGGGCACAAAGGAGTGAGTTTTCAGGCTTTTCTGCCAGTGCATGGTCAACGCTACCCCCATAGAAGAGTGAGGAGTTGTACTTCTCGAAAGCCGGGGGGCCCCGCTAGACCCAGTGCATAGTGTTGAGGTTCGGCTAACCATTGGCACCGATGCCAGTGTCTCCCACATCCGAAGTAGGATGAAATAAATGACTGCTTCTTGGAGCAGCTGGTTCATGAACCGACCAGAGGGGAAGCCATATTAGACCTAGTCCTTAGTGGAACACCAGATCTAGTGCAAGAGATAAGGGTGTTGGGGCCACTTGGCAATAGTTACCATAGCATGATCGCGTTTGATTTAATTAGTGGAGGAAGGATAGTAAGAAAATCCACAGTACTACCTTTTAACTTTCAAAAGGGAGACTATGATAAAATAAGGAAAATAGTTAAGAAAAAACTAAAAGGAGCAGTTGCAAAGGTGAAAGACTTACATCAAGCTTGGGTGTTGTTGAAAAATACTATTTTGGAAACCCAGACCAGCTGTATTCCACGCTTTAAGAAAAATGGAAGCAAGTCCAAAAAACTGCCAGCATGGTTTAAAGGTGAGGTCAGAGAGGCTGTTGTTGCCAAAAAAGCATCTTTCAGGAAATGGAAAAAAGAGCCAAACGATGAAACCTGGAAACAGCACAAGTACTGGCAAGTCAAATGCAAGACATTGATAAGGCAGGCAAAGGGAGAATTTGAGAAGAAGCTTGCTGCAGAAGCAAAAACGCGAAATAAAGACTTTTTCAAGTACATTCGTAGCAAAAAACCTGTGAGAGAGTCAGTTGGTCTATTAGATGATAGAGGGGTTAAAGGGGCACTAAGATGCGACAAGGAGATAGTGGAGAGACTGAATGAATTCTTTGCTTCGATCTTTACTGAGGAAGATGTAGGGATGTTACCCATGACTGAAGTGGTATTTAAAGGTGCGGAAGAACTGAAGGAAATATCGATACATCGGGAAGATGTATTACAGCTATTAGATAAACTGAAGAGTAGAAAATCACCTGGGCCGGATGGTATACATCCAAGGGTGTTGAAAGAACTGAAATATGAGATTGCAGACCTGCTATTAGTAATCTGTGAACTATCATTAAAATCATCTCTAATACCTGAAGATTGGAGGATCGCCAATGTAACACCAATTTTTAAAAAGGGTTCCAGAGGTGATCCGGGAAACTACAGACCAGTGAGCCTGACGTCAGTACCGGGAAAAATGGAAGACACCATCATAAAGAATAAAATTACTCAGCATGTAGAAAGTCATGGCCTAATGGGAGACAGCCAACATGGCTTTGGACAAGGAAGATCTTGTCTTACTAATCTGTTATGCTTTTTTGAAGGTGTGAATAAACAGGTGGACAAAGGTGAGTCGGTTGATATAGTATATCTGGACTTTCAGAAAGCCTTTGACAAGGTCCCTCATCAGAGACGTTTGGCAAAAACTAAAGAGTCATTGGATAGGAGGCAGTGTACTATTGTGGATCAGGAACTGGTTAAAAGATGGAAAGCAGAGGGTAGGGCTAAATGGCCAATTTTCCCAATGGAGAAAGGTGAATAATGGTGTACCCCAGGGATCTGTGCTGGGTCCGCTGCTTTTTGACATATTCATAAATGACCTGGAAAGTGGAATAACGAGTGAGGTTATCAAATTTGCAGATGACACAAAACTATTTAAAGTTGTTAAAACCCAAGAGGATTGTGGAAAACTGCAAGAGGATCTTGATAAATTGGAAGACTGAGTATCAAAATGGCAGATGAAATTTAATGTGGATAAGTGCAAAGTTATGCACTTAGGGAAGAACAACACAAACTATGGTTACACGATGCAAGGTTCCACATTAGGAACCACCACCCAGGAAAAAGATTTAGGCGTCACTGTGGATAACATGTTAAAACCCTCCGCCCAGTGTGCAGCGGCGGCCAAGAGAGCAAATAGAATGCTAGGTATCATAAGGAAAGGAATGGAAAATAAAACAAAAGATATTATGATGCCTCTATATCGTTCCATGGTGAGACCGCACCTTGAATATTGTGTGCAATTCTGGTCACCGTATCTTAAAAAGGATATAGCGATATTAGAAAAGGTTCAGAGAAGAGCCACCAAAATGGTAAAGGGGATGGAAGGATACTCCTATGAAGAAAGGCTAAAAAGGTTAGGGCTCTTTAACCTGGAAAAGAGACGGCTGAGGGGAGATATCATAGAAGTCTATAAATTAATGAACGGAGTGGAACAGGTAAACGTAGATCGATTGTTTACGTTATCAGAATATAGAAAGACTAGGGGACATGCAATGAAGCTACAGGGTAAACTATTTAAGACTAATAAAAGAAAATATTTTTTCACTCAACGTGTAATCAAACTCTGGAATTTGTTACCAGAGGATGTAGTAAAGGCTGTTAGTCTAGCTGGGTTTAAAAAAGGTTTGGACATGTTCCTGGAGGAAAGGTCCATAAACCATTATTAAGAAGGGACCCAGGATATCAATGCTTGACCCAGTACAAGCATTGTGGAACCTGTGTCTTTTGGGGAAAGTGCTAGGTACGTATGACCTAGATTGGCCACTGTTGGAAACAGGATACTGGGCTTGATGGACCTTGGTTTGACCCAGTATGGCATATTTTATGTTCTTATGTTCCGTGGTGAGAGACAAGGCTTTTGTCATGTTCTGGACAAACTCGAGGAACGATGTATCCTTGGGTGGGGACCGGCATCTCGACACTGGGGGAGATGGGTCCAAGGGAAGATCGCGGTGTGTATGTGTCTCCAGGAAAGCCTCATTCTCAGATTTCCAGTCTGAGTAGTCGGTCAAGGAACGAGGCTGGATGGCGCGTGAGGTGTCGGGCTCAGGTCGGGTCTTCGGTGTCCCACGGCAGCTGCTTGGCTGGAGCCACAAGAGCTTGCTGGGGAGAATTTCATTCCCGAGGAATGGGAGCGGGATCGAGACCCTCGCAGAGGATTGGCTCGAGGCTTGGGGCTCTTGAGGATTGTATCGGTGGCATAGGGAGTCCTCGATATCGAAGTCCCTGCGGTCTCGGAAAAAGGGAGACTGAGTAAGATGACACCCTTGGGCAGGAAGGGGACCATGTATGTGTGGTGGCATCTCCCAAAAGCTTTCTTTGAAAGCTGGGAGATGCTTCCGCGGGGACTCCGTTGGCGCTGACGTCACCCATATGTGAGGATTGACATCCTGTTTGTTCCTGGAGAAAGGGGTAAGCTGGTGAGGTATGATAAAATGACATGGGCATTGAAGGTCAAATCACATGTTTTTGACTAGATCTGGTCTTCTATTTATGGATGTAATCTTTCAAGATTCTCATTGCTCCAATTGTAATCCCACTCACACTGGGTTGTTTGGAGCAGGTGATGTTAGATGTATCCAGGAACATAACTTTTTTTCCTTTGGGTTTTTCTTATTAGTTTTACAGGGTATTGTTGTGGGGTGGGTTCTGAAGGGCAGGGTGAATGCATGAGCATTGGGCACCCTAAGTGAACCTTCAATCATATAACTTTCCTTCTCGAGATTTTGATAATTAAAAACTAAACAATCATAATCATTTCAACACCACCCCTCCCACAACAATCCTTCAAAAATGCTTTATTGGATATCATACTTTTATATAGTAAACTGCTTTGTATATATTGGTGTGCCTGCTTTCCGTGCAGGTAACAGAATGTGCTGATGGTTGTGAACAAAGTGGTGATAAAAAGGCTCCCAAACCCCATAAAAAGCACCATTAAAGTGGCGAAAGACCCTTGTAAACCAGGATTCAGATAATGGTTGCCATCTATCCAAAAACAGGTGATCTCAAGGAGTATGCCCATCAGGGTCATAAAGTCAATGGGCGAGAAGTGGAAAAGATAGTGGAACAGCAGCCACAGCATGGCAAGAATGAGGCCCTGGTGACTCTGAGCGATATACCCACTGTATAGGGAATGGTGGCACAGATTGCAAAACAGTAAATGAGAGCATGGTTTACAGAGATTCACACAGTAATTGCAGGAATGAAGAGTGAGACAGGAGAGGCAGTGACTGACCTATAGATCAGAGATGCTGGACGGAGAACTGAATAAGTAGAAGGCCAAGTAGAGAAGGCCTTGGAGGGGATTGAGTGTTTGCAGCAATGAGTGGAGGCCATCGTTGAAGATAAGGAGGAGATGGCTCTCAAATTGCAAGATCTAGAAAACAGATCAAGGTGGAATAATCTACGAATCAAAGGGGTGAAAAAGCAAAAACGGACAAAATGGATGACAGAAGAAACTCTGAAAATTGCCCAGAAACACAGAGAAGCTAAAGCCAGAGGAGAAAGAAAGACAATCGCAGAACTCAACAGAGATTTCCAATGTGCAGCAAGACAGGACAAGGAAAAGTACTACAATGACACATGCAAGGAAACAGAAACAGAAACTATTAGAGGAAGAACAAGATCGGCTTTCCTAAAGCTACGAGAGTTAAAGAAAAAATTCCATCCTCAAATTGGAATGTTACAAGATGCTCAAGGTTCTATTTTGAATGATGCTGAGAAGATCAAGAAAAGGTGGAAAGAATATACAGTTTTAATATGATAAAGAGCAAGTGGACCAACAGCCCTTTCAACCTGTACCTTATGATCTGGAACCATTGGTAATGAAAGAAGAAGTTGAAGCAGCATTGAAAGCCTTATCAAAGAACAAAGCACCAGGCATTGATGGCATTCCCATAGAAGTAATACAGCAATCTGATGCAGCCGTTACCGTACTTAGAAGGCTCTGCCAAGAAATTTGGAAGACAACATCATGGACAACTGACTGGAAAAGATCGGTGTTTATACCAATACTAAAAAAAGGTGCTGGATTTGACTGTGGAAATTATCGCACAATCGCTCTGATCCCACATGCCAGCAAGATTATACTGAAGATTATTCAACAGAGACTACAACCATACCTGGAAAAAGAACTACCTGAAGTGCAAGCAGGGTTCAGGAAAGGGCGAGGAATGAGAGACATCATCATGGATGTGAGATGGATCCTTGAAAAGACTAAAGAAACCAAAAGGATATCTATTTGTGCTTTATCGACTATAGCAAGGCTTTTGACTGTGTAAACCATGAGAAACTCTGGGCCACATTAAGAAGCATTGGTATACCAGAACACCTGATCGTTCTCTTGCACAATTTGTACATTGATCAAGAAGCAACAGTTAGAACGGAACAAGGAGAAACAGAATGGTTTAAAATAAGCAAAGGTGTATGACAAGGCTGCATACTTTCCCCCACCTGTTTAATTTATATGCAGAACAAATCATCAAGAAGCAGGACTGTATGAAGACAACAGACGTGTGAAGATTGGTGGAAGACTCATCAATAACCTTCGCTATGCTGATGATACCACATTACTGGCTGAAAGTGAAGATGATCTGAAACATTTGCTTCTCACGTTCAAAGAACATAGTTTCAAAATGGGCCTGCACCTTAATGTAAAGAAGACAAAGATCATGACAACTGGCAAAATCAACAAGTTCATCGTTGAAGGAGAAGAAATTGAAATCGTGGACAAATTTAACCTACTCGGGTCAACTATCAATAAAGAAGCAACAAGCAGTCATGAAATCCGACGACACATTGCTCTTGGCAGAATGGCTATGAAAGACATAGACAAGGTTCTCAAGAGCAGATATGTCTCTCTCCATACAAAGATTAGACTTGTTCAAGCCATGGTATTTTCAATAACATCATATGGATGTGAAAGCTGGACAATGAAAAAGATAGAAAGGAAGAAAATTGATGCTTTTGAATTATGGTGCTGGCGGTGAATACTGCGTATGCCATGGACTGCCCGAAAAACAAACCAGTCAGTACTCTAGAGGAGATCAAACCTAAGCTTTCTTTAGAAGCTCAGATGATAAAATGTTGACTTTCATACTTTGGACACATCATGTGAAGAGACAGATCATTAGAGAAAGACATCATGCTTGGCAAGATAGAAGGTCAACACAAAAGAGGAAGGCCAGCAATGAGATGGCTCGATAGAATAACAGCAGCTACTGGTACCAGTCTGTCAAAAATGAGCCGCCTGACTGAAGATCAAACATAATTTAGGACAACTATCCAGAGGATTGCCATGAGTCGACACCGACTTGACAGCACTTAACAACAACATGTCCTTTTACAGATATAGCTACCAGAATTGCACACAATATTCAAGGTGCAGTCGCACCATGGAATGATACAGAGGCCCTATAATACCCTTGGTTTTATTCTCCATTCCTCTCCTTATGATTCCTAGCATTCTAAGTGCTTTCTTGGCTGCTGCTTCACACTGGGCAGAGGGTTTCAACGTATTATACACGATGATGCCTGAATCTTTTTTCTGAATGGTGGTTCCTAATGTGGAACTTTGCATTGTGTAAGCATAGTTTAAGTTGTTCTTTCCTAGAGGCTCATTCTGTGGCATGAATAATGGGGATGGATGTTCCACTGGGACATCCATCCCCGCTATTTGTTCCCCCTCCTGACCACATCTAACTTCCCTGCTAGTTATACAGGGATGTTAGATGGGGGCGGATCAGGGGTGGCGTTAGGGTGGGCGGTCATCGGCTCCGGATGTACAGGGCCGATTCCAATGTTGGCCCTGTACATCCGGGGCCAATGGCTTGGATGGGGAACTTATTCCACCTCTGAGGTGGAATAAGTTCCCCAATGCGGAAGCTGGGAAGGGGCGGCAGAGGGCATTCCCTGCAGCCCAACCCTGGCCTTGGGAGGCCAGATCGGGATTCGGGCTGTGGGGAATGCACTTTGGGAGCTGGCAGCCGGGGGATCATGACTTTCAATGTAGCTTCTGATTTGTTACATCTCCAGCGACGTTCCAGTTGTTGTAATTTTCTTTTGGATTCTCTTATTGTGTTAGAGTACCATGGTGTAGATCTTGGCCTGTTTTTTTATGGTTTGAATTCATTCGAGGTGTGAGTTGAGATGCGGCAAGTATGGTGGTATTACAGGTCAGTGAAATCTTGGAGTAGGTGTTGTATGGTATCTTTGAGGAAATGCTCTTTGTTAAAAGCTTTGAAGTGTCTGGTTGGCTGTTCTGTTTTCCGAGCTGTCTATTGGGTATTGTGGAGTACAAATGTTACGGCGTGGTGATCTGTCCATGGTATTGGTGTAGTTTTGGGACGTGTTATGAGATTTTGTTCTAGGGTGTTTGTTGGTACGAATATGCGATCTGGTGTAGAGCCAGAGCGATGGGATGGGCCCGATAAGACTTGTTTGAGTTGAATGGATTCCATTGCTTTGTGAAAAGCGATTTTGTTTGTTGTTGTGGCAGATGTGAGGTTTAGGTCTCCTAGTACAATGAGCATTTTGTGTGGTGAGTTAGCTGCATATATCATATCCAGGATGTTGGATATGTCCTCTGTTGGGACGTTAGGGGGTCGGTATATCAGGCAGATGGATAGATGTTTGTTTTGAGTGTTGATGAATTTGTAGTGCTCAGAGCTTTTGGCAGTAGATGTCTTTAGTCTCAAGTCTGTTTGAGCAATGATTAGTACTCCGCCTCCTCGTTTGTGGGTTCTGGGGCAGTTGCATGCTGTGAAAGCTGGTGGTGTTATTTGGTTCAGTATTACCTGGTCTGTATACTTGAGCCATCATTCAGTAATGCATAGGATGTCAATACTGTTTTAATCGATGTAATCGGTAATAATGTTTGTTTTGTTGCATATAGAGCGTGCATTTATCAGGCCTATGGTTATGTGGGTGGTATGTGGAGAGTGTGAGTGAGGTATGCATGTTTGTGACCATGGCTCTGTTTGAGTGTGTCTTGTAGGTTTCTTGCTGTTAGGTTTGTGGTAACCAGATATGTATATAGGTTGGTGTATGCTAGGGAGGTATGATATATATATGGGGGGAGCTTATAAGGCTGTGAAGTAGGTAGTCTAATAATATGCATTTGTTTGGTAAGAGCATAGGGTAAAGACTTAGTATAATAGCATACATTTGTTGGATGAACTTTCTTTTGTACATTTGCTGTCCATACAGGAGTTTGTTGCTTTTTTCTGTAGGAAGGTAGTGAAGGGGTTGTTGTTCCATGTTGGTTGGTGTGCTCTTTGTGGGGTGAGTTACTCATTGCTGTTTGGTGTTCTTGGCTGTTAGTCTAGGGAGTTGGTATCTGGTTGTAGGATTTGTCAGCTCTTCATTGTGGAGTCCTCTTTAATTGTTGTGTTGTATTGTAATCTTCTTGTGGTGCAGGTTTGTTCCTGTTTCAGGGCTCTCGCCTAAGGGCCACGCCAAAGGGCCCTTTGGCGAGGCCCTCAGGTGCAGGCCCACCTGATGGCACTCTTTTAAGTGGCCGCTGTTCCTGCTAGTTAGGGCCGGTGGCTGGAGGCAGGACGATGCTGCAGGCCCTGGCTCAATATATATACTGCTGGCTTGAGGAGGCGGCATGCAGGAAATGCTTTCATGTGATGGAAGGCATGGTAGGTTGCACTGCATTCGGGAACGGCTTGTAATCAGGAACTGCTTGTTGATACAAAGGGAGGTTGTTATTTTTTTGTTGTTGTTTTTTTTTAACACCGCGATGGCTTGCAAAAGAGAAAAAATGAAACCAGTCAGAAAATTGAAAAACGAGAAGAATTGTGGTACACTACTCATGTGCTGGCCACAACACATCTGAGGGGTTCCACGGAAAGAAACAGACTGAGGCTAAGAGGGCGCCATGGCAGCAGGTGGGAAAACACATACACGCATGGTAGAGCTTCCAAAAGCTTTTAGCAGGATCTGGGAATGCTCCCACACAGGGGCTCCATTTGATAATGTCACCCATATGTGAGGACTTTTTCCTGCTGGTCCACAGAGAATTATCCGAATGCCACTCTCCCACAACAATATATAACTGGACATCAAAACTTTTAAATATTAAACTTTGCTTCTTTGCTTTGTATGAATGTGTGTGCCCACTCTCCTTACAGGTTAAAACATGCTTATTGCTATTTCAGTTTGCAGGGCTGGCAGATCTATTGTTTTACTTTGAATGTTCTCGCTGTTTGCTGTCCCTTGAAATCTGCTGCTCTAGATGACCACCTAGTCTTGACTAATGATTGAGCCAGCCCTCACTTGTGCCTGTATATCACTGCCTGTCTGTTTTGTTTTTTTGTAAGTTTATTTGTTGAGTGAATGAGTGTGTGTCTGTAAATGCATGAGTGTGTTTGTATGTATTGTAGTGATGAAAGCTCCCAAGAAGACATGGAAGTGGAAGAAAATCCTAGTTTCCCCTCTGAAATGAATGACAGTTCACTTGTGCATAAGACTTGCAAGCCAGATCAGAAAAAAATCCAGCTCCCTGCTAAGGTCAGGCCACGCCCTAACTCAGGGGTGGAGACAAGCTTGCCTGATGATTGGTCACACAGGTGCAGAGAACAGGGAGTGCCTAGCAGCCAACGGTTCTTAAAACCACAAGCAGAGCAGAACAGGAAGGGAAGGAGGAAGGCAAAGGACAACAGAGAGAGCAAGGCTGAGCATAGCTGGAGGAGAAAGAAAGAAGAAAACTCCCAGGAAAGCAGCTACCCAAGAGGGACTGGAGAAGGACATAAGGAGGCTGAATTTCAGAGCCTGGAGGATCCCAGGAAGAAAGAAATCAGAACTGGTCTGAGGAACCATCCCCAAGGTAAAGCCAGCAGTTTCAGAGCTGAGAAATCAACAGAGAAACAGTTTGCTATTGCTAAGGTCCAGAAAGCAGAGCCCTCACCATCTACTGCTAAGAGGTGGAAAGTTTTACGTATGGGAAAAGTCATAGCCCTGATAAAAGCAGAACAGCTGAGTCTTCAAAGCTAGAAGCACTGGGAGAGTTGTTTGCTGAAGGAAAAGTTCACTTCCCTAATACAACTGTGCCTTTACAAGCTGAATTGCTGTGGAATCAGTTCCAGGAATTTCTAAAGGAGAGAAAGTCTGAGAGAGTTTGTAACTTTGATAGAGATACCATATATCCTGATGCCATAGAAGGAATGCAAATAGATTCCTGTTTGCCAAGCTCTGAGTGTGAACCTGTACCAATGGATTGCTCATTGTGTTTAAAAGAAGAGTCTGCATTGTTGAACTGAGCTGAGAGACTGTGAAACAATATAGAAAATAAGTGCAATACCTGCTTAGAATTAAGGAAAGCTAATACTGTGTTTTACTAAGCTTAATTGCCTTCTGAAGCTAAGAAGCAGTGCTTAGATAAGAAGTTTGCTTTGAGAAAAGAAAATCACAGCTGTTGCAAGTTTATCTGTATTTCTGTTGAATGACCACACGAGGCAGTCCTCGGTGTAAGCTTGTGGGAATAAGAACAGCTGAACAGTGAAAAGAGGTTTTTGTTACATCATTCTCTGTTACCTGATTTATCCTTTATGTTGGAGAAGCATCCTTTTTGCCTTGTTTGTGTATTGAGCTTAAATGCCCTGGAAATCCCCACAAAATAAATTTTCTTGCTGCCTTGAACCACCGACTCACAACTACAATTTGTCCTTAAAGAATAAAGGGGTATGTTTACTAAACTGCGGTAACGGTACATAACGCGCGTAATGTAACGTTAACGATCGTTCGCGCGTCATAACGCACGTTATGATGTGCGAACGATTGTTAACGTTACATAACGCGCGTTAACCGTAGTTAACGATCGTAAACTCCCGTGGCGTGGTAAACACCGCAGAAGGTGGCGACAGGGCGGAGAGAAGGGGTCAATGGGTGGAGAGTGGGCGGGGAGAGGCTCCCTTCACACTAACGCGCTGATCTGAAGAGCTCAATTCCAACACGAATGAAAACCTGCCGTTAAATGCACATTACAGGGGAGAGAAACCATTTAAGTGTCAGCAATGTACAGCCCAGGCAGGGAAACCTAAAAAACGTGATAAGTGTGATATATGTGCACAGAACAAAAGGGCACATAAACACTGAAAATGACCCCAACAAACTGGAAAAAAACCATAACCAAGCTGGCCAATAGTGGTATCAATGAGAAACATCAACCCCTCCCCCCCCCGAGTAAGCTCCATAGAAAAGATATAAATCGTGGAAGGGTCTATACTCCGTACCCATACAAGGTGAATGAGCCCACAGTGAAATAGCGCTGCTCAGGGTTTTCCCCACCATCAGACAGGGTTCCTATGGCGTGCACATGTCCCGCAACATCAGGGCGGGCATGTCGGAATGGCAACTGGACAGATGCCGGAGAAGGGGATACAGTGGGCCACAGGCGGCACATGCTGTGGTGGAGCTGGGCCACAGTGCGGACTAGGGTGATGCCTAGGTGGCCCATACGAATGCTGAAACAGCAGAGCAGCCAGACAGCAACTGCTGAAGACCAACATGGGCACGCGTGTGTTTCCCACAGTGTCACAGGGGATAGTACCCAACAGCCACCCCCAAGGGCACGGAACATTGGCAGGCGGGGCTGGGGGAAGCGTCGACGTCTGTGCAGGCACCCCTACCCCAGAACCCGCACCATAGGCAGCCGCCTACCTGCACACTGGATGGCCTGAGACTGCGCACCACCAGCAGAAGGGCATGTCAGCATGGTGGCTGAGGGATACTGGTGGTGGAGGGGGCAGTGGCAGCTTCCCAGAGCAGACTGTGGCCTAGCCCTGTGTAGGTGGGTGCCGTGTACTGCAACAGACGGACCCTGTCTGACGAACAGTCATGGTATCACCAAGGAATGTACTGACTCTGTGACAACAAGGTGGTGCAGTGCACAAAACCAGTGTATTCAGAAGCAGAGGGTCACAGGTTCAAGTCCCAGCTGTGGTTCCTGCCAACCCAGACCCCATATTTTACCCACTACTACAACTTGCTAATACAGACAGCACCTTTATTGCAGATGACGTAAACATGCCCAAAACACCTACATTCTACCCTACAGAGCACAGACACCATAAACATGCACATTACCTAGAGCAGAGTCTCCCAAATGCAGTCCTGGAGGGCCAAACACCATTCCGGATCCATGCTGCCTCTGATAAAGATGCCTGTGCTGCATTTCTATGTGCCACCCCCATGGTATGCAGATGTATCTCATGCATATTCATGAGGGACAGCATGAAAACCCGAACAGTGTTTGGCACCGCAGGACTGGAGTTGGGAACCTCTGCCGTAAAGCAGCAGCCAACAGGGGCAGACACACCCGCACCCACAGGTCCCATTATCCAAAGCCTCCTGGAGAGGCAGGACTTTGGGCTCTGCGTGCATCTCCCAATACTAGCACTTGCATACCTTAGTAATGCCACCCTAAACCAGGGAATATGGTACACATCTATCAAAAGGTTGCTATGGTTACTGGCAGATAGCAATTCCTAGGTTAAGTACAATTTTCTGAGTGAGCTGCATCATAGCAACTTTTCTGATGTCTGTGGCTACAGGTCTTGTGTCTGACAGTGTTTACCAATCTGGGGAGTGACTCCTACAGTATTGCGTACCATAGCCTTGCCTGCACTGTGCCCAGGACTGGTGTGGTGACCTGGGCTGCCCAACACCTCTATAGTTGCACAATGCTGGCATAGGTGTGGGGAGTGTGTGTCTGTCTATCCAGTGTGTGGTGGCTGCCAACACCCTCCACAGCCCTCACTGATAGCACTGTTGCCAGTATTGGCCTGCCAATGTGCATAATGAGGAGCAAGGTACCGTGGGAATAGCCTGGATAGGGTGGCCTGACCTGGATGCATCTGCACACGGCATAGGGCAATGGCTCGGACATTGTAGTGCCTGGCCACCACCTGCACGGACAGGGTGGCCATAGCATGTCCTGCTGGGAGGTCATTCTCACCCTGACTGAGCAGTGACCATTGCATGGCTAGGTTCCCCCATAGTGCTATATGTCATTTCTCTCATGTGATATTTATGGGTTCCCTTTTGG
Organism: Ichthyophis bannanicus; assembly: GCA_033557465.1. NCBI lineage: Eukaryota > Metazoa > Chordata > Amphibia > Gymnophiona > Ichthyophiidae > Ichthyophis > Ichthyophis bannanicus. Next base: position 274,157,404 of record CM066040.1, on the reverse strand, counting down.
GGCCCAACCACTGACTTATCTGCTTGGTGTGTATGCTGACATTCCTGTTCTGGGTGCATGCATCTCCCCCAGGACTATGCACTATGGACTAGCTGGCGGACTGTCTGCAGCTAGTATGTGTCTTGCTGGAACACCTTGCAGGGTGCAGCGGCTGGAGGCTTGCTGCTGGAGAATGTCAGATAATGGTGGGGGGCAGCTGAGCATTTCCAGGCCTGCCATCTGTCTGCCATTGCGTTATGGATGTGTAGCGCTCTGTCTGTTCCCCAGCACGACTGGGCTTGATGGTCCCCTCTACTGCTACCATTGCAGGGAGGTAGACTGTGGATCTATTGGTGGGTGCTCCTGTTTCCCACCCTGAGCCCCAGAGGGTGGGTTGTGTGGTGGTACATAATCTGCCTATGGGTCCATACACCCCCCCCTTCACCTACAGCAGGTAACTATGGCACCAACACAGGATATGCACTATTCTGGGTGCATCATCGCCCATAGGGACTAGACATGACCGAGACATACAGCAGGACACAGATGTATCCTAGGTGTGTCTAACGGAACTACCTATCACACACTGATGGGGACCTGCGGCATGGCGTATTTCAGCCATGAAAGGTATTGTGGACCTGGTGCTGTGCGCCCCACCTCAACCTCAGGGTGGGCACAGTACCCGCACAATGTGAGTGTCTGTGGCTACTCTGTGGCAGTGACGCACACGGTCATCTCGCCCTACCGGTCATCTCGCACACGGTCATCTCGCCCCATCTTGTGTTCATCTCTGGACTGCTGATCTGCATGTGCAGTGCACCATGGGTATGGGTGCGTTGACCCAGATCCTGGCCAACACAGCGGACGGTTTGGGTGGTGGCCTGACGCCCTTCAGTAGGCAGCCAGGGGGTTGTTAGCAGCTATGGGGCTGTAGCCCAGTGGTTCCTTCACTACCTGTGGGGCCAGTGGTCATGGGTTCAAACCCACCGTGGGGTTATTTTATAGGGCTGTCTGCAGCATTGTCTATTTTTAATGTACATTAGTGCTGCCAGCGACAACCCCTCAGCGTACTGTAACCTTACAGTGCCTCATAAGGCGCCCCATGCGGCACGTTAGATGGCGCCCTATAAGGTGCCTTATAGGGTGTTCTATAGGGGACATTATGGGGTGCCTCAGCGGACAGTGCACTTTATAATGTAGCCTATGGAGTGCGTTATGGGGTGCCTTATGCGGCACCTTAGGTTACGCCATTGTGAGGGTGTGTTTGCTGGCAACACTACTGAAAATAAACGTAAAATTCCTCCTCATTCACTACTTAAATGTACAGGGTGATGCCTCAGCCAGCCTTATGCATTAGGCACACTGGGGAATCGAACCCATGACACCTGTATCATCAGTCAGGCGTCATGGGTTCGATTCCCCAGCTACAGCTCTGTTTCAGTGTTTCGTGTTTGTGCGCCTTCTTAAGTTTAACACGCGGTAACGTGCCACGGCGCTCTCTAACGCTCGTTAATTTCTGTAACGTGCATTATTGGTGACGATGTACCGCCCATGTCCTTATTTGGGATTTCTGGCTCTACCGTGGCTCCTAACGCGAATCAAACTAACGCAGTTTAGTAAACATACCCCAAACTAACTACAAGTCCCAGAATACCTCTGGCGACAACAAGGGAAGCTTTATTCAAAAGTGGACAACATGAGGCTATTTCCTGCTTGTAAGCTCTTGGGCCCAAGCGGAAGCATCGCAGTATGTATACTATATGTATCTATTTCAGTGTTGGCTTTGTGAAGGTAATTTTATAAGGAGGCACTTACATTAGTATTTTATAAAGAAAAGTAAGTAGTCGATAATACACATTAAGTTAAGGTGCAATCACTCACATCCCTAGAGTGGGTGCAAATGCCCATGTCTAATGTCTAAGGAATAAAAATAAATTATAGTATTTTAATTGTACCTCACCCGAACTCCTCCCCTGTGCACATCCACAGTGAAAGCACATGACATCACGTGTATGCGCGCTTTTACAGAATAGGGTGCAGCACAAATGTGCTCATTTACATGCCTAAGTGGACACATGTGCATACATGACTAAAATACCTCCATTGTGCATGTTCTTGCCAACTAAATCTAGGCTGCTCCTAATGCACCCCTGTTTGATCAAGTGAGGAGATGAGAGGGGAGGGCAGTTTGAAAGTGTGATTCCTTAATGATACAAATAAATCATTCTAGGTATGCTATGGAACTGCTTCTCTGACAGAAATGCATTGGAGCATTTTATATGAGACAATTTCTCTTCTGCTTCCCACCATATCCAGAAACATCACTTATATAGCTCAGGAACTTCTTCCCAGCTCACCTCCTCCCTTCCTGTGAGGCTCCCACCCCCAGTGTCTTCTCATTAACTGGAAACTACCCACAATTCTCCATGCTCCTACACCCAGTGCCTTCCTACTGGCTGGATTCTACCCACACTGGAAGCAAAATGGCAGGCTCTTTCACACAGAGGGGAGGATCGGAAAACTGAACATAGAGTAATCAAACTCTGAAAACTGATCAGACATGAGTTATCATTGAAGCTTCTGGACATTAATTCAAAAATCTGCTGAATCCTGAAAAAAACATACAGCTGTCAACCCTAGCCTCATGGGCCCTGAGCACATCTGACAAGACCCCCCTAAACATTTGTACCAAAGGTATATGCATAGCTTGTCAGTGCCTTAATCTGGTCCTCCCAAAAGCAACAGATATTAACTGGCAGTACACACTGCAATAAAGCGTAGTTACTCACCTGTAACAGGTGATCTCCGGGAACAGCAGGAATAAGTCTTCACATATGGGTACCGTCGGCACCGACGGAGTCTGTGCGGGAACGCTCCCCAGCGTCCCAAAAGGAAAGCTTTTGGGAGCATTCACCACGCATGCGTGCTGCCTTCCCGCCCAACTACCTCTCTCACTTCAGTTGAGTTGAAAGCTGAGACCAAAGGAGAGAAGTAGAAGAAAAATAGAGGATAGAGAAAGACAACTCCTAGGGGAGGTGGGTGGGTTGTGAAGACTTATTCCTGCTGTTCCCAGAGATCACCTGTTACAGGTAAGTAACTGTGCTATCTCCAGGAACAAGCAGGAATGTAATCGTCACATATGGGGACTCCCCAGCTAAAATGCCTAGGGATGACCCCAGCATGTTGCGGATCTAAGTAAGATGGGCCATGCTTCCTCCCAGGGACCTCAGGCATCCAAGAGTGGATGGTGGGAAGGAGTTGATCTAGGAATGGAAGAGATGCTGTAGAACAGCCTGACCGAACAAGGCATCCCGATGGGAGTCCTTGTCCAAACAATAGTGGGCAGTGAAAGTATGAACAGAAGCCCAAGTTGCTGCTTTGCAGATCTCATCAATAGCGAGTGATAGAAGATTAGCTGTTGAGGCTGCCATGGCTCTAACATTGTGAGCCGTGACATGGCCTTCAAGAGGGATTCCTTTACTCTGATAGGTAAAGGAAATACAGTCTGCAATCCACTTAGAGAGAGTTCTTTTAGAGACTGGGAGTCCTAAATGACTAGAGTCAAAAGCCAGAAAAAGCTGAGAAGACTTTCTAAATGGCTGAGTTCTGTGAAGATAAAAAGCCAGAGCTCGTTTACAATCTAAGGTATGAAGATTTCTTTCTGCACTGGAGGCATGAGGCCTAGGAAAGAAGACTGAAAGATAAACCGATTGGTTTAAATGAAAAGGTGATATCACCTTTGGCATAAAATGAGGATGAGTCCTCAAGACTACTTTGTCATGATGAAACCTCGTATAAGGCGGGTCAGCCACTAAAGCCTGCAGTTCACTAATGCGTCTTGCAGAAGTGATAGCAATTAGGAAAATGACTTTCCATGAAAGAAATTTTAGCTCTGAAGTAGCTAAAGGTTCAAAGGGTGGCTTCATGAGTTGACCCAGAACAATATTAAGATTGCATGCCACCGGAGGTGGTTTGATGGGAGGTTTAGTTAAAAGGAGACCCCTCATTAATCTTGAAACAAGAGGATGAGAGGAAATTGGTTGTCCATCAAAGGGTTTATGAGATGCAGCAATAGCACTAAGATGGACCCTAACAGAATTGGTCTTCAGACCAGAAGCTGATAGTCCAGAAGGGACTCTACCGGTACCAAGAGAGGATCAAGTCCCCTCTGGGAACACCGGATTGAGAACCTCTTCCACTTAAAAGCATAAGAATGCCTTGTGGAAGGTTTTCTGGAAACCAGAAGAATATCCCTCACTTGTTGTGAAAGGCCTAGATCTTGAAGTTCTACGGCTTGAGTAGCCAGGCCTTGAGATGAAGGGACTGGGGATTGGGGTGCAGTAGTGATCCGTTGTTCTGGGACAGAAGATCCAGAGCACTCCCCAACTCCAGAGGAGTGGCTCGAGAGAGACCTAAGAGAAGAGGATACCATACTTGCCTTGGCCAGCAGGGAGCTATGAGTATCATGCGACCTCTGTCTCTCTGAAGTTTGAATAAGGTTTTGGGAATTAGGGGAATTGGTGGGAAGGCATAGAGAAAATCCTGGCCCCAATGGAGCAGGAATGCATCCCTCGCCTGACAATTCTGAGCTGGCAGTCTGGAACAGTACCGGGGAAGTTTGGCATTCTGTGGACTTGCAAAGAGGTCTATGTCTGGAGTTCCCCAGACTTGAAACACTCGGGCAAGCTGATATGAGTGGAGAGACCACTTGTGAGGCAACAGGACTCGACTGAGCCTGTCCGCCCAAACGTTTTGAATGCCTGGAAGGTATACTGCCAACAAATGAATGTGATGCTCTCTGGCAAAGGCCCACAGTTGCAAAGCTTTGTTGCATAATTGCAGAGAGCCTGTTCTGCCTTGTTTGTTTAGGTAAAACATGGCCACTTGATTGTCGGTTTGCACTAGAACTGTTTTGCTTATGAAATGAAAGCAAAAGACTCGAATAGCATTGGAAGTGGCCCTTAGTTCTAGGAGGTTTATTTGAAGAGAAGTCTCCTGTGGGGTCCAGAGACCCTGGGTGGACAGATCGCCCAAGTGGGCTCCCCAACCCAACTTGGATGCATCTGTCGTCAGGACAGCCTGAGGTAGGGGTTGCTGTAAAGAAGAGCCTACTGTAAGGTTTTCCAGAGATTGCCACCAATGCAGAGACGCAATCAGGCGTGTGGTAACTCTGATCTTGTCTGACAGGCATCCTGAGGCCTGGGACCATTGGGAAGCCAAGGTCCACTGGGCTGCTCGCATATGAAGGTGTGCATAAGGAATCACATGGACTGTAGATGCCATGTGTCCTAGAAGTTGAAGCATCTGTCGAGCAGTGAGGAAGATTTGTAGCACTGCTTGAGATACTAGTTCGATGATGCGCAGACAGCGAGGCTGAGGAAGGAAAGCCTTTGACTGCTGTGTGTCCAAGTGAGCCCCTATAAACTCGAGGGATTGAGATGGGGTGAGCTGGGACTTTGGAAGGTTTATGATCAATCCTAAGTACTGCAGAATTTGTATTGTTCGGGAAAGAGCATGGATTTGCCTCTGGAGCTGACGGTGCTCGAATGAGCCAATCGTCTAAGTAAGGGAAGACAAAGATTTCCTAGAGCTCTCATGAATGCTGCTACTACTGCCATGCATTTTGTGAAGACCCTTGGAGCAGAGGCCAGCCTGAAAGGAAGGACCCTGTATTGAAAATGTCTTCCCTTGACTAGGAATCGAAGGAATTTTCTGTGATCTGCATGGATAAGGATATGCATGTAAGCATCCCTTAAAACCAGAGAACATAGCCAATCTTGCTCGTGAAGGTATGGAAGAAGAGTGCCGAGGGAGATCATCTTGAACCTTTCTCGGACTAAATATATGTTTAATTCTCTGAGGTCCAGGATTGGTCTTAGTCCCTCTGACTTCTTTGGAATAAGAAAATAGGGGGAATAGAATCCTGTGCCCTGCTGGGACTTTGGAACCTCTTCTATAGCTCCTTGAGCTAGAAGAGTGGTGACCTCTTGCCACAACAGGTCTGAGACCGGTGGTTGAGATTTGAACTGTTTTATTAGCGTGGATGGGGGCAAGCTGAGGAAATGAAGCTTGTATCCCAGACTCACTATAGATAGAGTCCAATTTTCTGATGTGATTTGTTGCCATCTTTTGGCAAAATGGCAAATACGGCCTGGAATATAGCGTAGTTACTCACCTGTAACAGGTGTTCTCCAGGAGCAGAAGGAATCAGTCCTCACATATGGGTGACGTCGGCACCGACGGAGCCCCCATGCGGAGCATTTCCCCAGCTTTCAAAGAAAGCCTTTGGGAATGCAGCACGCATGCGCAGTAATCTTCCCGCCCAAAGGTGCCATCTTGCTCAGTCTGATGACATAGCTAAAGACAGCAAAAAACAAAATGAAATATATGACTGCAACTCCAAGGGGAGGAGGGAGGGTTGTGAGGACTGATTCCTGCTGCTCCTGGAGAACACCTGTTACAGGTGAGTAACTACGCTTTCTCCAGGACCAAGCAGGAAGTCAGTCCTCACATATGGGTTAAGGCTACCGAGGACCCAAAGCTGAAAAATGAGCTCCCTCTAGAGCCTCAGCATGTGTGAAAAGAATCTTCTCTGAGAACGCCCCTGTACGGTAGCCCAACACCAGGGCTGGAGGGTAGGAGTTGCCTATACCTCAAAGAGATTACGGAGTACCGCCTGCCCGAAAGCACTGTCTCTGCGGGACTCCCTCTCGAGGCAGTAGGCCCGGCAGATGTCTGCCAACAGAACAGAGCGGAGATGAGCCACTGACACAGCCTTCGCCCTGACACGGTGGGCCGTGACTCGACCCTGCAATGAGAGGCCGGCTGCCCTGTACGCCCAGGTGATACAGTCTGCTACCCAGATGGACAAGGTACGCTTGGAGACAGGCAACCCCAGCTTATTAGATTCAAAAGAGACAAAGAGCTGTACAGCCCTTCGGTGTCCCTGCATACGATCAAGGTAGAAGGACAACGCCCATCTACAGTCCAGGGTATGCAAGACGATTTCAGCCCGGCTGGCATGCGGCCTGGGAAAGAAAGTCGGAAGAACCACCTCCTGATTGAGGTGGAAGGAGGAGACAACCTTTGGAAGGAACTTAGGGTAAGTCCGCAAGATTACTCTGTTCCTACAGAACCTAGTGTATGGTGCATCTGACACCAGGGCTTGAAGCTCGTTCACTCGCCTTGCTGAGGTAAGAGCCACCAAAAACATTGCTTTCCAGGAGAGAAAACGCAAAGGGCAAGTAGCCATAGGCTCAAATGGTGGGCAAGTAAGCTGTTGCAAGACCATATTCAAATCCTACTCAGGGGCAGGTGGACGAACCGGAGGCTTAAGCAAAAGCAGGCCTCTGAGGAAGCGAGTCACCAAAGGGTGGCTTGAAAGAGACTGGCCCTCCACCGGTGAATGGTGCGCTGAGAGAGCACTGAGATGGACCCGAACAGAGTTGGATTTAAGGCCTAGGTTGGAAAGGTGAAGCAAATATTGCAGCACCACTGGTACCAGGCATGAGAAAGGATCCTCCTTGTGTTGAGCACACCAGGTGGAGAACCTACGCCACTTGAAGGCATAAGATTTTTGGGTGGACTGCCTCCTGGAGGCCAAGACCACGTCCTCCACTTCCCTAGGCAGCAGCAAGGGTGCTAGAACTACCCTTTCAGCAGCCAGGCCATCAGATTGAGGGACTGGAGGTTGGGGTGTAAGAGAGATCCCTGCTCCTGAGACAGGAGATCTGGTTGCATCCCCAGAGGAAGAGGAGTGTCCACTGCTAGTTGCAAAAGAAGTGGGAACCACGGTTGCCTTGGCCATCTGGGGGCCACCAGGATAACAGAGGCCTTGTCCCGGAGCACTTTGAACAGTGTCTTGGGCACTAGAGGCGTGGGAGGAAACGCATATAGGAGGCCTGTAGACCACGGAATGAGAAACGCATCCGCTGCTACTCTGAGAGGATGCGGTTGTCTGGAGCAGAACCTGGGCAGTTGACGGTTCAGTGGACTGGCAAAAAGATCTATGTTGGGAAGACCCCATCTCAGGAAGATTTGTTGAACCACCAGAGGATTCAAATGCCATTTATGTGGCTGTAGGATCCTGCTCAATCTGTCTGCCAGGCAATTCTCCTGCCCAGGGAGATAGACCGCCCTGAGAACTATGCCATGATTGACTGCCCAGGAGCACAGGTCCTGTGCTTCCTGACAGAGAGGGCGGGACCCTGTGCCTCCCTGCTTGTTGACATAGAACATAGCAACTTGATTGTCCGTCTGAACTAAGACGGACTTGTGAGAGAGGACATGAGAGAAAGTCCGCAGGGCTAAGCGGATAGCTCTCAGCTCCAAGAGATTGATCTGCTGTGCGGCCTCCCAAGGAGACCACAGGCCCTGAGTGCAGGCTCCCTGACAATGTGCACCCCAACCCTGAAGAGAAGCATCGGTTGTTAGCACTTGGGAGTGTGGAGGAGCCTGGAAAGGCACTCCTTGCACCAGATTCGGAAGATGAAGCCACCACTGCAGAGAAGATGCTAGTAGTTTGGACACCCTCACTTTGTCCCTTAGGCTTCCTGTGGCCTGCAGCCATTGAGTTCTGAGACCCCACTGAGCTGGCCTCATGTGCAGACGGGCATTTGGAGTTACATGAACCGTGGATGCCATGTGACCTAAGAGCCTCAGGAATTGTCTGGCAGAGACCAGGGAATTGCTGTGGAATTGTCTGGCCAAATCCATCAGTCTGTGAGCCCTGTCCACAGGTAAGAAAGCCTTTGCTTGAAGGGTGTCCAGTGTTGCTCCAATGAACTCCATGTTCTGGGAGGGACGCAAAGTGGACTTTGCGAAGTTTATGACAAACCCCAGATGCTGTAGAAGAGAGATAGTGCGGAGGGTGGCTTGATTGGTCTCCTGTGGAGACTGACCCTTGATGAGTCAGTCTTCCAGGTATGGAAAGACAAAGAGCCCTTGAACCCTGAGATAGGCGCCACCACTGCCAGGCAGTTGGTGAAAACCCTGGGGGCGGAGGTTAGGCCAAAAGGGAGTACCCTGTACTGAAAATGGTTTCCTCCCACCACAAATCTGAGATATTTTCTGTGGTCTGGATGAATAAGGGTGTGAGTATAAGCATCCTTTAGGTCTAACGAGCATAGCCAATCTCCCTGCTGGAGGTAGGGCAGCAGTATCCCAAGGGTAAGCATCTTGAACTTTTCCTTCTCCAGGAACCTGTTTAGATTTCGCAAGTCTAGGATGGGCCTGAGGCCCCCTGTTCGTTTTGGTACCAGGAAGTACCTGGAGTAGAAGCCCTGACCTCTCAGGTGGTGGGGCACCCATTCCACCACCTGCTCCTTTAGAAGACTTGCTAACTCCTGCAGGAGTAAGTCCCTGTGCAGAGGGGTTTGTGGAGGCTCCCCTGGAAAGTAGGAGGGGGTACCTGGTGGAAGTGCAGTAGATAGCCCCTCTGGACTATGCTTAGCACCCAGGTATCCCTTGTTACGGCTGACCACCTGTGGGCATACAGGGTCAGCCGGCCTCCTGTGCTGAGAGGGGCCAGCTGAGGAGGAGAGGCTATGTCACTGGAGTCAAAACCTGCTCCCTGCTGTGCAGGAGCCGGAGCTGGTGGCTTGGGGGGTTTCTGCCTACGGGGCCCATGTCCCTGCCCCTTGGCCTGCTGACCCTGTTGGGGAGCTACAGAGACCTGGTACTGAGGGTAAGTTTTGTAGGCAGATGACTGTCTTGGGTAGGACGACTTTTTTCTCGAGCCCTTCTTCTTTTGAGAAGGGGCAGAGGTCTTCCTGGACAGCCTTGTCCTGGTGAGAGTCTCGGACTCGAGTTCTGCAGCCTTTTCAGCCATGGGCTTGCCAAATAGGTTTTCACCTCGGCAGGGGACATCGACCAACTTGTCCTGCACCCATGGCTCGTGGTCCGATGACTGTAGCCAGGCCTGATGGCGTGCACCGATGCCGGCCACGGCTACTCGGGCCAAAGCCTCGAAGCCATCATAAGCTGCTCGAGACATAAACTTCGAGCATTCTCAGATCCCAGTTGACAAGGCTGTGAACCTCTACAAAGGTTCCTCAGAGAGACCAGCAGAGAACCCGGCAATCTCATTTGCCAGGTCCCGAAGGTACATGCCCATGTACAGCTGGTAGGTCTGGACACGGCAAGCAAGCATAGAGCCCTGGAAGCACTTTCTACCGAGGGCATCCAGGTTCCGGGCCTCCCGGCCGGGAGCTACCAAGGAGTGCATCTTCTGACTTTTCAGGCAATGCATGACCGATTCCACAACCATGGAATGGTGCGGTAGCTGTGCCTTCTAGAACCCAGGGCTCTTGCGGACTCGATAGATGGAATCGACCCGCTTGCTAAGAACCGGCGTCGAGGCTGGCGCCTACCACATGCGGAAGAGCAGCCATTCCAGCATCGGAGGAACCAGTACAGTAAAGGCCTCCTTGGGGGGGAGAGTCATACTGCAGGGCCTCGAGCTCCTCAGCTCGAGGCTCCTCCTTGGGGTCTGCGGGGAAGGCCAAAGCCTTGGCCATGTCCCTCACGAAATCCGAGAACCGGGTATCCTCCGGGGGGACCTTCTCCAAGGTTCAGACTCCATTGAGTCCGAAGGGACACACCGGGTCCGAAACGTGTCCGGGGACTCCTCGTCCTCCGTTTCCCAGCCCGAGCCCTCAGAGGAGGAATCGAGCGGATCCTGAGGGGCAGGCACCGATGCCCTCCGCCCCGACGCCGAGGGTACCGGCGTCGACGACCTCAGTCCCGAACGGGAGGCCGAGGGAGACCTTGGCCGAGGATCGACTCGAAACCGCATGGACTCAAGGATTGGCTCGGCCTCCGGGGTCGACTTGGACGTCGAAGTCCCGGTGGTCGGGGCAGATGCACCGGTGAGACTGGCGATCAGTGCCCGCTGCTGTTCCATGAAGGCAGCCAAGCTGCTCTCCAAGGCCATCAACCTGAGTCCGAGCTCAGGAGACCCAGCAGCCTCCGACTCGGGCCCCGACGGCGTCGGGCCCGACGTCAGCTCCCCCCTGGAGGAGAGTCCACGAGGACTACAATACTCACTTGACTCGGCGCCTCCATCTCTACACGAGGTTGTTTAGCAGGCCTCTCCGACTCCGAAGACCCGGGACGGTGGTCGGGGCTATGCAACCTGGCCCTCAAGGAGCCAAGTGCATCCACCGACGCCGCCCTCGCGGGTTTCTTCTTCCTGCGATGCTCCCGTGAGGGAGACCCCCTTTCAGAGGAACCCCGTTGATGCTCAGGATCGGAGTCCCGAGACGTCGAGGCCACTGACGAAGTCCGGGCCCGACCGAATGCGGAGTCAGAGAAGATTCTTTCCTTCTGATGATGACGGCTCCTCAACGCCTTCGAGGACATTTTTCCACACGGGCCACAGATCATAGGGTCATGATCGGGCCCGAGGCAGCAGTCATGTGTGTCGGTAAGAGATATAAGTTTCTTACACCAATCACACTTTTTAAACCCGCTGGCAGCCATCGGGGAGAAAAAGAGCCCCTGCAAGGTTAAAAGACAGGGCTGCCAGTGAAAAATAGAAAAATGGCACGAACACTAGTCTCAAAGGACAAAAACCGAAAAATGAGGTCCGGGCTCGATACCGGTGTACTGGGCCCAGGCAGGAAAGGGAAAACCGGCGTCGAACCAAGAAAAAACCACGGATCCACACCGAAAAAAAATCAACTTTTTCACGGGTGACCGCGACACACTTGCGTTGGGCTCCGTGGAAAAAAGAAGACTGAGCAAGATAGCACCCTTGGGCGGGAAGGGGACCGCGCATGCGTGCTGCATTCCCAAAGGCTTTCTTTGAAAGTTGGGGAAATGCTCCGCATGGGGGCTCTGTCGGTGCCAACTTCACCCATATGTGAGCACTGACTTCCTGCTTGGTCCTGGAGAATTAAAGGTTCTGGGCTTAGAACAGGAAGAATGGCTAAGTTCTCTAGACAACAGTCAAAGATCCTGAAGAGGCTGGATCTGCTGAGCCTTCTGAGCTTGTGTCTTTCTTTGTCTAGTTTGTTGTTGCCCCTTCTGGGGAACATGCGTTTGCTGGGTGGAAGATGGATAGAATTTCTTCTTCTTAGAGAAAAAAGGTTTTTTGAAAACTTTTTCTTGGCTGGGTTAGCTGTAGATTTTGACAACCTGTCTAAAGTTGTATTATCAGTGTCAATTTCACTAGCTTTAAGCTGCTAATCCTTGCCAAAGAGATTTTCTCCTGTGCAAGGAATGTTACCCAGCTTATCTTGCACCCATTCCTCCAAGTCTGAAGCTTGGAGCCAGGCAATATGACGTGCTCCTATGGATATAGCAGAAGTTCTGCTAATACATTCAAAACAGTCAAAGATAGCACGATTCATAAACTTAGAGACATTTTGAGCATGTTTGACAAAAGTCAAATAATCTGTCCATTTATCCTCTTGAAGAAAAGGGTTCAAAAGCTCCAAGTCTTTTGTAACCTGCTCAAGAAACATTCCCATGTATAATATATAGGAACTGATTCTTGCTGATAGCATGGAGGACTGAAAGCATCGACGACCAAAGGCATCCAGTGTTCTAGACTCACGACCTGGTGGATTGGAAGAGTGTCATTTAGCACTCTTAATCCGCCTCATGGCGGACTCTACCACCATAGAATGATGTGGTAACTGAGTCTTCTGAAACCCTGGGCAAGGTGGTACTCGATACACAGTGTCAAGACGTCTAGAATGTGGAGATACTGTTAAAGGAGCTTCCCACATTCTTAACATTAGATCATGTAAGATCTGGTGTATAGGAAGCATAGCTGCCTCCTTTGGAGCCAAAGGATATTGAAGAATTCTCAATTCTTCTGCTCTAGGCTCCTTTTCTGGTACTACTGAAATGGCAAGACCCTTTGCCATATCACGTTCAAAATCATGAAAAAACATATCCTCAGGAAGGGACATTCTGCGTTGAGGAGAAAGAGATGAATCTTGAAAAAGTCAGCTCTGGTACTGGTGGAATCATCTGAGTCATCGGAATCAGAAGACTCAAAAGGAGGAAGTACCGGGTTCTCCCGAAGCAGATGGCGTCGGTACCGCTCGATGTCGGTACCGAAACGAGTCGGTACCTGATCCCACATACTGGAGAGAGATTCCAGGCTCGGCATCAGGGGAAGCATGCCTGTTGAAACAGGTACCAAGGGCACTGGCACTGGTACTGGCATCGGTACCGGTGCCTGCAGAACCGTATACAGCGACTTTAGCGGTACCGAAATAGCTAAAAGAGACGCTAGACTGCGTTCGATAGCAAGGAGTCTTTTGTCCATCGCTAGTGCCAATGCCGGGGCGTTGGTACCGGAGGAAGTGGCCACGACCCCTGAGCATGGCACCAGTAGTTCCATCGAGGTCGAGGCCTCGGGAACATCCTAGAGCCCCAATAAAGCTTTGGAGCCCGAAGACTCCTGCCGGGGCTGTTTAGCCGGTGAAGTGTCCTTGAGGGCAACGCCCATGGCATCTCGATACTTAGAGAGAGATCTACCCTTTGAGGACCGGCTAATCTTAGAAGACTTGTGTTTAGTTACCTGAGATCCCTGGGAAGAAGTAGAAGCCCTGGAAGACATCGATGCAACAGACATTGTGTCTGAAGCAAATAGGGCACCGAGTTGATTTGCTCGATTTTGAAGACTTCTTTTAGTCAACTTCCTGCAGTAGAGACACTCCGTAGGGCAATGGTCAGGACCTAAACATTTAAGACACCAGTCATGGGTGTCGTTAATAGAAATTCTACCGCCACATTTTGAACATTTTTTAAAACCAGTGGCTGGTTTTTCCATGGAAAGGAAAAAGAGGGCCTAATGCCCAAAATGGCGCCAAGCACCAGAGCAGGGAAGAACCCCTGAGAAAAAGTAACTAAATTAAGTTATTTTTAGAAGAAAAGAAAGAAAAGCACTGGTGGTACCAGTAGGCGTCGATGGAAGGCAGACGTGACCATAAAAAATATAAATTTAAGAGAAGATTTTCTGCGGTGACAGGGGACACATTCTGACGGCTCCGCGGAAAATGAAGAACTGAAGTGAGAGAGGTAGTTGGGCGGGAAGGCAGCACGCATGCGTGGTGAATGCTCCCAAAAGCTTTCCTTTTGGGACGCTGGGGAGCGTTCCCGCGCAGGCTCCGTCGGTGCCAACGGTACCCATATGTGAAGACTACATTCCTGCTTGTTCCTGGAGATATAAAACGTCTTCAATTCAGTCAGTAGTTTTCATAGTAGAATTAATTTAAAAAAATGAAATATACATCAGAATGATCAAAAATGTAGCCCATCGGGAAAAGGAAGTGACACACACACACAGAATGTAAATATGTGTATATTTGTGGTATATATATGTGTAGGTGTTGTTCATCTATTGTGTCTATGGCAGGGGTACCTTTTGGAGGATAGGGCAGTTTGAGGGTGGTGGAGTAGTTGTATTGGTGAGAGTTTTGAGTGGTAGGAACAGTTTAGAGGTTTGTTTGGGGAGATGAGAAGGTAGCTGAAGGGATAGTTTTAGGTAGGAGGTGGTCCAGTTGCAGGGAGTCATTTTGGGGAGAGGGACAGTCTGGGGAATAGTTTTGGAGGGTGGAGTGCAGTTGTAAGTGGGCAGTTTTAGAATTGGGGGGGGGGGCAGTTGCAGGGGGTGGTGGAGCAGTTGTATGGGGTGCAACTTTAAGGAATAGAGGCAGGATGGGGAGAGCTGAGAACAGGGGAGAGGCAATTTTGAAAGGGGGAATTCCCTAACTGCTTTCTATGCTGCAGAAACTGGAACTGCACTGGGCTACTTTGAGTGTGTGTATGTGGGTAGGGAGCTTATTCTTCCGGAACCACTGATCTGACCTGGCATATTTTCAACTGCTTCATGCCTTTTCACTGGTTGCACCCTCCCCTCCCCCCACCCTAACCAAGTTTCAGGTCATTCTGTTAAATTTGGAGAGTTATTTGGCCTCCAGTGACACAGAATTCTCTACCTCATTTGTATAGTTCTTTCCAACTTCCACTGAGCTGAAAAGAATAACAAATCAGAGAAAATACTGTTTTCACTCAACACATCATTAAATTCTGGAATCTGTTGCCAGAGGGTGTGGTAGAGCAGTTAGTGGAGCTGGCTTTAAAAAGGGTTCCTAGAGGAAACGTTCATAAACATTATGGTAGATATGGGGAAACCCAATAATTATTCTTGGAGGCAAGCAGCATGAAAGCTGTCTACTTTTTGGATTCTGCAGGTACTCATGACCTGGATTGGCCACTTTTGGAAATAGGAAACCGGGCTTTACGGGCCTTTGGTTAGTATGGCAATTCTTATATTCTGATGATCAAAAGCATTCTTGTTGTTGTTGTTGTTAAGTGCCATCGAGTCGGAGTCGACTCATGGCGACCCTCTGGATAGCTATCCTAAATTGTGTTGGGTCTTCAGTCAGACGGCTCATTGTTGACCCGTAGCTGCTGTTATTGTATCGATCCATCTCATTGCTGGCCTTCCTCTTTTGCATTGACCTTCTATCTTGCCAAGCATGATGTCTTTCTCTAAAGATCTCTCTCTTCGCATGATGTGTCCAAAGTATGAAAGTCGAAGTCTTGTCATCTGAGCTTCTAAAGAAAGCTTAGGTTTGATCTCCTCTAGTACCGACTGGTTTGTTCTTTGGGCAGTCCATGGTATACACAGTATTCGCCGCCAGCACCATAATTCAAAGGCATCAATATTCTTCCTGTCTATCTTTTTCACTGTCCAGCTTTCACATCCATATTATATTACTGAAAATACCATGGCTTGAACAAGTCAAATCTTTGTTTGGAAAGAGACATCTCTGCTCTTGAGAATCTTATCTAGGTCTTTCATAGCCATTCTGCCAAGAGCAATGCGTCGTCTGATTTCTTGACTGCTTGTTACTTCTTTATTGATAGTTGATCCAAGTAGGTTAAAGTTGTTCACGATTTCAATTTCTTCTCCTTCAATGATTAACCTGTTGATTATGCAAGTTGTCATGATCTTTGTCTTCTTTACATTAAGGTGCAGGCCCATTTTGAGACTATGTTCTTTGATTGTGAGAAGCAAATGTTTCAGATCATCTTCACTTTCAGCCAGTAATGTGGTATCATCAGCATAGCGAAGGTTGTTGATGAGTCTTCCACCAATCTTCACACCTCTTTTGTCTTCATACAATCCTGCTTCTCTGATGATTTGTTCTGCATATAAATTAAACAGGTAGGGGGAAAGTATGCAGTCTTGTCTTACACCTTTGCTTATTTTAAACCATTTTGTTTCTCCTTGTTCCGTTCGAACTGTTGCTTCTTGATCAATGTACAGATTGTGCAAGAGAACGACCAGGTGTTCTCTACCCATGCTTCTTAATGTGGCCCAGAGTTTCTCATGGTTTACACAGTCAAAAAGAGTAGTTACTCACCTGTAACAGGTGTTCTCCAGGAGCAGCAGGAATCAGTCCTCACATATGGGTGTCATCGGCGCCGATGAAGCCCCAGCGGAGCATTTCCCCAGCTTTCTATGAAAGCCTTTGGGAATGCAGGCACGCATGCGCGGTTCCCTTCCCGCCTAAAGGTGCCATCTTACCTCAGTCAAATGACATAGCTAAGAACAGCACACAAAAATGAAAAATAAACTATGTACAACTGCAACTCCAAGGGGAGGAGGGAGGGTTGTGAGGACTGATTCCTGCTGCTCCTGGAGAACACCTGTTACAGGTGAGTAACTACTCTTTCTCCAGGACCAAGCAGGAAGTCAGTCCTCACATATGGGTGACTCCCAAGCTCTGGGCTACCGAGGAACCCAGGCTGAACAAGAGAACTCCCTCTAGTCTCAGCAGCAAAGAAAGGCTTTTCAAGGACACAACCTTCACTGGTAGCCCAACAGAGGGCAGGAGGGCAGGAGTTGCCTAAACCTCAAAGAGATTCCGGAGTACTGCTTGGCCAAAAGCACTGTCCCTACGGGAGTCCCTTTCCAGGCAGTAATGGGCCGCAAAGGTCTGGCTTGAAGACCAAGTTGCAGCCCTGCAGATGTCTACCAAGGGCACAGAGCGGAGATGAGCCACTGAGACAGCCATTGCCCGGACACGATGGGCCGTGACCCTACCCTGCAAAGGAAGGTCAGCCGCCTTATAAGCCCAGGTGATACAGTCAGCTACCCAGATGGACAAGGTACGCTTGGACACAGCCAACCCCAACTTATTGGGGTCAAAGGATACGAAGAGCTGATAGCTCTTCTATGCCCCTGCGTACGGTCAAGGTAGAAGGATAAGGCCCTCCTACAGTCCAGGGTATGCAGGACTGCTTCAGCCTGACTTGCATGAGGCCTAGGGAAGAATGTTGGAAGAACCACCTCCTGGTTGAGGTGGAAAGAGAAGACAACCTTAGGGAGGAACTTTGGATGAGTCCTAAGGACTACCCTGTTCCTATAAATCCTGGTGTAAGGCCTATCACAGACCAGGGCCTGAAGCTCACTTACTCGCCTAGCCGAGGTAAGGGCTATCAGGAAGAGTGTCTTCCAGGAGAGGAAGCGTAGTGGACAAGTAGCCATCGGCTCAAAAGGAGGGCTAGTCAGTTGCTGCAAGACCACATTCAGCTCCCACTCAGGGGCAGGAGGACGGATGGGAGGCTTGAGCAAAAGCAAGCCCCTGAGAAAGCGGGACACCAAGGGGTGACCAGCTAGAGAATGTCCCTCCACCAGAGAGTGGTGAGCTGCTAGAGCTGAGAGGTGGACCCGAACAGAATTGGACTTAAGTCCCTGATTTGATAAGTGCAGTAAGTACTGAAGCACTACTGGTACAGTACAAGAGAAAGGGTCCTCTGTACGTAGCTGACACCACACAGAAAACTGTTTCCATTTGAGAGCATAGGTTTTCCTAGTGGACTGTTTCCTAGAGGCTAGGACAACCTCCTCAACTTCCTGAGGCAGGCCCCAGGGAGCCAAAACTACCCTTGCAGCCTCCAGGCCATCAAATTGAGAGCTTTTAGATTGGGGTGGAGAAGGGAACCCTGCTCCTGTGAGAGAAGGTCGGGTTGCAATCCCAGAGGTAGCGGAGGATCCACCGCCAGTTGAAGCAGAAGAGGAAATCAAGGCTGTCTCGGCCACCTGGGAGCCACCAGCAGGACCGAGGCCTTGTCTTGAAGAATCTTGAAGAGAGTTCGGGCCACCAAGGGCGTCGGAGGAAACGCATACAGGAGGCCCTGAGACCAGGATATCAGGAAAGCATCCGCTGCTATCCGCAGAGGATGCGGTTGCCTGGAGCAGAACTTTCGTATGTTGTTTGGTCTATTCTCTGAGGGTTGACCTAAATCACTGAAATACTAAAATCCCTCAAAAATACTAAGGTAGTGACTAATGAAAAGTGTACACCTGTGTAATCATTGAGTAGCATGTATCTGAATATGGCATGCATCTGAATATGGCAACCCAAATATCAATAACATAGTATTAACAATACCATGAGGTAAACTAAGTTGTAATTCCATCTAATAGCGATCGTACGAGAAATTTGACAAACAGCAGTATACCATAATTTGCCATGACAATCTTGTTAACTTAATCCTTTAAGAAAATTTTTTTACGTAGTGACGTCGGGCACGTCGAAGTCCAATTCTCTAAATACATATGGTTAACAAGAGAGGCGCATGCGCGGCGTTTTTTAGAAGCAGGGTAGCTCCGAGTAACACGCCAAGCTACGATTAAAGATTTGAATAAGAATCAACCAACAGGCATGCATTTATATACTGGCAGACAGAATCGCATATGATCCTCTAGTGATTAAATAATAATATAGTAGGTATGCTGACGTTACATTGATCTACCTGTTTTAATTGGTAGTATTTCGTCTCATCCAGTAATTGCATGATACGACATCTAATGCCAAGGGGAGCATTGATACCAACCTCCTGAAGAAACCAGCGGATTGTGAAACGCGAATTGGTACCAACTGACGGCATCGGGGCACATCAAAACAACATGACAATTTCTCCCTGAAAGAGGCTGAACGGAGATAATATGCGGTGCATCATCTAAGAACAACCAGATGATTTTTACGAAATTCAGAGACTGAGAGAGAGGATATTAACTTCAAGTGCCATCAAAGATAAGTGTGACGATACCGGTTATATTAGAAATTACAAATAGGATGTATATTAGTATAGTCACAACAGAAATATGCAAATAATCCTCTATGAGAACCGAGGTCATTGATGTATATATCGGCACAAGTTCAGGGTAACACCTGAGGCAGTGTGCCCATTTCAGTCTGAGACTTCTGGTTACTCAATGATTACACAGGTGTACACTTTTCATTAGTCACTACCTTAGTATTTTTGAGGGATTTTAGTATTTCAGTGATTTTGGAGCGGAACTTTGGCAGTTGCTTGTTCATTGGGCTGGCAAAGAGATCTATCAAAGGGAGACCCCATTTTAGGAAGATCTGCTGAACTACTGAAGGATGGAGCTGCCACTCGTGGGGCTGCAGTATTCTGCTTAACCTGTCTGCCAGGTAGTTGTCCTGGCCTGGAAGGTACACAGCCTTGAGGAGCATGTTGTGCTTGAGGGCAAATGAACAAAGGTCCTGAGCTTCCCGACAAAGGATCCGGGACCCAGTCCCGCCCTGTTTGTTCACATAAAACATGGCTACTTGGTTGTCTGTCTGAATCAGGACAGATTGGTGAGCCAGGGTAGGAGAGAAAGCTTTGAGTGCTAAGCGAATAGCTCTGAGTTCGAGGAGATTGATCTGCTGTGCAGCTTCCCAAGGAGACCACAGGCCCTGAGTGCACTTGCCCAGACAATGAGCTCCCCAGCCTTGCAGGGAGGCGTCTGTGGTTAGCACTACCGTGCACCCTGGAATCTGAAAAGGCACCCCCCCCTTCAGCAGATTGGGTGGGTGCAGCCACCAGTTGAGGGAAGCAGAAATTGTCTGGACACCCTTATCCTGTCTCTGAGGCTGCCTGTGGCCTGTGACCACTGAGTCCGAAGGCACCACTGCGCAGGCCTCATATGGAGCCTGGCATTTGGGGTCACATGTACTGTCGAAGCCATGTGGCCCAGAAGCCTCAGGCAGAATCTGGCGGAGACCAGGGACTTGTTGAGAAACTGATTTGCCAAAGCCATCAACCTTTGGGCCCTGTCTGCTGGCAAGAAAGCCTTTGCCAGCAGAGAGTCCAGCCTTGCTCCTATGAACTCCAAGTTCTGGGAGGGGAGCAAAGTGGACTTTGCGAAGTTTATGACAAACCCCAGCCTTTGGGGAAGAGCAATAGTGCTGAGGGTGGCTTGTTTGGCCTCCTGGGACGTCTGACCCCTGATGAGCCAGTCGTCCAGATAGGGGAAGACAAAGATTCCCTGGTTTCTCAGGTAGGCCGCCACCACCGCTAGGCACTTTGTGAAGACTCTGGGGGCGGAGGTGAAGCCGAAAGGTAGCACTCTGTATTGATAATGGTTTCCTCCCACAATGAACCTGAGGTACTTTCTGTGGTCTGGATGAATGAGGATGTGAGTGTACGCATCCTTTAGATCTAAAGAGCATAGCCAATCTCCCTGCTGGAGGTAGGGCAGAAGTGTCCCAAGAGTAAGCATCTTGAATTTCTCCTTCACTAGGAACTTGTTGAGGTTCCTGAGGTCCAGAATGGGTCGAAGGCCACCGGTTCTTTTGGGCACCAGGAAATACCTGGAGTAGAAACCGCGACCTTGCAAGTGGGGAGGCACAGGCTCCACCGTCCTGTCCACCAACAGACCATGAAGCTCTTGTAGAAGAAGGTCTGTGTGCAGGGGAGGCCTTGGAGGTTCCCCTGGAAAATATGGTGGAGGCAGTTGGTGAAAATGGAGGGCATAGCCCTTGTGGACTATCTCTAGCACCCAACTGTCCCCGGTGATAAGGGGCCACTGGTGGGCAAAGAGGGCGAGGCGACCTCCTGTGCAGGGTTGGGAGAGCAGTGGAGGAGAGGCTACGCTCAAGGAGTCAAAAACCCCCACCCTGCTGAGTGGTAGCAGGGGCCTGAGGCTTGAGGGTCCTCTGCCTACGGGGCCCATTACCCTGGCGCTTGGCTTGCTGACCCTGGGGGGCAGCTTGGGCAGCCTGATATTGTGGGTACTGTTTGTAGGCAGTGCCCTTCCTCGGGTAAAAGGGCTTTTTACCCGAGCCCTTTTTTTTATGAGAAGGGGCAGAGGTCTTCCTCGACAGCCTTGTTCGTGTGAGGTGCTCAGTTTCGAGCTGAGCGGCCTTCTCGGTAATGGGCTTGCCAAAAAGGTTCTCACCTCGGCAAGGGACATCGACCAACTTGTCCTGAACCCATGGCTCGAGGTCCGATGACTGCAGCCATGCCTGGCGTCGAGCCGCGATGCCGGCTGCCGCAACTCGGGCCAAAGCCTCGAAGCCATTGTAGGTGGCGCGGGACATGAACTTCGAGCAGTCCCGAATCCCCGAGGACAAGGACTTAAATCTCTGCAAGGGTTCCCCGGAGAGACCAGCAGAGAACCCGGC
The DNA here is from genome assembly GCA_033557465.1 of Ichthyophis bannanicus. Classification (NCBI taxonomy): domain Eukaryota; kingdom Metazoa; phylum Chordata; class Amphibia; order Gymnophiona; family Ichthyophiidae; genus Ichthyophis; species Ichthyophis bannanicus. Next base: position 274,135,973 of record CM066040.1, on the reverse strand, counting down.
CAATTCCTTGGCCAGATCTCGCAAGTACATGCCCATGTACATCTGGTAAGACTGGACACGACAAGCAAGCATCGAGCCCTGGAAGCACTTTCTACCGACGCCATCGAGGTTCCGGGCCTCCCTGCCAGGGGGCACCGCGGTGTGCATCTTCTGGCTCTTCAGACGATGCATGGCCGATTCCACAACCATAGAATGGTGTGGTAGCTGTGCCTTTTGAAAACCAGGGCTCTTCCGGAGTCGATAGATCAAATCGACTCGCTTGCTGAGAACCAGCGCCGAGGCCGGTGCCTCCCACATACGGAAGAGGAGCCGTTCCAGTATCGGAGGAACCGGAACAGTAAAGGCCTCCTTCGGAGGAGAGTCATACTGTAGGGCCTCGAGCTCTTCAGCTCGAGGCTCCTCCTCGGGGTCCGCCGGAATAGCCAAGGCAGCGGCCATATCCCAGACGAACTCCGAGAACCGAGTATCCTCCGGGGGGGACCTACTCCGGGGCTCAGACTGCGGTGAGTCCGAAGGGATGCACTGAGTCTTGAAGGTATCAGGAGACTCCTCGTCCTCCGTTTCCCAAGCTGACTCATCCGAGGAGAAGTCAGGGTCCGACCCCGCGGGGCCCTGGAGCACCCGCCCCGATGCCGGAGGCACCGGCGTCGACGCCCTCGCTCCCGAACGGGAGGTCGAGGGAGACCGCGACTGAGGTTGACTCCGAGTCACGATGGACTCGAGTATCGGCTCGGTCTCCGGGGTCGACTTCGAAGTCGATGTCCCCGGTGGTCGGGGCAGATGCGCCAGACAGGCTGGCCATCAGTGCCCGCTGCTGCTCATTGAAGGCAGACAATCTGCTCTCCAAGGCTGTCATCCTGAGACTCAGCTCGGGAGACGCAGCAGCCACCGACTCGGGCCCCGGCGGCGCCGGGCCCGACGTCGGCTCCCTGGGAGGAGAGTCCTCAAGGACTACGGGGCTTACGTGTCCAGCAGACTCCGGCTCCACGCGAGGAACTTTTGCAGGCTTCTCGTGTTCCACGGGCCCGGGGCGACAGTCGGGGGTCTTAGACCTGGCCCTCGAGGAGCCAGGGACCTCCTCCGACGACGCCCTCACGAGCAGCTTCTTCCTCTTGCGTTCCCGGTCGGGGGGCCCCTGTCCGAGGAGCTTCGACGGCGCTCGGGATCGGAATCCTGAGATGTCGAGGCCTCAGACGAGGTCCGGGCCCGGCCGGAGGCTGAGTCCAAGAAAAGCCTTTCTTTTTGCTGCTGGCGACTTCGGAGTGCCTTGGAAGACATCTTTCCACATGGGCCGCATGACTTAGGGTCGTGGTCGGGGCCGAGGCACCGAAGGCAGCAGTCGTGTGTGTCGGTGAGAGACATCAGTTTCTTACACCGATCACACTTTTTAAAGCCGCTGGAAGCCATCGGGGAAAAAAAGAGTCCCCGTGAGGTCAAAGGACCGGCCTTCTAGGGAAAAATGGAAGCGAATGCCAGCCACGAAGGGCAAAAACCGAAAAAGAAGAATCGGGCTCGATACCGATGTACCGAACCCGGCGGGAGGGGAACCGGCGTCGAACCGGGAGAAAAAAATAGCGAAAATCACCGAAAAAATCTAATTTTAACCGGGAAAACAGGACACACGTCTGGTGGGCTTCACGGAAAAAAAGAGACTGAGGTAAGATGGCACCTTTAGGCGGGAAAGGAACCGCGCATGCGTGCCTGCATTCCCAAAGGCTTTCATAGAAAGCTGGGAAAATGCTCCGCTGGGGCTTCATCGGTGCCGATGACACCCATATGTGAGGACTGACTTCCTGCTTGGTCCTGGAGAAGCCTTGCTATAGTCGATAAAGCACAAATAGGTATTCTTTAGTCTTTTCAAGGATCCATCTCACATCCGCAATGATGTCTCTCATTCCTCACCCTTTCCTGAACCCTGCTTGCACTTCAGGTAGTTCTTGTTCCAGATATGGTTGTAGTCTCTTTTGAATAATCTTCAGTAGAATTTTGCTGGCATGTGGGATCAGAGCGATTGTGCGATAATTTCCACAGCCAGTTGGATCACCTTTCTTTAGTATTGGTATAAACACAGATCTTTTCCAGTCAGTTGGCCATGATGTTGTCTTCCATATTTCTTGGCAAAGCCTTGTAAGTACGGTAACAGCGGCATCAGATTGCTGTAATACTTCTATGGGAATGCTATCAATGCCTGGTGCTTTGTTCTTTGATAAGGCTTTCAATGCTGCTTCAACTTCTTCTTTCATCACCAATGGTTCCCGATCATAAGATACAGGTTGAAACGGCTGTTCGTCCACTTGATCTTTGTCATATAAAAACTCTGTATATTCCTTCCACCATTTCTTGATCTTCTCAGCATCATTCAACATAGAACCTTGAGCATCTTATAACATTCCAGTTTGAGGCTGGAACTTTTTCTTTAACTCTCGTAGCTTTAGGAAAGCCAATCTTGTTCTTCCTCTAATAGTTTCTGCTTCTATTTCCTTGCATGCGTCATTGTAGTACTTTTTCTTGTTCTGTCTTGCTGCACGTTGGAGATCTCTGTTGAGTTCTGCAATTGTCTTTCTTTCTCCTCTGGCTTTAGCTTCTCTGCATTTCTGGGCAATTTTCAAAGATTCTTCCGTCATCCATTTTGGCCATTTTTGCTTTTTCAACTTTTGTAGAGACTTCTTGCTTTCTTCCAACACAACCTTCTTGATGTCATTCCATAACTCTTCTGGAGCTCTGTCATTTGTATCTAAAACAGCAAATCAATTTTGCAGGCAGTCTTTAAATTCCAGTGGTATATTCTCAAGGTCATATTTTGCTGCATTCATGAGTGGTTTGCTCTTTTTCAACTTTATCTTGAGTTTGCATACTAGTAGTTGATGATCTGTACCACAGTCAGCTCCAGTTCTAAATGTACTTTTTGAATTACTTCAAATTATGGAAGTCCATTAGTAAGCTGCATCGTGGCATTCTTGCTTACTGTCATGCTGAGGAGCCTGGGTTTAATGTCAAGCTCAGGTCTTCCATTCCCTGGGTCGGACAGGATTTGAGCAGAAGTACTTACAGCACCTGGAGAGAAAAAGTGGCCAGATCTAAGGCCCATAATAGCAGAGTTCTGGAAGAAGCCCTGGTGCAGGGCCCCAGCATGAGGGCTACAACTAGGCGAGTAGATGAAGATATAAAAGCAGGGGGGGGGGGGGAGACCCTGATAGCTGTGACTGAAAGCTTACCCAGAAGAGCAGGAGGAACTGCAGGACAGAAAAAAAATAGAAAACCCCCAATAACAAACATTTTTGAAGCTTGCACAGATCTGGTATGTCTAAAAATGTCCTGCGACTATTACACCTAAAAGACAAACCCAAAGAGGAAAATAAATATGAATCTATAAACAGAAAGAAATCACTGATTTTGTGCTTTCCAACTTCAGTGCCAGCACTAGACAGTCTAAGCATCCATCTAGGGCAGCAGAATTGGGGGGAGGCAGCAGACAGCGAGACAGAAATAGGACAGTTTGCCTTTGAGTGTCCTGCTGCCACTGGGAGTGGACTCAGCAAGAGGAAGAACAGCGTGACAGCAGGCCGTGGAGCATCCTGCCTACTCAAGGCCTGCTGTATCCTTCCCCCTCTGCTGAGAGGGTGGGACCCAGCAGGACATGAGGGGTGTGGTGCTCAATGGCCTGTCCACACACTACGCTTACTTTTGCTGACTTGGCTCCAGTGGAAATAAAGCAGCGGCAGTAGTGTCAGGAGAAAGGGAGGAGAAAGCAGTAGCGAGGGAGAGATGCTGGACATTTCAGGGGGAAGAGAACGGTACATGTGGACACAGGGGAGGGGGCAAGAGAAAGGGATGGAGTGATTCTGGCCCCCTGGGGGAGGGGGAGGTGCGATTCTAAATACTTGGGGAGAGGAAGTGATGATGCTGGAGAGGGTAGGATCTTCAGCCACCTCAGGGAGGAGGGAGAGCAGGGCCTTGAGCTGCCCAGGGGCTGAACATGGCTGAAGGCTCACCAAGTGCATCAGATACTTTGGACCGGCTCTGTCCATCTTGTTGCGTCGTATGCCTGGAATAGTCTTCCTAAATTCCTAAGTCACAGTATATTACTCCTTCTTTAGCCATATTTAAATCCAGTCTCAGAGATCACTTTCCTATAAATACATTTCCCAAAGACTTTTGTTTTTTTTCAAGTATGTTTTCACTAGAGAGTAAGCTTCATGGAGAAGGGACTTCTGTGGTATAGCTTCTTATGCCTAGTGGTGCTTGAGAAATCAGCAGCAGTAAACCATTTTATCAGACATTCAGGAAACACCATGGTATCTTCCTGCTCTCTAACACTATTGTCTTACAGATCTTTTAAGCCTAATAATTTACTTTCACAGTTCATCTTTTATCCATGTTTTGCCTCTTCTCTAAGTAGTTTACTTGATCAAAACTATACCAACCAGAGCTAGGCATCACGAGACACTATTCATAACTACCAGGGTACTCCGTTTCTATTCCCTCTAAAATCCAGTCATCACAAACACTCCTCAGTTGGATGTTTTTTCGCTTTGCCTTTTTTTCTCCATTATATTTTCATTGTGCTCAATTTTGCTTCATTACAAGTATACAATCTTATTTACGTGCATAAAATTGATTTTATCTGCATAAATACTATTTTATGCAAGTAAAATATGTATACAGGAAGAGAAACAATATTAAATTGAAACAAATGCACAACCCTAGTCCACCGTAGTTGACCACATATTGTGTTTCCCTTCAAAGTCCAGTATATGTCTGCCATAAATGCTGCTTGTAATTTCTGCTGTTTGAAATGACGGGATTCCTGCCCCTAGAAATTAGTAACACTGTCTCCACATAGTTCTCGCACTTAGACAGTCTGGACCAGCATTCTTACAGAGTCAAAAAGCACTGCTGTCTTTGAGTACTGAAATAGATGCAGGGACAGACTGCTATAGTCTATACACAGTGCCTTTTAGGTCTCAAAAAAGACTTCAACATTATATTATAGAACCACTAAATATTTCTGTGTCATGCTTATTTCCATTTTTATATTTGATACATTAATAAAATTATTTTAAACTTTCAGGGCCAAGTGAAGGAAAATTATTAGAGATGAATGCAATCAGGCTGATGTATGAAAACACTGAAGATTTTTGTTGAAATGAGCTAGTAATGCAAGCAGCTTTTCTTGCAGTGCTGGCTCATTGAAATAATATGGAAATTTGATTTGCAGCATTTTTCTTGCAACAATGTTGCAAATTTGCATGAAATTGCAGACTGTTCCATAAAAATATCTGGAAATAAAACAACAAAAATGACTATTTTGATGCAACTGATAAAATGTTGCACATTTAACATTAAGGGGCCCTTTTCATAATTCTTGTTAAGGTTTTTCACTTAGCATGCATTTTCAACACACGGTAAGTGCAAAGCCACTGTGTTAACCATCGGGGGCATGACCAGCAAATTCCCGGCAGTTAAAGTGCAAATGCGCGTGTTAATGTGAGGCGCAATTAACGTGTGTGTGCCCCTAAAGATATCCATAGCGGTATCTTTAGATGTGCCTATGCTAACTAGCAAAGACTGTGCTCACATCCTAATATGCTCTCTACCGCCACATTCCGCCCCCAACCTACCCACTCTCTGTATTAGCATGGGCTTGCCAGTTAATGTTCATTTTGGCGGCCGGTAGCGGGCATGTCCGTGCATTTATGTTCACTGCGACCAGTTACTGCACATTACAATGCATATAAACTAGTTAGCGGTGTTTAGTAAAAGAGACCCTAAATTTATTAACATGCACTACTGTGTTAACACATGTTAACAGCATTAGCAGTATCAGTAACGAGGTCTAAATGCATAAAATGGGACTTGTGGTAATTAACATCATTAGCTATTAATCAGCAGCAAAACTTCACAAAATATGATTATGCATGCTATTTGCTGTTTTGAGATGCAAAATTACATTTGCAAAGTCATTCATGGCTTTGTATAACAACCTCAACAATAGGTATGGCCCATGCAAGAACAACATTCATCCCACAGAGCTGGAATGAAATATACCTTGTATTACGTTCAGCACCTCGTTGGATGACCGTTTTCCCATTACAATAAGAAAAAGGGGAAACTGGTCTGTCTTCTGTGTCCGAATCGTTTGTGCGACGACACTACCAAAGTGTCTAGTGCACATTGTCAAAAACCTACAAATACAAAAAAGTAAACACATAAAATCTACTTGGTCAGTTTGTTTCCTTTTTTGGCATACAGAAATTCTGTTTACATCATTTATTTTATCAGTGAAATGACAGAAAACAATTAGCAAATGTATTGCTTAAGCCTCAATGGCTAATCTGGGGCTTTCAGTTTTCAAAATCTTTATCCAAAGTGATGCTCAAAAATTGAATTATAAAAGCACATATCTGAATATTCGATTACAAGGCTGGGAGGAGTGGCCTAGTGGTTGGGGCAGTAGCCTCAGTCCTGAGGGATCTGGGTTCAAGTCCCACTGGAGGACCGCAGCTTTGGGCTGGAGGAACTGGGGTATTAGTTCCACTGGTGCTTCCTGTGGCCTTAGGCAAGCCACTTAACCCTCCAGTGCCTTAGGTACAGCTTTAGATTGTGAGCCCTTTGGGAACAGGGAAATGTGTATAGTACCTGAACATAATTTCCTTAACCAACTAGCTGCTACCCACCATATATCAAGTAAAATAAACTATAACTATAAAAACAAATAAAAATCATAATAATTAAAGCCAACTGTTAGTAGCTATCAGTTTACTTAACAAAAACACAAAAACATAGCAGTGGTGAAATGGACATTCACAAATAACTGGAATTTCAATAATGATGTTCTTCTATCACTCATGAATTGTACCATGAGTCTGTATGTCTCAGTGTTTAAAGGTGGATGGGTTCGCTTCTCGAAAACTGAAGAATACTTACTCTTTGGGGGTCCATCTATTAAACCACGTTAATGGTTACAGCGGGGCTAACATGGAAACGTTATGGCTAACGTCTGGCAGTAGCAGCCAACGTAGAGAAAGCGCAGACAGCACATAGCATTTATGCATTTATGCGATGTCTGCTCTTTCCGTGGTAGCTGCAGGCAAAGGCTGGAGAGTGGGCGAGCCTACTGGGCACAGCCACCGCAGGTGATTGATTCGCATGGTAGCTGCTCTGATTTGCAGGCTTTGCAGATGCAGCTACCACCGCCTGAATGGGTGGCGACAGCTTCATCCTGGAAGCTATCGCCCTGTGAAGTCAACATTTCCGCCAAGGGGAAACGCCGGGAATGCCTCTTGCAGTTACCGTGGGCCTTTTGCAGCTATCACTCTAGTAGACAGACCCCTTTGTTTCAAGGCGTGGAGAATCTAAACGATATAAATGCCACTTACGACCTCTGAAAGTCCGTAATACTCCATTTCTATATGGATTGGTTTGTTTTTAATGTTCAGTGTATGCATTGTGGATGCCAGTGCCACTACCAAAACATAGTCACACGGAGTATTTTCACTGTTTATGTATTATACATATTGGAATACATTTGTTCTGAAGTTTGCACACATTGTTCTGCTATATATGTTTTGTGAGCGTGGTAGGGGCTCCTTTGGTTTTTTGGAGTTTTTGTGGAAGAAAAGTCACTTTCTTTGTTTTCTATTTGTTATGAATAATAATCTAAAATGTGGACAGCAAGAAACTTGCAAACAAAAGCAACAACAGCTTCTTAGAAATGGATATTGCACTGTAATTACAGTACAAAACTAGTAATATGTACATAGAAAAGAATACTTTGAAAAGCAAAAATATTTTCATTAGCACATAACATGACCAATTTAGAGAAGTTTACATTTTGAGTCTAACTCATATAAATCTAACCCCCCCCCTCCCAAAAAACAAAAAAACTGTATTTCTAAGCTTTTGACCAAAAAAACGCCTCACTATTAGCATACTGAAGGCTAGCATTAGTATTCTTCACACGATCTTGAATAAATGAAAAGACTGATAAAGCTTTTCTCTTCCATTAAAGGACTGTTTGAAATTAGCATTTCTTTCAAGAGAAAAGGGTAGCTTATGATATGTTTTCAGATCTGATGGTAAAAAGTAAATGTCATAATAATAATGAATTATGAAAGACCAAATGCAAATATAGAATGCTTTAATAAGATCCAATTTAATAAAGTCTGTAAAAATAATGGACTTTTAATAACACAGGTCACAAAAGGCAAAACTGTGGAAATTCTGAAGACCAGTCAGTGATACAGGCTTATTAATTCTTAATTATGTTCATGAAAGGTAACTTAAACCATGTGCTTCCCTACATCTTATGATAATATTTTAGGCAACAAGCGCTATGAAATGCATGTTCTAGCCAATGAGTGAAGGCCTGTTCACATATCCTTCAGAAGAAAAATCTATTTGAAAATAAAAAGAGAGGCCCTTTTACTAAAGTGCAGTAAATTTTTGCACTTACAGCATGCTATTTTATGTTTTATTTTTATTTTTTTTTCAAAGGTCTGTTTATTAAATTCACACAATACAAACAAACAAACACCAATACAATAGTGTAACAACATCACTCTTCCAATATATAGTACAACATATACACACCACTTCCCGGGCAGGGCTGACTCTTGTCCACTACCCTGGGATATATCACATTACAGGTGAAAAAGAATATTGCAATACACAAATTATTAAGACCCACACAGATTCCCACCCCCCTACCCCCACCCCTCCCCTAACCCCCAATAGTACTGCCCATCTTATTAGGGAGCTATAACGTAGTCCAACCCAACACTGCACAATGCTTAGGACTTCACTACGGGCTTTGGGACCCAAGCCCTGGATATAGGGCATCCAGACCAAAAGAAAGGAGGCCCATCGCTGAGGGTGCCCTCTGGCACTCCTCCTTTCCAGTAACATAAGCTGGTGAAAACTATTCCGCCACTCCCAGAAGGAAGGGGCCACCGGCTCTCGCCATCGCCGGAGTATCAGGCCCTTACCCACCAGACAGGCTTTCCGCACCAAAGTTCTCTCCCATCTGCCCTTCGGGTGGAGTGGTCCTAACTGATCCAATAACAAAAAGTACCTCATTCAACTCTTTACCAAAGCAATCTAGCTCAGTAATACTGGAATTGTCACAACATAGTCTCAGAAACAACCATAGGCACTAACAAACTCTGGGTTTTTATGTTAACCTCCCAGACATGTGCCGGTTTAACATCAATGGCTCATGTTGTACAGACAGTGTCACGGTATGTTCTAAGCAAATAAACGTAAGTTAGAAAAATACTTAACTTATTCAAAAGCGTGATGCTGACCGTGACACTTCAGAGATTTTTTAAAGAAAATTTTTGTAGTTTTGTAAAATTTGTAGTTTTGTAAAATTTCTTCCATGTTCTAACGTGGAAGAAATTTTACAAAACTACAAAAATTTTCTTTAAAAAATCTCTGAAGTGTCACGGTCAGCATCACGCTTTTGAATAAGTTAAGTATTTTTCTAACTTACGTTTATTTGCTTAGAACATACCGTGACACTGTCTGTACAACATGAGCCATTGATGTTAAACCGGCACATGTCTGGGAGGTTAACATAAAAACCCAGAGTTTGTTAGTGCCTATGGTTGTTTCTGAGGCTATGTTGTGATAATTCCAGTATTACTGAGCTAGATTGCTTTGGTAAAGAGTTGAATGAGGTACTTTTTGTTATTGCTAACTGATCCAAGACTACCATGACCCCTGTCCAAGAAAACCGCTGCCGCACTAAACCGCAGAGATAACTCTCAATCCTCATCCAATATCTACGGATATGGGGACAACGCCACCACATATGACCCAGATTCGCCAACGAACAGGCACATTTCGGGCACCCACCATATAACGTCAAACGACTGCGTAGCACACGCCGCGGAGAAAAGTGGGCGCGAACAATACTTTTAAATTGCACTTCACGCCACCTAGCCCCCGCCACTAGCCGTGCAATCCGACTCAACGCACCACAGACAGAACCTGGGGCTATCTCACAACCCAATTCCAGGGCCCACGAGGCTTCCTCCACCGCATAATAAGGAGGAGTACTATATGCATCCAGCCTTCTCTTCAACTCTGCAATAGTAGGCGGGGATCCCGTCCCCAAAGCAAAGAAGTCCAGGATCCGCGCTGAGTGTTCTACCGTCAATTCCTTCCCAAACAGTGAGCCCACATAGTGGGAAAGTTGCATATAAGGGAACAAGGAGGTATTAGGATTCAGATCATACTCTCTACACAGCGCTGCCAAGGTCTTACACTGTCCTTCCAGGTCGACAACGTGCCCCAGACTACGTATCCCCAACCGTTCCCACCGCCGAAAAGAAGCAGAGTCAGAACCCAGCGAAAAACAAGCATTGCCCTGCAAGGGTAGCCAGCTCGAGATCTCAGGGGAGCAATCCCAAAGTTTGTTCAACTGCTGCCATGTACGCTGCACCGCCTGAACCAAGATACTGTTCCTCACCCGATCCGGCAAAGCTGCGCGTTGCAAGTGCAAAACTGCCGTCAAGGCCTGCGGAGCCACAAAAGCCGCCTCAAGTGCTCTGGGAGTGTAGACCTCGGTGTCACCCAACCAATCTCCTATATGCCGGGCTTGACAAGCCATGGCATACTTCCAGAGATCTGGAACTCTGACACCACCCGCTCGCCACCCTCCTTTCAAACGGCTCAGCGGTATATGTGCTCTGACCCCCTTCCAAAGAAACCCGCGGATCTGCCGCTCCATAAGCAGAAGATCACGGCGCAACAACCACACAGGCAAAGGTTGCATCCAGTACAGCACCCTTGGTAGGATCACCATCCCCAAAGCCGCCACTCTACCCAACAATGACAGTGGAAGGGGAGCCCAGGCAGCTGCGCCCGTAACTTAGAGAAGGTTCGATCAAAATTCCTCCTGTATAACACTGCCGGGTCTCTCGTCAACACTATGCCCAAATAGATAAAGGATTCATCTGCCCACCTTAGGGGAAAGTTCCCTTACCAAGTCCCCCAGAGCAGACCCCCCACATCCAAGGCCTCCGATTTATCTCCATTAATACGCAACCCTACAAATTTACCATAGAGGGAAAATTCTTCAAGCAAACGGGGTAGCGACTGCTGCGGGGACAGCAAATGAACCAGCATATCGTCTGCAAACGCAGCTAACTTGAACCCATACGATCCAAGACAAACACCACATATATCCAAGGTCTCCTCTATCCTCCTCACCAATGGATCTAGGGTCAAAACAAAAAGCAAAGGAGAGAGAGGGCAACCCTGACGAGTACCCCTTTCAAGGGTAAACCTTTCTGACAACACCCCATTACATAATATACTAGCCGTGGGGCAAGCATAGAGCAATTTCACCATCCGACAAAAGGAATTGCCCAAGCCATAATAAGGTAAAAGAAAGTTGAGGTAATCCCAATTCACTCGGTCAAATGCGTTTTCTGCATCAAAACTGATCAGCAGTGACTGCAAATCCCACTCACGCACCCATTCGATCGATGCCAAGATTTTTCGCAGATTCCGCACGGCATAGCACCCCTTAACAAACCCTACCTGTGAGTCATGCACTAGGTCCCCCAAAACAAGGGCAAGTCGGTTTGCCAAAACCTTAGCAATCACTTTCAGATCATAATTCAATAGGGAGATAGGTCGGTAAGAAGCCGCCTGCAGGGGGTCTTTTCCGGTTTAGGTATTAAGGTAATGTAGGCATGGTTCGTCCCCCAACAAAATCCTCCCCGAGCCACCCTGCTATGGTACATCACCACCAGGGCGGGAGCCACTCGATCTCCCAATAACTTATCAAATTCCGCCCCACAGCCATCCGGGCCCGGTGACTTATAACAACTAGCTCGCAAAATGACATTATGCACTTCTTCCACCGATATTGGCGCATCCAACTGTGCCCTTTGCTCGGCCGTCACCTGTGGCAGCCTCGCCTCACGAATATAGTTCTCCATCAAGGTCCGAGACCCCTCCTCACCCGTATAAAGCTTCTGAAAAAAGGATCGAAATACACGGGCTATCGCCCGGTTGTTTTTATGCATATGCCCTTGCTCATCTCGCAATGCTACTATTGACCGAGCATCCCGACTACCCCGAAGACAACGCACTAAAAGCTTCCCCAGTTTATCCCCAAAGCGGTAAAGTTGATACCTATAATACAGAAGGGATTTCTTCGCCCTCTGATGAAGCAATTCGTTAAGAGACGACTGCGTTTCCCAAAGTACTCTCTTATTGGCCGCAGTGGGAGCCCCGGCACACCGCCGCCGGGCTTTCACTACCTGTTTCTCCAACTGCATAATCCGTGCCGCCAATATCTTTCGCTTCCGCGCCACATAGGCAATTATGTCACCACGCAGAACCACCTTTGCTGTTTCCCAAAGCAACTCCGGCTCAGACTGATGACACTCATGGTGAACCATAAACTCCTGCCAACACTGCCCCAAATAGCTGCGAAATTCACCATCCGCATACAGGCCCATAGGGAACCGCCATATTCTTTCCGGGCCGTCCAGATCACCCCACAAAAGATCCACCCATACTGGCGCATGATCCGACACCTCGGTAGGGCCTATCTATGCATCCCCAATCTGCACAAAGAGCCGCTCCGAAACCAGCACATAATCAATTCTGGCACTCGATCCATGGGCTCTCGATTGATGAGTGAAGTCTCTCTCCAACGGATGTAATAATCTCCAAGGGTCTACCAATCCCACATGGCGCCGGAAATCCTGCAGCACTTTAGTAGTCGGAGCTCGCAATCGCTCCCCTCCACCCCCAGACGTATCTATCTCAATATCCAACACCCCGTTCAAATCACCAGCCAAAATCAAGTGGACATCCAGCAATTGTTCAATTTTGGAGGCCAAACGGGCATACAGCTCCCGGTCTAGTACATTTGGGCCATATAAATTACCCAACACCACTGGCCGCCCTTCCAGATGGCCAAACAGCAAAATATATCTACCCGTTGAGTCAACACATTCCTTCACACATTCAAAGCGAACCCTCTTGTGAATCAGAATGACCACTCCACCTTGTTTCCCAGCAGCTGGAGCCCCCCTCACTTGCCCCACCCAAGCTCTCTGCAGTTTAGCATGCTCATCAGCGGTCTGGTGGGTTTTTTGCAAAAAGGCAATATCACAGTTTAACCTAACTAGGGCCTGCAACACTTTATATCGTTTAATAGGGTTACCTAGTCTGCAGACCGTTCCATGAGATAATCTTCAGTCTGGAGTATAAAACTCAACAAGTTGCCCGATAGCACAAAGACAGTCAAGATGGACCCCCCCAGCCTGGAGTCCACCCGTAAACAGAACTATGTTCCCATAATCAGCTCCCAAATTGGGACAATGGTTTTGCTCTATCCCCAACCCCTCTCTCCCCCCTCTATACCTACCCTCCCCCTACCCCTTATCTCCCCTGCCCCATCCAAACCATCAGGAAGACACCCCATCAAGAAACTCTCAACCTTCCAGTGTGCCCGTCACACCTTCACGGTGTCCTCTAATACACAGCCATCACCAAATGGTCTAAACCCCATATCTCCGATCCACCTACTACTCCAACCCTCCCCCATAGGCTCTCGTCCGTCCTTCTCCTGACTCACCCCTCTTCCACGCCCTCCCCACCCAACCCTGCTCCCACCCCACACTAATCCTCTAACCGTAGACTCTCTCCCCGCCCCTCCCCGGAGAAAGCCAATTGAGGTCCCACTGAGCGCGATCCACACCCCCCCCTTTCCCAAGCATCACACTCCCACCCCGCATTCACACAGAACCCAGCCCCATCCAATCAATATCGGACAGAAACAGACCCATAGACTTGTGCAACCCAGCTCAACCCCTACCCCATAAGACCCAGAGGCCGCTGTCTCCTATAAACCCCCCAAACACACAACAAACCAAGCATTCCATCAAACGCAAAAGAAGAAAAGAAAAAAGAATAGAAAAAAAAGGGGGGGAATGGGGGAGCACCCAGGAACCCTGGCTGCTACCACAACCTGTACAGAACGACAGTGCCAAGCCCTGCAGGCCCCCAGTCAAAAGCAGCAGCAGGGGAACACACGCCAACCCCGCTGCAATAGGCACCCGACTGCCTCCCCAGCCAAAAAAGAAAAACGGCAGGGCCGAGCTCCATGAGCTCCGATCTGAGGGATTTCGGGAGGGGGAGGCCCAGGGAACCCCCAGCGCCCCCCACACTCTCCCTCCAAGTCCCGCTACAGTCCACTTTGTCCAGTCACCTCTCTTCACTCTAACACCGCAAAGCAGTCTTCCTCAGAAGTCCTAGAGAAGGGCAAGTCCATTTCAAAACAAAACAGGAACCAGCACAGTTCTCTTTATCTTTAGGGGGGTGTCGGATCCACTACCACCCGGTTGACGATCTGATCCACATAGACCCCCGCTGCCTCGGCGGACTCGAAGGCACGATGTACTCCGTCATGCACCACATGTAATCGGGCGGGATATTGCACTGTGAAACGAATCTTGGCACTAATGAGCTTCTCACACAAAGGTGCATATTCTGTGAGCTTCCGACTCAGTGCCACCGAATAGTCTTGTGCTATCCGAATTTTTGCATTATTGTGCACCACTTCCCCTTTCTGCTGAGCCGCCCGCAATATCAGTTCTTTCTGGGGAAAGCGCAGGAACTTTGCAAGCACGATCTGCGGTCGACGGTCTCGGGCCTGAGTGTTGTCCACATGATGAACCCTTTCAATGCACACCGGGTCTCCTTGTTCAGTACCTTCCAATAGCTGTGCTATGAGGGAGTCCAAATATTTTCGTAGGTCTCTATCTGCCACAGATTCTGGGACCCCCATTATTCTTAGGTTCTTTCTCCGTGACCGGTTCTCCAAGTCGTCTAATTTTGCTGCTTGCAAACCCATTTGAGATTTCAGGCCTGCCACCTCTCTAGTCAGCGCCTCCACACTGTCTTCTGTCTGCCCAAGACGGTCTTCCGCCTCTCGGAGCCTGTTCCCCAGAGTATCCACTGAGCTCTGTAATCTGTCCATCTTATCATGAAGAGCTGCGAATTGAGAGGACAGGGCCGCCGCTACCGCCGCCGATATTTCATCAAGAAACGCAGGAGACTTCGGTGAGTTCGGCACCGTGGCCACCTCCGCCATCTTGCTGGTCCCGGCCACACGCTCTCTGTCTCTGCGGGCCGTCTTTACTGCCGTCGCCATGCCACTCTCCGCCACAAGAAAAACCGACTATTCAGGACGGCAGAGACTCCGGTGCTGTTCCCACAGAAATAGAGCTGATTTCCACCACTTCAAACGGTACAAAAATGCCGGTTTGGGCTAGGGGTTGCGGAGCACACTCAGGATGCGTCCACTACCCTGTCCGCATCACGTGACCTCATGTTTTATTTTTTTTTATTGACATACATTTGATAAAGTGCCTTTTGTAAATAAAAAAATCCAGGTGGAGGAGAAACTAACATGTGATAAAATGCAACCGCCCCATGCCGTCGGATGCATGTCCAGTCTCTTCCTGGCAGTTCATGCACTGAAAAGTCCCTTACTGCGAGTTGCCATTCGCAATTATAGCGGTTGCATTTAACCGCCACCTACTGAGGTGTCAAGTGCACCCATGCTAACCACAACATTGACAGTGTGCAGTAAGTACTGTGCACCAACTTTAATGCGCAATCCAAACTCACTCTCCGCTTTTAACCTCACCATTCTCCACCCCATCACACAATGAGCAGTTCACACAGGAATTAGCAAGTGGTAACTGCCACCGCGGCCCCACACTAACTGTTTACCATGCATTAATTAAGTGCATTTTAGTAAAATGGCACCAAATTGCATTACAATGTCATATTGCTCAGACTGATTTGATATTCATACTGAAAGCATACTTAAGACCCTTAGTTTTTTTAAGTACTATAGCTCCCTGCAGCAGCAAAGTTCCAGGTTTGGAGTGTGAAGAAGCCTCCAATTGCAAAGGTTTTAATAGCAATTTGCAAAGCATCTTCCATAAAGGACTCATCTGAGAGGAGAGCCAACTATTAGATTCTAAGTCACACGATCACATGATTCATGCCCAGGCCTTGAAATTTAAGAACCCCCTTCTATTATTATTTACTAGCTAAAAGGACCAGTCAGAAAATGATAATCAGTCAGTCTCCGCAGATGCACACTATGGGCCTCCCTGTCTCTGTCCCAGTTCATACTCATCCCTGGTGCTTTGCCTGCCTGCTGCACTGTGCCACAGTTCTGTCCACTAGAACCCAGGCTGCTCACCTTGGCTGACGCACCATTGCATGCCATTGTCTGCTGGGATCTTAGCTGCCTGCCTCACTGATTCATGCTGCTGTCTGCTGAGGCTCTTACCAGCCACGTGGCCTCCATCTCCCAGGCCGCTCATGCACCTTCACAGCAGCAACAGACCCATTCACGATCATTTTTGACATATAGGATTCTTTCACATTTTGGGAACCTTTAATCTTCATATATACTGTATATTGTGGTACCGCAGAGCCTATTCATGGAGAAAAAAGGGTTTTAAATCCTGAAAAAAGATTTTATCATCAGCTGCAATGTTATGAGGAGCCCAATAGAGGGAGCAGGAATGACCTTCCAAGGCCCAGAGAACTGCACCTCAGAGCTGATGAGGTAATGCAACCTAACAGCCAATGGAGAAAAGGGGGAGTTCCCCTGAAGAAAGGCTGGGAACTTGAAAAGGAGGAGCTAGGACAAGTTAGGGAGAGACCAGGGAGAGAGAGACCAAGGAGAGGCATACCAAGAAAGGCCTACCAAAAGGAGGCATATCAAGAAGAGGCTTATCAAGGAAAAGCAGACCACGGAGAGTCACACCACAGAGAGCTTCTGGAAAGGAACCAAGAAGGAGAGCACCATAAGGAGTGTCCAGAGCACCAGAGAGGAAGGAGTTCCTGGCAGGAGGGCATAGTGAATCCGAGGCCACAGAGTTCCAGGAGTCCTTGGTTAAGAGGTACTGGAAAGAAAGGCACAAGGGGAGAAATAAACCCCAGAGTTTGGTGTGAAGAACCGGCAGCAGTAAATGCAAGACACAGTGAGCATTATCTGAGCAAGGATGAAGTCTTTGCTGCAAATGGTAATATTCCTTATTCAAATGGTAAAAGGTGTGAATGTGAGAGAGTGGTGACTCTGCATGAAGGCCAGCTGGAGTGTGAAAAGCCTACTACTCAAGACAGGCTGAACTACAGCAGGACCAGGCCGTGGGACTCAACTAAACAAGGTAAAATACCTTTTTATTCTGATAAGCAATATAAGGTAAGAAGACAGGAAACACAAGATACTGGAGTATATCCTCCCTATCAAACTGTTGGTGAAACAGGGCACAAGCCCTTGGTAAAAAGACTGTATAACATAAGGCAGCCTGCAAGGGGAAGTAACTGCCATAACAAACACTCACATGGGCGCGGCCCTGACTTGAATGCTGAACATTGGAAGCTAGTAAATGTGTTATATGAGAAACCTCAGTACACTCCTCAAGAGTTTACTGACACTGATTCACAGCTGTCTGATACTCAGCCCATGCAGGTGGAATTCAACGAAGACCCACCTGAAACCCCGATGGACTGTAGCTATTGTCAGGCAGGTAGCCTAAAGTCTGTGCATGAAACATAAAACAGTAGCGAATGCCTGTAAAGTTTGTTTATGCCTAGCACTGTGAAGCAACAGTTAAACAAAGCAAGTGTGAATACAATTTCTTTTTGTTGCCTGAAGCAAGGTTTCTTTCAGTTGGTTGAAGTAGTCTCCCATAATTTGAACCATTGTGCTTAAAGGGGAATAAAGCCTTATTTTCCCTACATTCTGGCTAGTGTGTTCTCTTGAACTTTGGCCCCCGGTAGGTCCTGGGAACATTACCAAGACCTCTTACAGAAGGACCAAATTCAAAATATATAAAAAAACTCTCATGTCCATCTGACCTGCCCATACCAACCTTGGCCTCTGGGGCGGCAGCATGACAATATATATATATATATATATATATATATATATATATATATAGTCGCTGTGGTCCTCAGAAATATGATATATTTCACTGTTGTTGTCCCACACTTGAGTTCAGTGGACGCAGCTGCTTTTGACCATCCACAAGATGTCGAATATAAGTTGAACTCAATAGTAAAAACACATGCTCCGTTTTGGTAGGATACCAATAATAGAAAGGCCCCAAAGTGAGACAAAACGAATCCCAATTATTTTTTGTCGGGTGCGCTGTCACAGGAAATGGAGACTGATTTCTCCCACCTGCTGAAGCAAACCCTTTTTACTCAAAAATGTGTTTTAAAACGGCTACTTCGCTATCTTTAAGGTGCTGAGGCTAACTGGGCAGCATCGAAAATCGTTGCTACCCGGTTAGCGCTTACCTCCGCCCCGGAACGCCCCCAACACGCCCCTATACTAACTGGACAGCATCGGGGCATGTAGGGGACATAACTGGGGATATTCAAAGGCGCTAACATGGCCTGTTAATCGTGTAAATGCCTTTGAATATCGGGCCCTAAGTGCTGCTCCTGTGTAATGCCCCCTGCTTCTGTCTCCACAGTATCTACAGAGCCCAAAAGCAGACAAAGGCTTGGGCATCAAATCTAGGGGTTGGTTTCCTGCATGGGAGAGTACAGTATAGCAACAGATTCATCAAGCCAGAATTTTATGGAAAAGGATTTTTAATTCTAATCTTTTATGCTGAGCTATGGGCAGACACTAGGTATGTTCTAGGACAGTGATGGCTAACCTTTTTGAGCCCGAGTGCCCAAACTGCCGCACAAAACCAAAGAATTTCCTCAAAGTGCCAGCACGTCAATTTGCATAAATATTTGCATAATGCTAACATACACTAACTTTTAGTAAACATGTCTCTTAATGAGTGTATGGATAAAGACAGACTAAAAGATTTCTACATTACTATAATCCAGTGCCAACCGCCAGGCACATTAGGAACTACTACAAACACTGCCCATTTAGAACCAATAGCAAACCCGCCGTATCCTAACAGCACTACCAGGAGTCACAAAGCACCATACCATACCTATCAAAAGGCAACACTGCAAATATTAAACCAATACATTTCAGAGAACAACAATACATGACCTACTGGGGAAAGAGAACAAGTGGCAATGTCAAAAAGGAATTACATAAACAGAATACCTCAGCTCAGTTACACAGTTGCAATTGCTCCAGCCACTTTCTTCTGGTTTCTTCATGTTTTCTGCTAACTCTCCATCATCTGCTGTCCATTTGTCCTTTCTTCTCTCTTCTAGTTTTTTTTTCCATTCTCTCTCTCTACATCCGCTTTAACATACTAATCTTTCTCCTTTTGCTCTTTCCTCATTCCTATTTCATCCACTCAAATTTTACCCCTCCATCCTCAATCCCCACTTACTCTCCCAATACCCGGCCAATTGTACATTTTTCTTCCCTCACACACAAAATATTTTTCCCCTCTCCATTTCATTCTCCCAGCCCCATCCCCTTCTAATCTCCCCCAACATCAGCTCCCTTTTAGTTCCAGCCCCACCCAGTATCCGCTCCCTTCTAGTCCCCTCATCAGTCCATTTCCAGTCCTAGCTCCCCCATCCATTTCCAGTCCTATCCGAGTCCCTTCATCAGCTCATTTCCAATACCAGCCTCCCATCAGCCCATTTCTAGTCCTTTCCTAGCCCCACCATCAGCCCATGTTAAATCCTAGCTCCCCTCCACTCAGCCCATTTCTAATCCAAGCCCCCCATGAGCCTACCTCCAGTTCTAGCCCCTCCATGAGTCCATTTCAATCCAAGCCCCCACCACAGCCCATTTCCAATCTTAGCTCCCCCAACACCCAATTCTCAGTTCTATCCTAGCCCATCCATCAGCCCAGTTCCTGTCCTAGCTCCCTCCCCTAAGAGCCCATTCCAAGCCCCCCTTCCCATCAGTTATTTGCAGTTCAAGCCCCCTTCCACTCAGCCCATTTCCATTCCAAGTCCCCCTCCCCATTAGCTATTTGCAGTTCAAGCCCCCCACTTCCCCTCAGCCCATTTCCATTCCAAGCCCCGTCCCCATCAGCTATTTGCAGTTCAAGCCCCCCACTTCCCCTCAGCCCATTTCCATTCCAAGCCCCATCCCCAACAGCTATTTGCAGTTCAAGCCCCCTTCCACTCAGCCCATTTCCAGTCCTAGCAACCCCAACCCATTACCAGTCCTAGCCCCCCATAGCCCACTCCCAGTCCTAATCCCACCAGCCCATTTCCAGTCCTACTCCCCCCTCACCCCATGTTCAGGTTAAGCCCCCCATAGCCCATTACCAGTCCTAACCTCCCCATCAGCCCACTCCCAGTCCTAATCCCCCATCACCCAATTTTGAGGTTACGCCCCCCCATAGCCCATTACCAGTCCTAACCCCCCATCAACCCACTTCCAGCCCGAATCCCATCAGCCCATTTCCAGTCCTAATCCCCCATCACCCAATTTTCAGTTTAAGCCCCCCCATAGCCCATTACCAGTCCTAACCCCCCATCATCCGATCTCCAGTCCTAATCCCACCAGCCCATTTCCAGTCCTAATCCCCCATCACCCAATTTTTAGTTTAAGCCCCCCCAGCGCCCATCACCACTCCTAACCCCCCCAGCCCAGCGCCCATCACCACTCCTAACCCCCCCAGCCAGCCCAATGCCCATCACCACTCCTAACCCCCCCAGCCAGCCCAGTGTCCATCACCACTCCTACCCCCCCAGCCCAGTGCCCATCACCACTCCTAAATGCCCCCAGCCCAGCACTACTCCTAACACCCCCCCCACCCCATCCCATCACCTCTCCATACCCCCCCCTGCCGAGCCTAGCCCATCACCACTCCTAACCCCCCCCCAGCCCAGCCCAGCCCATCACATCACCACTCCTAACCCCCCCCAGCCCAGCCCAGCCCATCACATCACCACTCCTAACCCCCCCCCAGCCCAGGGAAAATTAAAACAAAAGAAAACCTGTCTGTTGCCGCTGTTGGGGCTGCCGCGGCAGAATCGAGCATGCCGCGGGGCCCCCCTGTATCCGGCAGAGCCTGCCCTCCCCGTAGCAGCTCTCTCTTTGGAGCTGCAGTCAGACGCGCCGGCTTGCAGAGCGCGAGGGAAGAGTTTCTCCCTCGCTGCTCTGTTAAACCCGCGGGGGCTGATGGGAAGTTCCCATCAGCCCCCGCGGGCTTAACAGAGTCGCGAAAGGGAAACTCTTCCCTTCGCGCTCTGCAAGCCGGCGCGTCTGACTGCAGCTCCAAAGAGAGAGCTGCTACGGGGAGGGCAGGCTCTGCCGGGTACAGGGGGGCCCCGCGGCACGCTCGATTTTGCCGCGGCGGCCCCGACAGCGGCAGCAGACAAGTAAAATTGGAAAAAAAAAAAACCCCTAATTGCGGACCTTCCCGCGTGCCAGCTGCAAGGCCTTCGCGTGCCACAGCTGGCACGCGTGCCATAGGTTCGCCATCGCTGTTCTAGGACAGTGTATTTCAAACTTTTAGCCCATATGGCCCCATTTTAACAACTGAAAGTTCACATGACCACAGATGATGAAATCATAATAGCAGGTCTCCAGCCTCCCCCCTCCCTCCACTCATCTAAATGAGGAAGGTGCAGTAGCAGTAGTGGCGACAGGAGCGACAGTCTCTACGGGGTTCCTTGTGTCAGGGTGCAGTGTGTACTTACTGACCCCAGTACTTGGCATGAGTTCCCAGTCTAACAGGAAGGGGACAAGGACCTGTGAACGTTCACTGGCTCACAGGCCACATGCTGCCTGGCGACTATCACTACTTGGCATAGGTCACAGTGAAAGCCCAGAGAAGGGGTAATGGCCATGTTTCTGTGACCTTATTCACTGATGATGTGACCCCATTTGGGGTCCCAACCCTCAAGTTTTGGTAACCACTGTTCTAGGACAAGCGCTTTCAGATTCTCACGTACCCTCATCAAATCAAGTGTTCGTGATATTCACAACACAGATGCATATAGTTATGTCTCAAAAATCGATTATCCTTAAATCCTGACTTGCAGGGGATACCAGAGAACAGTATTTGAAAAACCACTATTCTGAAGCAGAATCTATGGTTTGACCGTATAGAAAGGAAGAGAGTACAGGAAAACAAATATTTTCTGAGATGATATGCAAAATTCACAAATCTACTCATGACTGCACATACAGTGAAAGATGCTTATGCTGATTTCACTGTGATATTTATTGTCTGTCCTGCCCCAGCAGGAAACATGCTGCTGTATTAGATAGCTCACAGAGTATATAATTTAAACTTAAGTATAGAGGACCTAAACTATCTCTGTCCCTTAGTATCTCCTTATCCTTTTGATTGCTAAGCGGAAGGGGAAAATTTGCTATACTCCATTTCCTTTAACAAAACAATTAATTTAAGTGTTTCCTATAACTTGGCCAGCTGCTTAGCTTATAGAGACATGCTGCAAGTAGTTCAATGCAAGGGAATGTGTGGGAGGATAGTAAATCCTATTGCTACGCATTTTCTGTTGCAATACTGTAGAAAACTGCTGCAATATGCAATGGGACAACTTCAGTGCAATCTCATCACGTATGGAAAATAAACATAGAGGCAGAGCAGGTGAGAAAACTGATTTTTCACTGGAAAAACAGAGTGTGTTGGTATTCCCTGTCCACTCATCCTTTAAAAAGGAAAGATAAATGCCAGAGGGTGGAGAGATACTTCCAGTAAATTGTTGAAGATCAGAGTTTGGAAAAGGAACAGCAAACAGGGTTCACCAGGTTCCGAATTATGCTCTATGACATTGTGCTACTGGTCCCTATGGTAGGTACATGCCAAGTTATCTCTAATATTGAGAGAAATGTGTCTCATATGCATCCTTGTAGAGCTCCAGGGCATAGAAGTTCAAAATAACCTGTGGGAACTGAACTCTGTGTACGTACATAGTTTTGGGATTCATGAGAAACTGATTCAGAATACCCCATCAATGGGATTTGCGAGAAGCCAATTCAAAATTCAGTGAGATTAAATTTTATTTGCAAATTGAAAACATGACAAATACTGGGTTCCATATTCAAAGGGGCCAGTCAGCATAAAGTTGAGCACTGCTGCTATCCGTTTACTTAGCCTTGCTAAATATACCGCGTGGCAACTACACTGGCATTTCTACCTTTAAAATTGGGTCTGCTATTTAGCATTCTTAAATTTAAATGCATAACATTCCTTTACCAGCAAAAAAACAATCTTAAGAGTAGAAACGCTGGCGCAGATTTTGCTCTCCCCTGATTTGAGTCCAGTTCCACCACTTCCAGTCCCTTCCAGGCCGTTTAGTGGGTTGAAGAGTCATTTTCATCCATATGCACACCTAAAATAAAGGGCTCGAGGAGTTATATGTTTGTTGCTTGCCAGCAAACGCATAATTCACTTTGAATACTGGACCCACTATTTGAAAAGGAAGCTATGATTTTAACAGAGCACATCTTGATATTATCCGAGTTATATATATGAATGTTTCCTATTAGACTGCATGTCTGCAATGTATTCTTTTTGAATTGGAAATAAAATGACAAAGAAAAATATTTTGATATAACTGATGATAAAATTAAATTTTCAGAGATAATCCATGTGCTTTATTAAACATAACATCGGCAATTCAACGCCTTAGTCTTCATGCTTGCTTCACCGGATCATCTGTCTCCCCCTCCTTTGCTTGACAATAATAGACCATGTGCTTCTTACCCAACAGGTGTTTTGTTAATAATAGCAAATACAACATGATCATGAAAAAACACAGGAGGCACATCAACCATTATGTGGAATGAATACGTACAGCTATGCTATGGGGGTCATTTTAGAAGCTCCATTTGCAAGTTGGATGTCTGAAAACAGGCACATAGATGCCCAAATCATGGAGACATTCCTGGAGCCATTTTAGAAAGACAGGTATATAGATGTTCCAGGCGCAAGAACATCCAGCTAGCATGTGGGCATGGTGGAGGCATGCCCGGTGCAAAGCAATGGAACGGTACGCCATAGTGCAATTTCAGAACGCCACAAGCATGACAAGCCCTGGTTGTCGAGGTGTCCTTGCCTATAGCTGCTCCTGACCACGAGTAACCTACAAAAAAGTACTCTCTACATGGTTGGCACATTTACAGAGTGAAGAACAAAATGCACTCACATTGCAGAGGTTAATATTTCCTGGCAAAGAAACCTGCCCGTAAATATATATACCATACAACCGCCGTATGTCTGAGTTGATAAAATGGCAGGGCAGGACCTGCTGGTCTTGTAACATAGATACCACCCTTCTGACCTACCCAGGACGGGGTGTCTAAGTACCCAACTCTGCAGGCATGCGCTTTGGCAACATCCACATTTGTAAAATGGCCTACACCCGTGCACATACCCAGCCTTGCTATCTGCACAAGGCCCTTCTTCAGGCCCGGTTACTAGGACATTCTTTTTTTGGGGTGGAGACAGAGCAATTTCAGAAGGCCCTGCTGCCACTCCCCGGGTTTTTGGTCATTCTGCTCTGGACATCCCTTCTAAAATGCTACTTTAAATTTCTCACCCTGAGGGGGGTACCCAATATTGACCAAGCTTCCTAAATCTGTTCCTGCCGGTGCTTGTGTGTTTTGGCCTACTTCATGACCAAGGTGAGTTATGCGTTTGGTTGACTGCCACTCCATGTAGTCATTCCATCTGGGCTTACCTCTTAATTTGGACCCAGGCACCCCATATATGGCACCTTGCCCTCTGACTGCTTGAGCACAGGTGCTCTCTCTCTCCAGCATGTGGACCCCCAATGCTCTTTGAACAAACGAATTTCGCATTAGCACCTAGTCCAATTCTGTATGCATGTCCGCCACGCTGCATAGGTAACAAATCTCGCATTAGCACCTAGTCCAATTCTGTATGCATGTCCGCCACGCTGCATAGGTAACACTCCAAATCCATCCAGGCATCTGTGTCACCTTTTTGCTCGTGCTGCTAAATATTTAAACAGGTCAGTTGAAAATGGGAGAGCAGATCAGCAATTTTGTTCCACTGGTTCGGTACTTTCGCCTGAAAAGCTAATTGGCTTTACAGGAATGACGAATGATCTGGTGTCTTTCCATTGAAGTTGTTCAGATAATGCATGAGCTTGCCTTTGCCTATTTGTTGTTCAACTGCCCAGTGCATGAATGTGTTACCTTTCGGGAACATGACAGGTACTTGTGACCTGGATTGACCACTGTTGGAAACAGCACACTGGGCTTGATGGACCTTTGGTTTGACCCAATAGGGAATTTCTTATGTGCTGAATTTCTCCAAAAATACGCCCTGTGGGGAGGCATTTCCTGAAGTAGAATATGACTTAGTATTTGAGAACCAATAGATAAAAACTCTGCTGGTGAATGAGCAGCAGCCTGAAGGCTGACTCAATGTCTGTTTCAGCCAATCAAACCCTTTTGCCATAAGTCTTTACCATATTGACTGCCTGATACACCGGAGAGTATATTACTGAACAGACTGCATGGCTGAGAAAACCATTTACTGAGCCAACTTCCGGATATGAAAGGTGTATTAATGTGAACTCCCCAGGCTCTTTCTTAGGTACTAGATACAGTAGGGACATTTTTAAGTTGAATATTGGGCTTTTTTTAAAGGTGTCTGTTATTCTGCAAAAAAACTTTAGTTCTTTCTCTATCTTTCTAGCACAGTGCTTACCAAACCTTTTTCCAGTATGACCCCATTTTAGCAGCTGGAAATTCAAGTGACTCCCCAGAAGGTAACCAAATAAATTACTATGCAAACAACATATATATAAATATAAATATGTAAATCTATGCTTATTAAAATAATTATCCAAAGCACTCACCAAATCTGATACACACAGGCTTGGAAATTACAACACAACCTTCACTCAAGACAAAATGCACTCAACAAACAAACAGAGCCTTCACCCTCTTCGCCTCTTCAATCTGGAACTCACTCCTAGCTCCCATAAGATCTGCACAGACAACTCAAGAACTCAAGAAGTTACTAAAGACACACCTCTTCATCGAATATTATCGCACCAATGACACCACATTACATTCCAGAAGATAATCACCCCCTCCTTCCAAAATAAGTTACCCCCTGCTTTCTATTAACTCCAAGTTATATCGCCCTTATGTTCTATGTATCTCAAATAAGGTTGTTAGTTGTTCGTTGTAAACCGCCTTGGCACTAAGGCAGTATAAAAAAACCTGTTAAATAAACAAATAACTACTTAAACATTTAAGGCAGCATTTTAGAAAGGACATCTAGATATAATGTGGGGTGTCCAGGGCAAAACCATCCCAAACAAATAGCTAGAGATATTTAAGCTTTGGTCCGATTTTAGCAACTTCGATATCCCAAAATGAATGGCTGCATGGTAGGCACGTAGACACCCCCACTACAAACAGCTGGGGCGGGGACGTCTATCCTATGCTGAATGCATGTCCATGTAAGCTATTTTGCAAGCAGGATGTACATTAACGTGCTGAACCAAAAACAAATATCCTCATTTACTTGCAGTTTTTGTTATCATCATGGAACGTATAGGGGATATCAGAGTACCTTTGTCTCTGTGCCCTCTAAGTATCTGGATGGCATAACAAGAGTTTTTCTGATGCCTCTTCATACCCTAGAGCAGGAATAGACATAGATGGTCCCACTAGTGGTGGGGATGCGCTCGCAGCTTCTGAAATCTGGCACACATGTCCAACTGGCCCAGAATGCCCAGGTGATACCTCAGTCATGCCCTTTCACGCCTTAGATGTTCATGCGCTGGGGATGTCTATAGAACCGGCTTCTAAAATGGCTCTAGCAACATCTGAGTGTGCCCATTTTCAGACATCCAAAGCATGAATAGGGATTCTAAAATAACTGAGTGTATGGACGCTGGAGCTGAGTGTCGGGGGGCAGTGTGTGTATGTGGGTGCGGATACAGGGGCTAAGTGACTGGGGGCAGTGTGTATGGGTGAGTTTGTGTGCGGGTACAGGGGTGAAGTGGCTGAAGGCAGCATGTGTATGTGTGTGTACAAGCAGCTGCCAGGGCTGAAAGAAGGGACAGCCTGCTAGTGAATCTTCCTCCCAAAGTTGTGCCTTGGGCTGGGTCCCTGCCATGTATTAATACCTCTTCTGGTAGCTTACATTCCAAAAGCTGATATGTCCCAATCACTAAACAGAAGATAAAATTATTTTTTTCTACCTTTGTTGCATGGCCATTTTATTTTTCTAATCATGTTGTTTCCAGACTCTGAGTTTTGCTTTCCTCTGTCTTTTCCTAACTTATTTACAGGGTCTCCAGTCTATCTGCCATTTGTTTTCTCTCCTCTTGTTTTCATTTCCTCCCTTACATCAGTCTCTAACATTTGATCTCGTCCCTTCAGTTTTCTTCCAGGTATTTTTCTGCTGCTCTGTTCAGATTTCACTTCTCCTTTTTACCATTTAATCTTCAATTTCCTGCTTTTTACTGCATTTACCTACAGCTTTCCATTTCTTTCTCTCATCCAAACCTCTCATTCCCTTACTTTACTCTTAGTACCCAGTCTTTCGGCATCTCTCCTCTCTCTCTCCCTCCAGCAACTCTATTTCTGACTAGTGTGTCCCCATGTCCACCATCTTCCCTTTGTCTCTCTCCCTCCCTTTTATCTCCTCTCTATCTCCCTAGCCAACCTCATGTCCAGTATCTCCTCTATCTCTCTAATCTCCTTCCCATGTCCAGCATTTCCTCTGAGTCCTAAGATCCATCCCCCCATCTATATCCAGCATCTTTTATCTCTCTTCCTCCCAGGTTCAATATCTCCTTCAATGCCCTGGTACCCCCTCTCACATATCCAGCATCTCCTCTGTTTGTCTAACCAGTCTCCCCCTCACTATGTCAAGCATGTCCTCTTTCACTTCCCCAGTGCTAACCCTCATGCCAAGCATCTCCCTGTCATCCAAACTATTCCATCCCCCATCTGGAAGGACAAACTAGATAGACCATGTGGCCTTTTTTTTGTCGCCATGTTTCTATGTCCAGCGTCTCCCCTAACTTCCTATGTTCTCCTCCCCAATAGTTCAGCATCCAACTTTCCTCCCCTCCTCAGTCCAGAAACTCTCTTACCCTGCTAAATTCAACTTATTCCCTCTCCCTCTCTCCCTCCCCCCTCCTTCCAGGACTGCATCAGTCCAGTATTCACAATCTCCCCATGTTGTCTCCCCCCCCCCAAATGCTGTGGCCTGTAGCCAACTGCAACACAGCACAAGGCACTGATCTTGCCCCCCCCCCTCAGACTGTAGTAGTACCCAGTATCTTCAGTACTGAAGGGAAGCACGGGGACCTCAAGCCTGTCGCTGTGCAGAAAGCTAAGCTTCAGTTACATCCTGCCCACACAGAGACAGAAAATCTGCAAGAGGGCGAGACTTGGTTGAGGCTACGTTTTTTGTGCGGCTGTGGGCTTGAGGACCCCCATGTTTCCCATTTGTTCTGAAGATACAGGCTACTGCCACAGGTCCAGAGGGAGGAGGAGATGCCCTGCACTGTGTGTGTGGACCATGGCATTGGGGGGGAGTGGTTAAAGGTAGCAGCGGCGCTGGATTACTTGGGGGCGGTGCAGTTGCCCAAGGTAACGGTAGACCAACAGGCGGGCTTGGATGCCCCGGTGACGGTGGAGGAAATTCACCGAGTCATTCAGAAGGCTAGCTGCGGTAAAGCACCTGGCCCTGATGGGTTTGGGGCTGAGTTTTATAAGCTTTTGGGGGACGTGGTGCCTTCGACCTTAACGGAGGTCTATCAGTGGCGCGTGGCTCGGGGGACGTTTGGCTGGGGCACTAATCACGCATATATAACCCTCATACCTAAACCGGGAAAGGATCCTACCAAGGCGGCCTCTTACAGGCCTATTTCCCTATTGAATTTCGATTTGAAGATTCTGGCCAAAGTCTTGGCCGACCGCCTGGCACCAGTCTTGGGGGAGTTGGTGCACGAATCGCAAGTCGGGTTCGTTAAGGGGCGTTATGCGGTGCGGAACTTGCGGAGGATTTTGGCGTCCCTGGAGTGGGTCCGGGAGCGAGACCTCCAGTCACTGTTGATCAGTTTCGATGCTGAAAAGGCATTTGATCAGGTTCAATGGGATTATTTGAAGTGTCTTTTACCTCACTATGGACTGGGGGACTCATTCTGCCGGATGGTGGAGCTACTCTATTCGGACCCCACCGCTGGAATACTCTGTAATGGTGTGCTTTCCGATAAATTCAACTTGGAACGGGGTACCCGACAGGGTTGCCCGCTGTCCCCTCTATTATTTGTATTGACCCTGGATCCGCTGATACGGAGGATAGAGGCGTCCGTGGATATTTGCGGGGTCCGGATGGGGTCCTATGGGTTCAAGGTGGCGGCCTTTGCAGATGACCTGCTTGTCCATCTTACGTGTCCCCCGCAGTCTCTGGCTTGCTTACTTGAGGAGTTCTCTCTCTATGGTAAGTTCTCGGGGTTGCGCATTAACATGGATAAGTCAGAGGCCCTAGACGTGGGGGGGACCCTGCATGCGAGTTGGCCTGGGGAATTTCCGCTCCGTTGGGCCGATGAGTCCTTTGTCTATTTGGGCATCCTATTGACCAAGCAACCGGCATCGTTATACCGTGTGAACTTTGAGCGGATTTTCTCTAAAGTCCAGGCCCAGTTGCGGGCGTGGGCACCACTTCCACTATCCCTGTTGGGCAGAGTGGCCGCATTGGGGATGGTGATTCTGCCCAGAGTACTGTATTGGATGCAGACTCTCCCTGTATGGTTATTGCGCCGGGACATACTCCGTATGGAACGGGCCTTTCGCGGGTTTCTTTGGAGGGGGACCAGAGCCCGTATACCGTTGGTTAGAATGCAAGGGGGTTGGCGGTCAGGGGGGATTGGAGTCCCGGACCTTTGGAAGTATGCGCTGGCCTGCCAGGCGCGGCATGTTGGCGACTGGTTGGGGGGGACAGAGGTCTACACACCTCGGGGGTTGGAGGCGGCTGTGGTGGCCCCGCACTCTCTGGAGGCGGTTCTGCAGGTGCGGCAGGTGGACCTGCCGACCCGTCTGACGCGGAATGTGCTAATACAGGCGACGCGACGCGCCTGGCAACAGCTCAATAAATATTGGGGTAGTGACTCTACGGTTTCAAGTTGGCTGCCCTTACGGGGCAACATTCATTTCCTGCCCGGTTCCGACTCGGTCCCGTTTCGGAAGTGGGAGCGGTTGGGTATACGGTATTTGGGGCATGTCCTTAATCCCGAGGGGAGTTGTAAGACCTTGGAGACGCTTTGTGCGGAGTATGGGTTATCCCCGGGGGGCTATGCCTTTGCATATGCGCAGGTTGTTCACTATGTTCGTTCCCTGCCTCGGCGGGAGCTCACCGCGGAGCATTCTGCGCGGATTCTTGATTTTTTGGCACTGGGAGCAGAAGCTCCGCCGACTATAGCGGATTTAAAGAAGAGGGTGGATCGGTTGGAGGCACCCCCGGACTATGCTCTGTTGGAAAGCCGATGGGCTCGAGAACTGGGCCGTGAGATCGCCCCGGGCACTGCCAGGGAGGCACTGGGTCAGATTGCGCAGTTGGTGGAGGGCGCCAGGTGGCGCGAGATACAATTTAAGTGTATTCACCGAGCCTACTTTTCGCCGAGGCGGGCGTTTCGTAGCCGCCTCACTTCAGATGGTAGCTGCCCCAAGTGCTCCTCCCCCCTAGCGGATCTAGGCCACATGTGGTGGTGCTGCCCATCTATTCGCCGATACTGGCTGCGCATTGAGGCGTACTTAGGTGGGTTGCTGGGGCAGCGACTTTGTTGGACAGGGCTATTAGTGGTGTTTGATCAGTTGGGACCACTCCGCTCTAAGGGGAGGTGGGAGAAATTGCTGGTGCGGAAGGCCTGTCTGGTGGGGAAGGGACCTATTCTTCGCCGGTGGAGGGAGCCAGAGGTCCCTACCTTTACTGAGTGGCGCAATAGCTTTCATCAGCTGTTGCTTATGGAGCGGAGGAGTGCGCTGGGACACCCTCGGCGATGGGCTATATTTTTGTTGATCTGGATGCCCTACATTCAGAGTTTGGGACCTAAAGCCCGCAGTGAGGTTTTGAAGGTCGGATAGTGGTTGCTCATGCTTCGGTTGTGCTGCGCCAATGACTTTCTTGATATGTGTGCTTCCTGCTTGGGGGTTGGGGGTGGGGGGAGGGGGAGGGGGAAGGGTGGAGGGGGAGGGGAATTAATTCTGATATTGTATATTTGTTTTTTCCTTTGAACTGTTGTTTGCTCCCGTAGTGGTGGACAAGAGATAGCCCCACCGGGAGGAAGTTATGTTGTATCTAGGAAATTTCTGTGACGTGGTTGTTATTGGTTGTCTTTTTCTGTTCTTTCAATAAACAGACTTTAAAAAAAAAAAAAAAAAGGTAGCAGCGGCTGCAACCCCAAATGAAGACTTTTGTGGCCTTTCTACTGGTGATTTTAGGTTGTCGGCCAATCTGGGGCTTATTGGGCCCTGGAATGGTATCTGAAAACCCTCTGTGACACCCTCCAAACATCTTGCTTCTTCTTGCTTAGTATAAGTTCTTTACCAATAACATCACAATGATAGAAGAGCTGGTGATATGAAAACTGCCACCTCTGTGAATATCTTTTCTTTTGGGTTGA
Source organism: Ichthyophis bannanicus (assembly GCA_033557465.1). Lineage (NCBI taxonomy): Eukaryota > Metazoa > Chordata > Amphibia > Gymnophiona > Ichthyophiidae > Ichthyophis > Ichthyophis bannanicus. The sequence goes on along the minus strand of CM066040.1, from coordinate 274,104,362 downwards.
ATCCCCCACTCTCTTACTGCACCTGATATGTGGATGCCCTTCTCTGCATACTCCCCACATGCATGCCTGTATTTGTAGTTTGAAACCTGCAAAGCCCATTATTGTATAACCTGATGATCCCTTTTTGCATTCTGTCCCTAAACATTCCCGCACAGACTGTGCTCCCTGAGCATGACCTAGTATCCCTCCGAAAACTGATTTGCCCAGCCACCCTGCTGCTGCGTGTTCATGGACTATTATCTTACCTCTGTTCTGACTCTACGTTATAAGTCTTATCCATGTCTATATCCTTCCCATCCCAGTCAAAGCCCTTGTTGTCAGCAATGTTCCTCCTGAATTGCTCATCATAATTTATCCAAGCATTTCCCCCATAGGTCTTATATGCTTTGCATATCATATGTACTTTAAAAAACTCCCCACATTTCTCAGAATTTTTGTCTCCTATAATGGCAGATTCATCAATTGCTGCCTTATTAGGCTGAAGGTTTTTTGGGCACAGTGACGCGGGAGTTGTTGATGCTGTAGATTGATTACTGCAATGCCCTGCTGGTAGGGCTTCCTCAAGAGAATGTGTCTTGACTGCAGTTAATGCAAAATACTGCTTCTAAGTTAATTAAAGGTTTATGGAAGTTTGATCATGTAACACCAGCTTTGGTTCAGTTACATTGGTTGCCAATGGCTTTCCGGGTCCAATTTAAGGTTTTAGTATTAGTATATAAGGTGTTCCATCAGGCCCCTGGTTAACTTTGTTCTAGGTTGGTGGTTTACTCATCAGCCTGTGCATTGCGTTCACAGTCAGATCATTTGCTGGTGATACCATCTGTTTAGCGATGCATAAAGCTCGACATAGGGATAAGGTATTTTCCATTCAAGGCCCGATACTATGGAATTCCCTTCTGTGGGAGCTTCGATTGTTTGACAATTTGTGAATGTTTTGAAAGGCTAAGACTCTTCAAGCAAGCTTTTGGTTCTGCTATAGAGGTCTGAGGATTACTGGAGGAGTTGTATTTTGGGGTGGATTGGTTGGGGTTTATGTTGATTATTGTTCATGTTTACTGCTGTTTTATGATGTAGTATTTGTTATGTTGCATACCATGCTGGGTGGTATAAAAATGTAAGAAAATAAATAAATAACATTTCCCAAAATTCTAAAGGCAACGTATCAGTTAACAATTGCTCTTGGTATTGTCTCATCTTTGCTCTCACCCGCTCTGCATTTTTCATGCTAATTCTTACATTTGCCTCTCTCTGCTCTGGGAAGAGCAGTGCCCTCACAGTGCTCTGCTAGAGAGGTGGATATTTAACTCCTGTGACGACTTTGCTGTGAGTTCTAGCTGTCTATTTATTTATTTATTTATTGTTGTCTTTATTGGTGTGCTACTTCACCTCCCTGTTCCCTTTAGTTTTGCACTTCAGCTTTCTCAGCTGTATAACTTACCTTGCCTCACTCAACAAACTGGCCTTTGTGTGGTAGCCAGGTTAACTGTTAATTTAAATTAAATCTCTCCCTGATCTGTCCCCAGAACGTGCTGTGTTTTAAACTTTTTTCCTGCTCTAGTCTACCTGAGGGACTAACCCCCTCCCCCACTGCTGAGGGTACAGGACAGGGTACCTTGTAACAGACCTCTTTTAATAGGTTTTATTTCCCTCCCTCCCTCCCCAACACCCACCCGCCCCTGGGGTAATTGTAACTTTATAGGTACTTACACATTTTCGAGGAAAGGGGCTGCTCTCAGGTGCAGCTCTTTATCCAAATCAGTCATACATTGAGGACCTGAGATTAATTAAGCTTCAGGTGAACAAGGTATATTAGAGGTATTACATACACTTTTATTAGTATAAGCATCTACACCAACCCTTAGTAAGTACAGAATTTAAAGACCTAAACACAAGCTTTAAACTAAGATGCAGACAACAGTCCAGCAGCGAGATGGGGGATTTCCAGGCATTTGCATTGAGTGTCACATGTATGATTTTCTCTCAGTTGGTGAGAGGTCTTACGTATGCACTAAGTGCAAGGAGCTCTTTGCTCTCAGGGAACAAGTCCGTTCTCTAGAGGCTAGAGTAGCAGACCTGGAAGACATAAGAAAGACAGAGAAGTACATGGGCGAGACCTACAGGGATATAGTCCTGAAGTCCCACCTCCAGTCTGGTAGCATCCCTGTTGCCATGGAGGAGAGAGGTCACGTGACAGGAGAGCATCACCCTGGATTGGCAGGACGTGATCCTGTAACTAGGACCTCTCCTCCAGGTGATGTAAAACCCTCTCGCACTGAGGACGTTTCTCCAGGGCCATGTGCCCATGAGGGAAGGGTTAGGACAGCTGTATAGTTGGTGATTCAATCATTAGGCATGTAGATAGCTGGGTGGCTGGTGGACATGAGGATCGCCTGGTAACATGCCTGCCTGGTGCGAAGGACCTCACGCACCGCCTAGATAAGATCTTAGATAGTGCTGGGGAGGAGTCTGTTGTCTTGGTACATGTCGGTACCAATGACATAGGAAAATGTGGTAGGGAGGTTCTGGAGGCTAAATTTAAGCTTTTAGGTAGGAAGTTGAAATCCAGAACTTCCAGGGTAGCGTTCTCCGAAATGCTTCCCGTTCCACGTGCAGGACCCAAAAGGCAGGCAGAGCTCCGGAGTCTCAATGCGTGGATAAGACGATGGTGCAAGGATGAGGGTTTTGGATTTGTTAGGAACTGGGGAACATTCTGGGGAAAGGAGGGGCTCTTCCGAAGGGATGGGCTTCACCTTAACCAGGATGGAACCAGACTGCTGGCATTAACCTTTAAAAAGGAGATAGAGAAGCTTTTAAAATAGAAAATAGGGGAAAGCCTACAGTCACCCAACAGTGCATGGATCGGAAGAAGGTATCCTTGAAGGATACTACCAAAAGCAGTGAGGTTCCAAAAAATAGTAAAGTAGCCCAAATGTCCTTGAGTATGGTGCAGACAGAGCATAAAGATTCCAAATTAACCATGCCTTCCAATAGCCAGATTAATATTAATAAAATACAGTCTCTAAAATGCTTGTATGCAAATGCTAGAAGTCTTAACAATAAGATGGGAGAGTTAGAATATATAGCACTAAATGAGAGGTTAGATATGATTGCTATCTCAGAGACATGGTGGAAGGAGGATAACCAGTGGGACACTGTGATACCTGGATACAAACTATATCATAATGATAGAACTGATCAAATTGGTGGAAGGGTTGCGCTCTATGTTAGAGAGGGCATTGAGTCAGAAAGGATTAAAGTTTTGCAGGAAACAATATTTGTTGTAGAATCTCTATGGATTGAAATTCCATGTATGAAGGGGAAGGTGATGGCAGTGGGGGTGTACTATCGACCGCCTGGCCAGAATGCACAAATGGATGATGAAATGCTCAAAGAAATCAAGGAAGCTAACAAAAGTCACAGCAGAGTAATAATAATGGGTGATTTCAATTACCCAGGTATCAACTGGGTCAGTGTCATGGCAGGACATTCTAGGGAGATAAAGTTTCTAGATGAAATAAGTGACTGCTTCTTGGAGCAGCTGGTTCATGAACTGACCAGAGGGGAAGCCATACTGGACCTATTCCTTAGTGCAACACCAGGTCTGGTGCAAGAAATAAGGGTGTTGGGACCACTTGGCAATAGTTATCATAGCATGATCGTGTTTGATTTAATTAGTGGAGGAGGGATAGTAAAGAAATCCACATTACTACCTTTTAACTTTCAAAAGGGAGACTATGATAAAATGAGGAATATAGTTAAGAAAAAACTAAAAGGAGCGGTTGCAAAGGTTAAAGACTTACATCAAGCTTGGGTGTCGTTTAAAAATACTATACTGGAAGCCCAGACCAGCTGTATTCCACGCATTAAGAAACGTGGAAGAAAGTCCAAAAAACTGCCAGCATGGTTTAAAGGTGAGGTCAGAGAGGCTGTTGCTGCCAAAAAAGCATATTTCAGGAAATGGAAAAAAGAGCCAAACGACGAAAACTGGAAACAGCACAAGCACTGGCAAGTTAAACGCAAAGCATTGATAAGGCAGGCAAAGTGAGAATTTGAGAAGGAACTTGCTAAGGAAGCAAAAACACAAAATAAAGACTTTTTCAAGTACATTCCTAGCAAAAGGCCTGTGAGAGAGTCAATTGGACCATTAGATGATAGAGGGGTAAAAGGGGAAGTAAGAGGAGACAAGGCTATAGCGGAGAGACTGAATGAATTCTTTGCTTCGGTCTTTACTGAGGAAGATGTAGAGATGTTACATGACTGAAGTGGTATTTAAAGGTGATACTGCAGAGGAATTGAGAGAAATATCGCTACATCGGGAAGATGTATTACAACTATTTGATAAACTGAATAGTAGCAAATCACCTGGACCAGATGGTATACATCCAAGAGTGTTGAAAGAACTGAAATATGAGATTGCAGACCTGCTATTAGTAATCTGTGAACTTTCATTAAAATCATCTGTAATACCTGAAGATTGGAGGATCGCCAATGTAATGCCAATTTTTAAAAAGGGTTCCAGGGGTGATCCGGGAAATTACAGACCGGTGAGCCTGACGTCAGTACTGGGGAAAATGGTAGAAACCATCATAAAGAACAAAATTACCCAGCATGTAGATAGTCATGGCCTAATGGGAGACAGTCAACATGGCTCTAGACAAGGAAGATCTTGTCTTACTAATCTGATATGTTTTTTGAAGGTGTGAATAAACAGGTAGACAAAGGTGAGTCGGTTGATATAAAGTATCTGGACTTTCAGAAAGCCTTTGACAAGGTCCCTCATCAGAGACTTTTGGCAAAACTAAAAAGTCATGGGATAGGAGGCAGTGTACTATTGTGGATCGGGAACTGGTTAAAAGATAGAAAGCAGAGGGTAGGGCTAAATGGCCAATTTTCCCAATAGAAAAAGGTGAATAGTGGAGTATCCCAGGGATCTGTACTGGGTCTGCTACTTTTTGACATTCATAAATGACCTGGAAAAGGGAATAACTAGTGAGGTTATCAAATTTGCAGACGACACAAAACTGTTTAAAGTTCTTAAAACCCAAGAGGACTGTGGAAAACTGCAGGAGGATCTGGATAAATTGGAAGACTGGGCATCCAAATGGCAGATGAAATTTAATGTGGACACGTGCAAAGTTATGCACCTAGGAAAGAACAACCAACACTATGGTTACACAATGCAAGGTTCCACATTGGGAACCACCACCCAGGAAAAAGATTTAGGAGTCATCTTGGATAACATGTTAAAACCCTCCGCCCAGTGTGCAGTGGCGGCCAAGAAAGCAAATAGAATGCTAGGTATCATAAGGAAAGGAATGGAAAATAAAACAAAGGATTTTATAATGCCTCTGTATCATTCCATGGTATGACCGCACCTTGAATATTGTGTGCAATTCTGGTCTCTGTAACTTAAAAATGATATAGCATTATTAGAAAAGGTACAGAGGAGAGCCACCAAAATGGTAAAGGGGATGGAAGGCTACTCCTATAAAGAGAGGCTACAAAGGTTAGGGCTCTTCAACCTGGAAAAGAGACAGCTGAGGGGAGATATGATAGAAGTCTATAAATTAATGAATGGAGTGGAACGGGTAGACGTAGATCGATTGTTTACACTATCAGAATATAGAAAGACTAGGGGACATGCAATGAAACTACAGGGTAAACTATTTAAGACTAATAAAAGAAAATATTTTTTCACTCAACGTGTAATCAAACTCTGGAATTTGTTACTGGAGGATGTAGTAAGAGCTGTTAGTGTAGCTGGGTTTAAAAAAGGTTTGGACAAGTTCCTGGAGGAAAGGTCCATAAACCATTATTAAAAAGGGACCCAGGATATCACTGCTTGACCCAATACAAGCATTGTGGAACCTGTGTCTCTTGGGGATACTGCTAAGTACGTATGACCTAGATTGGCCACTGTTGGAAACAGGATACTGGGCTTGATGGACCTTGGTCAGACCCAGTATGGCATATCTTATGTTCTTAGGCTCATTAAGCTGATGCAGACATGTGACTATATCTATGGATTCATTTTTCCATATTCCGTTTGATTGCCATTGTCCCATAACTGTCTATGGAGGTAGTAATGCATAAATATTCTGATGGCTTAGTTCCCATTCCTCCCACTTGTTTCTTTTCCTTCTCATCTTCTTATTTGTAACCCATGCTCATTTTTCACCTCCCCTTCTCCCGCTTTGGCCACTTTTTCACTGGCCAGCACCTGCCTGATTTTTGTTAACATCCAACTGATGTCATTGTGATGACCAAGCCTCTTACTTATCTCACTTGAGATCCCATCGGCAACTAACCTGGGACAAGAGAAAAGAATATCATGCAAGACTCCTTAACCGGTCTCTTAACAAACCGAGAGATCTCTTCCAATTAGTAAAATCCCTAACCAGAGAGCCTACTTCTCCACAACATGAACATGTACAACCACAACTATATGCTGACTACATTCAGTCCAAGATGATCAAAATCACAACGGCAATCTCAAGTGAAACCACACAACCTTCCAATGCTCGCTTCATACTTAATAAATTCTCATCTCCAACTCCGAAAACAAATGAAGAAATTATATCCTCCATCAATGCCACCACCGCCCCTAACGATCCATGCCCAGCCCACTGGATCAAAGCACTGAGAACAGAGCTTAACCCATACATAGCAGCTATAGCCGATCAGTCACTCAGCACAGGGATATTCCCAACAGCCCTCAAACAGACCTCCATTCATCCCTTACTGAAAAACAATAAACTGGATCCAAAGAAGGAAGACTCTTACCGCCCGATCTCAAGCATTCCCCTATTAGCCAAGATCCTAGAAAAGGTTACACTGAGGCAGATTCAACAACACATTGATTCCGAAGCACCAGTAGACCCAAACCAGCATGGGTTCAGAGAAGCACACGGAGTTGAAACTCTTCTGGCCTCTTTAATGAACACTCTCATTAATACAACAGACAATGTCAGAAATGGAGTTGCAATGGTCTTCCTAGACATAGCGGCAGCTTTTGACTCAGTTGACCATGATCAACTGCTAACCCGGCTTCACGAAAAAGGGATACAAGGAACTGCCTTGAACTGGTGCAAATCTTATTTGGAGGATCGCTGGCAACAGGTCCGGATCGGTAACACTACGTCCCAGCCTTTTCGACAGAAGCAAGGAGTACCCCAGGGTTCCTCCCTCTCGGCCTTGCTATTCAATATCTACATGCAGCCAATCTGCAACAACACCCGTTCATTCGGAATTTCATGCCTTATCTATGCTGACGATGTGCTTCTATTCACACCAGTTAATGTGACAAAACCCGATTACACACCTTTAACCACCTGCTTCAATGCAATCTCAGATTGGCTGCTCACTCAAAATCTCCAAATCAATTAAAAAAAAACAGAGGTCTTGATCATCACAAGGAATAAAGACTTCTCTCCTCCACCAACGTTAAGAACAAGAGATGCCAATTTACCAGTCAAAACCACGATACGTTACCTAGGTGTCATACTGGACCAGCGGCTGGAATTCAAAGAACACATAAAAAGTACAGTAAAAGCCATCTATCACAAGATCAGGACTCTACGACTTCTCAGACCCATGCTCGAACCAAATGACTTCCGCACAACCTTCCAAGCATTAGTCACCCCACACTTCGACTACGCAAACATTGTGCTACATGGCCTGCCCAAGAGCACGCTGAACCCACTACAGTTGGCCATGAATACAGCAGCCAGAGTTCTATTTGGGGCTTCAAGGAGTCAACACATTACTCCCATCCTGTTTGAACTTCATTGGCTCCCAATAACATGTAGGATCTTATACAAAACCCTTCTCTTGACCTTCAAAGCGTTCCACCAAATCTCACCATCCTCGCTTTCTGACATCCTTCACCACTCCCAAAACACCAGATCTAGAAGATCTGTAACAGAAAACACACTAATGGTCCCAAAAGACCTAGCAAAACTCACGCAGACAACTACCATGAGAGCATTCTCAACCTTCGCCCCCAGATGCTGGAACATGCTGCCACCTACCATCAGATCACAAAAAGACCTGTCCCAATTCAGAAAATCTCTAAAAACACACCTTTTCCTTCAACACTTCTCCCAAGGCATTAGCTCCCCACCTCCTCCCCTTCCAACCCAAACCAATGACTATGGTTAGTCAAGTAAGTTCTCTAAACGTCACTGCTCGCCCCAGACCAAAATATCGTGCATCCCTAACCTATGAAGCTCAAAACTAGGCTAATTTGCTGTAAATAGTTGTGAATATTTGTTATTATCTTTCTTATCTTTAACCCCAGTTATCCCTGTTTCAATCCCTGTTATCTGTAAACTTGACATATGTTTTATGCTTAAGTACAAAGTTGTTAAAATGTAAACCGAGCTGATGATTAATAGCGCGGTATATAAAAACTGTTAAATAAATAAAATAAATAAAAATTCTCTTTTTGTGGCACACCCTGCACTTGTTTAGCTGTTTTGCCAGCTGTACTGCCAATATTACTAGTTCCCCAGCTCATTGGTTCCCATGTGTTGCCATTGTTACTCATTCCCCCATTTGTTGGACCCTGTGCGCCATTTGATGACCCATATGTCAACTGTTAATGTACCTTGTGTGTGGATTGTATGTGCTGTAACAAGGTGGTATTCACCCTGTTCTTTCACTTTGGGTTGCCTCTAGCCATTAATGCTCCCGGTGTCTGCCACTAGGCTTTACTGCTCGGCTGGTGCTGCCATATTGTTGCTGTTTTGTGTGGTCCTATTGCCAAGTTCTGTGAGTAAAGCACGCAGATGTGCTGCTCCATGGACTGTCGCCACTCTCACCTTGTTGACTAGTTCCTTGATTCCTGCCTCTTCTACCTCTTTCTTGCTTGGGATTCTGTGCTGTTTCCATTTGATCCTCTATGGTAGCCGATTAGCCTTGGTGACACTAGGGGTCTGCAATGATGGTGTGACTTCCGCTTCAATCTTATCTCCAGAGCACTTGTTTTGCACTGGCTGCTGATCACTATACTGGCTCTTCTCTTGATGTCCCTCCTTCAGTTGTCTGATTTTGCTTTGTCATGTTCTGCACCTCATTTGTCTTTACCACATGCCAACTTTCTCTGTTGCTTTTGTGCTGTTTAGAGCCCTGATGCTTGTCTTTCTTCAAACTTTTCCTTTTCTTCCCATTGCCTTCTGTGTTTTCTTTGTTGCTTGCCATTTTCCTTGATTCTGTTCTCAATTTATTGCCCAACAGTAATGTTACTCTTCTTGTTGTCCATAGTATCGGGCCAATTATAATAATATAACATGTAACACTCAACCTTCAAAGGCCATATATCATTTAATTTATAAAATAAAGATACTATACCAGCAGAATAAATTGAATAATATCCCAAAATACTAACAATTGATACAACTTTTATTATAAAAACTCAGACATGCACCATCAACAATATAAACTACTCTTATCAAAAAATATTTTTAATAAAGTATTAGAAATCATATAAATTTCATACAAAGTTATTTATGAATCTTATGAATCTTACACCATTGTTTCTATAAAAACATATATAAATCAGATTCTCTCCATTCACACTACACCAAACATTCATTTAAAAAAACATCTTTAAAGCCAACACCAGCTGCAAAAAAGTATAGTTACTCACCAGTAACAGGTCCTCTCCAGGGACAGCAGGAAATCAGTCCTCACATATAGGTGACATCGGCGCCAACAGAGACCTTGCAGAAGCATTTCCCCAGTTTTCAAAGAAAGTCTTTGGGAGATGCCACCACGCATGCGTAGTCCCCTTCTTGCCCAAGGGTGCCATCTTACTCAGTCAGATGACATAGCTAGAGCCAACAAAAGAAGATGGCAAAAATTGTACAGCAACTCCAAGGGAAGGAGGCAGGGTTGTGAAGATCAATTCCTGCTGTCCCTGAAGAACACCTGTTACAAGTAACTACGCTTTCTCCAGGAACGAGCAGGAAGTCAGTCCTCACATATGGGACTCCCTAGCCACAGGCTACTGAAAGCCCATAGAGAAAAAACACGGTCGCCAGCAATTGAGTCCGCAGATATAGACTGCAGTAGGACCCGTGTGTCCGATGGAAATCAACAATCTGGTAGCCTGAATACAGAAGAGTTGCAGTGTAGGAGTTGCCTAGACCCCAAAAAGATTATGAAGCACAGCCTGGCTGAATGTGCTGTCCCATTGGTACTCCCTCTCCAGGCAGTAATGAGTTGCGAAGGTATGGACTGAAGATCAGGTGGTGGGCCTGGCAGATGTCCAAAATCGGGATGGAGCGCAAGTTTACCACAGAGGCCGCCATGGCCCTGACACTGTGTGACATGATCCAGCCATCCAGTGTGCGCCCAACCCTCTCATAGGTGAAGGGAATGCAGTCCACCACGCAGGTGGACAGGGTTCGTTTGGTCACTGCCTCCCCCAGACGACAGGGGTCATAGGAAATGAAGAGCTGAGAAGCTTTTTGATGGCCCAGGGAACAGTAAATGCAGAAGTACAAGGCCCTCTGTACAAGGTGTGAAGGATGGTTTCCACCCTGCTAGAGTGAGGCCTCAGGAAGAAGGTGGGTAGCAACACCTCCTGGTTGAGGTGAAAGGAAGATAGCACCTTCGGAAGGAATTTGGGATGCATGCGTAGCACGACCCTGTTCTTGTAGAACCTGGTGTATGGTGCCTCTGCCACCAGGGCTTGGAGTTCGCTAACCCTAAGAGCGGAGGTGAGCGCCATCAGAACACAACTTTCCATGAGATACACCTAAGTGGGCAGGTAGCAAGAGGCTCGAAGGGTGGCGGGTGAACTCTACCAGCACTACACTGAGGTACCATTGAGGACGGGGGGGGTTGACAGCAGAAGCCCCCTCAGAGAGTGGGTCACCAAAGGCTGAGCTGAGAGGTGTTTGCTGTCGACAGGGTGGTGGTGCGCTGCCAGGACACTGAGGTGCACTCTGACAGCATTTGATTTGAGCCTGGATTGTGAGAGATGGAGAAGGTACAGCAGCACCAGCTGCACCAGGCAGGAGAATGGGTTCACCCATTGCTCCACGCACCATACCGAGAACCTGCACCATTTGAAGGCATAAGCCCTCCTGGTGGAAGTCTTACAGGAGGCCAGCAGGACCTCTTCCACTTCCCCGGAGTGGTTGAAAGGTGCTATGGTTACCCTTTCAGCACCCATGCTGTCAGAAATAGGGACCCCAGATTGGGGTGCAGGAGAGAGCCCTCTTCTTGAGACAAGAGCTCCGGGGAACTCCCCAGGGGAATCGGTGCTTCCACTAACAACCAGAGGAGCAGCGGGAACTATGGCTGCCTGGGCCACTGTGGAGCCATCAAGATCAGCGATGCTCTGTCACGAAGAGCCTTGAAAAGAGTCTTAGTAATCAACAGCGTGGGTGGAAAGGTGTACATGAGGCCTTCTGACCACAGGATGAGGAGCGCATCTGCTGCTACCTGGCCCGGGTGAGGCTGATGGAACAGAAGCGGGGCAGCTGGTAGTTATTCCGGCTGGTGAAAAGGTCCACCCGTGGAGTCCCCCAGAGCTGGAAGAGCTGGGTGGCCACTTTGGGGTCCACCTGCCACTCGTGCGGTTGGAGGATCCTGCTCAGTTTGTCCATCAGGGCACAGTCCTGGCCAGGTAGGTATACCACCAGCAGGAGCATTCTTTGATGGATTGCGTAGGAGCAAAGTGTCATTGCCTCGACCCCTTGCTTGCTCATATAGAACATCGCCACTTGGTTCTCTGTTGGATCAGCACTGACTAGTGCCTTAGACGGTGGCGGAAGACTTGGAGGGCTAGATATATTGCCCAAAGCGCCAGAAGGTTAATTTGCTGGTTGCCCTCGGCCTGTGACCAGCTGCCCTGGGTGCGAAGTTCCTCGCAGAGGGCTCCCGATCCAAGCAGAGAGGCGTCCGCTGTGAGGACCCTTAGGGGATTTGCGGTTTGGAAGGGCATCCCTGCCTGTAGGTGTTGCGGATTTTGCCACCATGTCAGGGAGTCCGCCAACTGGTGGATTTAGTGGCCGGTGTCCACTGCTCTCAAAGGCATCACTGGGCAACCCTCATGTGCAGATGGGCGTTTGGGGTGACATGGATTGCGGAAGCCATGTGGCCAAGTAGGTGCAAAAGAAGCCGAGCCAACATCGAGGAATGGTGTTCCAAGTCTGCGGCCAATTCCCTGAGGCGGTCGGCCCAATCCAGGGGGAGGAAGGCCCTTGCTTGAACAATGTCCAGCTTGCCCATATGTACTGCAGACATTGTATCGGGTGGAGGTGGGTCTTTGGGTGGTTTATCACGAACCCAAAATGTTGTAGGACATGGATGGTGCGTGCTGTAGCATGCTGTACTTCGGCTACCATGCCTCCTTTTATAAGTCAGTCGTCCAGATAGGGGAAGACAAATAACCCTTGGAGACGGAGGTAGGCAGCCAGGCCTTTGGTGAACACCCTGGGGATGGATGCCAGGCCGAAGGGTAGTACCCTGTACTGGTAGTGGCCACTCCCCACCATTAAGCAAAGATACTACCTGTGGCTGGGGTAAATGAGGATGTGGGTATAAGTATCATTAAGATCCAAGGAGCATAGCCAGACTCCTTGCTGGAGGTAAGGCAGCAATGTTCCATGGGAGAACATCTTGAACTTCTCCTTCACCAGGAACTTGTTCAGGTTCTGCAGGTCTAGGATAGGCCATAGGCCCCCTGTTCTTTTTGGCATGAGGAAATACCTGGAGTAGAACCCCTTGCCCCTGAGATGTTGAGGTACTGGTACCACTGCCTTGTCCACGAGAAGGCCTGCGAGTTCCTGCAGTAGGAGGTCCTGGTGAAGGGGAGACCTGGGGGGCTCTCCCAGGAAGAAAGGGGGAGGTGTCTGTACCAAGTGGAGCCCAGGAATCGGTGGTGATGGCTGGCCACCTGTGGGCTGCTGTCCTCCTTGGGGTAGAGAGGCTATGCCTAAGGAGTCAAAAATTCCTAACAGAATGGGCCGTAGCTGATGCCTGGGGCTTGAGAGTCTTCTGCTTACGAGGGCCATGCCCCTGTTCCTTAGCCTGCTGACCCAGCTGGGGAGCTGAGAGGCTTGGAAATGTGGGTAATTTTTGTAAGCAGCCCCTTTTCTCGGCTAGAGGGACTTTTTACTCAAGCCCTTCCTTCAGGGAAGGGTAGCAGTCTTTCTGGAGAGCCTACTTCTTAAGAGTTTGGTCTCCAATTTGGCAGCCTTCTTTGTCAAGGGTTTGCCAAAGAGGTTCTCCCCTTAGCATAGGACATCGACAAATTTGTCATGAACCCATTGCTTGAGGTCGGAAGACTGTAGCCAGGCTTGCAGCTACACTAGTCACGAAGCCGTCGTAGGCTGCTCGAGTCATGAACTTGGAACACTCACAGATGGCTCTGGACAGGTTCCTGAAACTCTGCAGGGATTCCTCGGAGAGACCAGCTGAGAACATGGCGAGCTCCTTCGCCAGGTCTCTCAGGTACATGCCCATGTACAACTGGTAAGCCTGGATCCGGCCGATGAGCTTCGAGCCCTGGTAGCACTTTCTGATGAGGGCATTCAGGATGCGAGCCTCCCTACCCAGGGGCACCGAGGAGTGCATCTTCTGGCTCTTCAATCGGTGCATGGCCAACTCCACCACCATGGAGTTATGTGGCAGCTGTGCCGGCAGACCAGATACATTGAGTTGGGCCGTTTGCTCGTGATAGGCACCGATGATGGTGTTTCCCACACGTGGAGCATGAGCCATTCCAGGATGGGTGGGATGGGTACCATCAATGATTCCCTCGGTGGGGTCTCGTATTGGAGGATTTCTAGTTCCTCCATCTGAGGGTCCTCCTCTGATTCTGTTGGGAACGCTAGTGCTTTTGACATGTTCTGCATGAAGTCATAGTAACATAGTATATGACGGCAGATAAAGACCAGCATGGTCCATCTAGTCTGCCCAGCAAGGTGGCAGCGTAGGTGCACCTGCTGCTCTGTGCAGGTCACCCCTCCCCATGCCTTTGTTTAGGGGTGTACCCACTGTTCTGTGTAGGGCACCCCTGTTTGTTGAGATATAAGAGATAGTTAAGCTTATTTTGATTTTATACTTTTGCTATAAAGGGATCCACTGTGTCTGTCCCATGCCATTTTGAATTCTGTCACTGTATTTGCCCCCACCACTTCCATCGGGAGGGCATTCCAAACATCCACCACCCTTTCAGTGAAAAAATATTTCCTGACATTGCCTTTCAATTTACCCCCTTGCAGCTTTATTTTATGTCCTCTAGTTTTACAGCTTGTCCGTCTTTGGAAGAGGTTCATTTGTTCATTAATACTCTAAGGGGCTTGTTTACAAAGCCGCAGTAGCGGTTCGTGATCGTTATCGGAGCCGCGGCCCCATGGGCATTGAGATAAGTGATTGTTCACTACCTAATTTTTTGTTTTACAAAAAGTTTAAAAAAAAGGGACTCCTCGGAACGGAGAGAGAGGGCTCTCCCCCTTCTCGCTCTTGCCGGGGATGCCCGACAAAAAAATGTGTTAGCTACAATGTGCTTCAGCAATTTATGGTGTGTTCTACATACTTTTGATTCAGCTTTTGCTGGGATACGAGCATAGAACTCAACGTTCTACATCAATGACTTTTTATTTGGTCTGCACCCGACATGGTCATTGATTTTTGAGGTTTTTTTGGGACTTTATTTCTTTCAAAACATGGTGACATGTCATATTTGGAATTATGAACTGATCTCTGTGTGTGCCTTTCAGTCAATGCTGACTCCTGGTGACCTAGCAGTTCCTGGGTTTTTTTGACAGCGTGACTTGAAGCAGATTGCCAGGCCTTTCCTCCGAGGCAATGGAGGGTTAAGTGACTTGCCCAAGGCCACAAGGAGTGCTAGTAGGAATCGAACCCTGGTTGCTTGGTTACCAAGCCAGTGTTCCAACCACTAGGCTACTCCTCAACATCTATGAACTGATATTTGTGTTATAATGAATTTAGAGTTAATGAAATTCACAATGGCGCAATATGGTTAAAGTATAATGAATTTTTTTAGAAGACTGGAAATATGGATTTTTCTTCAAGAATGAAAAAAAAATCTGCAACTAAAAAAAGAAAAGAAAAAGAAGACCAATGATGATTATAAAGCAAAATTGGCTGACACTGTGGACTTTTTAGCCTTGGTACACAGCCTGCTAATGCTCCATATTTGATGGTCCCTACATTTTTTTTTTTGAAATATAAAACATTTTTGTGGTGAGGTGCTTTATACTATGAGTTGATTTTTGCTCACCCTGGTATCTTTTGCTGGTTTACATATATACACATACCCTGTATATGTGCATATATCCAAAGTTATCAAATTATACCACTTTTTTTTTTAGGAAGCCTGAAATTGCTCAGTCTTATTAGTCCAATGCACCCACCCCCTTCTGCCTATCGAATTACCCCTCTGCTAGCAGCACAGCAGACCTGACTCAAGTGCCTTGACGTTTATGACAGCATTAATAATAGAGGCCCTCGACCCCACCATCAGCTGCATGCTTGACACAAGGTTTGAAGGAGGTCAAAAGGGCTTTTCCCACCTCCTGAATTTATGTGCCAGAGAAATGATGGTGGGAAGAGTGGACCGCACAGGGCGAAGAAGTGATGCTGTTGGAAAGAAAGAGATGGCAATATCTGTAATAGCAGCAATCTGAGCTTGCCATAAGAGGAATTACCAATGGTATCAAACCACAAAGGTGGAAAGGTTAATAAGGCCATGTTGAAAGCAGTGGCCTGCTTAGACCAGAGAAGACCCACCAGTGTCACTGGCCTGTGCAGACTGGACGCAAAAATACTATACTTTCTAAAACAATGATGTACGCAGCGCAGTGAGGAGTTGATGATGGCAGCAACAGCAGCACCAGCCCAAGAGACAGGATAATACTGTAAGATGGAGGAGGAGAGTGGATGGGGGCGGGGGGTGTTCTGATGGATCTGCAGAGGCTTTGAACTGCTTAATTTAAAGATATTTTTAATTGGCAGTACATAAAACATGTGAGATAAATAAATCTCCTCCTGATTGTAAAAGTAGCAGTGACCAAAGGACAACCTTGGAGTGTTTTCAGAAGGACCCTTTGTGCGGTGATCCTCCCCTCCCCCCCCCCCCCCCCCACCACCAAGCACTCAGCAGCAGTTGTTCCTTCAATGGTTCGCAGCTTCAGCATCAGCAGGAGCCCTTAGGCAGTACTAGCTCCCTGACAAACTGTAGTGAAATATATTTTTTCCCTAAAATGTTCATATGAAAGCCTTTCGTGCAATTTATAATCTGATAAACATGAAAGTTTATTTAATTTAAGTTAGGTGCTCTGATTGTCAAACTGCTTTCAGCTGAGAGCGCAGATTATCTGAAGAGAGTTATAAAGCTACATGACATTCCTGTAACGCTGCATTACGTGGGGACCAGGAATTTAGAGATTCCTCTGCTATCTGAGATGAAGTGAAGTAGAGTTTGCATGGTAGCATGCACAAGTGGCCAATCTGTGCTGGAAAACAGATTATTTAGAGTTTTGTAAACAGCTGAAGGGTTTTTTTCTTTCTTTTTCAATGAAGGCCTTTGTGGGGAGGCTGAAATAGGTATAGGATAAGACTGCAGTATTTTTAATTAGTTTGAAGAATCTTAATTCTGGCGTTTGTGTGGCTCTTTGGGTTTTACATGGTTTATTGTTCATTTGTATTTGTGTGATTATATATCTGAATCATAAGCTTTATAGTACCCTCTTATGAGATATCATTTAGATATATGTATGTATACCCACACAAACACATACAGCCATACACATATATAAATACATACACATACAATTTACAGTGAGAATCTGCACTACAAAGACTTAAGAGTTTTTGGATGAATGAAGCATTTGACAAGGCAGCAGCGTTGAGCATAGGTGAGTAGTAACAGTACAGAGCTTCATAGACTAATTACCCTAAATTTCATCTCTCCTATTTTCACGGCGAGCCATAACAAATAAAAGGAGCAATTTTTGAATATATTACTACATTCCATTGTGTGCACATCAAATTGCAAAACCAAACTCTGGACACAAGTGCCAGAAAATTAATAGCATGTATTAATACTTTGAGATTCATGAAGTATAGGCGAACTCAAATTTTATCATATACGTTTAACTTCAAAAACTAGATACATTTTAAAATTCCATCCAGTTCAATATTGTTTACCTATCAGATCTAAGTGCCTTATTTCCTATACAAAAACAGCAAATCAATTAGCAATTTAATAGAAACATAAATGACAGCAGATAAAGGCCATTCGGCCCTTCCAGTCTGTCCATTCCTAAGAACTACAATCCCTTCTTTCCTTCAGAGATCCTCTGTACTTTTCCTATGCTTTCTTGAATTCAGAAACAGTTCTCATCTCCACCACTTCCACTGGGATGCTGTTCCACGCATCCATCACCCTTTCTGTAAAGAAATATTTCCCTGATTACTCCCTTTCACCTTCATCCTATGACCCCTCATTTCAGAGCTTCTTTCAATTGAAATAGAGCCAACTCCTGTGTATTTATACCCCAGAGGTGTTTAAATGTCTCTGTCATATCTTCCCTCTTCCAAAATATACATATTGCGATCTTTAAGTCTATCCCCAAATGCTTTACGATGATCACTGACCATTTTAGTAACCGCTCTCTGGGCAGACTCTGTCTTGTTTATATGCAGACTCCAGAATAGTACGCAGCACTTCAAATGTCTTATTAGAGACTTAAACAGAGGCACTATCGCCTCCTTTTTCCTGCTGGCCATTCCTCTCCCTATATACCCAAGCATCGTTTTGGCTTTTGCTTCACTAGTTCCCTCATTTTATCCACACTTTCCAGGGTGTCTACCCTGTTACAGATTTTGGTATCATCCGCAAAGAAGCAAAACCTTTCCCAACAGACCTTTCACAACACTGCTAACAATAAGGTTAAAAAGAACAGTATATAAAGTGCATATGTACTATTTGGAAATTTAAAACATAGGGGAAAATGCAATATTTTCAAAGAACTTCTAAATTCCTACAGCTTGCATATGCTGCTATTTAGTTTTCAATTAATGATTAGTCTAGATGGGCAAATGGCTCCTTCCATATTAGCCAGCGCGAGAGGATTTGCTAATGTTTTTTATGTACAGAAAGCAGTAAAGCAGGACCTTATTTTGCAGGTCTGTAATCAGGACAACGTATTTGGCGTTTAAAGATTTTCAGGAGATAAAAATTCCCATAATTGTCTAGTGGAGATGGAGAACAGAATGAATGCTGGAGAGGATCAGTGAACAATTTCTTGACAAATTATTGAAAGATGTGAAAGCACGGAAGGTCAAGGAGGAGGATCTACAGAACAGCTCTCACTGAAGCAATATTAAAACATGAGGTGTTCTGAAGAAGAGTTCAGAAATCCAACCACCTTTCACAAACATGCCTTTTAATTTAATTAGTCTGTTCTTTATCGACTAAAGTACAAGACAATTTAAGGGAGTCTGGTATAACTATATTCCTTATCAGTGTTATATTTCTTTACTAACTAAGGGGCATAGCTGTTACCATGTGATTTCGCACACGCTAGCCTGTGATAACAGTTAATGTGCATACTCAACAGAAAGGATAGAATTTACACTGCGCTATCTGCTTAGCGCATGACAAGAAGGGAAATGGATGGTGTAGGGGCAGAGCATGGGTATGTCTATGCATCAGAGTTAGTGCAGCCAATGATTGTGCATTCGCAGTCAATGCTGCAGATAGTGTGGGTGCACTTAATGGCACTTCAATGGGTGGTAAGTTCATCTGTGCTGCCACTGGCGGACGTTAGGGTCCAAATCAGTGTGGTATCTGCTGCAGTCATGCTTGTACATGCCCTTAACAAGTAATGCATACGTTTTACATATATTGCACGTTGATATCTCCCATTAATGTTTGATACCCGCAAAACCCTAGAGTGCTTTAGTAAACATACCCCTGCGCAGGGCCGGTGCTACCACCCTTGCCACCCCTCACTGGGACTTACAATAGCAGCAATGGCCTGAAACAGCCCTGTGGCACTTATATCTGCCCCAACCAATGCCCAATGCTGAGTTCCTGTTTGCAATGGGGTGGAAGCAGCTTCCATCACACAAGGAAATGAGCATCGGTGGGGGCGGATGTGGACAACTCCATGGTGCTGAACTTTTAAGGTAAAGGTGCTGTTTAAGGACATTGCTGCTGCTGCTGCTGCTGAAAGTCCCAGAGAAGGGCAGCAGCAGTGGTAATGAGGACCAACCCGGGACCAGCCCGGAGGGGGAAGGGGGGGTGTGCACGAAGGATGAGGTTTGCCTAGGGTGCCTCATCTTTTGCCGGCCCTGCCCTTGACTCATGCAAAGATTCAAATTCAGATAAACAAGAGAGTTACTATGTTTCTCCGCGTTAACTGATATCACTTGTAGCCACAAGCTATAAAATGGGTGAAAGCTAAGAAAAACATTAGCAATTTAATGCACAGCTTTATTAATTAGCAAAAGCAAAGCTGAAAATATGAGATGACGAAAGCATAGTTACTCACCTGTAGCAGCTGCTCTCCATGAATAAGTCCTCACGTATGGGTAACATCACCAACAGAGCCCCACATGGATCACTTCCCAGCTTCCAAAGGAAGCTTTTGGGAGGTATGGCGTGCATGCGCACCTGCCTTCCCTATCTGCCGCCGCCATATTCTCCAGTATGATCACAAAGCAGGAGTCAAAGAGGCTCACACGTTCGTTACTGGCTCGCAACCAATATCTGTCCATAGCGACAAAACTGAAACAGCAAATCAGAAGACATGGAACCGGAATGCCTGCATCACATACAGACTTACACCTGTTCCAATATCCAACCTGGGACCACAGAGTACATCATCCAACACTTCTAACTCAACTTACATAAAATGTACATCTATTAATTCACGCTCAGTCAGAAACAAAATACCTGTTATCAGGAGCGGTTCTATAATGAGGTGGAGTGAGGCGTGCGCCTCAGGTGGCAAAATTTTTGGGAGGGCAAAAAATGCCCCCAAATCAGCCACCTCACTCTGCTTTCTATTGTACAAAAAATTAAACCTAAATGGACTAGCCGCTGTCACCTCCACCTCCACTTCACCTGGCACCGGCAGAATCACCTTCATGCCCACTCTACCCCAGATCAGAGGGAAAGCTCGCTCTTGTGACTCAGCACGCTTTTAAGTCCCTGCTGGTTCTATCCCCCCCGACATGAACAGCATCATCTGAGGGGGCAGGACACATCAGGGTCTTGGCAAGCATGCCAGACTTGCAAGAGCCAGCACATTTGCTTTCAAAGTTGATGGTTCATTGCTGCTGCTTGTCCAACTCTTGAGGAACCATTCATGTGGCTGAAGAACACAGCTTAGGTGATCCGCTAGGCTGTTTGTCTCGCCAGGAAAATGCGTCGCCCTGCGATCCATGCTATGGAGCAGGGCAAACTTCCCGAGGCAGACCACATCCCAACACAGGAGGTCTGAACCCATTCCCCTCTGCTTGTTCACATAAAATATTGCAACCTGGTTGTCTGTCTGGATCAGGGCCAACAGATGAGTTTGAAAGACACAGAGAGCATTTGCGATGGCCCAGAGCTCAAGGAACTCGATTTCATGGAGACTTTCGCTTTCGGACCACAGGCTCTGGGTGCGGAGACCATCCAGGTGTATGCCCCAGTCGAGCTTGGAGGCATCCGTCATGAGCAGCCTGCAGGGTGCTGCTGGTTGGAATGGAAAGCCCTGATGCAAATTGCGGGCATGAGCCAACACATCAGAGACTGAGCGAGGAGGAGCAGTGACCACTACCCTGTTGCGCAGGCAGCCCGAGGCTTGCTGCCATTGCATTCACAAGGTCCACTGAGCCTGCTGCATGCAGAGGTGAGCCTGAGGAATGACATGAACCACGGCTGCCATGTGACTGAAGGCTCTCAACAGCCCATGGGCTGTGGTGAAGCGCTGGGACTGCAATGCACTCATGACCTTGATGAGATGCTGCAGGTGGTCCATCAGCAGGAAAGCTCTCGTCTGAGTGGTATTGAGGAGGGCCCTGATTAACTCCAATTATTGTACCAGCTGGAGGTGCGAATTCGGATACTTGACCATGAAGCAGAGGCCTTCGAGCCCCTAAAAAAGGTGAGCTTGGTGGACTGCTGTACACTGCTATGTGTAGGACCTTTTACGAGCCAATCATCCAGGTACGGGAAGACAAAGACTCCCTCGGGTCTCAAGGAAAAGTGGCTACTGCCGCCATGCATTTTGTGAAGATCCCGGGGGATGTGGCCAACCCGAAGTGTAGTACCTGGTACTGGTAGTGCTGGCAGGTCAGCACGAACCAAAAGTAATGCCTGTGATACAGATGGTTCAGAATATGCGCATATGCATCCTTCAGATCTAAGAAGCAAAGTCAGTTGTTTCATAGGAGGAACGGGAGCAGAGTCCCCAGTGAGACCATTTTGAACTTTTCGTGCATCAAGAACCAGAGGTTTCACAGATCTTCTTGGGGACTAGCAAGTATCTAGAGTAAAAGCCCTGCTCGATCTGTGCCAGAGACACTAGCTTGATGGCGAGGTCACCAGCAGGGCCATGACCTCGGTCTGCAGGGGGTTCCGGTGTGCAGGGTCCATGGGGTACTCCATGGGACTGTAAGGACATGGCAGCTAGGTGAAATGCAACCAATAACTGATCTGGATGATCTGCAGCATCTAGGTGTCCAAGGTGACCGGAGGCCACCAGTGGGCAAGCCCCCCCCCCCAACCCACCTGCAGGGGGGAGGGATCTTAGACAGCAATGGACTGGCTGTGCTCCTGAAGACCCCATCTAAAACCCCACCATGGCTCGGGCTGGGGGGAGGGCTGTACCTTTGGAGTATTCTCCCTTTGCGGAGAGTGGGAAGCCTGGGCCTTAGGCTGCACTTACAGCTGGGACGAAAAGTACCCCCATGGGTGTGAAAGGAAAGCTTTCTTGGTTGATGTTTTCTTCCACAGCGGTTCCGCAGTCTTAATGAAGAGCCTGGTGAGGGTGACCTGCTCCTTTCCCAGCTCTTTGGCCTTTTCCTTTATGGACTTACCGAAGAGGTTTTCACCCCGACAGGGGATGTTGGCGATCTTGTCCTGGACCCACTGCTCCAGGTCAGAGGACTGCAATCAGGCCATCTGCCGTGCAGCGATCCCTACAGCCACCACCTTACCAGGGTTATTAATAAAGCTGCTTTGGATTCATAGAGGTGTCTCAGCTTCATCTTGCTACTGCTGTACCCATGTATGTTTGGTAGGCCAGGATCCGTGCTATTAGCATGGAACCCTGGAAGCACCTCCTCCCGAGGCAGTCCAGGGTCCGCATTTCCCGTGTGGGCGGCACTGAGGAGTACGTCTTGGCACTCTTTACCCGATTCAAGGCAGAATCGACCACAATGGAATTGTGGGGTAACTGAGGCTTTTGGATGTGGTACAGAGAATCAAGCCGGCAGCTCCCACAGCTGCAGAAGCAGCCTCTGCAAGACATGGTGGATGGGAACAGTCACCACCTCATGAAGGGCCGAGGGGTATTGGAGGAGTTCCAGGTCCTCCAGCTTCATTTCCTCTTCCGATTCCAGAGAAAAAGACTACAAAAAGGGACTGCTACATCTGCAGAGAGATCTGCAATTGTAAGTATTTACTTATGGGAATATTTCTAAATCTTGGTGAAAAAGGAATTCTTTAGATTAAAGCTGATTAATCTGTGAATCCAGTGTATTTGTTAAATCAGTCAGGGTCTAGTATCAGCAAAGAGCTTTTAGTTAATTTAAAAACTCAACAGGTAGCTTTCTGGTTAAATTTAGAACCCAGCAGAGAGCTTCTAGTTTAAACTTAATACTCAGTCAGGGCCTAGCAGCAGCAAAGAGCTTTCAGTTTACATTTAAAACACAGCAGAGAACTTTCTGGTTAAATTTAGAACACAAGACACCCTCTATCCAAGCAAGTCTATGTGAATCACCCAGGAAATTGGTCACAGATTAACTTAGAAGCACAGGACAAGGTACTATATAGCAGCCAGCTTTTAATAAGTCTTCTTTCCCTCTCTCCCTCCCCGACACCCACCCACTCACCCTTTGGATAATCGTAGCTTTATAGGTGCTTAAACCTCTTAAAGGAAAGGAGGTGCCACATTCACTCTCAGGTGCAGCTGTTTATCCTCATCAGGCATACATTAAGGACCTGAGATTAATTAAGATTCAGGTGAACAAAGTACATTAAACACATTAGGTATAGTTTTATTAGTATAAGTATGCCCAGCAACCCTTAGTAAGTAAAGAACTTAAATACTTAAACACAACCTTAAAACTAAGATGCAGACAGCAGTCCAGCAGCGAGATGGGGGTTTTCCAGTCTTTTGCATTGAGTGTCACATGTATGATTTTCTCCCAGTTGGTGAGAGGTCTTATATGTGCACTAGGTGCAAGGAGCTCTTTGCTCTCAGGGAACGAGTCCGATGGAGGAAATAAGGAAGACAGAGAGGTACATAGACAAGACATTCAGGGATATAGTACTGAAGTCCCACCTCCAGTCTGGCAGCATCCCTGTTGCCATGGAGGAGAGAGGTCACGTGACAGGAGAGCATCACCCTGGTATGGCAGGAAGTGATCCTGTAGCTAGGACCTGTCCTCCAAGTGATATAAAACCCTCTCGCACCGAGGAGGTTTTTCCAGGACCATGTGCCCATGAGGGAAGGGTTAGGACAGTTGTTATAGTTGGTGATTCGATCAGTAGGCATGTAGATAGCTGGGTGGCTGGTGGATATGAGGATCGCCTGGTAACATGCCTGCCTGATGAGAAGGTAGCAGACTTCATGCGCCACCTAGACAAGGTCTTAGATAGTGCTGGGGAGGAGTCTGCTCTCGCGGTACACGTCGATACCAATGACATAGGAAAGTATGCTAAGGAGGTTCTGGAAGCTAAATTTAGGCTTTTAGGTAGGAAGCTGAAATCCCAAACTTCCAGGGTAGCATTCTCCAAAACACTTCCCGTACCATACGCAGGACCCAAAAGGCAGGCAGTGCTCCGGAGACTCAATGCGTGGATGAGATGATGGAGCAAGGAAGAGGGTTTTGGATTTGTTAGGAACTGAGGAAAATTCTGGGGAAAGGAGAGGCTCTTCCAAAGGGAAAGGCTCCACCTTAACCGGGATGGAACCAGGCTGCTGGCATCTGTAGCATCAAGTATGAAACAATATCATGCAAAAAGACTACAACGCTCCTTGAACAAACCCCACGAGCTTTTCCAAATTGTGAAATCTCTAGCAAAAGAGCCATCTCAAGAGAACTTACCCTACCCAGACTCACAAGAATATGCTTATTACTTGCGTAAGAAAAGTAATCAGCTTGCCCACACTGCTAAGCCCCCCATACCAGCCAGCCTACCTTTCTCCATCCCACAACCTCCTCTTGGTCATTTCTTGAGTGGGTCCCAACACACTATCACATCATTTTCTACTCCATTTGACAGAGTCATTCAAGACACTATCCTAAACATAAACACTACAACAGCACACTCCGATCCGTGTCCAGCTCCCTGGATAAAGGCCCTGCGTGCCGAGCTCAGCCCATTCCTATCCAAATTGATTGATGTATCATTCTCTACTGGAACATTTCCTCGAAGCCTGAAACAGACGGCTATCAGACCACTCCTAAAAAACAGTAAGTTGGACCCTTCGATGATGGAATCCTACAGGCCTATCTCCAGCATACCTCTCCTATCGAAAATCATTGAAAAGATTACCCAACGCCAATTACAAGATCACATAGATACTAATGCACCCCTGCATCCCTGCCGCATGGATTTCGCGAAGCACATGGTGTTGAAACATTATTCACAACCTTATTCAACACCATAACCTTAGGTCTCGATAACATCAGACAAGGCTTTGCACTGATCTTCATGGACATTGCTGCCGCATTCGACACCGTAGACCACAAAGTTCTCCTGCTACGCCTCAGAGAGAAGGGAGTTCAAGCTTCAGCTTTGTCATGGTGCGCTTCATACCTCACTGATTGCTGGCAACATGTCCGTTCTGGCCCCTCCAACTCCGATTCATTCCCCCAAACTAAAGGTGTTCCACAGGGCTCATCTCTATCCGCCTTGCTATTCAATGTCTATATGCAATCCATTTGTGATCTCATCCAATCATTTAATATCAACTGCCTGGTCTATGCTGACGACGTCTTGATGTACATGCCAATTTCGACAGAACATCTTGAACTATCCCCACTTATCAGATGTTTTGACGCTGTCACAGACTGGCTAAATGCACAAATGCTTAAGTTAAATTTCAAAAAAACAGAAGCCCTCTTCAGTAAACCAGGAATTCGGCTTTTACTCCACCCTGTCTATCAAGGTTCGCGACGCAGAGATCATATGCAAGACTACAGTAAGATACCTAGGTGTAACGCTTGATCAGCAACTTAATATGAAGGCTCATATCAAAAACATAAACAAAGTCGGGTGTACCATAAAATCCGGACCCTCCGCAATCTGCGTCAACTGTTAGAACCTGATGACTTCCGAACTGTCTTTCAGGCCCTAATAATGCCTCACTTTGACTATGCCAATGCGATCTTGTATGGTCTACCTAAGTGCACGACTAACCCCTTACAACTTGCAATGAATTCAGCTGCAGAATCCTTCATGGAGCCTCAAGAAGTTCTCATATTACCCCAATACTAAAACAATTGCACTGGCTACCCATACAAGCCAGGATCTCATTCAAGATCCTAATTATGACCCATAAAGCCATCAATAAATACCCTGCTACTGCCATTACTGATCTAATTTCAATCACACCTCCCAATCGAGCAAGGAGATCGAATGCCGCAAATACTGTCATATTACCTAAGGCAAGCACGAAGTGTTCTCAATTCACTAGATCCAGAGCCTTCTCCTTCTTTGCTCCATACTGCTGGAACGCACTACCAGCAACTATCAGAACCATCAGTGAAACTCTCCAATTTAGGAAGGCACTGAAACGGCACCTCTTTCTTCATCACTACGATGATGCAATCTTCTCCCCACACTCACCCACTCTCACATCTCAATGCAGCACCTCAAACTCATGCACGTCACATTCCCAGACTGATCACTCACAATCACACCTTCCCCTCCAACCACCATGAGAAACTTATGCAGTGCCGCATAACTCATTATATTGTTGCATAGACTGTATTTATTCATCGTGTCTCCTTGTTAAGGGACTGGTTATTTATACCCTATTTTACCTGTTATACCTGCTTAATGCATACCCAAGTTTAATTTTCCTGTTTAATGTATACCCAAGTTATTATACCTGTTTCACTGTAAGCACAAATCACGAAATTGAGATGTGAAACTCTTTTATGTTCATTGTAAACCGCACTGATGTCGAATAGCGCGGTATAAAAGAGACTGCAAATAAATAAATAAATAAATAAATAAAATTAACCTTTAAAAAGGAGATAGAGCAGCTTTTAAACTAGATAATAGGGGAAAGCCGACAGTCACCCAAGAGCGCATGGTTCAGAAAAATGTATCCTTGAAGGGTACTACCAAAAGAATGAAGTTAAGGCATATCAGCAGAGAGTTCCAATAAAGACAAAAGTAGCCCAAATGCCCTTGAGTAGAGAGCATATAGAGCTTAAAAATTCCAAATTACCCCTGCCTACTGATAGCCAGATTAATATGAATAAAATACTGCATCTAAAATGCTTGTATATAAATGCTAGAAGTCTAAAAAATAAGATGGGAGAGTTATTTTTTTTATTTATTTTATTTATTTTATTTTACAGTTTTTATATACCGCGCTCTTTGGTATCAGCGCGGTTTACAGATAACAAATTTCGCATTAGAACAGTCCTTTGCTTACATTATAACAGTGTCTTTTGCTTACATTATAACAGGGTCAGTAACTTGGAGACAACATGGTAAATTATATACAAGCTATATACAGAAAGATAAATTACCTCTGGAAATTTACAGTTAAATTGGGTCATAAATTTGGGTGTGCAGTTAGAATATATAGCACTAAATGAGAGGTTAAATATGATTGGTATCTCAGAGATATGGTGGAAGGAACATAAGAACATAAGATATGCCATACTGGGTCAGACCAAGGTCCATCAAACCCAGTATTCTGTTTCCAACAGTGGCCAATCTAGGTCATATGTACCTAGCAGTTTCCCCAAGGGACACAGGTTCCACAATGCTTGTATTGGTTCAAGCATTGACATCCTGGGTCCCTTCTTAATAATGGTTTATGGACCTTTCCTCCAGGAACTTGTCCAAACCTTTTTTAAACCCAGCTACACTAACAGCCTTTACTACATCCTCCGGTAACAAATTCCAGAGTTTGATTACACGTTGAGTGAAAAAAAATTTTATTTTATTATTCTTAAATATTTTAACCTGTAGCTTCATTGAATGTCCCCTAGTATATCAATAATCTGATAAGGTAAACAATCGATCTACGTTTACCCGTTCCACTCCGTTCATTAATTTATAGACTTCTATCATATCTCCCCTCAGCCGTCTCTTTTCCAGGTTAAAGAGCCCTAACCTTTTTAGCCTTTCTTCATAGGAGTATCCTTCCATCCCCTTTACCATTTTTGGTGGCTCTTCTCTGAAACTTTTCTAAAATTGCTATATCCTTTTTATGATACGGCGGCCTGATTTGCACACTATATTCAAGGTTCGGTCTCACCATGGAACGATATAGAGGCATTATAATATCTTTTGTTTTATTTCCATTCCTTTCCTTATCATACCTAGCATTCTATTTGCTCTCTTGGCCGCTGCTGCACACTGGGCCGAGGGTTTTAACATGGTATCCACAATGACGCCTAAATCTTTTTCCTGGGTGGTGGTTCCTAATGTGGAACCTTGCATTGTGTAACCATAGTTTGGGTTGTTCTTCCCTAGGTGCATAACCTTGCACTTGTCCACATTAAATTTCATCTGCCATTTTGATGCCCAGTCTTCCAATTTATCAAGATCCTCTTGCAATTTTCCACAATATCTTGGGTTTTAACAACTTTAAATAGTTTTGTGTCATCTGCAAATTTGATAACCTCACTCGTTATTCCACTTTCCAGGTCATTTATGAATATGTCAAAAAGCAGCGGACCCAGCACAGATCCCTGGGGTACACCACTATTCACCTTCCTCCATTGGGAAAATTGGCCATTTAGCCCTACCCTCTGCTTTCTATCTTTTAACCAGTTCCTGATCCACAATAGTATACTGCCTCCTATCCCATGACTCTTTAGTTTTGCCAAAAGTCTCTGATTAGGGACCTTGTCAAAGGCTTTCTGAAAAGTCCAGATACACAATATAAACCGACTCACCTTTGTCCACTTG
Source organism: Ichthyophis bannanicus (assembly GCA_033557465.1). Lineage (NCBI taxonomy): Eukaryota > Metazoa > Chordata > Amphibia > Gymnophiona > Ichthyophiidae > Ichthyophis > Ichthyophis bannanicus. Next base: position 274,075,993 of record CM066040.1, on the reverse strand, counting down.
ATTATTCACTCCTTCAAAAAAACATAACAGATTAGTAAGACAAGATCTTCCTTGTCTAAAGCCATGTTGGCTGTCTCCCATTAGGTCATGACTATCTACTTGCTGAGTAATTTTATTCTTTATGATGGTTTCTACCATTTTTCCCGGTACTGAGGAGGACAACCAGTGTGACACTGTGATACCTGGGTACAAACTATATCATAAAGATAGAGCAGATCAAATTGGTGGAAGGGATGCGCTCTATGGTAAAGAGGGCATTCAGTCACAAAGGATTAAAGTTTTGCAGGAAACAAAATTCACTGTAGAATCTCTATGGATTGAAATTCCATGAAAAAAGGGGAAGGCGATGGCAGTGGAAGTGTACTATCGAATGCCTGGCCAGAATGATCAAATGGATGATAAAATGGTCAAAGAAATCAGGGAAGCTAAGAAAAGTTACAGCACAGTAATAATAATGTGTGATTTCAATTACCTCGGTATCGACTGGGTCAGTGTCATGGCAGGACATGCTAGGAAGATAAAGTTTCTAGATGAAATAAATGACTGCTGTTTGGAGCAGTTGGTTCATGAACTGACCAGAGGGGAAGCCATTTTGGACCTAGTCCTTAGTGGAACACCAGATCTAGTGCAAGAGATAAGGGTGTTGGGGCCACTTGGCAATAGTGATCATAGCATGATCGCTTTTGATTTAATAAATGGAGGAGGGAGGATAAGGAAACCCACAGTACTACCTTTTAACTTTCAAAAGGGAGACTATGATAAAATGAGGAAAATAGTTAAGAAAATACTAAAAGGAGCAGTTGCAAAGGTTAAAGATTTACATCAAACTTGGATGTTGTTTAATAATACTATCTTGGAAGCCAGACCAGCTGTATTCCACGCTTTAAGAAAAGTGGAAGGAAGTCCAAAAAACTGCCAGTATTGTTTAAAGGTGAGGTTAGAGAGGCTGTTGTTGCCAAAAAAAAGTATCTTTCAGGAAATGGAAAAAAGGAGCCAAATGACAAAAACTGGAAACAACACAAGCACTGGCAAGTTAGATGCAAGGCATTGATAAGGCAGGCAAAGACAGAATTTGAGAAAAAGCTTGATGGAAGCAAAAACATATAATAAAGACTTTTTCAAGTGCATTTATAGCAAAAAAACTATAAGAGCCAGTTGGGCCATTTGATGATAGAGGGGCAAAAAGGGCACTAAGAGGGGACAAGAGCATAGCAGAGAGACTGAATGAATTCTTTGCTTCATTCTTTACTGAAGAAGATGTAAGGATGTTACATGACTGAAATGGTATTTAAAGGTGATGCTGCAGAAGAATTAAAAGAAATATTGATACACCGGGTAGATGTATTACAACTATTTGATAAACTGAAGAGCAGCAAATCACCTGGACTGGATGGTATACATCTGAGAGTGTTGAAAGACCTGAAATATGAGATTGCAGACCCACTATTAGTAATCTGTGAACTATCATTATAATCATTTATAATACCTGAAAATTGGAGGATGGCCAATGTAACACCACTTTTTAAAAAGGGTTCTAGGGGTGATCCGGGAAACTACAGACCGGTGAGCCTGACGTCAGTACCGGGAAAAATGGTAGAAACCATCATGAAGAACAAAATTACTGAACATGTAGATAGTCATGGCTTAATGGGAGACAGCCAACATGGCTTTAGCCAAGGAAGGTCTTGTCTTACTAATCTGTTATGTTTTTTTGAAGGTGTGCATAAACAGGTAGACAAAGGTGAGTCAGTTGATATAGTGTATCTGGACTTTCAGAAAGCCTTTGACAAGGTCCCTCATCAGACGCTTTTGGTAAAATTAAATAGTCATGTGATAGGAGGCAGCTTACTATTGTGGATCAGGAACTGGTTAAAAGACAGAAAGCAGAGGGTATGGCTAAATGGCTAATTTTCCCAATAGAGAAAGGTGAATAGTGGAGTATCCCAGGGCTCTGTGCTGAGTCCGTTGCTTTTTAACATATTCATAAATGACCTGGAAATGGGAATAATGAGTTAGGTTATCAAATTTGCAGATGACACAATACTATTTAAAGTTGTTAAAACCCATGAAGATTGTGGAAAATTGCAAGAGGATCTTGATAAATTGGAAGACTGGACATCCAAATGGCAGATGAAAATTAATGTGGACAAGTGAAAGGTTATGCACCTAGGAAAGAATAACTCAAACTATACTTACATGATGCAAGGTTCCACATTAGGTACCACCACCAAGGAAAACGTTTTAGGCGTCATCGTGGATAACATGTTAAAACCCTCCACCCAGTGTGCAGCAGTGGCCAAGAGAGCAAATAGAGTGCTAGATATCATAAGGAAAGGAATGCAGAATAAAACAAAGGATATTATAATGCCTTTGTATCGTTCCATGGTGCGACCACACCTTGAATATTGTGTGCAATTCTGGTCGCCGTATCTAAAAGGATATAGCGTTATTAGAAAAGGTTCAGAGAAGAGCCACAAAAATGGTAAAGGGGATGGAAGGATACCCCTATGAAGAGAGGCCAAAGAAGTTAGGGCTCTTCAACCTGTATCGGAGGGGAGGCCAAGGGGAGATATGATAGAGGTCTATAAATTAATGAATGGAGTGGAACGGGTAAACATAGATCGATTATTTATGCCTTCAAAATATAGAAAGACTAGGGGACATGCAATGAAGCTACAGGGTATCCTATTTAACACTAATAAGAGAAAATGTTTTTTCACTCAACGTGTAATCAAACTCTGGAATTTGCTACTGGAGGATGTAGTAAAAGCTGTTAGTGCAGCTGGGTTTAAAAAAGGGTTGGAAAAGTTCCTGGAGGAAAAGTCCATAAACCATTAATTATTAAAGGGGACCCAGAATATCCACTGCTTGACCCAATACAAGCATTGTGGAAGTTGTGTCTTTTGGGGAAACTGCTAGGTACTTGTGACCTAGATTGGCCACTGTTGGAAACAGGATACTGGGCTTGATGGATCTTAGTCTGACACAGTATGGCATATCGTATGTTCTTATGTATAGGGGCTGCACATGGATTTTCTCCTTGTACTCCCCTCGCAACGTGGCCGCGTTACTCCCAGGTAACCCTGGACATAAATCTATCTGTTCCTGTGGCGTTTTGCGCTGCGGGCACTCGCCGAAGCAGCACGCCCAAGGAGCAGGCCAAGCTCCTTTGGGCGACTCCAGGGGTGACCATCAACACCACAGAGTAACCCTGTTGTACATCCACTGCATAATCCAACCTTCGGGCTCTGACCTCCCTCCACCACCTCACGGGTAAGTTCTTCACCTTTTCACTTCTGTTTTCCCTTCTTCTCACATGCTCAGGCTCTCATCAGGGCCCCATGTCCTTTATCCCGGTCCATTGTGGCTGGCACCCTGTCCATGCCCAACTCCTTTCTTCACTCCTAGCACATCCGTTTGTACTAGGAACCCAGCCAATCTCCTCTATTGCTCCTCCATGCCACCTGTATCCTCTTCCCTGTCTCCCTCTTATGCACACAGCCCCCTGATGTCCCCATCTTCCCTCATGCTAGCTCTTCTCAACTGCCGGTCATTACGCTCTAAGTCTCTTCTCATCCACGATCTCTTGCTTCTCCATACACTCGATGCCCGTTTTCTCATCGAGACCTGGCTCCGAGATGGGGAGGAACTTCTTCTCAACCTCTTCCTTCTCCCTGGTTACTCTGCCTCATCCATCTCCCAGCAGAGCCGCAGTGGCGATGGTGTAGCAGCTCTTCACCGTTCCTCCCCCTCTCTCAGAGAAGTCTCCTCATCTGCACTCCACTATCCTTAAGCCTTTCTGCTTCAACTGGACTGCACCCCTCCTTTTTACTTTCTCCTTATTTATGCCCCTCTATCCCTCCCATCCCACCTCTGGGATTTCTTTCTCCTATACCCATATTCCATCTTCTAATTCTTGGCAACTTCAATCTTTACTTGGACTCTCTCCCTCCTGTTCTCGTAATGCCTTGTTCCTTTCTCTTCTTGCCGACCTCTCACTCCATCAACATGTCTGCTGTCCCACCCACTCAGCTAGCTGCATCCTTTGACCTTATCTCCTCTTCTCAGTCCCCTACCCTTTTCCTTGCTGGTATTTCAAATTTCCAAGTTCCCTGGTCTGATCAGTTTTGCCTTCTGTTCCCTTCCTTGCCTTGTTTCTCCCTCCCTATCTCAGCCTCCGGCTGACCCTCCTCCCCCTTCCACCTTATTTGTCATATCTCTACCCTTAGAGTGGTCTGCTACATATGAATGGGACATCCCTAAATACCGTCATCTGAACCAAGTCCCTCCCAGACACCTACCAGATCCTCTGGCTCATTCAACCGACCTCCCCCAGACCTTTATACCTTCTCAATCTCAACAGGACCAATAAGCTCATTTGCCCTCTTCTTTATGAACTCTGTGAGCACTTCAGATAACATTTGTCCCTCTCTCTGAGGAAGCTATCTAGAGGTACCCTTAAACGACAGGCAACCCAATGGGCCAGTACCTATGCCACTCCACAATCATGGCAAATTTACATACCATCACACACCTCTTGTTAGCTACAGCCCTTTTTACTCACCCTTATCACTTAATCACTATGCTTTAATCCAAGCCCTGGACACATTCCCAGAATTCATGGCATGGTGACCCCTGCATAAGATGCCCTTCCCTAAGGCTTAGGAGCAGAACACACTGCCATCTTGTGTACATTCCACTTAGCGAAAATACAGCACCAAAATATAAACCCTCCTTTCTACCCAAATCCATACCTCTAAAGGGGATGCTCATAAATGCCCATTCAGCCAGGAATAAGATTAAGATCCTTTATGACTACATTATGGAATTCAATCTAGATTTTATGTGCCTAACAGAAACCTGGATTGCTGAAACAGATTCCATCTTTATTAATCAACTGAGACCTCCTAATTATTTTATTTTATTTATTTAGTAGGGCTTATATACCACTTTTCACCAGGTCAAAGCGGTTTACATTGAACCAACTTCAGATTACATATAACATCCTACTATGTATAAAACTATGTACATGGAACATGATAATTATATACATTATACTATATGACATCTTTAACTGCTCTTGGGCATGCCACAGAGGTGGTGATGTTGCTATTATTACAAGAAGTAACTTACAATTCACTCCTATCTCCATCTCAAGTTCCGAAGACCTAGAACTAATCATTATCTCAAACAAATGTATGTCCTTATGCCTTACTACAGTCCTCCCGACTCAAGCAACGATGAGTTAGCTGCACTTACTGAAGTGATCTACACTTATAACCCCCCTAACTGTCCGCTCACACTCATGGGTAATTTAAACCTGGCCTCGACCCCGCATAACATAGCAGGTGCCTTCCTAGATACCATGGAGCATCTTAATTACAAACAAATCATTCAACTCCCAACTCATGTGAAGGGAAACACTCTGGACCTCATCTTTATCCCATCTCACCTCCTGGATGACTTCTCACTGCAAGACCCCCTACTAGAGCAAGTCTCCTGGTCAGATCATTATACCATCACATTCCAACTTCCTTCTACACAACCCTCTTCTACCAACAACCATGAGAAAATACCCTGCTGCTGCTTCAAATCCTTTGACAAGTCCTCCTTTCTAGACAACATCATCCCTGGACTAACTACAAACTCCACTGACCTGGACTTCATTGTCGATAAGTGCCAGGAGGTCATCAACAAAAATGTGGCTGCACTGCCCTCTACGACATCACAATCCAACCAATGACAATACCCCACATGGTACACATTTGTGCTTAAAGCTCAAAAATATGCTCTAAGAAAATACGAATGCCAATGGAGACACACACTCAAAAACACAAAGATAAATACCTATCAAACTTATACAATTATTGGACTCAAGTTAATAAAGCCAAGCAAACCTATGACACACATCTAATTATGAAAACCCTCAACAAACCCAGGGAACTGCTAGATTTAGTAAAATCCCTATCAAATGCTCATGCACAACCTGCTCCTACCACCACTCCAAGTTTGCAAGAATTTGCCAATCATTTCCAGTCAAAATCCATTCAACACCCCCAGAACAAGTACCTCTGACAATCCAATTCCCCCCATCCCTGGAAACCTCCTCCATTCCTTTAGTCCAATCTCTTGGATAACATTGAGAATATAATCCACAGCCTAAATACAGCCACATCACCACTAGACCCTTGCCCAGTGAGCTGGATCAAGCTATCAAGAGCAGAGCTGACCCCATTTCTGTCAAGAATGTTTGCCTCTCCTTCAGCCAAGGTTACTTTCCTACTAACCTGAAGACTGCATCAATACGGCTTCTTCTAAAGAATCCTAAATTAGATCCAACTATGGTAAGCTCATACAGACCAATTTCAAGCCTACCCTTTCTATCTAAAATACTGGAAAAGGTAGTTCTCCTTCAGATGCAAGATCATATCAACACAAATGCACCACTCGACATTCACCAACATGGTTTCCGACCTGGACATGGCATTGAAATTTCACTTATCTCACTTATGGACACACTCTGGAAAAGTGTTGAAAACTCGAAGCAAGGATTTATCCTGGTGTTTCTGGATACAGTAGCTGCCTTTGGCACTATCTGTCACAAAATCCGCTGTTCATGCAATCTGGTCTTAACACCTCCGAACCCTACACGCAAAACCATGGTGTTCCCTGGGGATCCTCCCTATCTGCTTTATCATTCAATATATATATTCAACCAATTTGTGACATCATTCATGGTCATAATGTCTTCTACCACCTATATGCAAATGACATTATGATCCTCGCACCCTTCTCCAACTTGCAGACGGCTTTCTCTCCACTAACAAACTGCCTTGAAGCAACAGCACAATGGCTGTCTGACCAATGCCTTGCCATCAATTACAAAACGACGGAGGTACTCTTTATAACAAAAGACCACTCATTCTCCCCAACAGCATCAATAAAAATCAATTACGCAGAGTTAGTTGTAAAAACAGAGGTGCGCTTCCTTGGCGTCACCCTTGATCAATACCTCACTTTCCAATCTCACATCAGAAAAATTACTCAAACCAGCTACAATAAGAGTTCTTCACCACCTCAGACCTCTCCTTCAAACACATGACTTTTGAACAGTATTCCAGGCATTGATATTACCAGAATTTTGACTTCTGCAATGCCATCCTGCAAGGGCTACCATAAAGCTCCCTTCTCCCACTGCAACTTGTCCAAAATGCTGCTGTACATCTACTTGCAGGTGCATCCAGGTCCTGTCACATAATACCTATACTAAAGACTTACACTGGCTTTCTGTCCAGCCACGCATCAAGTATAAAATACTTATAAAAACATTCAAAGCCAACCATAGCTTGACCACTTTCTACCTACAGCATTTGCTACAAAGACCTCCAGATAACAGGCTCAGAAGAGCAACCACCCAAAACAAGCTTGTACTACCCCCAAAAGATGACAAAGCGGAACCAATCAACCTGTGCTAGATCTTTCTCACTTTATGTCCCTCCCTTCCGCAAAATATTAGAATCACCTCTGATCTATCGACATTCTGCAAGAGGCACCACCTAAAGTATAATGAACGAGCTATGTACCTTACCCTGTTCAACTGTTGTGCAATAGCTATCATGTTTCTTAAAGGAAATGTTACTTAGTATCTCCCAATCATGTTCCCACTATGCTACAATGTTACTTTACTTTGCACTAGTTAAATTGTACCATGTTTCCAATGTTCTCTTTAAAGATGGGTTTATATTCTATGTAAACAGCATTAATCAGTGGAAATGCAGTATAGAAAACCTTTCAAATAAATAAATATTTATGATGATCCTTGCCAAAGCCAATGGATACTAAGTACCTTAGGCAAATATTCAGCTTTGTGTCTTCCCCGATTAACATTTTGGTAATCAGACTTAATAATAATGATCACTCCCATTCCACCGTTCTCACAACAATCATTTGAAAATTCCATTGAAATTTAATTCCTTTTTAAAATGCTCAGACACTAAGTAATGGGTGGTATATAAAATATTAACTAAACCTTAATTGGATATCAAGAGGTCAATGTTCAGTGGGGTGGCCAATGTAGAATGTTGAACAGATGCATTATCTATTTGAAGCAAAAAAACAAGTGAGACCACTTGGACTGAATGCAAACACATCCTTGGGGCTCTGTGGACAAACAAAGGCTGATTAGATAAAGCAAGGTAGCAGCAGGTGGGAACTCATGTGAATGTACAGTATAACCACGCTTAAAGCTTCTAGGAGGAGCTGGGAGAGGTTCCTGCGTGAGGTCTGTCTATAATATCACCAAGCACTTATCTTGTTTGTCCACAGAAAAAAGCATAGTTACTCACCTGTAACAGGTGATCTCTGGGAACAGCAGGAATTTAGTCTTCACATATGGGTATCGTCGGTACCGACGGAGCCTGCGCGGGAACACTCCCCAGCGTCCAATTAGAAAGCTTTTGGGAGCATCCCACAGCGCCTGCATGCTGCCTTCCTGCCTTTCCCAACTGCCTCTCTCCAGTTGAGTTTTAAAGCTGAGACAAAGAGAGAGAGAGGGAAAGGAAAGAGATAGAAAGATACAACTCCTAGGGGAGGTGGGTGGGTTGTGAAGACTAAATTCCTGCTATTCCTGGAGATCACCTGTTACAGGTGAGTAACTATGCTATCTCCAGGAACAAGCAGGAATGTAGTCTTCACATATGGGGACTCCCTAGCTTTAGATGCCAGGGAGAGAACCCAGAAGTTGTGTGTCCCTGAGATAGGGCTCCACTTCCCCCCATGGATCTCTGTCATCCAACCAGGGATGGAGGGTAGGAGTTGATTAGGTATGGAACAGGTGTTGGAGAACAGCCTGACCAGACAAGGTATCCCGGCGGGAGTCCTTGTCCAAGCAGTAATGGGCTGTGAAGGTATGAACCGAGGCCCAGGTGGCTGCTCGACAGATGTCGTCGATAGACACAGAGTGTAGATCAGCTATTGAAGCTGCCATGGCTCTCACATTGTGAGCTGTTACATGGCCCTCCAGAGGAAGATTCTTACTCTGACAGGCAAAGGAAATACACTGAGCAATCCAGTTTGACAGTGTTCTCTTGGAGACTGGAAGTCCCAAAAGAGAAAGATCAAATGCAACAAAGAGCTGAGAGGACTTTCTATGTTGCTGTGTTCTTTGTAAGTAAAAGGCTAAAGCTCTTTTACAGTCCAAGGTATGAAGATTCCTTTCTGCATTTGATGCATGAGGCCTTGGAAAGAACACAGGTAGGTAGACCGCTTGGTTTAGATGAAAAGGCGAGACCACCTTTGGCATAAAGTGTGGATGAGTCCTAAGGACTACCTTGTCATGATGGAACCTTGTATAAGGTGGATCAGTCACTAGTGCTTGCAACTCACTGATGCGACGTGCTGATGTGATTGCAATGAGAAAGATAACCTTCCAAGAAAGGAATTTCAAGGAGGTAGTAACTAAGGGTTCGAAAGGTGGCTTCATGAGCTGACCAAGAACCAAGTTTAAGTCCCATGCCACAGGTGGTGGCCTAATGGGAGGCTTAGTTAGCAGAAGGCCTCTCATAAATCTTGCTATAAGAGGATGGGAGGAAATAGGTTGTACATTTAGGGGCTTGAAAGAAGCTGCAATAGCACTCAAATGGACTCTCACTGAGTTAGTCTTAAGTCCTACATTGGATAAATGAAGGAGATACTCCAGTAATGATTCCAGGGGTACTGCAAGGGGGTTAAGACCCTTCTGTGAACACCATATGGTAAACCTTTTCCACTTGAAAGCATAAGAGCGTCTTGTGGAAGGCTTCATGGAAGCATAAAGGATATCCTTTACTGGCTGAGGAAGGTTAAGATCATGAAGATCTAGGCCTTCAGCAACCAAGCCCTGAGATGCAGAGACTGGGGATTGGGATGCCATAACATTCCGTTCTCCTGAGACAGGAGATCTGGAGCAGACCCTAACTCCAGGGAGGGAGCTTGAGAGAGATGTAGAAGCAGAGGGTACCACACTTGCCGTGGCCAATGTGGAGCTATGAGAATCATATGGCCTCTGTCTCTCTGAAGCTTGAATAGGGTTTTGGGAATTAGGGGAATGGGTGGAAAGGCATACAGGAAGTCTTGACCCCAGTAAAGGAGGAAAGCATCCCTGGTCTGAGAGCCCTGAGCCGGAATTCTGAAACAGAACCAGGGATGTTTGGCATTCCACGGACTTGCAAAGAGGTCTATGTCCGGGGTTCCCCAAATTTGAAAAATCGTGGCCACCTGGTCTGCATGCAGAGACCACTCGTGTGGAAGCAGAACTCGACTGAGTCTGTCTGCCCAAGAGTTTTGTATGCCTGGAAGATACACTGCCAAGAGATGAATCTGATGCTCTCTGGTGAGGGCCCACAGTCGCAAAGCTTTGTTGCAAAGTGACAGAGAGCCTGTTCCCCCCTGCTTGTTCATGTAGAACATGGCTACTTGATTGTCCGTATGAATGAGGACTGTCTTGTAGCTGAGCAGGGTGTGGAACACTCGAAGAGCAAGGAAGATTGCTCTGAGCTCCAAGAGATTGATATGTAGATGAGTCTCTTGTGGAGTCCAAGTGCCTTGGGTGGAGAGGTCTTGCAAATGAGCTCCTCAATCCATTGGTGAAGCATCTGTTGTGAGAGTTGCCTGGGGTAAGGGTTGTTGAAATGGGGACCCCAGCAACAGGTTCCGAGTGGACTGCCACCACTGGAGGGACAAAATAAGGCGACTTGTGTTTGCTATTTTGTCTGACAGGCACCCTGATGCCTGGGTCCACTGATTGGATAAAGTCCACTGGGCTGCTCTCATATGGAGGCGAGCATAAGGGACCACATGCACGGTAGATGCCATGTGACCTAGTAGCTGTAGCATTTCTCGGGCAGTGAGATGAGGTTTTAGCACTGCCTGAAAAGCTAACTGCACCATGCGAAGGCCATGGGCCTGGGGAAGATAGGCCCTTGCCCTTTTGGTATCCAGCAAGGCTCCTATGAACTCTAGAGACTGAGTGGGAGTTAGACTGGATTTTGGGACATTTATGACAAGACCCAAATACTGAAGGACACACATTGTGCAAGATAGGGAGGTCCTGGCCTCTGCTTCTGATAGGGCTCGAATGAGCCAGTCGTCTAAGTAGGGGAAGATGAATATCCCTAGAGTGCGGAGAAATGCTGCTACCACAGCCATGCATTTCGTGAACACTCTTGGTGCTGAGGCCAGGCCAAAAGGAAGCACCTTGTATTGGTAGTGCTTTCCTTGAAAAAGGAACCGAAGGAACTTCCTGTGAGTCGGGTGGATGAGAACATGAGTGTACACATCCTTGAGATCTAGAGAACAAAGCCAATCCTGACTCTGAAGGTATGGCAGCAGAGTTCCTAAAGAAATCATCTTGAATTTCTCTTTGAACAGGAATTTGTTCAATTCTCTGAAGTCCAAAATAGAAACATAGAAACATGATGACAGAAAAAGACCACAAGGCCCATCTAGTCTGTCCTTCCATAACAACAACTACAACAGTCCACTTTTTACCTTTAGAGATCCTCTGTGTTGGTCCCATGCTTTTTTTGAATTCAGTTACTGTCCTCATCTCTACCACCTCCACTGGGAGACTATTCCACGGATCCACTACTCTTTCCGTAAAGAAATATTTCCGCATATCGCTCCTGAATCTATCTCCCTTCACCCTCATCCCATGTCCCTCGTCGCAGAACTTGCTTTCAATTGAAAGAGGCTCTCTCCCTGAACATTTATGCCACGGAGGTATTTAAACATCTCAATCATATCACCTCTATCCCGCCTTTCCTCTAAGGTGTACATATTAAGATCCTTAAGTCTGTCCTCATATGCTTTATAATGAAGACCACTAATCATCTTAGTAGCAACCCTCTGCACCGACTCCATCCTGTTCACATCCTTTTGAAGGTGCGGTCTCCAGAATTGCACACCATACTCCAAATGAGGTCGCACCAAAGACTTATACAGAGGCATTATCACCTCCTTTTTTCTGCTAGCCATTCCTCTCCGTATGCACCCAAGCATCCTTCTAGCTTTTGCCGTCGCCTTTTCTACCTGTGGTAGGTCTGTATCCCCCTGTTTTCTTTGGAATAAGGAAATAGGGGGAGTAAAACCCTGTACCCTGTTGATGAATGGGTACCTCTTCTATTGCCCCTTGGGCAAGAAGCATAGTGACCTCCTGATCTAACAGGTTGATGAGAGAGGTCTGAGAATTGAACTGTCTTACCATGGTGGAAGGGGGCATGCACAGGAAGTGCAGCTTGTACCCCCTCTCTTACAATGGAGAGTGTCCACTGCTCTGCTGTTATCTGCTCCCACCTGGGGGCAAAGTGACATAACCTTCCTGGAATGGTGGAAGGCTCTGGTCCATTCAGGGCCAGGAAGGCTAAGTTCTCTAGATGAAAGTCAAAGGCCTTGTGGAGGCTGAGACGGTTGAGGCTTAGCAGTCTTTGCTTTCCTTTGTTTAGGTGGTTGCTGACCCTTCCAGGTAGGCTGACCCGTAGAACGTCCCTGCTGGGAATAAGAGGGATAAAACCTCTTCTATTTTGAAAAGAAAGGCTTCTTGAAAGACTTCTTTCTCGCAGGATCAGCTGTGGCTTTGGATAGCCTATCCAAAGTGGAGTTGTCAGCCAATCTTTACCAAATAGGTTCTCACCAGTACAAGAAATATTGCCCAGTTTGTCTTGTACCCAGAGCTCCAAATCAGATGCCTGGAGCCAGGCAATTCTACGTGCACCTATGGCAATGGCAGAAGTTCTGCTTATGCACTCAAAACAGTCAAAAGCTGCACGGTTGACAAATTTAGAAACATCCTGGGCATGTTTGACCAATGTGAGAAAATCCTGTCTTCTATCCTCAGGAAGAAGAGGGCTCAAAACCTTTAAATCCCCTGTAACTTCCTTCAGGAACATTCCCATATATAAAATATAGGAACTGATCCTGGCAGAAAGCATGGAAGCTTGGAAAGTACGACATCCAAAAGCATCCAAAGTTCTGCACTTGCGTCCTGGAGGATTAGAGGCATGTCTCTTTGCACTCCTGATCCTTCTCATAGCTGATTCCACTACAATAGAGCAGTGAGGAAGCTGAGTCTTCTGGAAACCAGGACAAGGAGGGACTCGGTACATAGTATCCAGTCTACGAGAGTGAGGAGAGGTGGTAAGAGGCATTTCCCACAGCATGAGATCATGCAAGATCTCATGGATGGGTAGAGTAGCTGCCTCTTTAGGAGCTTTTGGATACTGTAAAATTTTCAACTCCTTTGCTCTGGGCTCTGATTCAGGAGCCACAGTAATGGACAAACCTCGAGCCACCTCTCTAATGAAATCCTGAAAGGAAATATCCTCTGGAGGAGACATCCTGCGCTTAGGTGAGGAAGGCTCCTCTGGGAGAAGTATTCTTGCATCGACAGAACTGTCAGAATCCTCAGATTCCTCTGAGGACTCAAAGTACCGGCTGTCCGGTTGCTCTTGCAGAGCCCGATACCCGTACCGACTGAAGTCAGTACCGGGAGTAATCGGTACCGGAGTATCGGTACCGGATGGCATCGCATGACTGGGTGCCGGCAATGCGGACACCGATGTCGATGCCGATGTTGTCGGTACCGGTACCGATACCGATGCCGGGGTCGGTGCCAGTACCGGCTGAACTGTCTGACGCGGTTCCGAGGGTGTCGATGCCACAAGGAGATCCGCCAGACTGCGTTCAATAGCCAGGAATCTCTAGTCTATCGACACTGCCAATGCCTGGATGTTGGTACCGGAAAAAACAGCCGGTACTCCAGAGCATGGCACCAGTAGTTCTGCCGAGGTCGAGGCCTCGAGAACATCCTGGATCACCGATAATGCTTTGGAAGCCAAAGCCTCCCGCCGGGGCAATTTTGCCGGTGCAGAATCCTCAAGGGCAACGTCAGGGGCATCTCGATGCTTAGAAGGAAATCTACCCTTTGAGGACCGGCTGGACTTGTGTTTAGTTACCTGAGATCCACGGGAGGAAGAGGAAGCCCTGGAAGATGTCAATGCCACCAAGGCTGCATCAGAGGGAAACAGGGTACTGAGCTTAGCAGCTCGGTTCTGCCGACCTCTTTTAGACATCATGGCACAGGCCATACATTCGGTGATGGAGTGGTCAGGACCTAAACATTTTAGACACCACTCATGGGTGTCGGTGACGGAGATGGTACCGCCACACTTGGTGCACTTTTTGAAACCCGAAGAGGGTTTTTTCATTGTGGAGGAACTTTTGGGCCTAAGGCCCAAAAAGGCACGTGCACGTGGAAAAAAAAGTACTAAATATATATATTTTTTTTTTTTTTAAGAAAAGAAAGAAAGAAAGAAAAACCGGTGGTACCGGTAGAGCGTCGAAGAAGGCAGACGCGACCACAAAAAAGAAGAGCAATAAGGAGAATTTTCTGCGGTGACAGGAACAACGACCTGCTGGCTCCCTGGAAAATGAAGAACTGGAGAGAGGCAGTTGGGAAAGGCGGGAAGGCAGCACGCAGGCGCTGTGGGAGGCTCCCAAAAGCTTTCTAATTGGACGCTGGGGAGCGTTCCCGCGCAGGCTCCGTCGGTACCGATGATACCCATATGTGAAGACTACATTCCTGCTTGTTCCTGGAAATAATCATTTTTGCCTATTCCGGGTTGGGGGGTGGAGGGGAGGATGAATGGGAGCTCAGCAGCTCTCCAGTTCCATTCCTAGTAAAGTGAAATTCAGCTGAGGCTCAAGTAGGAAAGTTTAGGACTGGAAGCTTTTCAGCCAGCATACCCGCTCAGTCCACATCTGCCAGCCCAGACTTCTCACAAGCTTCAAAGTTTATGCAGCAGAATTCTCCTTCTGTCCAGTCCTTAATTGGTGGTAAACCTGCAAGAAAAGTGGTGTTTCTGCTTCAGCATCCTTGGAGATGCCCTACCTTTCCTTCAGGGCTCTCTGTATCTGATGGGTAGCTTTTGCTATTGGCTGACGAGGTATATAGGTCTTTGGCTTGTGTCAGCCAGCTGCATAATGATGTTGAGAGATCCAGAATGCCCAAGGGTACGCTGAATATTGTCCTCAATCTCAAAAAAATTGCTGAGTGATATGAAATTGTAATGCCTTGAAGTGTAGAGTGCACAAGACCAGGTATTACCAACTTGGATATCAGGAAAATGTCTGTTCCGGAATAAGGGCAATATAGGGGAGAGCAGGTGGTATAATCTCGATATGTTGGATGTTGTAGATTTCCAAGGGTCAACTAATTCCAACTGAGCCATCATGGAGTGTATGGTATAGTAGGACTTGGATTAGGTCATGGGCTGGTGGACTATTTTCTTAACACTGGTCCAATATTTGATTGAAATCCCCACCCAAAATGACCAAGGCAGAGGCAGCTAAAGTGAACAAATTGGCAATCTCTTGAAGATATTCTGCCATATCCAATGTAGGAGCAAATATATTTACAAAATAAAACAGCTTACCCCAGGTATTTAGCTTTCAACAATGCCATCATCGCTCTCCACCACCGCTTCTGATATTACCTCCAATTGTAACTTTCTTAGCAACTATAACACCACTGCGTTTCCCCTACAGCAACAGAGGTCACTTTCAATTCATATTTCTTGTTTTTGCCATATTCTTATTTTTGATGCACTTTCAAACAAATACATTAACACATCAAAGATAAATCATCATATACATCATACCATATCATACACACACTTCTCATCCTAGATCCCAAAAAGACAAAGTAGTACAGTGGGAAACAGAGGCTGGCAATATGCCAGTTTGCAGAAGCACTAGAGCAAGTCCAAGACGTCTAGGCACCATTGTTAAGTCTGAGTCCTGATTCACTATGAGACTGGCTCTAATTACCATCAGCCTTGGTGCTTATTAGAGGCAAAATAACTCTGCACTGGGCTGCATATCTTCTCAAAGCTGTCCAGCGATCCTCTGAGCCTGGAAGCCCTGCACTCTATCACCATTATCTGTACCAACTTCTTAGACCAATTTGAAAGTGTAGGAGGACTTGGGTACAAAGTCTTACTGCCAAGAATATCCAATTAGATGCCGTGACTTATTCAAACAAAGGTTCCCCTCTTTATCAGAAAAGCCCAGCAGTAGTAAGGCTGTATTCTCCGAGAGAGACTTCTGGGAGATTATCCCAGCAATTCTGCATACCTGCTCCCATAGTGGCTCAGAGACAAAAGCTAAGTTAACTCCCACCATAGGAAGGGCCCTGAAATGACTCCTGCCATCCTGGAGAGGAAGAAATGGGATCACCCCTATCTCCTCTATGCCCGGGTGGACTGCTTCTATTTGGTCTTATTAGCCACCATAGACCATCCTAAGCTGGGCCGCCCAGTAGTAAACCTTGAGATTTAGAAGTAAAACTCCTAATTTGATTCAAGATCTTTTTCCATTCCAAACAAATTACCCTATCACCTTGTTTATAGCACAAAAAATTAAGAAGGGCAGCATCATGAACAAGCTTATAAACTGCGGCAAGACATTCATCTTTACCACATGAAGTCTTGTAAGAGAGGGAGACAAGAAGGACCACCTATGAAGGTCTTCCTCTAGCCATTTTATCAAGGGAGGAAAATGTATAGCATACAATTGGTGCAAATTTGTGAGAATCGTAACCCCTAGGTAATGGAAGCATTTGTGTTCCCACTGATAAGGGTACCTGGTCCTGATTGCTTCAGTCAACCCCAGAGAAAAATGCATAGGCATAATAACTGACTTTGAAACACTTAATTTATACTCCGACACTGCCCCAAATATTCCATATTCCTTCCTAAATGCACATAAGGGCTCTTACAGATGGGAAATAAACAAGAGAGTGTTGTCTCCACAAAGTGAAATTTTCTGCTCCTTCCCCTTTTATATTCTCACTGCACCTAATCACTTGGGCAAAGTGTTCTAGAGAGAGGGTCACCAAAAACTTTGGGGAAAGAAAATCATTGCCGCCTAGATGAGGGGGAGCTATACAATGCTTTAATCACCTGCAAAAAAGACGGGTTACAATTAATAGCCTATAAAGGCTTCAAACAAGAGCCATTCAATTCTGTTGAAGGCCTTCTCAGCGTCCAGTGCCAGGAAGGCTGCAGAGTCTTCTTTGTCCTCCGTGCAATGCCCAATAATCTGTAAAACCATCCTGACATTGTCAGTCAAATTGCACCCCTTAATGAAGGCAATCTGGTCCTTGTGAATTAAAGAGGAAATCAGGTGATTTAAGCGATTAGCTATTTTGGCCAATAACTTAGCACACGTGTTGAGCAAAGAGATTGGACGATACCAATTGCAAGCATTGGGGCTTTGTAGTATAGTATATGATGGCAGATAAATTCCAGTATGGTCCATCTAGTCTACCCATTCCTTCCCCTTCTTATGAATCAGGGTTACATGGGCCTGCAAAAAAAAAAAAAAAAAGTTGCATATCTCTCCTTTCTCTCTAACACAATTTAACACTGCACAGCGGGGGGAGCAGGAGATCAACAAAAGATTTATAAAATTCAGGTGGGAACCCATCTGGGTCCACAGCCTTACCTATAGTTAAGCCTCCAACAGCTTACTGGACTCCCATGTCCACTATCGGAGAATCCAACCACTCCTGCTATGCCTCTGTAAGGCGAGTCTCCAGCCTGTCTCCTATGCATTGCATTTTTGCTAGAAAAAAGGTGCCGATACTCATATGATGGATTGCTTGCTTCATTAATACATGAGGACCATGGATCAGTTTTAGCAGGCAATAAATAAGGTATCAGTACTGCGTACCACCGTTGACCCCCTCAATGAAAGCCCTGCTCCTATGTAACTAGAGACAAGCTACAAGTTTCCTGCAAACTCTAAGCAGTAGAGCTCCTTATAATATTCAACAAAGGCCTGTTCGATATCCACTCTTTCAGAGCACAACTCACCCTTTTCTAACCTGCTATATCACAGTATGGCCAGCAAATATGAAAGAAAAATTCTTCTGACGATTTTAAGTAATGGTTTATGGCTTATTAAAAACTTTCTATACTACCCTACAAAAAAACAGAGCAATGTACAACAGCAATAAAATCATATTAGAAAAGGAAAATGAATGACATTAAAATAACAGGAAAGAGGAGAGAAACAGATGCAACCAATCTTTTTGTTAAAATGGTAAATAAAGGTAAAAGGAAAAGGAGACTGCTATGGCTTTCAAAAGAAGTAGCTGAAAAGGTGAAGAAAAAGAGGGAGGCCTTCATGAAATACAAGAGATCACAAAGAGAGGAAGACAGGCATCTATATTTGGAAAACCTTAGAGAAGCTAGCAGTCAGGAAAGCAAAGATTCAAAATGAGAAGGAAACAGCCAATGCAAAAAAATGGGGGGGATAAGATATTTTTCAGATATGTTAGTGAGAAGAGGAAGGGCAAAAGTGGTATTGTCAGACTCAAGGGTGAAGGGGAAGAATATGTAGAAGCTGATGAGGATAAAGCGGAATTGCTTAACAAATGTTTCTGTTCTGTGTTCACAGATAAAGAACCACGAACAGGAACTCAGAAAATACCCACAAACAGGAACAGAAGCGAGGGGAGTCAAACAATTTTCAGAAGACTGTGTTCGTCAGAAACTAGCTAAACTTAAAGTAGACAAAGCGATGGGACCGGATGGGATACACCCTAGAATACTGAGGGAACTTGGGGACATTCTAGCAGCTCCACTGACTGACCTTTTCAATGCGTCGTTGGAGTCGGGAATGGTGCCAAAGGACTGGAGAGAGGCTCATGTGGTGTCTTTACACAAAAGCGGAAGTAAGGTTGTGGTTGAAAACTACAGGCTGGTTAGTTAACTTTGGCGGTGAGTAAATTATTGGAAACGCTGCTGAAAGAGAAAATAGTGAGGTTTCTGGAGTCCAGCGGAATACAGGATCCGAGGCAGCATGGATTCACCAGAGGCAGGTCTTGTCAAACAAACCTGATTGATTTCTTTGACTGGGTGACCAGGGAGTTGAACCGAGGGAGAGCCCTAGATGTGATGTATTTAGATTTCAGTAAAGCCTTTGACACCATTCCTCATGGGGCGACTTATAAACAAACTGAGCACCCTAGGGATGGACCCTAAAGTTATTGCTTGGGTTAGAAATTGGTTGAGTGGGAGGCGACAAAGAGTACAGGTAAATGGAGCTCACTCTGAGGAGAAGGATGTTACGAGTGGTGTGCCCCAGGGATCTGTCCTTGGTCCGATTCTTTTTAACATCTTTGCTAGTGATATAGCGGAAGGGCTGTTGGGTAAGGTTTGCCTCTTTGCGGATGATACCAAAATCTGCAATAGAATAGACACCCAGGAAGGTGTAGATAACATGAAGAGGGATCTAGTTAAGCTTGAAGAATGGTTTAGAATTTGGCAGCTGGGATTTAATGTTAAAAAATGTAAGGTCATGCATTTGGGCTGCAGCAATCCAAGGGAGCAATATAGTATAGGGAGTGAAGTACTTTTGTCCACTAAAGGAGAGCGGGACCTAGGCATGGTTGTGTCTGATGATCCTAAAGTAGCTAAACAGGTAGAAAAGGCGACAGCAAAAGCTAGAAGGATGCTTGGGTGCATACGGAGAGGAATGGCTAGCAGAAAAAAGGAGGTGATAGTGCCTCTGTATAAGTCTTTGATGCAACCTCATTTGGAGTATTGTGTACAATTCTGGAGACCGCACCTTCAAAAGGATATAAACAGGATGGAGTCAGTACAGAGGGTGGCTACTAAAATGGTTAGTGGTTTTCATTATAAAGCATATGAGGACAGACTTAAGGATCTTAATATGTACACTTTAGAGGAAAGGCGGGATAAAGGTGATATGATTGAGACGTTTAACTACCTCCATGGCATAAATGCACAGGGGAAGAGCTCTTTCGATTGAAAGCAAGTTCTGCTATGAGGGGACATAGGATGAGGGTGAAAGGGGATAGATTCTGGAGTGTGTCAGACGGCTGCCTGGGTGAGAATCTTCACAGTCTTGGCAAGTGCATATATCTATATGATTTGCAAGGGATTGTGGGCAATGTAGTTCATTCACACCAGACACAGCTGCTGACAATAATTTAGTTGTGCTCAAGTGTTAAAGCCAATAAGATATTTATTTATGGGGTTATTTCTCCCAACACAGATATGCTTGGTAGCACATAAATCAGGTTACTTGCTTCCAGTGTTTAACTTGGAAAAACAAAGTCAAAATCAGGAAAACAACATTCAAACTTGTCAGGCATTAGCTAATGTTTTCTTAGCATATATCAAACAACAAACGAAAAGCCACAAAGAAAGAAAAAAACTGTTCTTTTCAGGTTAACTTCTGATAACTTCCCACATAGATTCAGAAGTGATTCTCTCCTAGCTCACAAGCAATTAGGTAAGGCTCAATTGCTAGCAGTTATCCAGCTGAAACCCCTTAGCTGGCTTGCTTTCTACTGTGTGGGTCAAATCCTGCTTCAGGAGCTTTTCTGAGTAGATTAAAGAACAAGTTTGTATTTCTTTGTGATGGTTGCTGTACTTTATAACAGAAAATCACCAAAGGAGTTTGGACAGAGAGCAGTCCATATAAACACATTCTTCATCTGCAATCATTCCCCCTTCTTCAACAAGCATGGGTTCAATATCATGGATTGGCACAGATGAATCTCTCAATGGAGCACTTTCAGGAGAATACTTGTTTCCCTGCTGTCTTTCAAGGTTATAGCTAGGGCATAGATCAGTGTTCATACCTGAGCTTCCATTGCTGTTAGAGTTCCTCTCTATATAGCCTGGCCAGTATGTAGTCCAGTTCTTATGTCCAGCCTTCCAATCCAGATCCCTGGACACTGGATCTCTCTTCACATACCTTCTGGCACAGGTCTTAGGGTCCCTTCCACGTGCAGCCGTCTCCCTCACAGGTAGCGTTTGGAGATTCCTAGCTCTGCAGCACCATTCCTCTGGCTTTCCCCAGTCCAATGGTGTATGCTGGCCCTTGAAATGCCTCCCAGTATACGTACTGCTCTGGACTCTTCTAGACCTCTCAAAGGCTTTTCTCTTCCTTCTTCCAAAGGGTTTCTTTCCTTCTCTGTCTGTCCGGTTTGGCTACTGCTTCTGATGATCCTTCAGATGAAACTGATGATCAAGCTCAAGCTGATCTCAGGATAATGAGGACGATTCTCTGTAGAATAAACTCTACTTTTATTCTGCCTAGATGAGTGCTCCTCCCTAACACAGCGCAGCTGTGCTGAATCAGGCCCTGCCCTTTGAGATGAGTGCTTAGGGATTACCTCATAGCCCTCCTGATTGAACACATGTTTCCCCACTTCAGCTCCTCTAATGGCTGTTGGAAACCTGGTGCATTCTGGGACTGGTAGTCTTTTATGGGAAAATTCTGTTTTCTTATTTCTACCAGAACTGACAGGTTGCTTGTTCAGAGTCACTTCACCTTTTCTATAGCTCCTTCCTGAGCTATGATAAGCTTCCTTATCACAAGTGATATGTAGAAATATTTCTTTACGGAAAGAGTGGTGGATCCGTGGAATAGTCTCCCAGTGGAGGTGGTAGAGATGAGGACAGTATCTGAATTCAAAAAAGCATGAGACAAACAAAGAGGATCTCTAAGGGGAAAAAGGGGACTGTTGTAGATGTTGATATGGAAGGACAGACTAGACAGGCCATGAGGTCTTTTTTTGTCATCATTTTTCTATGTTTCTATGTAAGACGCAGCCATGAGAGGAGGGGGAGAGAGAAGGAAGGCGGGGGAGGTGCAGTATGCTATCCCTAGGAGGAAGAGCTGAAAAAGATGATTGAAAAGATAAGTCTTCAGACGTGTTTTGAACTTGGAGTAGGAGAGCTCAAGATGGATATCTGGAGGCAGGGAGTTCCACAAGCTGGGGCCATGAAAGAAGAATGCTGAGTGCCTCATGGATTCATATCAAGCTCGAGAGGGTGGAGGTAGGTAAAGTCGATTCACGTGAATAGAGCATAGTAGACAAGGGGGAGCATGCAGGGTAATGTGTGAGAAGAGATAAGCGGGGGTGCCACAGTGTAATATTTTGTGAATCAGGGAGAGAACTTTAAACTGAATGTGGAAGAAAATGGGCAACCAGTGAGATTTGAGAAACAGAAGGGTAATGTGGTCAAATTTGGTTGCATGATGAAGCATACGAATAGCGGTATTTTGGATATTTTGTAAGCATTTGATCTGATAAAGGGGTAGACCAGAGTAGATAATATTACAGTAGTTGAGGTGTGAGATGACAAGAGTGAGAAGTAAAGTAATGATAGTGGAGATGGTAAGAAGGGGGCGTAGTGAACAGATCTGATGTAGAGTACGGAAAGAGTGTCTATCCACCATGCTAACATGATCATGAAAGGTAAGACCACTATCCAGAACAACACATATATATTTAAGAGAAGAGACCAGGGTGAGTGGGGAACCTTCCAGTGAGGGGGCAATAGCAGGTACAGAAGAGAATTGCGAAGGTCTTAGATAGGTTCTAGTGTGCAGCCAGCGGGCCACATCAGAAAGGCAGGAGTTAATAGTGGTGAGATCAGGAGACGAAGGATGAACATGAAAGAGAAATAGGATGTCATCTGCATATAGGTAGGTGGAAATCCCATGTTGTTGGATAAGATTAGCAAGAGGGGCAAGGACCGAACCCTGAGGAACACCGCATGTCAGTTGAAACATGAAAGAGATATGAGAATGAAAACATACAGTGTAAGAGCAATCAGACAAAGAATAGAACCACTGAAGGATAGATCTGTGAAGCCCAGCAAATTGTAGGCAAGCTAGAAGAAGGGGGGTGACTGACAAGATCAAATGCAGCAGATAGATCAAGTAAAATAGCTAAGGAAATATTGCCCTTATCCAGTGACTCCAATGTCTCATTGAGAACTGAAAGGAGGATTGTTTCCATACTATGGCCTTCATGGTAACTGGACTGCCAAGGATGAAGGAAATTGGGGTGCTCTAAATGAATCATAAGTTGGGTGAAAACCAGTCTTTCCAAGATTTTAGAGAGAAAGGGGAGATGGGAGACAGGCCAATAGTGTAAAGGGACGGTGGGGTCAAGGGAAGGATTCTTCAGCAGGGGTCGGACTAGGGTGGATTTCCAAGAATGGGGGAAGATACCAGAGGAGAGACTTAGGAGACGAGGAAGAAGGACTTAAAAGGGGACTGAAATCCAAGAGGAAGGGATGGGGTCAGAAGGACAGGTGGTCTTAGTGAAGGAAGAGATGTTTTTTTGCAAGAGCTGGCAAAAGAATGGGATTGAAAGAGGTCCATTTATGAGCAAATGCCAGGGTCGTAGTTGAGAGTCCAAAAGGGCAGAGGAAGAAGAAATAGAGAAAGGAGGATGAGAAGGAGAGATATTGGAAAATTCACATTGTAGGGACAGAATCTTATCTTGGTAAAATGCAGCCAGATGTTCGGCAGAGGGGGCATCAGGGGGAGGGGCAGGTGGAGTGAAAGCAGGGCCAGCCCAAGGGTTTCTGCTGCCCTAGGAAGAAACCCCAGCCTCGTCGCCCTCTCCCCGCTTATGCTGTCTCCAGCTGCTGCCACCACCACCCCCCAACTGCCACCGATTCCATCTCAGGAGGGGGAGGCTGGCAGCCACTGGTTTCAGAAATACTGCTGCTGCCCACCTCCCCCCCCAAATGGAATTGGCAGCAGCTGGGGGGGGGAGGCGGCATGGCCGCCCATGTGTGCCGCTGCCCATCTGTGCTGCCATCCACCTGGGCCAGCCGCTGTAGGTGACTGCCTAGCTCACAGGCCGGCCCTGAGTGGGGGAGATTAGAAGTTGCGACACTATAGTGTAGAGTTTCTAGGAACTATTATCAGAATCAGAAATGAGCCTGTTATAGTAGTCCTTGTTTGCTGATGTAATGGAATTTCTATAGCAGGTGTGGAGAGCTTGAAAGGTAGCAAGAGTGTCAGGGGAACCGCAATGGAACCAGGTGCGCTCAGCCTTGCGAAGATGCCTTCGAGTGAGTGTGAGTCAAGGGTGATACCAAGGATGACGGGAGGAGCAACAGGAGGAATGTCTGGGGACTAGAGGCACCAAAGAATCCAAAGTAGAGTAAAGGACAGAGTTCCAGATATCAGTTAGACATCCACTGAGAGGAACTCAGAGTTGGTAGGAAAGAGCGTCAGAGGGGGTAAAGGAATGAAGAGTGTCTCAGCTGATGCAACAGTGGAGTGGGGCCGGCAGAGGAGGAGGAGGTGACTCGAAGCAATATACAGTTAGTTATATTAAAAAGAACACCTAGATGATCTGTCCAGGGGAGAGACAATGTGCGGGCAAGATACAGGCAGAGTGAAGAGGGAGAAGGAGTGAGCAACAAATCCAAGGTGTGGCAAAACTGTTTCTGTCATCATACCAAACTATTGGGAAGGAAAAAGACCTCAGACTAGTTCAGGTACATTTTTACATCCTACTTATCACAAGCATCATGGGTCATAAAAAAAACCTTCCTTTATTTATTTTATCAGATATATATTTCTTCAATACTTCCTACAAATACGTTTACCATTATTTATCACATGATTTTTTTTTTAACTTTCGAAACATATGACCCCCCAAAGGCATACTCCCCCGAAAGCTGGTGCCCAATCTCCACATCCAATCTCCAATGCCAACAAGGTTTAACCTCTGCTGCGTCAGGGAGAAATTTATTCACTGCTTGGCTGCAGCTCTTACTGCCGGCGTGCCTTTTTAGTCCGGTTTCCTGGATATATCTGTAAGTTCTGTTGGCAAGTGAATATAAGAAATGCCATACTAGGGGTATCCTTCCATCCCCTTTACCATTTTGGTGTCTCTTCTCTGTACCTTTTCTAATTCTGCTATATAATTTTTAAGATATGGCAACCAGAATTGCACACAATATACAAGGTGCGGTCCCACCATGGAATGATACAGAGGCATTATAATACTTATTTATTTATTTAACTGGTTTTGGTATATCGTTTTTCTACCAGTCAAAATGGTGAACGGGCAACAAAAAATAAGTGAGAGTGGGTTACAATGAGGTACAGTGGGCTGCATGTGTTGCGTTGGTTTCAGGGGGTTACAATGGGTTGCATAGTTTAAAGTGGGTTAAAGTGGGTCAGGCTGTGGGGGGCAGAGGACTAGGTTTGGGATAGTATCAGTAGGTTACAATAGCTTAGCATAGTGTCAGCGGGTTGTTATAAGTTCGACAAGGGTGAATGGATGTTCGACTGATGGGAATAGTCAACTGATAGTGCCTCAGGGATGTTTGTGTATGCCATAGTGCTCTTGGAATAAGTAGATTTTTAGGTGCTTGCTGAAGGCTCTGCTTGATTGGATGCCTCTTAGGGTGGGTGGCAGTGCGTTCCAGAGTGTGGGGGCATAGTTTGAGAAGGCCTGTAGATGGGCATGTTGGGTACACTTGTAGACCAGCGATGGTAGACTGAGGAGATTCTGTGTGCTTTGCCTGTACGGCCTGTTTGGTTTTAGAGGTGTTGATGGACGTTTGCAGGTGCTGTGCTGATGCCATGCTGGGCTCTGTATATGATGGTGAGGACTTTGAATGCAATTCTAGAGGCGACAATAGCCAGTAAAGGTATTCCAGTATGGGGGTGATGTGGGAGTGTTTGAGTGCTCTGAGGATTGTGCCTGCTGTGGTGTTCTGTGCTAGCTGTAGTGGTAAGATACTACACTTCGGCAACCTT
Organism: Ichthyophis bannanicus; assembly: GCA_033557465.1. Taxonomy (NCBI): domain Eukaryota; kingdom Metazoa; phylum Chordata; class Amphibia; order Gymnophiona; family Ichthyophiidae; genus Ichthyophis; species Ichthyophis bannanicus. The sequence continues at coordinate 274,050,337 of CM066040.1, read as the reverse complement.
TGGTATATAGAGTTACAGTAGTCAAACAGCGGGGTGATGGTGGCCTGACAGATTGTACGGAAGGTGTCGGGGGAGAGTAGCATGCATAGGCTGCGTAGCATAATAGACTCCCTTGATGCCAGAGTGCAATGTTGAGTTGCTGATCTAGTGTGACTCCAAGGTACTTGACTTGGGTTTTGACCTGGAGGTCCGTGTTGTCGATTTGATGACTGAGGGCGGGGTGAAGATAGAGTCTCTGGTGACGCGTAGGATCTCAGTCTTACTGAGGTTGACAGCTAAGTTTTGGTGCTGAAGCCATTTGACTATTTCCTTGAAGCAGGCTGCAATAGTGGAATAGTCAGGTGAATCTGAGGAGAAGGGGTGTATCCTTGGTTTTATTCTCCATTCCTTTTCTTATGATTCCTAGCATTCTATTTGCTTTCTTGGCTGCCGCTGTACACTGGGTGAAGGGTTTCAATGCATTATCCACAATGATACCTAAATCTTTTTCCTGGGTGGTGGTTCCTAATGTGGAGCCTTGCATCGTGTAATCGTAGTTTGGGTTGTTCTTTCCTAGGCATATAACCTTGCATTGGCAACATTAAATTTTATCTGCCATTTGGACGTCCAGTGTTCCAATTTATCAAGGTCCTCTTGCAATTTTTCACAATCCTCTTGTGCTTTAATAACTTTGAATAATTTTGTGTTATCTGCAAACTTGATAACCTCACTCATTATTCCCATTTCCAGTTCATTTATGAAGATGTTAAAAAGCAGCAGGCCCCAGCACAGATTCCTGGGGTACTCCACTATTCACCTTTCTCCATTCAGAAAATTGGCCATTTAGCACTACTCTCTGCTTTCCATCTTTTAACCAGTTCCTGATCCACAATAGTACACTGCCCCTATCCCATGACTTTTTAATTTCAATAACAGTCTCTCATGGGTGACATTGTGAAAGGCTTTGTGAAAATATATTGAGCAGCTCACCTTTGTCTACCTATTCATTCACACCTTCAAAAAAATTAAAAGATTAGTAAGCCAAGACTTTCCCTGGCTAAATCCATGTTGGCTTTCTCCCATTAAACCATGACTATCCACATGTTCAGTAATTTTATTCTTTACAATGGTTTTTACCATTTTGCCTGGTACTGATGTCAGGCTCACAGGTCTATAGTTTCCTGGATCACCCCTGGAACTCTTTTAAAAATTGGCATTACATGGGGCATTCAGAACACAAAAGAATAAGGTATCCGCAAGGGCAAAACCAAACAAAAAGCGGAAACCAAAAAACAGGCCTACACACAAAAAATATGCAAACCACTTTATTGAAGGACCCTTAACCGGCGGCCACGGTCCCCACCGCGAGGAGGGTTACTAATGTGTTTGATTACAAAAAACTTGAGATCATCAAGGGAATGTTGGAGTGTACACCAATGCTCCACTAAAGGAGCGGTAAGAATGTTCCTTCTTATGCAACTCTTATGTTCTTGGATACGTATCCTAACTGGACATACGGTCTTACCTACGTATAGAAGAGGACAGGGACAGATGATCACATACACGACATATGAAGAGTTGCAATCGGTCCTAGTCTGTAACCTATATTGTGTATGAGTGATGGGATGTGAGAAAACAGATAAAACAATAGTATGTCTACAGACAGTGCACCTATTGCATCCAAAATGTCCTTTAACTTCAGCATCTGAACTTAATCCTGAGGACATATAGGAAGAAACTAATCTATCGGCCAAATTACATCCTCTATTATAGGCAATCATGAAGTGTTGATTGGAAAAACATGGGCTAGTTTGGAGAATATGCCAATGTGTTCTAAGGATTTTCTGTATCTTCCATGCAAGATGCGAAAACTTAAGAACACAAACGAATTTGTCATTGGAGGATTTGTCTTTTGGCAAAAATAAATCCCGTCTATTGGAAGAACAGGCACGTTGAAAACCTTTGGTAATACAGTCCATAGGATAACCTCTAGATTTAAATCGTGCTGCCATATCGGTAGATTTACTTACAAAATCATTGAAATCTGTACATAGTCTACGGAGCCGTAAAAACTGTGAGATGGGTAAATTCCTTTTGATATGACTATTGTGGAAACTATCAAACCGCAAAAGTTTGTTTTTATCTGTAGGTTTGTGAAAGATGGTAGTTGTAAATCCAGGCGTAGATTTCTTAATGTTGTTGTAGTTAAGTGCCGTCGAGTCGGAGTCGACTCATGGCGACCCTCTGGATAGCTATCCTAAATTGTGTTCGGTCTTCAGTCAGGCGGCTCATTGACGACAGACTGGTACCCGTAGCTGCTGTTATTGTATCGATCCATCTCATTGCTGGCCTTCCTCTTTTGCGTTGACCTTCTATCTTGCCAAGCATAATGTCTTTCTCTAATGATCTCTCTCTTTGCATGATGTGTCCAAAGTATGAAAGTCGAAGTCTTGTCATCTGAGCTTCTAAAGAAAGCTTAGGTTTGATCTCCTCTAGTACCGACTGGTTTGTTCTTCGGGCAGTCCATGGCATACACAGTATTCGCCGCCAGCACCATAATTCAAAGGCATCAATTTTCTTCCTGTCTATCTTTTTCACTGTCCAGCTTTCACATCCATATGATATTATTGAAAATACCATGGCTTGAACAAGTCGAATCTTTGTATGGAGAGAGACATCTCTACTCTTGAGAATCTTATCTAGGTCTTTCATAGCCATTCTGCCAAGAGCAATGCGTCGTCTGATTTCTTGACTGCTTGTTGCTTCTTTATTGATAGTTGATCCAAGTAGGTTAAAATTGTTCACAATTTCAATTTCTTCTCCTTCAACGATGAACCTGTTGATTATGCCAGTTGTCATGATCTTTGTCTTCTTTACATTAAGGTGCAGGCCCATTTTGAGACTATGTTCTTTGATTGTGAGAAGCAAATGTTTCAGATCATCTTCACTTTCAGCCAGTAATGTGGTATCATCAGCATAGCGAAGGTTGTTGATGAGTCTTCCACCAATCTTCACACCTCTGTTGTCTTCATACAATCCTGCTTCTCTGATGATTTGTTCTGCATATAAATTAAACAGGTAGGGGGAAAGTATGCAGCCTTGTCTTACACCTTTGCTTATTTTAAACCATTCTGTTTCTCCTTGTTCCGTTCGAACTGTTGCTTCTTGATCAATGTACAGATTGCGCAAGAGAACGATCAGGTGTTCTGGTATACCTATGCTTCTTAATGTGGCCCAGAATTTCTCATGGTTTACACAATCAAAAGCCTTGCTATAGTCGATAATAAGGAGGTCTAAATATGGATTGCATTTTGAATCTTAAATTATTATCGAGAGTATTAAGCCAATCATAAAATTCAAGGAGCTGACCATGAGTACCCTGCCATAGAATTAAAATGTCATCAATATATCTCTTCCAAGATAAAATCAGGGAAGAGAAAGGGCAATCAACAAGGTGAATCACTTCAAATTCTGCCACATACATGTTTTTTGGTTTCCGCTTTTTGTTTGATTACATGGGGCATTCTCCAATCTTCAGGTACTACAAATGATTTTAATGATATTTCACAGATTACCATCCAATCCAGGTGATCTGCTACTCTGCAGTTTAAATAGTTGTAATACCTCTTCCCAGTTTATTGATATTTCTTTCAATTCTTCCAGTATATCACCTTTAAATAACATTTCAGGTATGGGTTATTTCCCTACATTTTCTTCAGTAAAGATCAAACAAAGAATTCATTCATTCTCTCTGCTATGACCTTGTCCTTCCTTAGCACCCCCTTTATCATTCAATGATCCAACTCACAGGTTTTTTGCTACGAATGTCCTTTAAAAAGTTGTTATTATGCATTCTGTTTCCACAACAAATTTTTTATCAGATTCTCTCTTTGCCTGCCTTCTCAATGCCTTGCATCTGACTTGACGGTGCTTATGTTGTTTTCCGTTTTCATCATTTGGTTCCTTTTTCCATTTCCTGAAAGACGCTTTTCTGGCAACAACAATGCGCATGGCCTGAAGAAGGAAGTTTAAAATAGCATTTTATGATCACTGGATTGGGAACTCCGCAACTGCACATTTGTTTTGTACTCCATCATGTGACCCCCCACCTCATATTTGTTATCCTCTAAAGGGAGAGAATCTCAAAGTGATAAATGGGATTCTTGAATAAAGGTAATGTCAGAATCCAGGCTGAATGAGTAAAGTAGTATCTTCCTCCTTTAAAACTGGGTTATTTAACCCTTTAACGTTAATAGAAATGAATTTAAGTGGCTAACTCTAGCCAGTTTAAGTTAACCGGCCAGTGACTGAATATTGTCACCCCCAGAACGCCCCAATGCTATCTGGTTAGCATCGGGATGTGCAGCGGGGTTAGGAGGGGATATTTATTGGCACGCAACAGCTATGTGCTGCTGAATATCCCACTCACTGTGATTAATGCGTTAGCAGCTCTGCTAACCACATTAATGATTCTGAATATGCCCCTCATTGTGTGTAAAATCTTATCTAGATGATGCATGAGGTCCACTAACTTTATACCAGGAAGGCAAGTTACTAAGCAATCATCATGCCTACCAGCCACCCTGCTAATGACCGAATTGTCAAGATCAATGGCAGTCCTAATCTTTTCTACCTACACAAACAATATCCCGGGGAACAGATCATCAGTGCAAGCTAGCATCACCTGAAAGATGCTTCCTGTCATAGCAAGGTGATGCTGTCCTTCCAAGTGATGCTGCTCCTCCAAAGCACCACAGGGGCAGTGAGAGTTCAGATGCGATCATTCTATTACATTCATGATGTTTCCCTTTATATACAACACCTCTGTGTGTCACACCAGCTTCCATGGATGAGACTTATTCTCTGAAGGTCCAGGGCTCTTTACACTGGGTGCACGCATTATCAACTTCCCCCAACAGGCAGACTGACACTTGTTGCAAAATACCAAGTAGCCTTCATCTCCCCTTTCTCTGGGTAATTGTCAATGAAGGTCCAGGCCAATGTAGCCACAGAAGAAGCCTGCTATGAATGAAGCGGAAAATGAAAGGAAATTTTGTTTCAAAAAGTAAAATAAATACAGCATTGATAACGTGCAAGAAACCCTCCTACAAAAATAAAGGGATCTTATACAAAAGATGAAAAGGATATCCAATTGGCTGGTGCCTTCATCACAATCTATGGCAAAAATAAAGTCACCTAAAAGCTAACTATGTTGACGTACACAAAGATTCTGCAGAAACCTCTTCAGCTTCTTGAAATTAGCTTCTAAGGCAGCTTGTGGAGGTTAATTCACCTCTTCTAGTGGGTGAGAACAGTATTACAAACAGTTTAAGTGTCATCTCTACACAGATCTACTAGCTCTCAATCTAAGGAGACCATTGCCTTTTATCACTCTCTCCTTTTTCCCCCCACTTTGCACAGCTATTAGCAAACTATTCACCAGTGAAAACCTGAACAATACTATGCAGTAATTATGGCTAGGAGACAAAGAGATTTGAACAATTACCGAGTCCATTTTGAAACCCTATACTAATAAAGTCATTAGATGCTGCCCTTGTCATGATCCTTATAAAAGCTTCTGAAGTTACAAGAACTCAAAGCATTGTTTGTAGGGACAATTGCTGCTGGCAGAACGCAAACCTTGAGTTAAACCATGCTGCAAATTGATTTTGACATTTTGTTAAGAATGCTACGGAAATCAAAAGCAAAAGAGAAAAAGAGAAAATGAGTGGGTAGGTTGTAAGCATCCAATAAGAGGCTTCCATTGCCACCATCTTCTGCAGACCCCAAACCTTTACAAAAAAGATACGGAGTGAATAAGATTCTCTCCTGTGATCTGGAACTCCGATCTTAATTTAAATGCACTGAAATAGTATTTCTTCAATAATTCCAATCCTTCCTAAATACATGCAGCAAAGGTTCTGGAAATCCAAAGTCCTGAAGAATATCATCTCCTCCTCACACTTTTCTCTTATTTTGTGTCTATGACAAACATTTGGATTTTTAAGTATAGGTTTTGTAACGAATAATAAACTTAAGCCTTATCTGTCAGGATGCCATTGCAGAAACGCTACAGTGCACTAGGTCAGTGGGAAGCTGTTGGAAGTTCACATCTTGCACACAGACTCAACACCTGCAGATGTCAAATGAAAGTGAAGGGCTGGTGTAACATGGTCAACTGGCCTTCATCCAGGAAATAATCTTTAAAGTTAGTGCTGGGGTCAGTAACTGTGAATATGGCTAATTACTTGATGATGGAGATGGCAGGTGAGGAGTGCTTGAATCAATTAACTCTTTCCTGAGCTTAGGTAATGTGAAAATCTATCATTTGAATGCTAAGACTAACAAGTACCTGTCAAGATAGTAGGTAATGTCTTGAAACATTGCACCCAAGGGCTTCAGGATTAAAAGTAAAAAAAACAGAACATACATTACAGTTGCTCGTTTTACCAGTTTAAAAAAAAAAACACCCCTCTGCATCACACACACACACACATGCAGGCACCCCACCTCCACACTACACCCACAAGCATAGCTTAATTTATTTTATTTATTTTAATTCTCTTATATACCGCGCTATTCTGCATCAGTGCGGTTTACATTGAACAAACTGAAATTACATTGAACAGGGCATTATAACTTGGAGATAACTATTTTACAGGAAACATGGGCTATGGAGGGTTAAGTGGCTTGCCCAAGACCACAAGGAGCACCTGTGGGACTAGAAACCCCAGTCCTTCCGGTCCAAGGTTGCTGTCCTCTAGTGGGATTTGAACCCCTGACCTTCTGGCCTGAAGTACCTTGCCCCAACCACTAGGCCACTCCTCCACTCTAATGGGTCAGCGGGGGTGTTGGGAGAGGGAGGCGGCGGCATGGGGTCACCGCATTTTGTTGGCACTGTGCAGTGGCCCATTAAAAACCTGATTTATTAAGTTGTTTCCCAAGAAAAAATGTGAAACAGTAAATCAAGCCCGAAAACCTAAAAAAAGCAAATGTAATATACCTTTTTGGGGAGAAAGGCGTGCACTATGATCTAAGTTTCAGTGGCCGGTTCCTAGATCCCAAGAAAATTTGTCAAGACTTGGTGTAAAAGTAGGTGCACACTTTTCATGCAAATAATTTTTACGCATGTATGCAGCCATGTGATTTTTAAAAGGCTTTTTCTATGTGTAAAATAGGCTTTACACACAGAAACAATTTATAAAATTCTTCCCCATATTTGGAAAAAAAAATAGAAAAAAAATATATACACACACACGGGCAAGGAACAGTTTTCAGTGGAAATGTTCCCTCCATGATGAGAAGTTATGTTCAATGTTCATGTCAGTATAGACTGAGCAATAATGCAAGGAAATATTTGTGCATGTGGAGAGTGATTTTATAAATCTTTTTCACACCTAAAACACAATTTTGAGTGCATAAAAGGGCTTCAATAATACTGAATGACTCCAAACAGTATATGTGATGTAAGTTGGCACGTATTGGTAGTATAGGTATGCTCAGGAAGGAATAAGAACTAAAAAATGCCATAATAGATCAGATCTAGGTCCATCAAGCCCAGTATCCTGTTTCCAATAGTGGCCAATCCAGGTCACAAGTACCTGGCATGTTCCAAAAAGGCACACAGGTTACACAGTGCTTGTTCTGGGACAAGCAGTGGATTTCCTAGGCCCTCTTTAATAATAGTTCAAACTTGTTCAAATCTTTTTTAAACCTGGCTACACTAACAGCTTTTACCACATCCTCCGGTAACGAATTCCAGAGTTTGATTACGTGTTGAGTGAAAATATATTTTCTCTTATTAGTCTTAAATGGGTTACATTGTAGCTAAATTGCATGTCCCCTATTTTTTGATGGCATAAAAAATGATCTAAGTTTACCTGTTCCTCTCCATTCATTAATTTAAAGACCTCTAGCAGCTATCTCTTTTGCAAACTCAAGAGCCCTAACCTTTTAAGCCTTTCCTCATAGGGGTATCCTTCCACCCCTTTACCATTTGGAGGCTCTTCTCTGTACCTTTTCTAATTCCGCTATATCCCTTTTAAGATATAGCAAACAGAAAGGCACACAATATTCAAGGTGCAGTCTCACCATGGAACAATACAGAGGCATTATAATATCCTTGGTGAAGCGTGAGTGGAATCACAATTTAACAAGCCTATTTTATACAATATATGTGTCTGTGCGTAAAGTACATGCTAATATTTATGCATGCTTCAAAGCTTGAGAGCAGGCATAATGTCCACATCTTCAGTCTAGGCACCATTTCCACAGGATATGTGCTAGTATTTTATAAAGACACATAGGCATCTTTCTGCCTATTAACCTAGGTACCCTGCTGTAAAATTACCCACAAAGGCTGCATAGACAGTTTCCCAGCAGCAAAGGAAGAGGAAGCAAGAATGATACCAGAATTCAAAGAGCATGGGAAAGTCAAAGATCTTTAGCTCGGAGAAAGCAAGGATAAAGTCAAAGAATGGTTTGGGTCTCTGCTGCTGAAGCAGCCACATAAAAGCAAACAGGATGGGCGATCTTTAGCTGTCAGCAATTTTCATGTTTCAATGTATATAAAATACATACAGGGTCATTCCGAGGCACTATTTGGCCCCTCTGCTGACCCCGACTAACTTCCCTGCACGTTGTACGGGGGAGGTTAGATGGGGGCGGGAAAGGGGCATTGCGGGGGAGGAGTTAGGGTGGGCACTGGGCAGTCAGCAGCCCCAGACGTACAGGGTCGATTCCAATGTCGGCCCTGTATGTCTGGGACCAGCAGCCTGAACGGGGAACTTATTCCAACTCTGAGGTGGAATAGGTTCCCCCAGTTGGGTGGAACGGGCAGGCTCAGGGCTCAGAAAAGGCGGGAAGGAGCAGAGGAAATTCTCCACAGCCCAACCCTAGCTTTGGGAGGCCAGATTGGGGGTCTGGCTCCAGGGAATGAACATTTTGGTCCAGTGGCCGGGGATCGCGGCTCTTGAATGGAGCCGCGGTGCCATGACAACTGGACACCATGATGCCTGGGAAGGCCTGTATGTGCAGGTCAACCAGAATCGGGGTCCCGGCCTGCACATACACACCGGGACACGATTCTGGTCCAGTGGGGCTAGACGGGCCCCGTGGGATCAGAATCCCGGCTCACTCTGTGCATCCGGTTCTGACCGGGCGCACAGAGGGCCGGTACATCCAACTTGGAATCGAGCCCATAGGGTCCAGTATTTAAAAGCAGACTGGTCAGGTCTATTTGGTGATTTTCAACAGCATTATTGAGATAGTGGCGCTGAAAATCATACTGATTCCCCTGGCAATATCTGTATAGCGCCGGGGAAGAGCATGGGCGGTCCAGAGAATTATCTGGATAGCAGTGATAGTTAGTCTACTATCCTTATAAACTATCTGGATGAATTAAAGCAGCAAAGAGGCTGCCCTAATTAATTCAGATATGCCATCTGGATAGCAGACTGAATATCACTGCTGTCTGTAAAGCAAGGTTTCATATAGGTACCTACAAAAAACTAATGTTTCAAAGATGTAGTAAAAGCTGCTAGTGTAGCTGGGTTTAATAATTTATTTATTTATTTATTTATTTTATTTACATTCTCTTATATACCGCGCTATTCTGCATCAGTGCGGTTTACATTGAACAGGGCATTATAACTTGGAGATAACTATTTTACAGGCAACATCAAACTTGCTCAACTATCAATACTCTGTAGCTTTGTAAAATGTCCTGTAAATAGTTTCCCCGATTCTCCCCAAGCTATTACCCTGTTCTTTGTAAGCGCATTGTGTCTTTGATGCATTGTAGCATTGTTCTGTTCATTGTGCACCGCACTGATTTTAATAGCGCGGTATATAAGAAATGTAAATAAATAAATAAATAAATAAACATGGGCTATGGAGGGTTAAGTGGCTTGCCCAAGACCACAAGGAGCACCTGTGGGACTAGAAACCCCAGTCCTTCCGGCCCAAGGTTACTGTCCTCTAGTGGGATTTGAACCCCTGACCTTCCGCCCTGAAGTACCTTGCCCCAACCACTAGGCCACTCCTCCACTCCTTGTTGGTTTGGACAATAATGGTTTGTACAAGTTCCTGGAGGAAATGTCCATAAACCATTATTAAAGAGGACGAGGGAAATCCACTGCTTACCCCTGGAATAAGCATTGTGGAACCTGTGTACCTTTTTTTGGGAACCTGACAGGTACTTGTGACCTGGATTGGCTACTGTTGGAAATAGGATACTGGGCTTAATGGACCCTTGGTCTGACCCAGTATGGCATCTCTTATGTTCTTAAAGATCTGAACAGTAAGTACGTGCAGTAAAGAAAAATATATGTATACAGTACCCATACACACAAATATGTATTTTAAATGCAACTATAGCACACAACAATACAGGTCTGTTAAAAAATATTTCAGCTAATACAATTTTTCTTTAATATAGCAGTTGAGCAATATATAAAATCCATTAAAATATTTCACAGGACAACAAATTTGTTAAAAAATTTTGCTTTCTGAAAAGGTTTTGGTGATTATGATAGACAGCTTCAAGATGAACACAAATTTAATTTCAGATTGACGGTATCATGTAGGATTTTGGAGAAACATGAAATTAAATTTGGACTGAATTTAGCATGTTTAATTGCACATTGATGCTGACATATTGCACTAGTTCACCTGAGCTAAAAATGTTTTGCTCATGATTTTTATTGGTACTCAGCATCTGATATTTCTTGTCTCAGCGTCTAACAATAGCAGCCAGCATTGATGGGTTCCAGTTGCCCTCATATCGCTTTTCCATTCTCACAATGTCCTGGTGAAACCTTTCACCATGTTTGTCGCTGACTGTACCAAGATTAGCAGGGAAGAAGTCCAAGTGTGAATGAAGAAAATGAATCTTCAGCAACATGTTGCACTTCATAAGTTTTCTATGCTTAAAGCATGTCGTCAACCAGTTGGACATAGTTTGGTGCCCTGTAATTGCCAAGAAAATTATTAAGAGCCCTAAATGTCTTCCATGCGATTGGAGTGGAGGAGTAGCCTAATGGTTAGAACAGTGGCTTCGGAACCAAGAGACCAGGGCTCGATTCCCACTAGCACTCCTTGTGGCCTTGGGCAAGTCAGTTAACCCTCCATTGCCTCAGTAAAATCCAAATCATCAGTATTCCTGTTTAATGTACATTACCAAGTTTAAGTTACAATGTAAACTGCTTTGACTGAAATGATAAAGTGGTATAAAAAATACTTTTAAATAAATACATTTTCTCAGACCCCACTAGCAAATTGTCAAACCGCTTGTCATTGATGACGTGTCTGACTTGTGGACCCAAAGAAATGCCTTCCTTAATCTTGGCATCAGTTATTCTTGGAAACATCTGTCTCAGATATTGAAATCGTTCACCTTCCTTAGAAACATAGAAACATGATGATAGAAAAAGACCACATGGCCTATCTAGTCTGTACTTCCATAACAACAACTACAACAGTCCACTTTTTACCTTTAGAGATCCTCTGTGTTGGTCCCATGCTTTTTTGAATTCAGTTACTGTCCTCATCTCTACCACCTCCACTGGGAGACTATTTCATGGATCCACTACTCTTTCTGTAAAGAAATATTTCCACATATCACTCCTGAATCTATCTCCCTTCACCCTCATCCCATGTCCCCTCGTAGCAGAACTTGCTTTCAATTGAAAGAGGCTCTCTCCCTGAACATTTATGCCACTGAGGTATTTAAACATCTCAATCATATCACCTCTATCCCGCCTTTCCTCTAAGGTGTACATATTAAGATCCTTAAGTCTGTCCTCATATGCTTTATAATGAAGCCCATTAATCATTTTAGTAGCAGCCCTCTGCACCGACTCCATCCTGTTCACATCCTTTTGAAGGTGCGGTCTCCAGAATTGCACACCATACTCCAAATGAGGTCGCACCAAAGACTTATACAGAGGCATTATCACCTCCTTTTTTCTGCTAGCCATTCCTCTCCGTATGCACCCAAGCATCCTTCTAGCTTTTGCCATCGCCTTTTCTACCTGTTTAGCTAATTTAAGATCATCAGACACAACCACGCCTAGGTCCCGCTCTTCTTTAGTGGACAAAAGTACTTCACTTCCTATACTGTATTGCTCCCTTGGATTGCTGCAGCCCAAATGCATGACCTTACATTTTTTAACATTAAATCCCAGCTGCCAAATTCTAGACCATTCTTCAAGCTTAGCTAGATCCCTCCTCATGTTATCTACACCTTCCTGGATGTCTACTCTATTGCAGATTTTGGTATCATCTGCAAAGAGGCAAACCTTACCCGACAGCCCTTCCGCTATATCACTAACAAAGATGTTAAAAAGAATCGGACCAAGGACAGATCCCTGGGGCACACCACTGCTAACATCCTTCTCCTCAGAGTGAGCTCCATTTACTTGTACTCTTTGTCGCCTCCCACCCAACCAATTTCTAACCCAAGCAGTAACTTTAGGGTCCATACCTAGGGTGCTCAGTTTGTTTATAAGTCGCCTGTGAGGAACAGTGTCAAAGGCTTTACTGAAATCTAAATACACCACATCTAGAGCTCTCCCTCGGTCCTTGTTAATTGTTTTCAAAATGTTTTTCCTCAGTCTGAGTTTTATATGAAGAGAAGGCAAAAATATCTGTCATCAAGTGGTTCATGTGCCACATTTTTCTGTCTTGGAACTAAACGCGTATGGAGCGGCCAGTTCTTTTTAATGTAATGAGACTCTCTAGCAAGGGAGTCCCATTCACAAATGAAATAACAGTACAGTCAAACCTCGGTTTTCATTTGCCCCGGTTTTCATACGCTTCGGTTTTCAACGTCTTTTCTGACTGAGATTTTGTCCCGGTTTTCATGCATTGCTTCGGTTTTCAACGTCTTTTGACTGAGATTTTGTCCCGGTAGCAGGGAAGAAAAGCTGTCAACGTAAGCAGGAGATGTTGCATGAATGTGGGAGGCAGTTCTTTCTCTTGCAGGGTACATCTGAAGCTATATCATTAAGATTTTCTGCCATTCTGAAGCATTGAGCAGATAATGTAAAGGTATTTTAATGGACTGAATTCAATGTGATTCCGAAGAGAGCTGGGCACAGCAGCTTGTCAGGGGTGGATAAGGCCAGATGTTAACATACTGTACTGTACAGTACTGTACTTAGCTTGCTTTCAGTGATGTTAAATGTTCATTTATCCATTTCATTAGTCATTTATATTTATTTCTCATTGTTTTCTGTATGTTAAAAATATAGTTATTCTCTATAAAATGTATTTTTTGTGAATATTTTTGGGTGTCTGGAACGGATTAATTGGATTTACATTATTTCTTATGGGAAATACTGCTTCAGTTTTCATACGTTTCGGTTTTAGTCAGACTTTTTCGAACGGATTAATCATGAAAACCGAGGTTTGACTGTACTTGGTATACCCGACATGCATTCCTAATAGCAGTGCCACTACTTTTAGATCACCACAGATGTTCCAGTTGTAGTTGTACTGTATGTGTTTCAACAACCATTCCATGTTTTCATAGGTTTCTTTCATGTGTGCTGCAAAGGCAATAGGTACTGAAGGGTGGACATTGCCATTGTGTAAGAAGACAGCTTTCAGTCTTAACAGTGACAAATCGATAAAAAGGCACCATTGTTCTGGGTCATGCTCACAGTCCAAAGCCATGAATAACCCATCAATGTCAGTGCAGAAATGTAGGTTGTCAACCTGTGCAAAGAAATTTTTCATATCTTCTTGGCGGGTCCGAAAGACAGAAATTTTCATACCTGGTGACAGCAAGCCCCATCCTTGCAATCTTGAACCAAGTAGTTCAGCTTTTGTTTTTGTCAAACAAGTCCCTCACCAGGTCATTCAATTCTGTCTGTGTTATCAGATGAGGCACATTGGACAAATGGTTCAAAATCTTGACCATGTCATTTTCCACATCTAGCCCGTCTATCTTTGTCTGCCCCTTCTGGGTTACATGTCTCTGGTGAAGAATGAGGTCTAGGGAAAAAGACCAGAAAGTAGACTGACTGGTTTAAATGGAAGGGCGAGACCACCTTTGGCATAAATTGAGAATGAGTCCTAAGGATTACCTTATCATGGTGGAATCGTGTATAAGGAGGGTCAGCCACCAAGGCTTGGAGCTCACTAATGTGTCTCACTGAAGTAAGAGCAATAAGGAAGGTGACCTTCCATGTGAGAAACTTTAGAGAGGTGATGGCTAAAGGTTCGAAGGGCGGCTTGAGAAGCTGTCCTAGAACAATATTGAGATCCCATGCTACTGGAGGGGGTCTAATGGAAGGTTTGGTCAATAGAAGACCCCTCATGAAGCGTGCTACAAGGCTGAGAAGAGATGGGTTGACCATCGAAGGGCATGGAGGGGCCACAATTGCACTTAGGTGTAGTCTTACCGAGTTGGTTTTAAGTCCAGAGGAAGACAGGTGGAAAAGATACTCAGTAATGCATCCACCGGAGCTGAGAAGGGGTTACGTGCCCTCTGTAAACACCATAGAGAAAATCTACACCATTTGAAGGCATAGGAACACCTGGTGGAAGGCTTTAAGAACATAAGAACATAAGATGCGCCATACTGGGTCAGACCAAGGTCCATCAAGCCCAGTATCCTGTTTCCAACAGTGGCCAATCTAGGTCATACGTACCTAGCAGTTTCCCCAAAAGACACAGGTTCTGCAATGCTTGTACTAGGTCAAGCATTCATATCCTGGGTCCCTTCTTAATAATGGTTTATGGAGCTTTCCTCCAGGAACTTGTCCAAACCTTTTTTAAACCCAGCTACACTAACAGGCTTTACTACATCCGCCGGTAACAAATTCCAGAGTTTGATAACACTTTGAGTGAAAAAATATTTTCTTTTATTAGTCTTAAATAGTTTACCCTGTAGCTTCATTGCATGTCCCCTAGTCTTCCTATATTCTGATAACGTAAACAGGCGATCTACGTTTACCCGTTCCACTCCATTAATTTATAGACTTCTATCATATCTCCCCTCAGCCGTCTCTTTTCCAGGTTAAAGAGCCCTAACCTTTTTAGCCTTTCTTCATAGGAGTATCCTTCCATCCCCTTTACCATTTTGGTGGCTCTTCTCTGAACCTTTTCTAATAACGTTATATCCTTTTTAAGATATGGCGACCAGAATTGCACACAATATTCAAGGTGCGGTCTCACCATGGAACGGTATAGAGGCATTATAATATCTTTTGTTTTATTTTCCATTCCTTTCCTTATGATACCTAGCATTCTATTTGCTCTCTTGGCTGCCGCTGCACACTGGGCTGAGGGTTTTAACATGGTATCCACAATGACGCCTAAATCTTTTTCCTGGGTGGTGGTTCCTAATGTGGAACCTTGCATCGTATAACCATAGTTTGGGTTGTTCTTCCCTAGGTGCATAACTTTGCACTTGTCCACATTAAATTTCATCTGCCATTTTGATGCCCAGTCTTCCAATTTATCAAGATCCTCTTGCAATTTTCCACAATCCTCTTGGGTTTTAACAACTTTAAATAGTTTTGTGTCATCTGTAAATTTGATAACCTCACTCGTTATTCCACTTTCCGGGTCATTTATGAATATGTCAAAAAGCAGCGGACCCAGCATATATCCCTGGGGTACACCTCTATTCACCTTTCTCCATTGGGAAAATTGGCCATTTAGCCCAACCCTCTGCTTTCTATCTTTTAACCAGTTCCTGATCCACAGTAGTACACTGCCTCCTATCCCATGACTCTTTAGTTTTGCCAAATGTCTCTGATGAGGGACCTTGTCAAAGGCTTTCTGAAAGTCCAGATACACTATATCAACCGACTCACCTTTGTCCACCTGTTTATTCACACTTTCAAAAAAACATAACAGATTAGTAAGACAAGATCTTCCTTGTCTAAAGCCATGTTGGCTGTCTCCCATTAGGCCATGACTATCTACATGCTGAGTAATTTTATTCTTTATGATGGTTTCTAACATTTTTCCCGGTACTGACATGAGGCTCACCGGTCTGTAGTTTCCCGGATCACCCCTGGAATCCTTTTTAAAAATTGGCGTTACATTGGCGATCCGCCAATCTTCAGGTATTAGAGATGATTTTAATGATAGTTCACAGATTACTAATAGCAGGTCTGCAATCTCATATTTCAGTTCTTTCAGCACCCTTGGATGTATACCATCCGGTCCAGGTGATTTGCTACTCTTCAGTTTATCTAATAGTTGTAATACATCTTCCCGATGTATCGATATTTCCTTCAATTCTTCTGCACCTTTAAATACCACTTCAGTCATGGGTAACATCCCTACATCTTCCTCAGTAAAGACCGAAGCAAAGAATTCATTCAGTCTCTCCGCTATCGCCTTGTCGCCTCTTAGTGCCCCTTTAACTCCTCTATCATCTAATGGTCCAACTGACTCTCTCACAGGTTTTTTGCTATGAATGTACTTGAAAAAATCTTTATTTCGTGTTTTTGCTTCCGCAGCAAGCTTCTTCTCAAATTCTCTCTTTGCCTGCTTTATCAATGCCTTGCATTTGACCTGCCAGTGCTTGTGCTGTTTCCAAGTTTCATCGTTTGGCTCTTTTTTCCATTTCCTGAAAGATGCTTTCTTGGCAACAACAGCCTCTCTGACCTCACCTTTAAACCATGCTGGCAGTTTTTTGGACTTCCTTCACCTTTTCTTAAAGCGTGGAATACAGCTGCTCTGGGCTTCCAAGATAGTATTTTTCAACAACACCCAAGCTTGATGTAAGTCTTTAACCTTTGCAACTGCTCCTTTTCGTTTTTTCTTAACTATTTTCCACATTTTATCATAGTCTCCCTTTCGAAAGTTAAAAGGTAGTACTGTGGATTTCCTTACTATCCCTCCTCCACTAATTAAATCAAAGGCGATCATGCTATGATCACTATTGCCAAGTGGCCCCAACACCCTTATCTCTTGCACTAGATCTGGTGTTCCACTAAGGACTAGGTCTAATATGGCTTCCCCTCTCGTCGGTTCATGGACCAGCTGCTCCAAGAAGCAGTCATTTATGTCATCTAGGAACTTTATCTCCCTAGCATGTACTGTCGATATGACCCAGTCGATACCGGGGTAATTGAAATTGCCCATTATTATTACCGTGCTGTAACTTTTGTTAGCTTCTTTGATTTCTTTGAGCATTTCATCATCCATTAGCTTTCTGGATGCTAAAAGGATATCCTTAACCTGCTGAGAGAGGTTAATGTCCTGGAAGGCTATGCCTTCAGCAGCCGTGCCATGAGATGGAGGGACTGTGGACTGAGATGGAGCAGTGTCCCTTCCTCCTGAGAGAGAAGATCTGGAGCAGAACCCGGATCTATGGGTTGAGCTCGAGACAGACACAAAAGGAGAGGATACCACGGTTGTCGTGGCCAGCGTCAGCCTATGAGTATTATGGAGCCCCTGTCTCGCTGGAGTTTGAAAAGTGTCTTGGGAATAGAGGGGAATGGGTGGGAAGGCATACAGGAAGCTTTGATCCCAGTGGAGGTGAGAAGCATTCACCTACTGGCTGCCTGGTGTAGGAGTCCTGGAGCAGAAGCAAGGAAGATTGGCATTCTGAGTACTTGCAAACAGGTCTATCTCTGGGGTTCCCCACATCTGAAAGATGTGAGCGACCCTGTCTGCATGGAGAGACCACTCGTGGGGGAGAAGGACTTGACTGAGTTTGTCCACCTGGAAGATACACTATGAGTAGGTGAATGTGATGCTGTATGGCAAAGACCACAGATGTAGGGTCTTGCTGCAGAGGGTCCAAGAGCGTGTTCCACCCTGTTTGCTCAAGTAGAACATGGCTACTTGATTGTCTGTCTGGACTAGAACTGAGCGAAATCGAAGATGATCCTGGAAGACCTTGAGGGCATTGTGAATGGCTCTGAGCTCCAGCAGATTTATATGGAGCTGTGACTCCTGATGAGACCAAAGTCCCTGAGTGGAGAGACAGTCCAGATGAACTCCCCAGCCCAATTTGGACGCATTTGTAGTCAGGGTACATTGATGTGCTGGCATCTGAAAAGGTGACCCTATGAGGTGGTTTTCTGGGGATTGCCAACACTGGAGAGACAAGATTAG
Organism: Ichthyophis bannanicus; assembly: GCA_033557465.1. NCBI lineage: Eukaryota > Metazoa > Chordata > Amphibia > Gymnophiona > Ichthyophiidae > Ichthyophis > Ichthyophis bannanicus. Next base: position 274,032,271 of record CM066040.1, on the reverse strand, counting down.
GTGGGTAGAGACCATTATCTTGTCTCCCAGGTGACCTGATGCCTGAGACCACTGGGAAGCCAGTGTTCATTGAGCTGCATGCATATGTAGGCGAGCATATGGGACAACATGCACTGTCGATGCCATATGACCCAGCAGTTGTAGTAGATCTCGAGCAGTAAGGAACTCTTGAGACTTGCTTGAGATGCTAACTGATTGAGTTGTTGTGATACGAATGTGACATGCTTTGCCGTGAATGGAATGGATACAGCAGACATGTAGCTATTGGGAGTTATTATAGGGCATAACAGCTTGCAGAATGGCCATAGTAGTCCTGTAAGATATTAGGGGTTATTTTAGAGCATACACAGCTTGCCTGTGAGATATTAGGGGTTATTATAGGGTATAAACAGCTTGCTTGAAGTGGTCTGAACTAGTATAGTGAGTCAGAAGCACTTCTCTGTACATAAATTGTGTATGAAATCTATATCCAATCATAATCATGAGAATTTTGCTTTCACATGAAGCTCACGCTGTAGTATCCAATGAAAACACATCTCTGATAGAAAACAATTACTGAAACTTGTATATCAAATGTGGAACTTTCCAAGGAGGGGGAACCGTACTGCACCAGAGACAAAGCAATTCTGTTTTGGCAGCTTTCCCGGATTCCTTCATCGTGGAAAGTTCCTCCGATCGCTGAAGTGACACTACAATATCCGGTATATATATTGATGCATTTCATTTCATGCTAGAACTTATTAGTCATTTTATGCTAGAACTTATTATGTTAGAACTTATTAGAACTTACTTATATGCAATGTATGACTTATAATCTTTTATTTACTATGCAATAAACAGTAGCTTAGTATTACTATCTAAATTGTGCCTGGTTTGGATGTCAGTGAGGACTCAGAGTGATTTGTTATAGTAATACAGTTGTGCACAGCGGAGCTCAGGCAGAAATGTCTTTGATTGCTGTCTGAAAGAGCCCCTATGAACTCTAGAGTTTGAGAGGGGATGAGTTGGGACTTTGGAAGATTTATTACAAATCCCAAGTGTTGCAGCACCTGCATGGTGTGCAAAAGGGAAAGACTGGCCTCTTAAGAGGTATTTGCTTGAATGAGTCAGTCGTCTAAGTAAGGGACGACAAATATCCCGAGAGTTCTTAAGAATGCGGCTACTACCGTCATGCACTTTGTGAAAACTCTTGGGGCAGAGGTGAGGCTGAAAGGCAGGACTCTATATTGATAATGTCTTCCTTGAAACATGAAGTGCAGGAACTTTCTGTGCTGTGAGAGAATATGAGTATATGCTTCCTTGAGGTCCAGAGAACAGAGCCAGTCCTGACTCTGGAGATAGGGAAGAAGGGTACCTAGGGAGATCATTTTGAATTTCTCCCGTACCAGGTGCTTGTTCAGTTCTCAGAGGTCCAGAATGGGCCTGTATCCCCCTGTTTCCTTTGGAATAAGGAAGTAGGGAGAATAAAAGCTCATTCCCTGTTGGGATAGTGGAACCTCCTCTATTGCTCCTTGAAGAAGGAAGGAGGTGATCTCTTGTAACAACAGACTAATAAAAGAAAATATTTTTTCACTCAACGTGTAATCAAACTCTGGAATTTGTTACCGGAGGATGTAGTAAAGGCTGTTAGTGTAGCTGGGTTTAAAAAAGGTTTGGACAAGTTCCTGGAGGAAAGGTCCATAAACCATTATTAAGAAGGGACCCAGGATATCAGTGCTTGAACCAATACAAATTGTGGAACCTGTGTCCCTTGGGGAAACTGCTAGGTACATATGACCTAGATTGGCCACTGTTGGAAACAGAATACTGGACTTGATGGACCTTGGTCTGACCCAGTATGGCATATCTTATGATCTTATGATCTTATGAGTTGAAAGAGGATTCTGAGTGCAAACCTCTCTTGGAGCAGTCTGGGGGGGCAGACTTTGAAGATGAAGCTTGTACCCCTCCCATACTATGGACAGTGTCCACTGCGCTGATGTGACAAGATGCCACATGTGGGCAAAGTGACAAAGCCTGCCGGGGATGAGGGTAGGATTTGGAATCTCCAGAGGCAGAGAGGCTATGTTCTCTAGAAAGGAGTCAAAGACCCTGAGGAGGCTGGGTCTGTTGAGGTGGCTGTGACCTAGGAGTCTGAGCTTTCTTTTGCTGTTTTGGTGGCTGCTGCCCCTTCTGAGGAGCATGGTATTGACACTGTACAGCAGGGGTGTAAGAAGAACAGTACTTCTTCTTATTGAAAAAAGCTTTCTTTGCTGATTTCATCTTAGCTGGGTTGGCTGTAGACCTTGATAGTCTATTGAGTGTAGTGTTCTCAGATTCTAACCGAGAGGTCTTGTCTTGCCAATCCTTGCCAAAAAGGTTTTCACCAGTGCAAGGGATGTTCCCTAGTTTGTCCTGAACCCATTGTTCAAGACCTGATGCTTGAAGCCAAGCAATTCTGCATGCTCTAATGCAGATAGATGAAGTTCTGCTGATGCACTCAAAACAGTCAAAAGTTGCCCTGTTAACAAACTTTGAAACATTTTGAGTATGATTTACAAAGGAGATAATCTGCTCTCTTGTCATCGGGGGGAAGAGGAGCCATTAACTTCAAATCTCTAGCCACCTCTCTGAGGAACATACCCATATAGAATATGTAGGAAATGATTCTAGGCAATAACATGGTGCCCTGAAAGCAATGCCGACCAAAGGTGTTAAGGGTTCTTGATTCCCTACCTGGAGGGTTCGAGGAATGTGCTTTAGCACTTTTTATTCGATGCATCACTGATTCCACTACCATGGAATGGTGTGATAATTGCGTCTTTTGGAAAACAGGGCACTCCGGTACCCGATATGTGGTATTGAGTCGTCGGGTATGTGGGGAAATGGTAAGGGGCATTTCCCACATACGAAGCATAAGGTCATGGAGAATGCGATGAATAGGGAGAGTTATAGCTTCCTTTGGGGCAGCAGGGTACTGAAGAATTTCAAGTTCTTTAGCTCTAGGCTCTTTCTCTGATGTCACCGTTATGGAGAGACCCCAAGCAAAATCGCGGATAAAGTCTTGGAAAGACATGTCCTCTAGAGGGGACATACGAAGTTGTGGGGATGGAGATGGATCTTCCGTGAGAGTTCTCATTGTCCCAGGTACCAGTCGATTCCTCGTCTGACGAATCAGTCTGAAGACTCAAAGTACCGATGGGCAGGATGTTCACGCTGTACTCGTACCCGATCGAAATCGGTAGTTGAGGGTGGTGATGCCAGAACCTCGGTACCAGAAATGGATTCGAGGGCCAGCATGGGCAGTAGTGTGGTAAGCAGCAAAAAAGTCGATGCAGGTTATGTTGGTACCAGTACGAGAACCAGTACTGGTGCCTGAGGGATCGACTATAAAGGCTTTACCGGTATGAAGGCTGCCAGTAAGGCTGCTAAGCTACGCACTATAGCCAGGATATGCTGACTCATGGAATTTGCCAATGCTTGGGTATCGGTACTGGAATTGCGGGCCATGATCCCTGAGCATGGCACCAGAAACTCTCCAGACGTGGAGGCCTCGGGAGCATCCTGGGACCCCACTAAGGCTTTGGAGGCAAGGTCCTCCCGCCAAGGTTGCTTGGCCGGAATGTCCCCCTCCAGGGCAATGCACGAGGCATCTCGATACTTAGGAGAACATTTAAGCTTGGAGGGCTGGCCAGTCTTTGAAGAAGACCTAGGTTTCAATACCTGAGATTCTTGGGAGAAAGATGAAGCTCTCGAAGACGTCGATGCTACATTGGAGGCAAAGAGGGTGCCTAGTTTTGCCACTCGGTTTTGTAGGTCTCTTTTTGTCATTCTCCTGCAAAGAAGACACTCTGACAGCAGATGATCTAGACCTAAATATGTTAGGCACCAGTCATGGGTGTCTGTGGCCGAAATGGTACTGCCACTTTTTGAACACTTTTTAAAATCACTGGATGGTTTTTCCATTTTGTCTATGACAAAAAGGGAGGGCTAGGCCTAAGATGGCGTAGTCGGTGTGGGGGTAGCTGGATATTATTTTATTTTTATTTATTACATTCTCTTATATACCGCGCTATTCTGCATCAGTGCGGTTTACATTGAACAAACTGAAATTACATTGAACAGGGCATTATAACTTGGAGATAACTATTTTACAGGGAACATGGGCTATGGAGGGTTAAGTGGCTTGCCCAAGACCACAAGGAGCACCTGTGGGACTAGAAACCCCAGTCCTTCCGGCCCAAGGTTGCTGTCCTCTAGTGGGATTTGAACCCCCGACCTTCCGGCCTGAAGTACCTTGCCCCAACCACTAGACCACTCCTCCGATACTGGAGACCCTTTCTAGGAAAGAAGGGCTTCTTGGTTGCTGATTCTTCCGAGGCAGGGTGGAAGTTTTGCAGGAGAGATGGGTTCTAGTGATGAACTCATCTCAATTTCCGCAGCCTTCTCCTCCATCGGCTTGCCGAACAGCTGCTCACTGAGACAGGGCACATCCAGGCACTTCTCCTGCACCCATTGCTCCAAGTCTGAGGATTGGAGGCATGTCTGGCGGCGGACCCCAATGCTGGCGGCCACCACCCGAGCCGATGTCTCGAAGCCATCATAGGAGGCTCGGGAGAGGTACTTAGAGCAGTCCACGGTGGACTTTAGCAGGGTGCAGAATCTATTAAGGGGTTCTCCCTCGAGGCCCGCGGAGAACCCCCCGAGTTCCTTAGCCAAATCGTGCAGGAACATACTAATATACAGTTGATATGCCTGGATGCAACAAGACAGCATGGAGCCTTGGTAGGCCTTGCGGCCCAGGGCATCAAGGGCTCTTGACTCTCAGCTGAGTGGTACCGATGAGTGCGATTTCAGGCTCTTTTGCTTCCTCAAGGCACTTGCTTACAATGGGAACCAAGGCCGGAGCCTCCCACATGCGAAGCAGCAGCCAAGATAGAATAAGAGGTACAGGCACAGTGAGGGATTCCCTGGGCGGGGACTCGTACTGAAGAATGTCGAGTTCTTCAGCACGAGGGTCCTCCTCAATCTGGGTGACCAGGTTAAGGGCCCATGCCATGTCCCGAATGAACACCAGGAAGGAGGTGTCTTCAGGTGGAGAGCGCCGCTGGAATGCGGGCAGTGAGGGGTCCGACGGAAGATCCCGGTGGGTACAGGTTTCCGGGGAGGTGTCCCCATTGGACTCCCACTCTGAGAAATCGGTCGAGAAGTTTGAGCCAGGCAGATCGCCCTATCCAATGGCTGGTGGCCTGGTGCCAGAGGACCTGGACGATCTCGCATCTGAGGAATGGCAGGGTGAGAGAGACCGACGTCGAGGACCCTCATGAGGCCCGCGGCTCTCGGGTGCTTCCTGGATAGACTTGTGTGTCCCACGGTCTCTAGCTGCAAGTCAACAAAGCTGGCCGTGAGCACTTGCTGGGAAGCAATGAACGCAGAAACTCTGTGTTCCAGTGCCAGCATGCAGGACTCCCACGTGGGTATGGCGCCCTGCGATGCCGATCCCGGGGTCACCGGATCGGGAGTCGAGGAGGAGAGGGGGTCCTCACCGGGACAACCTTCAGGAGACCGGGCGCCTTCACCGGAGGCCTCTGCTTCCATGCAGGGTACCTTGCAGGGCCGCTCCTTGTCCGACTCTGGGGAATGCCGAAGGGGTTAAGTGACCGGGTGCGGAAACGCTTGCGCTTGTCAGGGGCTCAGGACAGCGACTTCGAGGCCGCCTTCTTTTTGTGTCGCTCCACCTCGGGGGACCCCTGGTCGGAGTGCCGCCAAGAACGCAGGGCCATGGGGGGAACCCACCAGAGGAGAGATGACCGAGGGCGCCACCGGGGACTCTGAGGCGGCCTTCTGGAAAATGTCATTGGACTTCTGCTTACAGCTGAGCAGGGCCTTAGAGGAGATTTTCTTGCAGAGCTAACAGAGCTCTGGGTCATGGTCAGCTCTGAGGCACCGCAGACAACAGTCATAAGTATCCGTAAGCGACATGTTCCTAGAGCATCTATCGCATTTTTTGAATCTGGTGGCCATGGGGGCAAAAATGGCCAGCGGTTAGAGAAGAAAAAAGGGCGCAAAGCCTGTAATGAAAAAATGAAACAAAAAGGAGCATCTCTGATAGCTCTAAAAAATAGAGCAGGGGAAGGATGAGTAGAGGACCAGTGCAACCGGAAAACAGAGAACCCTGTTAAAGCGAAAAAACAAAACTTTTTCCGAGGGACAAGGACTTACGTCCGAAGGGCTCCAGGGAAAAAGAGAGACTGAGCAAGATGGCACCCTTGGGTGGGAAGAGGATCACGCATGAGTGGCAGCAATCTCAAAGGCTTTCTTTGAAAGCTGGGGAATTGCTCTGTGTGGGCTCCATAGCTGCTGACGTCACCCATAAGTGAGGACCGACTTCCTGATTGTTCCTGGAGAAAAGGCGGTATAGAAAACTGGTTAAATAAATAAAATAAATAAATAAATGTATAGCATCTGTGTATGAAAGCTGCTTTAATAGTCTGTACTGCTAGCATCCATCCTGACTAAGCAAGCCCATGCATTCCTGACTAGTAGCATTTCCATTGCATGCTGTGAGCCTGCACTGAGTGCAAGTCCAGACATGTCCAGACTAAACAAAACAGCTTACTTTCTAGACAACAAATAAGTAGACAAACTATGCAAGGAAATCACAAAAATAGACGAATGCAAAAAAATGGTGAGCGACAGGAAAATTTCAAGGTGATTTTCGTGATTAGAAACCCAAATTCCATAAGATACATGCAAAAGTGTTCAGGAAGCAAAATCTTGTTGTCCAGGGGGTAACATATAAGTAACAGCAGAAAAGGGTTATTTTTTATTTTATTTAGCTCATGCCTTTCCAGTAGGCACCTTACATTCAGCTACAGTAGACATTTCCCTATCCCTGGAGGACTAAATTTGTATTTGAGGCAATGGAGGATTAAGTGAGTTGCCCAAGGCCACAAGGAGCATAAAGAAATTAGACTTACCTGCTAATTATTGTTCCTTGAGGAACTCCAGTCCAGTCCCGCACCTCTGGGTAGTATACCTCTTCCAGCAGCTTGGAGGCTGAGCCTGTCATCTTTTTGATGACACTAGTGTACATATGCAGCTGGCACCGCCCACCAGCCCTAGTACCTATTCACAAAGCAGACTTAGAGGAGCAACAAATAAGTAGTTAAACATGCAACAAATGCTTCTATGTCTAAATAAACTAGTACCCCCTCCATCCCCTGGGAAGGATACCCCGTCCCCCACTCCAGGATGAAGAGGCCTACCTGTTGAACGCCTGAGCAACTCCAACCAGCAGGAAGCGAGCAACCGACAGCTCTTCTGGTCCGCCCCGCCCCCAAACACTGATTACACACCCCTCCCCGGTGCCACTAGATCACATAACTTCGCAGGGCTCTCTTACCATCCAGGTGGCACAGCTGTAGAGTGGCACGGCCCATACCCGCTCTCGCCCACATCTGCGCTCACCAGAGCCGGTAAGGAAACAGCCTGATCTACATGAAATGCTGACACCACCTTGGAAAAAATGAAGGTACTGGGCACCGGACCACTTTCTCCTTGGAGAAGGAAAGGAATGGCTCCTGGTATGACAGTGTCTAAAGCTCCGAAATCCTGTGTGCCAAACAACTCGCCACCAGGAATACCATTTTCAGAGTCAAATCCTGCAGGAAAGCTCGACTCAATGGCTCAACGGGTTCCCCAGACAGCACCAGATTGAGATTTCAAGGCCTCTTTGGCAGACAGAGGTGAGTACCCAATGGCACCCCATGGACTTTCCCACGATAACCGGAAAATCACTGCCAGTTGCATCCTCAAGGAACTGGCAGCTAGACCCTTATCAAAACCGGATTGCAAGAACGCCAAGATGTCCGGGACAGAGGCAGTGGAAGGACGTGGCTGCCTCTCTCCGCACCATGATTCAAAGATGCATCCTACGCAGATGTACTACAGGTTTGTAGACCACTTCTGGGCCTGTAGCAAGGTCGCTATCCCCGAGCCCGATTATCCTTTCTTCTTCAACCTCGCCCTTTCACGAGTCATACCGTAAGCGAGAATGGATCCACCTGGGGCATGCGAAGCGGCTCCTGCATCAAGAGGTCCTTCCGAACCGGAAACCACCACAGTCAATCCGCCAGTATCCAAATCAAGTCAGCATACAACGGGCACCTCGGCCAGTCTGGTGCCACCAGAATCACAAATCCCTGGTGCGCCTCTAGCCATTGCACTAACCGGTCTATAAGTGTCCACGGGAAAAACAGAGAAGACCCTCTTCGAGCCACTGCTGAATTAGAGCATCCAGGCCCTTGGACTTCTTCCCTTCTTCTACTAAAAAACTGGCAGGCCTTGGCCGACTCTAACATTGCCATTAGGTCCCTGACCAGTGTGCCCCATTGGCGGACCACCTGCTCGAACACCTCCTGATTG